>CM046834.1:1241708-2441708 GCA_025618425.1 Heliocidaris tuberculata
GGTCTCCCATCCAAGTACTAACCGGGCCCTATGCTGCTTGACTGCGGTGATCGGACGAGAACCGGTATATTCAGCATGGTATGGTCGTAGGCGATGGCTATACTGAAATTAACCTATTTAAAGAATGATGAAGACGTCGATCGTCACCACCTTTTTTTCAAGACATACGCCCCCAACGAGTGCAGACCAGACTGGGATAACAGTAGAGGGCCCTCTTGCCTAAAAAGTTGCAATCAAACTCAGGAGAAAGGATGTACGTCAAATGGCGGGCTAGTTAGCCAAATGAAAGTCAACAGAAAGAAAGAAAGTAGACGATTGTTGAAAGTGATTTGAGCTAGGAATCTGATTTTTGGTGTGCATGATGTTTGGTGAAGATGTGATGACTGTGGCAAGAGTCAGAAAGATTTACCAACTCGTTTGGGAGTTATCAGGGGTGGCATTTTTTCACGTTTTGCGGGCGCACTGAAAGAAAGAAAGTAAACGATTTTTGAATAACAATGTCAAAGTGAAGAAAAAAAGAAGGAAAAGACAATCATGATGATGTCCTCCTCGTTAATGACTAGGAAACGTGAAGCAAAAAGCCTACAACACCCGGTATTCCCAGGCGGTCTCCCATCCAAGTACTAACCGGGCCCTATGCTGCTTGACTGCGGTGATCGGACGAGAACCGGTATATTCAGCATGGTATGGTCGTAGGCGATGGCTATACTGAAATTAACCTATTTAAAGAATGATGAAGACGTCGATCGTCACCACCTTTTTTTCAAGACATACGCCCCCAACGAGTGCAGACCAGACTGGGATAACAGTAGAGGGCCCTCTTGCCTAAAAAGTTGCAATCAAACTCAGGAGAAAGGATGTACGTCAAATGGCGGGCTAGTTAGCCAAATGAAAGTCAACAGAAAGAAAGAAAGTAGACGATTGTTGAAAGTGATTTGAGCTAGGAATCTGATTTTTGGTGTGCATGATGTTTGGTGAAGATGTGATGACTGTGGCAAGAGTCAGAAAGATTTACCAACTCGTTTGGGAGTTATCAGGGGTGGCATTTTTTCACGTTTTGCGGGCGCACTGAAAGAAAGAAAGTAAACGATTTTTGAATAACAATGTCAAAGTGAAGAAAAAAAGAAGGAAAAGACAATCATGATGATGTCCTCCTCGTTAATGACTAGGAAACGTGAAGCAAAAAGCCTACAACACCCGGTATTCCCAGGCGGTCTCCCATCCAAGTACTAACCGGGCCCTATGCTGCTTGACTGCGGTGATCGGACGAGAACCGGTATATTCAGCATGGTATGGTCGTAGGCGATGGCTATACTGAAATTAACCTATTTAAAGAATGATGAAGACGTCGATCGTCACCACCTTTTTTTCAAGACATACGCCCCCAACGAGTGCAGACCAGACTGGGATAACAGTAGAGGGCCCTCTTGCCTAAAAAGTTGCAATCAAACTCAGGAGAAAGGATGTACGTCAAATGGCGGGCTAGTTAGCCAAATGAAAGTCAACAGAAAGAAAGAAAGTAGACCATTGTTGAAAACGATTTGAGCTAGGAATCTGATTTTTGGTGTGCATGATGTTTGGTGAAGATGTGATGACTGTGGCAAGAGTCAGAAAGATTTACCAACTCGTTTGGGAGTTATCAGGGGTGGCATTTTTTCACGTTTTGCGGGCGCACTGAAAGAAAGAAAGTAAACGATTTTTGAATAACAATGTCAAAGTGAAGAAAAAAAGAAGGAAAAGACAATCATGATGATGTCCTCCTCGTTAATGACTAGGAAACGTGAAGCAAAAAGCCTACAACACCCGGTATTCCCAGGCGGTCTCCCATCCAAGTACTAACCGGGCCCTATGCTGCTTGACTGCGGTGATCGGACGAGAACCGGTATATTCAGCATGGTATGGTCGTAGGCGATGGCTATACTGAAATTAACCTATTTAAAGAATGATGAAGACGTCGATCGTCACCACCTTTTTTTCAAGACATACGCCCCCAACGAGTGCAGACCAGACTGGGATAACAGTAGAGGGCCCTCTTGCCTAAAAAGTTGCAATCAAACTCAGGAGAAAGGATGTACGTCAAATGGCGGGCTAGTTAGCCAAATGAAAGTCAACAGAAAGAAAGAAAGTAGACGATTGTTGAAAGTGATTTGAGCTAGGAATCTGATTTTTGGTGTGCATGATGTTTGGTGAAGATGTGATGACTGTGGCAAGAGTCAGAAAGATTTACCAACTCGTTTGGGAGTTATCAGGGGTGGCATTTTTTCACGTTTTGCGGGCGCACTGAAAGAAAGAAAGTAAACGATTTTTGAATAACAATGTCAAAGTGAAGAAAAAAAGAAGGAAAAGACAATCATGATGATGTCCTCCTCGTTAATGACTAGGAAACGTGAAGCAAAAAGCCTACAACACCCGGTATTCCCAGGCGGTCTCCCATCCAAGTACTAACCGGGCCCTATGCTGCTTGACTGCGGTGATCGGACGAGAACCGGTATATTCAGCATGGTATGGTCGTAGGCGATGGCTATACTGAAATTAACCTATTTAAAGAATGATGAAGACGTCGATCGTCACCACCTTTTTTTCAAGACATACGCCCCCAACGAGTGCAGACCAGACTGGGATAACAGTAGAGGGCCCTCTTGCCTAAAAAGTTGCAATCAAACTCAGGAGAAAGGATGTACGTCAAATGGCGGGCTAGTTAGCCAAATGAAAGTCAACAGAAAGAAAGAAAGTAGACGATTGTTGAAAACGATTTGAGCTAGGAATCTGATTTTTGGTGTGCATGATGTTTGGTGAAGATGTGATGACTGTGGCAAGAGTCAGAAAGATTTACCAACTCGTTTGGGAGTTATCAGGGGTGGCATTTTTTCACGTTTTGCGGGCGCACTGAAAGAAAGAAAGTAAACGATTTTTGAATAACAATGTCAAAGTGAAGAAAAAAAGAAGGAAAAGACAATCATGATGATGTCCTCCTCGTTAATGACTAGGAAACGTGAAGCAAAAAGCCTACAACACCCGGTATTCCCAGGCGGTCTCCCATCCAAGTACTAACCGGGCCCTATGCTGCTTGACTGCGGTGATCGGACGAGAACCGGTATATTCAGCATGGTATGGTCGTAGGCGATGGCTATACTGAAATTAACCTATTTAAAGAATGATGAAGACGTCGATCGTCACCACCTTTTTTTCAAGACATACGCCCCCAACGAGTGCAGACCAGACTGGGATAACAGTAGAGGGCCCTCTTGCCTAAAAAGTTGCAATCAAACTCAGGAGAAAGGATGTACGTCAAATGGCGGGCTAGTTAGCCAAATGAAAGTCAACAGAAAGAAAGAAAGTAGACCATTGTTGAAAACGATTTGAGCTAGGAATCTGATTTTTGGTGTGCATGATGTTTGGTGAAGATGTGATGACTGTGGCAAGAGTCAGAAAGATTTACCAACTCGTTTGGGAGTTATCAGGGGTGGCATTTTTTCACGTTTTGCGGGCGCACTGAAAGAAAGAAAGTAAACGATTTTTGAATAACAATGTCAAAGTGAAGAAAAAAAGAAGGAAAAGACAATCATGATGATGTCCTCCTCGTTAATGACTAGGAAACGTGAAGCAAAAAGCCTACAACACCCGGTATTCCCAGGCGGTCTCCCATCCAAGTACTAACCGGGCCCTATGCTGCTTGACTGCGGTGATCGGACGAGAACCGGTATATTCAGCATGGTATGGTCGTAGGCGATGGCTATACTGAAATTAACCTATTTAAAGAATGATGAAGACGTCGATCGTCACCACCTTTTTTTCAAGACATACGCCCCCAACGAGTGCAGACCAGACTGGGATAACAGTAGAGGGCCCTCTTGCCTAAAAAGTTGCAATCAAACTCAGGAGAAAGGATGTACGTCAAATGGCGGGCTAGTTAGCCAAATGAAAGTCAACAGAAAGAAAGAAAGTAGACGATTGTTGAAAGTGATTTGAGCTAGGAATCTGATTTTTGGTGTGCATGATGTTTGGTGAAGATGTGATGACTGTGGCAAGAGTCAGAAAGATTTACCAACTCGTTTGGGAGTTATCAGGGGTGGCATTTTTTCACGTTTTGCGGGCGCACTGAAAGAAAGAAAGTAAACGATTTTTGAATAACAATGTCAAAGTGAAGAAAAAAAGAAGGAAAAGACAATCATGATGATGTCCTCCTCGTTAATGACTAGGAAACGTGAAGCAAAAAGCCTACAACACCCGGTATTCCCAGGCGGTCTCCCATCCAAGTACTAACCGGGCCCTATGCTGCTTGACTGCGGTGATCGGACGAGAACCGGTATATTCAGCATGGTATGGTCGTAGGCGATGGCTATACTGAAATTAACCTATTTAAAGAATGATGAAGACGTCGATCGTCACCACCTTTTTTTCAAGACATACGCCCCCAACGAGTGCAGACCAGACTGGGATAACAGTAGAGGGCCCTCTTGCCTAAAAAGTTGCAATCAAACTCAGGAGAAAGGATGTACGTCAAATGGCGGGCTAGTTAGCCAAATGAAAGTCAACAGAAAGAAAGAAAGTAGACGATTGTTGAAAGCGATTTGAGCTAGGAATCTGATTTTTGGTGTGCATGATGTTTGGTGAAGATGTGATGACTGTGGCAAGAGTCAGAAAGATTTACCAACTCGTTTGGGAGTTATCAGGGGTGGCATTTTTTCACGTTTTGCGGGCGCACTGAAAGAAAGAAAGTAAACGATTTTTGAATAACAATGTCAAAGTGAAGAAAAAAAGAAGGAAAAGACAATCATGATGATGTCCTCCTCGTTAATGACTAGGAAACGTGAAGCAAAAAGCCTACAACACCCGGTATTCCCAGGCGGTCTCCCATCCAAGTACTAACCGGGCCCTATGCTGCTTGACTGCGGTGATCGGACGAGAACCGGTATATTCAGCATGGTATGGTCGTAGGCGATGGCTATACTGAAATTAACCTATTTAAAGAATGATGAAGACGTCGATCGTCACCACCTTTTTTTCAAGACATACGCCCCCAACGAGTGCAGACCAGACTGGGATAACAGTAGAGGGCCCTCTTGCCTAAAAAGTTGCAATCAAACTCAGGAGAAAGGATGTACGTCAAATGGCGGGCTAGTTAGCCAAATGAAAGTCAACAGAAAGAAAGAAAGTAGACGATTGTTGAAAATGATTTGAGCTAGGAATCTGATTTTTGGTGTGCATGATGTTTGGTGAAGATGTGATGACTGTGGCAAGAGTCAGAAAGATTTACCAACTCGTTTGGGAGTTATCAGGGGTGGCATTTTTTCACGTTTTGCGGGCGCACTGAAAGAAAGAAAGTAAACGATTTTTGAATAACAATGTCAAAGTGAAGAAAAAAAGAAGGAAAAGACAATCATGATGATGTCCTCCTCGTTAATGACTAGGAAACGTGAAGCAAAAAGCCTACAACACCCGGTATTCCCAGGCGGTCTCCCATCCAAGTACTAACCGGGCCCTATGCTGCTTGACTGCGGTGATCGGACGAGAACCGGTATATTCAGCATGGTATGGTCGTAGGCGATGGCTATACTGAAATTAACCTATTTAAAGAATGATGAAGACGTCGATCGTCACCACCTTTTTTTCAAGACATACGCCCCCAACGAGTGCAGACCAGACTGGGATAACAGTAGAGGGCCCTCTTGCCTAAAAAGTTGCAATCAAACTCAGGAGAAAGGATGTACGTCAAATGGCGGGCTAGTTAGCCAAATGAAAGTCAACAGAAAGAAAGAAAGTAGACGATTGTTGAAAACGATTTGAGCTAGGAATCTGATTTTTGGTGTGCATGATGTTTGGTGAAGATGTGATGACTGTGGCAAGAGTCAGAAAGATTTACCAACTCGTTTGGGAGTTATCAGGGGTGGCATTTTTTCACGTTTTGCGGGCGCACTGAAAGAAAGAAAGTAAACGATTTTTGAATAACAATGTCAAAGTGAAGAAAAAAAGAAGGAAAAGACAATCATGATGATGTCCTCCTCGTTAATGACTAGGAAACGTGAAGCAAAAAGCCTACAACACCCGGTATTCCCAGGCGGTCTCCCATCCAAGTACTAACCGGGCCCTATGCTGCTTGACTGCGGTGATCGGACGAGAACCGGTATATTCAGCATGGTATGGTCGTAGGCGATGGCTATACTGAAATTAACCTATTTAAAGAATGATGAAGACGTCGATCGTCACCACCTTTTTTTCAAGACATACGCCCCCAACGAGTGCAGACCAGACTGGGATAACAGTAGAGGGCCCTCTTGCCTAAAAAGTTGCAATCAAACTCAGGAGAAAGGATGTACGTCAAATGGCGGGCTAGTTAGCCAAATGAAAGTCAACAGAAAGAAAGAAAGTAGACGATTGTTGAAAGTGATTTGAGCTAGGAATCTGATTTTTGGTGTGCATGATGTTTGGTGAAGATGTGATGACTGTGGCAAGAGTCAGAAAGATTTACCAACTCGTTTGGGAGTTATCAGGGGTGGCATTTTTTCACGTTTTGCGGGCGCACTGAAAGAAAGAAAGTAAACGATTTTTGAATAACAATGTCAAAGTGAAGAAAAAAAGAAGGAAAAGACAATCATGATGATGTCCTCCTCGTTAATGACTAGGAAACGTGAAGCAAAAAGCCTACAACACCCGGTATTCCCAGGCGGTCTCCCATCCAAGTACTAACCGGGCCCTATGCTGCTTGACTGCGGTGATCGGACGAGAACCGGTATATTCAGCATGGTATGGTCGTAGGCGATGGCTATACTGAAATTAACCTATTTAAAGAATGATGAAGACGTCGATCGTCACCACCTTTTTTTCAAGACATACGCCCCCAACGAGTGCAGACCAGACTGGGATAACAGTAGAGGGCCCTCTTGCCTAAAAAGTTGCAATCAAACTCAGGAGAAAGGATGTACGTCAAATGGCGGGCTAGTTAGCCAAATGAAAGTCAACAGAAAGAAAGAAAGTAGACGATTGTTGAAAGTGATTTGAGCTAGGAATCTGATTTTTGGTGTGCATGATGTTTGGTGAAGATGTGATGACTGTGGCAAGAGTCAGAAAGATTTACCAACTCGTTTGGGAGTTATCAGGGGTGGCATTTTTTCACGTTTTGCGGGCGCACTGAAAGAAAGAAAGTAAACGATTTTTGAATAACAATGTCAAAGTGAAGAAAAAAAGAAGGAAAAGACAATCATGATGATGTCCTCCTCGTTAATGACTAGGAAACGTGAAGCAAAAAGCCTACAACACCCGGTATTCCCAGGCGGTCTCCCATCCAAGTACTAACCGGGCCCTATGCTGCTTGACTGCGGTGATCGGACGAGAACCGGTATATTCAGCATGGTATGGTCGTAGGCGATGGCTATACTGAAATTAACCTATTTAAAGAATGATGAAGACGTCGATCGTCACCACCTTTTTTTCAAGACATACGCCCCCAACGAGTGCAGACCAGACTGGGATAACAGTAGAGGGCCCTCTTGCCTAAAAAGTTGCAATCAAACTCAGGAGAAAGGATGTACGTCAAATGGCGGGCTAGTTAGCCAAATGAAAGTCAACAGAAAGAAAGAAAGTAGACCATTGTTGAAAGTGATTTGAGCTAGGAATCTGATTTTTGGTGTGCATGATGTTTGGTGAAGATGTGATGACTGTGGCAAGAGTCAGAAAGATTTACCAACTCGTTTGGGAGTTATCAGGGGTGGCATTTTTTCACGTTTTGCGGGCGCACTGAAAGAAAGAAAGTAAACGATTTTTGAATAACAATGTCAAAGTGAAGAAAAAAAGAAGGAAAAGACAATCATGATGATGTCCTCCTCGTTAATGACTAGGAAACGTGAAGCAAAAAGCCTACAACACCCGGTATTCCCAGGCGGTCTCCCATCCAAGTACTAACCGGGCCCTATGCTGCTTGACTGCGGTGATCGGACGAGAACCGGTATATTCAGCATGGTATGGTCGTAGGCGATGGCTATACTGAAATTAACCTATTTAAAGAATGATGAAGACGTCGATCGTCACCACCTTTTTTTCAAGACATACGCCCCCAACGAGTGCAGACCAGACTGGGATAACAGTAGAGGGCCCTCTTGCCTAAAAAGTTGCAATCAAACTCAGGAGAAAGGATGTACGTCAAATGGCGGGCTAGTTAGCCAAATGAAAGTCAACAGAAAGAAAGAAAGTAGACGATTGTTGAAAGTGATTTGAGCTAGGAATCTGATTTTTGGTGTGCATGATGTTTGGTGAAGATGTGATGACTGTGGCAAGAGTCAGAAAGATTTACCAACTCGTTTGGGAGTTATCAGGGGTGGCATTTTTTCACGTTTTGCGGGCGCACTGAAAGAAAGAAAGTAAACGATTTTTGAATAACAATGTCAAAGTGAAGAAAAAAAGAAGGAAAAGACAATCATGATGATGTCCTCCTCGTTAATGACTAGGAAACGTGAAGCAAAAAGCCTACAACACCCGGTATTCCCAGGCGGTCTCCCATCCAAGTACTAACCGGGCCCTATGCTGCTTGACTGCGGTGATCGGACGAGAACCGGTATATTCAGCATGGTATGGTCGTAGGCGATGGCTATACTGAAATTAACCTATTTAAAGAATGATGAAGACGTCGATCGTCACCACCTTTTTTTCAAGACATACGCCCCCAACGAGTGCAGACCAGACTGGGATAACAGTAGAGGGCCCTCTTGCCTAAAAAGTTGCAATCAAACTCAGGAGAAAGGATGTACGTCAAATGGCGGGCTAGTTAGCCAAATGAAAGTCAACAGAAAGAAAGAAAGTAGACGATTGTTGAAAGCGATTTGAGCTAGGAATCTGATTTTTGGTGTGCATGATGTTTGGTGAAGATGTGATGACTGTGGCAAGAGTCAGAAAGATTTACCAACTCGTTTGGGAGTTATCAGGGGTGGCATTTTTTCACGTTTTGCGGGCGCACTGAAAGAAAGAAAGTAAACGATTTTTGAATAACAATGTCAAAGTGAAGAAAAAAAGAAGGAAAAGACAATCATGATGATGTCCTCCTCGTTAATGACTAGGAAACGTGAAGCAAAAAGCCTACAACACCCGGTATTCCCAGGCGGTCTCCCATCCAAGTACTAACCGGGCCCTATGCTGCTTGACTGCGGTGATCGGACGAGAACCGGTATATTCAGCATGGTATGGTCGTAGGCGATGGCTATACTGAAATTAACCTATTTAAAGAATGATGAAGACGTCGATCGTCACCACCTTTTTTTCAAGACATACGCCCCCAACGAGTGCAGACCAGACTGGGATAACAGTAGAGGGCCCTCTTGCCTAAAAAGTTGCAATCAAACTCAGGAGAAAGGATGTACGTCAAATGGCGGGCTAGTTAGCCAAATGAAAGTCAACAGAAAGAAAGAAAGTAGACGATTGTTGAAAGTGATTTGAGCTAGGAATCTGATTTTTGGTGTGCATGATGTTTGGTGAAGATGTGATGACTGTGGCAAGAGTCAGAAAGATTTACCAACTCGTTTGGGAGTTATCAGGGGTGGCATTTTTTCACGTTTTGCGGGCGCACTGAAAGAAAGAAAGTAAACGATTTTTGAATAACAATGTCAAAGTGAAGAAAAAAAGAAGGAAAAGACAATCATGATGATGTCCTCCTCGTTAATGACTAGGAAACGTGAAGCAAAAAGCCTACAACACCCGGTATTCCCAGGCGGTCTCCCATCCAAGTACTAACCGGGCCCTATGCTGCTTGACTGCGGTGATCGGACGAGAACCGGTATATTCAGCATGGTATGGTCGTAGGCGATGGCTATACTGAAATTAACCTATTTAAAGAATGATGAAGACGTCGATCGTCACCACCTTTTTTTCAAGACATACGCCCCCAACGAGTGCAGACCAGACTGGGATAACAGTA
This sequence comes from Heliocidaris tuberculata, assembly GCA_025618425.1. Lineage (NCBI taxonomy): Eukaryota > Metazoa > Echinodermata > Echinoidea > Camarodonta > Echinometridae > Heliocidaris > Heliocidaris tuberculata. The sequence goes on from CM046834.1 coordinate 1,251,610, forward strand.
GAGGGCCCTCTTGCCTAAAAAGTTGCAATCAAACTCAGGAGAAAGGATGTACGTCAAATGGCGGGCTAGTTAGCCAAATGAAAGTCAACAGAAAGAAAGAAAGTAGACGATTGTTGAAAGTGATTTGAGCTAGGAATCTGATTTTTGGTGTGCATGATGTTTGGTGAAGATGTGATGACTGTGGCAAGAGTCAGAAAGATTTACCAACTCGTTTGGGAGTTATCAGGGGTGGCATTTTTTCACGTTTTGCGGGCGCACTGAAAGAAAGAAAGTAAACGATTTTTGAATAACAATGTCAAAGTGAAGAAAAAAAGAAGGAAAAGACAATCATGATGATGTCCTCCTCGTTAATGACTAGGAAACGTGAAGCAAAAAGCCTACAACACCCGGTATTCCCAGGCGGTCTCCCATCCAAGTACTAACCGGGCCCTATGCTGCTTGACTGCGGTGATCGGACGAGAACCGGTATATTCAGCATGGTATGGTCGTAGGCGATGGCTATACTGAAATTAACCTATTTAAAGAATGATGAAGACGTCGATCGTCACCACCTTTTTTTCAAGACATACGCCCCCAACGAGTGCAGACCAGACTGGGATAACAGTAGAGGGCCCTCTTGCCTAAAAAGTTGCAATCAAACTCAGGAGAAAGGATGTACGTCAAATGGCGGGCTAGTTAGCCAAATGAAAGTCAACAGAAAGAAAGAAAGTAGACCATTGTTGAAAACGATTTGAGCTAGGAATCTGATTTTTGGTGTGCATGATGTTTGGTGAAGATGTGATGACTGTGGCAAGAGTCAGAAAGATTTACCAACTCGTTTGGGAGTTATCAGGGGTGGCATTTTTTCACGTTTTGCGGGCGCACTGAAAGAAAGAAAGTAAACGATTTTTGAATAACAATGTCAAAGTGAAGAAAAAAAGAAGGAAAAGACAATCATGATGATGTCCTCCTCGTTAATGACTAGGAAACGTGAAGCAAAAAGCCTACAACACCCGGTATTCCCAGGCGGTCTCCCATCCAAGTACTAACCGGGCCCTATGCTGCTTGACTGCGGTGATCGGACGAGAACCGGTATATTCAGCATGGTATGGTCGTAGGCGATGGCTATACTGAAATTAACCTATTTAAAGAATGATGAAGACGTCGATCGTCACCACCTTTTTTTCAAGACATACGCCCCCAACGAGTGCAGACCAGACTGGGATAACAGTAGAGGGCCCTCTTGCCTAAAAAGTTGCAATCAAACTCAGGAGAAAGGATGTACGTCAAATGGCGGGCTAGTTAGCCAAATGAAAGTCAACAGAAAGAAAGAAAGTAGACGATTGTTGAAAACGATTTGAGCTAGGAATCTGATTTTTGGTGTGCATGATGTTTGGTGAAGATGTGATGACTGTGGCAAGAGTCAGAAAGATTTACCAACTCGTTTGGGAGTTATCAGGGGTGGCATTTTTTCACGTTTTGCGGGCGCACTGAAAGAAAGAAAGTAAACGATTTTTGAATAACAATGTCAAAGTGAAGAAAAAAAGAAGGAAAAGACAATCATGATGATGTCCTCCTCGTTAATGACTAGGAAACGTGAAGCAAAAAGCCTACAACACCCGGTATTCCCAGGCGGTCTCCCATCCAAGTACTAACCGGGCCCTATGCTGCTTGACTGCGGTGATCGGACGAGAACCGGTATATTCAGCATGGTATGGTCGTAGGCGATGGCTATACTGAAATTAACCTATTTAAAGAATGATGAAGACGTCGATCGTCACCACCTTTTTTTCAAGACATACGCCCCCAACGAGTGCAGACCAGACTGGGATAACAGTAGAGGGCCCTCTTGCCTAAAAAGTTGCAATCAAACTCAGGAGAAAGGATGTACGTCAAATGGCGGGCTAGTTAGCCAAATGAAAGTCAACAGAAAGAAAGAAAGTAGACGATTGTTGAAAACGATTTGAGCTAGGAATCTGATTTTTGGTGTGCATGATGTTTGGTGAAGATGTGATGACTGTGGCAAGAGTCAGAAAGATTTACCAACTCGTTTGGGAGTTATCAGGGGTGGCATTTTTTCACGTTTTGCGGGCGCACTGAAAGAAAGAAAGTAAACGATTTTTGAATAACAATGTCAAAGTGAAGAAAAAAAGAAGGAAAAGACAATCATGATGATGTCCTCCTCGTTAATGACTAGGAAACGTGAAGCAAAAAGCCTACAACACCCGGTATTCCCAGGCGGTCTCCCATCCAAGTACTAACCGGGCCCTATGCTGCTTGACTGCGGTGATCGGACGAGAACCGGTATATTCAGCATGGTATGGTCGTAGGCGATGGCTATACTGAAATTAACCTATTTAAAGAATGATGAAGACGTCGATCGTCACCACCTTTTTTTCAAGACATACGCCCCCAACGAGTGCAGACCAGACTGGGATAACAGTAGAGGGCCCTCTTGCCTAAAAAGTTGCAATCAAACTCAGGAGAAAGGATGTACGTCAAATGGCGGGCTAGTTAGCCAAATGAAAGTCAACAGAAAGAAAGAAAGTAGACGATTGTTGAAAATGATTTGAGCTAGGAATCTGATTTTTGGTGTGCATGATGTTTGGTGAAGATGTGATGACTGTGGCAAGAGTCAGAAAGATTTACCAACTCGTTTGGGAGTTATCAGGGGTGGCATTTTTTCACGTTTTGCGGGCGCACTGAAAGAAAGAAAGTAAACGATTTTTGAATAACAATGTCAAAGTGAAGAAAAAAAGAAGGAAAAGACAATCATGATGATGTCCTCCTCGTTAATGACTAGGAAACGTGAAGCAAAAAGCCTACAACACCCGGTATTCCCAGGCGGTCTCCCATCCAAGTACTAACCGGGCCCTATGCTGCTTGACTGCGGTGATCGGACGAGAACCGGTATATTCAGCATGGTATGGTCGTAGGCGATGGCTATACTGAAATTAACCTATTTAAAGAATGATGAAGACGTCGATCGTCACCACCTTTTTTTCAAGACATACGCCCCCAACGAGTGCAGACCAGACTGGGATAACAGTAGAGGGCCCTCTTGCCTAAAAAGTTGCAATCAAACTCAGGAGAAAGGATGTACGTCAAATGGCGGGCTAGTTAGCCAAATGAAAGTCAACAGAAAGAAAGAAAGTAGACGATTGTTGAAAGTGATTTGAGCTAGGAATCTGATTTTTGGTGTGCATGATGTTTGGTGAAGATGTGATGACTGTGGCAAGAGTCAGAAAGATTTACCAACTCGTTTGGGAGTTATCAGGGGTGGCATTTTTTCACGTTTTGCGGGCGCACTGAAAGAAAGAAAGTAAACGATTTTTGAATAACAATGTCAAAGTGAAGAAAAAAAGAAGGAAAAGACAATCATGATGATGTCCTCCTCGTTAATGACTAGGAAACGTGAAGCAAAAAGCCTACAACACCCGGTATTCCCAGGCGGTCTCCCATCCAAGTACTAACCGGGCCCTATGCTGCTTGACTGCGGTGATCGGACGAGAACCGGTATATTCAGCATGGTATGGTCGTAGGCGATGGCTATACTGAAATTAACCTATTTAAAGAATGATGAAGACGTCGATCGTCACCACCTTTTTTTCAAGACATACGCCCCCAACGAGTGCAGACCAGACTGGGATAACAGTAGAGGGCCCTCTTGCCTAAAAAGTTGCAATCAAACTCAGGAGAAAGGATGTACGTCAAATGGCGGGCTAGTTAGCCAAATGAAAGTCAACAGAAAGAAAGAAAGTAGACGATTGTTGAAAGTGATTTGAGCTAGGAATCTGATTTTTGGTGTGCATGATGTTTGGTGAAGATGTGATGACTGTGGCAAGAGTCAGAAAGATTTACCAACTCGTTTGGGAGTTATCAGGGGTGGCATTTTTTCACGTTTTGCGGGCGCACTGAAAGAAAGAAAGTAAACGATTTTTGAATAACAATGTCAAAGTGAAGAAAAAAAGAAGGAAAAGACAATCATGATGATGTCCTCCTCGTTAATGACTAGGAAACGTGAAGCAAAAAGCCTACAACACCCGGTATTCCCAGGCGGTCTCCCATCCAAGTACTAACCGGGCCCTATGCTGCTTGACTGCGGTGATCGGACGAGAACCGGTATATTCAGCATGGTATGGTCGTAGGCGATGGCTATACTGAAATTAACCTATTTAAAGAATGATGAAGACGTCGATCGTCACCACCTTTTTTTCAAGACATACGCCCCCAACGAGTGCAGACCAGACTGGGATAACAGTAGAGGGCCCTCTTGCCTAAAAAGTTGCAATCAAACTCAGGAGAAAGGATGTACGTCAAATGGCGGGCTAGTTAGCCAAATGAAAGTCAACAGAAAGAAAGAAAGTAGACGATTGTTGAAAACGATTTGAGCTAGGAATCTGATTTTTGGTGTGCATGATGTTTGGTGAAGATGTGATGACTGTGGCAAGAGTCAGAAAGATTTACCAACTCGTTTGGGAGTTATCAGGGGTGGCATTTTTTCACGTTTTGCGGGCGCACTGAAAGAAAGAAAGTAAACGATTTTTGAATAACAATGTCAAAGTGAAGAAAAAAAGAAGGAAAAGACAATCATGATGATGTCCTCCTCGTTAATGACTAGGAAACGTGAAGCAAAAAGCCTACAACACCCGGTATTCCCAGGCGGTCTCCCATCCAAGTACTAACCGGGCCCTATGCTGCTTGACTGCGGTGATCGGACGAGAACCGGTATATTCAGCATGGTATGGTCGTAGGCGATGGCTATACTGAAATTAACCTATTTAAAGAATGATGAAGACGTCGATCGTCACCACCTTTTTTTCAAGACATACGCCCCCAACGAGTGCAGACCAGACTGGGATAACAGTAGAGGGCCCTCTTGCCTAAAAAGTTGCAATCAAACTCAGGAGAAAGGATGTACGTCAAATGGCGGGCTAGTTAGCCAAATGAAAGTCAACAGAAAGAAAGAAAGTAGACGATTGTTGAAAGTGATTTGAGCTAGGAATCTGATTTTTGGTGTGCATGATGTTTGGTGAAGATGTGATGACTGTGGCAAGAGTCAGAAAGATTTACCAACTCGTTTGGGAGTTATCAGGGGTGGCATTTTTTCACGTTTTGCGGGCGCACTGAAAGAAAGAAAGTAAACGATTTTTGAATAACAATGTCAAAGTGAAGAAAAAAAGAAGGAAAAGACAATCATGATGATGTCCTCCTCGTTAATGACTAGGAAACGTGAAGCAAAAAGCCTACAACACCCGGTATTCCCAGGCGGTCTCCCATCCAAGTACTAACCGGGCCCTATGCTGCTTGACTGCGGTGATCGGACGAGAACCGGTATATTCAGCATGGTATGGTCGTAGGCGATGGCTATACTGAAATTAACCTATTTAAAGAATGATGAAGACGTCGATCGTCACCACCTTTTTTTCAAGACATACGCCCCCAACGAGTGCAGACCAGACTGGGATAACAGTAGAGGGCCCTCTTGCCTAAAAAGTTGCAATCAAACTCAGGAGAAAGGATGTACGTCAAATGGCGGGCTAGTTAGCCAAATGAAAGTCAACAGAAAGAAAGAAAGTAGACGATTGTTGAAAGTGATTTGAGCTAGGAATCTGATTTTTGGTGTGCATGATGTTTGGTGAAGATGTGATGACTGTGGCAAGAGTCAGAAAGATTTACCAACTCGTTTGGGAGTTATCAGGGGTGGCATTTTTTCACGTTTTGCGGGCGCACTGAAAGAAAGAAAGTAAACGATTTTTGAATAACAATGTCAAAGTGAAGAAAAAAAGAAGGAAAAGACAATCATGATGATGTCCTCCTCGTTAATGACTAGGAAACGTGAAGCAAAAAGCCTACAACACCCGGTATTCCCAGGCGGTCTCCCATCCAAGTACTAACCGGGCCCTATGCTGCTTGACTGCGGTGATCGGACGAGAACCGGTATATTCAGCATGGTATGGTCGTAGGCGATGGCTATACTGAAATTAACCTATTTAAAGAATGATGAAGACGTCGATCGTCACCACCTTTTTTTCAAGACATACGCCCCCAACGAGTGCAGACCAGACTGGGATAACAGTAGAGGGCCCTCTTGCCTAAAAAGTTGCAATCAAACTCAGGAGAAAGGATGTACGTCAAATGGCGGGCTAGTTAGCCAAATGAAAGTCAACAGAAAGAAAGAAAGTAGACGATTGTTGAAAACGATTTGAGCTAGGAATCTGATTTTTGGTGTGCATGATGTTTGGTGAAGATGTGATGACTGTGGCAAGAGTCAGAAAGATTTACCAACTCGTTTGGGAGTTATCAGGGGTGGCATTTTTTCACGTTTTGCGGGCGCACTGAAAGAAAGAAAGTAAACGATTTTTGAATAACAATGTCAAAGTGAAGAAAAAAAGAAGGAAAAGACAATCATGATGATGTCCTCCTCGTTAATGACTAGGAAACGTGAAGCAAAAAGCCTACAACACCCGGTATTCCCAGGCGGTCTCCCATCCAAGTACTAACCGGGCCCTATGCTGCTTGACTGCGGTGATCGGACGAGAACCGGTATATTCAGCATGGTATGGTCGTAGGCGATGGCTATACTGAAATTAACCTATTTAAAGAATGATGAAGACGTCGATCGTCACCACCTTTTTTTCAAGACATACGCCCCCAACGAGTGCAGACCAGACTGGGATAACAGTAGAGGGCCCTCTTGCCTAAAAAGTTGCAATCAAACTCAGGAGAAAGGATGTACGTCAAATGGCGGGCTAGTTAGCCAAATGAAAGTCAACAGAAAGAAAGAAAGTAGACGATTGTTGAAAGTGATTTGAGCTAGGAATCTGATTTTTGGTGTGCATGATGTTTGGTGAAGATGTGATGACTGTGGCAAGAGTCAGAAAGATTTACCAACTCGTTTGGGAGTTATCAGGGGTGGCATTTTTTCACGTTTTGCGGGCGCACTGAAAGAAAGAAAGTAAACGATTTTTGAATAACAATGTCAAAGTGAAGAAAAAAAGAAGGAAAAGACAATCATGATGATGTCCTCCTCGTTAATGACTAGGAAACGTGAAGCAAAAAGCCTACAACACCCGGTATTCCCAGGCGGTCTCCCATCCAAGTACTAACCGGGCCCTATGCTGCTTGACTGCGGTGATCGGACGAGAACCGGTATATTCAGCATGGTATGGTCGTAGGCGATGGCTATACTGAAATTAACCTATTTAAAGAATGATGAAGACGTCGATCGTCACCACCTTTTTTTCAAGACATACGCCCCCAACGAGTGCAGACCAGACTGGGATAACAGTAGAGGGCCCTCTTGCCTAAAAAGTTGCAATCAAACTCAGGAGAAAGGATGTACGTCAAATGGCGGGCTAGTTAGCCAAATGAAAGTCAACAGAAAGAAAGAAAGTAGACGATTGTTGAAAGTGATTTGAGCTAGGAATCTGATTTTTGGTGTGCATGATGTTTGGTGAAGATGTGATGACTGTGGCAAGAGTCAGAAAGATTTACCAACTCGTTTGGGAGTTATCAGGGGTGGCATTTTTTCACGTTTTGCGGGCGCACTGAAAGAAAGAAAGTAAACGATTTTTGAATAACAATGTCAAAGTGAAGAAAAAAAGAAGGAAAAGACAATCATGATGATGTCCTCCTCGTTAATGACTAGGAAACGTGAAGCAAAAAGCCTACAACACCCGGTATTCCCAGGCGGTCTCCCATCCAAGTACTAACCGGGCCCTATGCTGCTTGACTGCGGTGATCGGACGAGAACCGGTATATTCAGCATGGTATGGTCGTAGGCGATGGCTATACTGAAATTAACCTATTTAAAGAATGATGAAGACGTCGATCGTCACCACCTTTTTTTCAAGACATACGCCCCCAACGAGTGCAGACCAGACTGGGATAACAGTAGAGGGCCCTCTTGCCTAAAAAGTTGCAATCAAACTCAGGAGAAAGGATGTACGTCAAATGGCGGGCTAGTTAGCCAAATGAAAGTCAACAGAAAGAAAGAAAGTAGACCATTGTTGAAAACGATTTGAGCTAGGAATCTGATTTTTGGTGTGCATGATGTTTGGTGAAGATGTGATGACTGTGGCAAGAGTCAGAAAGATTTACCAACTCGTTTGGGAGTTATCAGGGGTGGCATTTTTTCACGTTTTGCGGGCGCACTGAAAGAAAGAAAGTAAACGATTTTTGAATAACAATGTCAAAGTGAAGAAAAAAAGAAGGAAAAGACAATCATGATGATGTCCTCCTCGTTAATGACTAGGAAACGTGAAGCAAAAAGCCTACAACACCCGGTATTCCCAGGCGGTCTCCCATCCAAGTACTAACCGGGCCCTATGCTGCTTGACTGCGGTGATCGGACGAGAACCGGTATATTCAGCATGGTATGGTCGTAGGCGATGGCTATACTGAAATTAACCTATTTAAAGAATGATGAAGACGTCGATCGTCACCACCTTTTTTTCAAGACATACGCCCCCAACGAGTGCAGACCAGACTGGGATAACAGTAGAGGGCCCTCTTGCCTAAAAAGTTGCAATCAAACTCAGGAGAAAGGATGTACGTCAAATGGCGGGCTAGTTAGCCAAATGAAAGTCAACAGAAAGAAAGAAAGTAGACGATTGTTGAAAGTGATTTGAGCTAGGAATCTGATTTTTGGTGTGCATGATGTTTGGTGAAGATGTGATGACTGTGGCAAGAGTCAGAAAGATTTACCAACTCGTTTGGGAGTTATCAGGGGTGGCATTTTTTCACGTTTTGCGGGCGCACTGAAAGAAAGAAAGTAAACGATTTTTGAATAACAATGTCAAAGTGAAGAAAAAAAGAAGGAAAAGACAATCATGATGATGTCCTCCTCGTTAATGACTAGGAAACGTGAAGCAAAAAGCCTACAACACCCGGTATTCCCAGGCGGTCTCCCATCCAAGTACTAACCGGGCCCTATGCTGCTTGACTGCGGTGATCGGACGAGAACCGGTATATTCAGCATGGTATGGTCGTAGGCGATGGCTATACTGAAATTAACCTATTTAAAGAATGATGAAGACGTCGATCGTCACCACCTTTTTTTCAAGACATACGCCCCCAACGAGTGCAGACCAGACTGGGATAACAGTAGAGGGCCCTCTTGCCTAAAAAGTTGCAATCAAACTCAGGAGAAAGGATGTACGTCAAATGGCGGGCTAGTTAGCCAAATGAAAGTCAACAGAAAGAAAGAAAGTAGACGATTGTTGAAAGTGATTTGAGCTAGGAATCTGATTTTTGGTGTGCATGATGTTTGGTGAAGATGTGATGACTGTGGCAAGAGTCAGAAAGATTTACCAACTCGTTTGGGAGTTATCAGGGGTGGCATTTTTTCACGTTTTGCGGGCGCACTGAAAGAAAGAAAGTAAACGATTTTTGAATAACAATGTCAAAGTGAAGAAAAAAAGAAGGAAAAGACAATCATGATGATGTCCTCCTCGTTAATGACTAGGAAACGTGAAGCAAAAAGCCTACAACACCCGGTATTCCCAGGCGGTCTCCCATCCAAGTACTAACCGGGCCCTATGCTGCTTGACTGCGGTGATCGGACGAGAACCGGTATATTCAGCATGGTATGGTCGTAGGCGATGGCTATACTGAAATTAACCTATTTAAAGAATGATGAAGACGTCGATCGTCACCACCTTTTTTTCAAGACATACGCCCCCAACGAGTGCAGACCAGACTGGGATAACAGTAGAGGGCCCTCTTGCCTAAAAAGTTGCAATCAAACTCAGGAGAAAGGATGTACGTCAAATGGCGGGCTAGTTAGCCAAATGAAAGTCAACAGAAAGAAAGAAAGTAGACGATTGTTGAAAGCGATTTGAGCTAGGAATCTGATTTTTGGTGTGCATGATGTTTGGTGAAGATGTGATGACTGTGGCAAGAGTCAGAAAGATTTACCAACTCGTTTGGGAGTTATCAGGGGTGGCATTTTTTCACGTTTTGCGGGCGCACTGAAAGAAAGAAAGTAAACGATTTTTGAATAACAATGTCAAAGTGAAGAAAAAAAGAAGGAAAAGACAATCATGATGATGTCCTCCTCGTTAATGACTAGGAAACGTGAAGCAAAAAGCCTACAACACCCGGTATTCCCAGGCGGTCTCCCATCCAAGTACTAACCGGGCCCTATGCTGCTTGACTGCGGTGATCGGACGAGAACCGGTATATTCAGCATGGTATGGTCGTAGGCGATGGCTATACTGAAATTAACCTATTTAAAGAATGATGAAGACGTCGATCGTCACCACCTTTTTTTCAAGACATACGCCCCCAACGAGTGCAGACCAGACTGGGATAACAGTAGAGGGCCCTCTTGCCTAAAAAGTTGCAATCAAACTCAGGAGAAAGGATGTACGTCAAATGGCGGGCTAGTTAGCCAAATGAAAGTCAACAGAAAGAAAGAAAGTAGACGATTGTTGAAAGTGATTTGAGCTAGGAATCTGATTTTTGGTGTGCATGATGTTTGGTGAAGATGTGATGACTGTGGCAAGAGTCAGAAAGATTTACCAACTCGTTTGGGAGTTATCAGGGGTGGCATTTTTTCACGTTTTGCGGGCGCACTGAAAGAAAGAAAGTAAACGATTTTTGAATAACAATGTCAAAGTGAAGAAAAAAAGAAGGAAAAGACAATCATGATGATGTCCTCCTCGTTAATGACTAGGAAACGTGAAGCAAAAAGCCTACAACACCCGGTATTCCCAGGCGGTCTCCCATCCAAGTACTAACCGGGCCCTATGCTGCTTGACTGCGGTGATCGGACGAGAACCGGTATATTCAGCATGGTATGGTCGTAGGCGATGGCTATACTGAAATTAACCTATTTAAAGAATGATGAAGACGTCGATCGTCACCACCTTTTTTTCAAGACATACGCCCCCAACGAGTGCAGACCAGACTGGGATAACAGTAGAGGGCCCTCTTGCCTAAAAAGTTGCAATCAAACTCAGGAGAAAGGATGTACGTCAAATGGCGGGCTAGTTAGCCAAATGAAAGTCAACAGAAAGAAAGAAAGTAGACGATTGTTGAAAGTGATTTGAGCTAGGAATCTGATTTTTGGTGTGCATGATGTTTGGTGAAGATGTGATGACTGTGGCAAGAGTCAGAAAGATTTACCAACTCGTTTGGGAGTTATCAGGGGTGGCATTTTTTCACGTTTTGCGGGCGCACTGAAAGAAAGAAAGTAAACGATTTTTGAATAACAATGTCAAAGTGAAGAAAAAAAGAAGGAAAAGACAATCATGATGATGTCCTCCTCGTTAATGACTAGGAAACGTGAAGCAAAAAGCCTACAACACCCGGTATTCCCAGGCGGTCTCCCATCCAAGTACTAACCGGGCCCTATGCTGCTTGACTGCGGTGATCGGACGAGAACCGGTATATTCAGCATGGTATGGTCGTAGGCGATGGCTATACTGAAATTAACCTATTTAAAGAATGATGAAGACGTCGATCGTCACCACCTTTTTTTCAAGACATACGCCCCCAACGAGTGCAGACCAGACTGGGATAACAGTAGAGGGCCCTCTTGCCTAAAAAGTTGCAATCAAACTCAGGAGAAAGGATGTACGTCAAATGGCGGGCTAGTTAGCCAAATGAAAGTCAACAGAAAGAAAGAAAGTAGACGATTGTTGAAAGCGATTTGAGCTAGGAATCTGATTTTTGGTGTGCATGATGTTTGGTGAAGATGTGATGACTGTGGCAAGAGTCAGAAAGATTTACCAACTCGTTTGGGAGTTATCAGGGGTGGCATTTTTTCACGTTTTGCGGGCGCACTGAAAGAAAGAAAGTAAACGATTTTTGAATAACAATGTCAAAGTGAAGAAAAAAAGAAGGAAAAGACAATCATGATGATGTCCTCCTCGTTAATGACTAGGAAACGTGAAGCAAAAAGCCTACAACACCCGGTATTCCCAGGCGGTCTCCCATCCAAGTACTAACCGGGCCCTATGCTGCTTGACTGCGGTGATCGGACGAGAACCGGTATATTCAGCATGGTATGGTCGTAGGCGATGGCTATACTGAAATTAACCTATTTAAAGAATGATGAAGACGTCGATCGTCACCACCTTTTTTTCAAGACATACGCCCCCAACGAGTGCAGACCAGACTGGGATAACAGTAGAGGGCCCTCTTGCCTAAAAAGTTGCAATCAAACTCAGGAGAAAGGATGTACGTCAAATGGCGGGCTAGTTAGCCAAATGAAAGTCAACAGAAAGAAAGAAAGTAGACGATTGTTGAAAACGATTTGAGCTAGGAATCTGATTTTTGGTGTGCATGATGTTTGGTGAAGATGTGATGACTGTGGCAAGAGTCAGAAAGATTTACCAACTCGTTTGGGAGTTATCAGGGGTGGCATTTTTTCACGTTTTGCGGGCGCACTGAAAGAAAGAAAGTAAACGATTTTTGAATAACAATGTCAAAGTGAAGAAAAAAAGAAGGAAAAGACAATCATGATGATGTCCTCCTCGTTAATGACTAGGAAACGTGAAGCAAAAAGCCTACAACACCCGGTATTCCCAGGCGGTCTCCCATCCAAGTACTAACCGGGCCCTATGCTGCTTGACTGCGGTGATCGGACGAGAACCGGTATATTCAGCATGGTATGGTCGTAGGCGATGGCTATACTGAAATTAACCTATTTAAAGAATGATGAAGACGTCGATCGTCACCACCTTTTTTTCAAGACATACGCCCCCAACGAGTGCAGACCAGACTGGGATAACAGTAGAGGGCCCTCTTGCCTAAAAAGTTGCAATCAAACTCAGGAGAAAGGATGTACGTCAAATGGCGGGCTAGTTAGCCAAATGAAAGTCAACAGAAAGAAAGAAAGTAGACCATTGTTGAAAGCGATTTGAGCTAGGAATCTGATTTTTGGTGTGCATGATGTTTGGTGAAGATGTGATGACTGTGGCAAGAGTCAGAAAGATTTACCAACTCGTTTGGGAGTTATCAGGGGTGGCATTTTTTCACGTTTTGCGGGCGCACTGAAAGAAAGAAAGTAAACGATTTTTGAATAACAATGTCAAAGTGAAGAAAAAAAGAAGGAAAAGACAATCATGATGATGTCCTCCTCGTTAATGACTAGGAAACGTGAAGCAAAAAGCCTACAACACCCGGTATTCCCAGGCGGTCTCCCATCCAAGTACTAACCGGGCCCTATGCTGCTTGACTGCGGTGATCGGACGAGAACCGGTATATTCAGCATGGTATGGTCGTAGGCGATGGCTATACTGAAATTAACCTATTTAAAGAATGATGAAGACGTCGATCGTCACCACCTTTTTTTCAAGACATACGCCCCCAACGAGTGCAGACCAGACTGGGATAACAGTAGAGGGCCCTCTTGCCTAAAAAGTTGCAATCAAACTCAGGAGAAAGGATGTACGTCAAATGGCGGGCTAGTTAGCCAAATGAAAGTCAACAGAAAGAAAGAAAGTAGACGATTGTTGAAAGCGATTTGAGCTAGGAATCTGATTTTTGGTGTGCATGATGTTTGGTGAAGATGTGATGACTGTGGCAAGAGTCAGAAAGATTTACCAACTCGTTTGGGAGTTATCAGGGGTGGCATTTTTTCACGTTTTGCGGGCGCACTGAAAGAAAGAAAGTAAACGATTTTTGAATAACAATGTCAAAGTGAAGAAAAAAAGAAGGAAAAGACAATCATGATGATGTCCTCCTCGTTAATGACTAGGAAACGTGAAGCAAAAAGCCTACAACACCCGGTATTCCCAGGCGGTCTCCCATCCAAGTACTAACCGGGCCCTATGCTGCTTGACTGCGGTGATCGGACGAGAACCGGTATATTCAGCATGGTATGGTCGTAGGCGATGGCTATACTGAAATTAACCTATTTAAAGAATGATGAAGACGTCGATCGTCACCACCTTTTTTTCAAGACATACGCCCCCAACGAGTGCAGACCAGACTGGGATAACAGTAGAGGGCCCTCTTGCCTAAAAAGTTGCAATCAAACTCAGGAGAAAGGATGTACGTCAAATGGCGGGCTAGTTAGCCAAATGAAAGTCAACAGAAAGAAAGAAAGTAGACGATTGTTGAAAGTGATTTGAGCTAGGAATCTGATTTTTGGTGTGCATGATGTTTGGTGAAGATGTGATGACTGTGGCAAGAGTCAGAAAGATTTACCAACTCGTTTGGGAGTTATCAGGGGTGGCATTTTTTCACGTTTTGCGGGCGCACTGAAAGAAAGAAAGTAAACGATTTTTGAATAACAATGTCAAAGTGAAGAAAAAAAGAAGGAAAAGACAATCATGATGATGTCCTCCTCGTTAATGACTAGGAAACGTGAAGCAAAAAGCCTACAACACCCGGTATTCCCAGGCGGTCTCCCATCCAAGTACTAACCGGGCCCTATGCTGCTTGACTGCGGTGATCGGACGAGAACCGGTATATTCAGCATGGTATGGTCGTAGGCGATGGCTATACTGAAATTAACCTATTTAAAGAATGATGAAGACGTCGATCGTCACCACCTTTTTTTCAAGACATACGCCCCCAACGAGTGCAGACCAGACTGGGATAACAGTAGAGGGCCCTCTTGCCTAAAAAGTTGCAATCAAACTCAGGAGAAAGGATGTACGTCAAATGGCGGGCTAGTTAGCCAAATGAAAGTCAACAGAAAGAAAGAAAGTAGACGATTGTTGAAAACGATTTGAGCTAGGAATCTGATTTTTGGTGTGCATGATGTTTGGTGAAGATGTGATGACTGTGGCAAGAGTCAGAAAGATTTACCAACTCGTTTGGGAGTTATCAGGGGTGGCATTTTTTCACGTTTTGCGGGCGCACTGAAAGAAAGAAAGTAAACGATTTTTGAATAACAATGTCAAAGTGAAGAAAAAAAGAAGGAAAAGACAATCATGATGATGTCCTCCTCGTTAATGACTAGGAAACGTGAAGCAAAAAGCCTACAACACCCGGTATTCCCAGGCGGTCTCCCATCCAAGTACTAACCGGGCCCTATGCTGCTTGACTGCGGTGATCGGACGAGAACCGGTATATTCAGCATGGTATGGTCGTAGGCGATGGCTATACTGAAATTAACCTATTTAAAGAATGATGAAGACGTCGATCGTCACCACCTTTTTTTCAAGACATACGCCCCCAACGAGTGCAGACCAGACTGGGATAACAGTAGAGGGCCCTCTTGCCTAAAAAGTTGCAATCAAACTCAGGAGAAAGGATGTACGTCAAATGGCGGGCTAGTTAGCCAAATGAAAGTCAACAGAAAGAAAGAAAGTAGACGATTGTTGAAAACGATTTGAGCTAGGAATCTGATTTTTGGTGTGCATGATGTTTGGTGAAGATGTGATGACTGTGGCAAGAGTCAGAAAGATTTACCAACTCGTTTGGGAGTTATCAGGGGTGGCATTTTTTCACGTTTTGCGGGCGCACTGAAAGAAAGAAAGTAAACGATTTTTGAATAACAATGTCAAAGTGAAGAAAAAAAGAAGGAAAAGACAATCATGATGATGTCCTCCTCGTTAATGACTAGGAAACGTGAAGCAAAAAGCCTACAACACCCGGTATTCCCAGGCGGTCTCCCATCCAAGTACTAACCGGGCCCTATGCTGCTTGACTGCGGTGATCGGACGAGAACCGGTATATTCAGCATGGTATGGTCGTAGGCGATGGCTATACTGAAATTAACCTATTTAAAGAATGATGAAGACGTCGATCGTCACCACCTTTTTTTCAAGACATACGCCCCCAACGAGTGCAGACCAGACTGGGATAACAGTAGAGGGCCCTCTTGCCTAAAAAGTTGCAATCAAACTCAGGAGAAAGGATGTACGTCAAATGGCGGGCTAGTTAGCCAAATGAAAGTCAACAGAAAGAAAGAAAGTAGACGATTGTTGAAAGCGATTTGAGCTAGGAATCTGATTTTTGGTGTGCATGATGTTTGGTGAAGATGTGATGACTGTGGCAAGAGTCAGAAAGATTTACCAACTCGTTTGGGAGTTATCAGGGGTGGCATTTTTTCACGTTTTGCGGGCGCACTGAAAGAAAGAAAGTAAACGATTTTTGAATAACAATGTCAAAGTGAAGAAAAAAAGAAGGAAAAGACAATCATGATGATGTCCTCCTCGTTAATGACTAGGAAACGTGAAGCAAAAAGCCTACAACACCCGGTATTCCCAGGCGGTCTCCCATCCAAGTACTAACCGGGCCCTATGCTGCTTGACTGCGGTGATCGGACGAGAACCGGTATATTCAGCATGGTATGGTCGTAGGCGATGGCTATACTGAAATTAACCTATTTAAAGAATGATGAAGACGTCGATCGTCACCACCTTTTTTTCAAGACATACGCCCCCAACGAGTGCAGACCAGACTGGGATAACAGTAGAGGGCCCTCTTGCCTAAAAAGTTGCAATCAAACTCAGGAGAAAGGATGTACGTCAAATGGCGGGCTAGTTAGCCAAATGAAAGTCAACAGAAAGAAAGAAAGTAGACGATTGTTGAAAACGATTTGAGCTAGGAATCTGATTTTTGGTGTGCATGATGTTTGGTGAAGATGTGATGACTGTGGCAAGAGTCAGAAAGATTTACCAACTCGTTTGGGAGTTATCAGGGGTGGCATTTTTTCACGTTTTGCGGGCGCACTGAAAGAAAGAAAGTAAACGATTTTTGAATAACAATGTCAAAGTGAAGAAAAAAAGAAGGAAAAGACAATCATGATGATGTCCTCCTCGTTAATGACTAGGAAACGTGAAGCAAAAAGCCTACAACACCCGGTATTCCCAGGCGGTCTCCCATCCAAGTACTAACCGGGCCCTATGCTGCTTGACTGCGGTGATCGGACGAGAACCGGTATATTCAGCATGGTATGGTCGTAGGCGATGGCTATACTGAAATTAACCTATTTAAAGAATGATGAAGACGTCGATCGTCACCACCTTTTTTTCAAGACATACGCCCCCAACGAGTGCAGACCAGACTGGGATAACAGTAGAGGGCCCTCTTGCCTAAAAAGTTGCAATCAAACTCAGGAGAAAGGATGTACGTCAAATGGCGGGCTAGTTAGCCAAATGAAAGTCAACAGAAAGAAAGAAAGTAGACGATTGTTGAAAGCGATTTGAGCTAGGAATCTGATTTTTGGTGTGCATGATGTTTGGTGAAGATGTGATGACTGTGGCAAGAGTCAGAAAGATTTACCAACTCGTTTGGGAGTTATCAGGGGTGGCATTTTTTCACGTTTTGCGGGCGCACTGAAAGAAAGAAAGTAAACGATTTTTGAATAACAATGTCAAAGTGAAGAAAAAAAGAAGGAAAAGACAATCATGATGATGTCCTCCTCGTTAATGACTAGGAAACGTGAAGCAAAAAGCCTACAACACCCGGTATTCCCAGGCGGTCTCCCATCCAAGTACTAACCGGGCCCTATGCTGCTTGACTGCGGTGATCGGACGAGAACCGGTATATTCAGCATGGTATGGTCGTAGGCGATGGCTATACTGAAATTAACCTATTTAAAGAATGATGAAGACGTCGATCGTCACCACCTTTTTTTCAAGACATACGCCCCCAACGAGTGCAGACCAGACTGGGATAACAGTAGAGGGCCCTCTTGCCTAAAAAGTTGCAATCAAACTCAGGAGAAAGGATGTACGTCAAATGGCGGGCTAGTTAGCCAAATGAAAGTCAACAGAAAGAAAGAAAGTAGACGATTGTTGAAAGCGATTTGAGCTAGGAATCTGATTTTTGGTGTGCATGATGTTTGGTGAAGATGTGATGACTGTGGCAAGAGTCAGAAAGATTTACCAACTCGTTTGGGAGTTATCAGGGGTGGCATTTTTTCACGTTTTGCGGGCGCACTGAAAGAAAGAAAGTAAACGATTTTTGAATAACAATGTCAAAGTGAAGAAAAAAAGAAGGAAAAGACAATCATGATGATGTCCTCCTCGTTAATGACTAGGAAACGTGAAGCAAAAAGCCTACAACACCCGGTATTCCCAGGCGGTCTCCCATCCAAGTACTAACCGGGCCCTATGCTGCTTGACTGCGGTGATCGGACGAGAACCGGTATATTCAGCATGGTATGGTCGTAGGCGATGGCTATACTGAAATTAACCTATTTAAAGAATGATGAAGACGTCGATCGTCACCACCTTTTTTTCAAGACATACGCCCCCAACGAGTGCAGACCAGACTGGGATAACAGTAGAGGGCCCTCTTGCCTAAAAAGTTGCAATCAAACTCAGGAGAAAGGATGTACGTCAAATGGCGGGCTAGTTAGCCAAATGAAAGTCAACAGAAAGAAAGAAAGTAGACGATTGTTGAAAGTGATTTGAGCTAGGAATCTGATTTTTGGTGTGCATGATGTTTGGTGAAGATGTGATGACTGTGGCAAGAGTCAGAAAGATTTACCAACTCGTTTGGGAGTTATCAGGGGTGGCATTTTTTCACGTTTTGCGGGCGCACTGAAAGAAAGAAAGTAAACGATTTTTGAATAACAATGTCAAAGTGAAGAAAAAAAGAAGGAAAAGACAATCATGATGATGTCCTCCTCGTTAATGACTAGGAAACGTGAAGCAAAAAGCCTACAACACCCGGTATTCCCAGGCGGTCTCCCATCCAAGTACTAACCGGGCCCTATGCTGCTTGACTGCGGTGATCGGACGAGAACCGGTATATTCAGCATGGTATGGTCGTAGGCGATGGCTATACTGAAATTAACCTATTTAAAGAATGATGAAGACGTCGATCGTCACCACCTTTTTTTCAAGACATACGCCCCCAACGAGTGCAGACCAGACTGGGATAACAGTAGAGGGCCCTCTTGCCTAAAAAGTTGCAATCAAACTCAGGAGAAAGGATGTACGTCAAATGGCGGGCTAGTTAGCCAAATGAAAGTCAACAGAAAGAAAGAAAGTAGACGATTGTTGAAAGTGATTTGAGCTAGGAATCTGATTTTTGGTGTGCATGATGTTTGGTGAAGATGTGATGACTGTGGCAAGAGTCAGAAAGATTTACCAACTCGTTTGGGAGTTATCAGGGGTGGCATTTTTTCACGTTTTGCGGGCGCACTGAAAGAAAGAAAGTAAACGATTTTTGAATAACAATGTCAAAGTGAAGAAAAAAAGAAGGAAAAGACAATCATGATGATGTCCTCCTCGTTAATGACTAGGAAACGTGAAGCAAAAAGCCTACAACACCCGGTATTCCCAGGCGGTCTCCCATCCAAGTACTAACCGGGCCCTATGCTGCTTGACTGCGGTGATCGGACGAGAACCGGTATATTCAGCATGGTATGGTCGTAGGCGATGGCTATACTGAAATTAACCTATTTAAAGAATGATGAAGACGTCGATCGTCACCACCTTTTTTTCAAGACATACGCCCCCAACGAGTGCAGACCAGACTGGGATAACAGTAGAGGGCCCTCTTGCCTAAAAAGTTGCAATCAAACTCAGGAGAAAGGATGTACGTCAAATGGCGGGCTAGTTAGCCAAATGAAAGTCAACAGAAAGAAAGAAAGTAGACGATTGTTGAAAGTGATTTGAGCTAGGAATCTGATTTTTGGTGTGCATGATGTTTGGTGAAGATGTGATGACTGTGGCAAGAGTCAGAAAGATTTACCAACTCGTTTGGGAGTTATCAGGGGTGGCATTTTTTCACGTTTTGCGGGCGCACTGAAAGAAAGAAAGTAAACGATTTTTGAATAACAATGTCAAAGTGAAGAAAAAAAGAAGGAAAAGACAATCATGATGATGTCCTCCTCGTTAATGACTAGGAAACGTGAAGCAAAAAGCCTACAACACCCGGTATTCCCAGGCGGTCTCCCATCCAAGTACTAACCGGGCCCTATGCTGCTTGACTGCGGTGATCGGACGAGAACCGGTATATTCAGCATGGTATGGTCGTAGGCGATGGCTATACTGAAATTAACCTATTTAAAGAATGATGAAGACGTCGATCGTCACCACCTTTTTTTCAAGACATACGCCCCCAACGAGTGCAGACCAGACTGGGATAACAGTAGAGGGCCCTCTTGCCTAAAAAGTTGCAATCAAACTCAGGAGAAAGGATGTACGTCAAATGGCGGGCTAGTTAGCCAAATGAAAGTCAACAGAAAGAAAGAAAGTAGACGATTGTTGAAAGTGATTTGAGCTAGGAATCTGATTTTTGGTGTGCATGATGTTTGGTGAAGATGTGATGACTGTGGCAAGAGTCAGAAAGATTTACCAACTCGTTTGGGAGTTATCAGGGGTGGCATTTTTTCACGTTTTGCGGGCGCACTGAAAGAAAGAAAGTAAACGATTTTTGAATAACAATGTCAAAGTGAAGAAAAAAAGAAGGAAAAGACAATCATGATGATGTCCTCCTCGTTAATGACTAGGAAACGTGAAGCAAAAAGCCTACAACACCCGGTATTCCCAGGCGGTCTCCCATCCAAGTACTAACCGGGCCCTATGCTGCTTGACTGCGGTGATCGGACGAGAACCGGTATATTCAGCATGGTATGGTCGTAGGCGATGGCTATACTGAAATTAACCTATTTAAAGAATGATGAAGACGTCGATCGTCACCACCTTTTTTTCAAGACATACGCCCCCAACGAGTGCAGACCAGACTGGGATAACAGTAGAGGGCCCTCTTGCCTAAAAAGTTGCAATCAAACTCAGGAGAAAGGATGTACGTCAAATGGCGGGCTAGTTAGCCAAATGAAAGTCAACAGAAAGAAAGAAAGTAGACGATTGTTGAAAATGATTTGAGCTAGGAATCTGATTTTTGGTGTGCATGATGTTTGGTGAAGATGTGATGACTGTGGCAAGAGTCAGAAAGATTTACCAACTCGTTTGGGAGTTATCAGGGGTGGCATTTTTTCACGTTTTGCGGGCGCACTGAAAGAAAGAAAGTAAACGATTTTTGAATAACAATGTCAAAGTGAAGAAAAAAAGAAGGAAAAGACAATCATGATGATGTCCTCCTCGTTAATGACTAGGAAACGTGAAGCAAAAAGCCTACAACACCCGGTATTCCCAGGCGGTCTCCCATCCAAGTACTAACCGGGCCCTATGCTGCTTGACTGCGGTGATCGGACGAGAACCGGTATATTCAGCATGGTATGGTCGTAGGCGATGGCTATACTGAAATTAACCTATTTAAAGAATGATGAAGACGTCGATCGTCACCACCTTTTTTTCAAGACATACGCCCCCAACGAGTGCAGACCAGACTGGGATAACAGTAGAGGGCCCTCTTGCCTAAAAAGTTGCAATCAAACTCAGGAGAAAGGATGTACGTCAAATGGCGGGCTAGTTAGCCAAATGAAAGTCAACAGAAAGAAAGAAAGTAGACGATTGTTGAAAACGATTTGAGCTAGGAATCTGATTTTTGGTGTGCATGATGTTTGGTGAAGATGTGATGACTGTGGCAAGAGTCAGAAAGATTTACCAACTCGTTTGGGAGTTATCAGGGGTGGCATTTTTTCACGTTTTGCGGGCGCACTGAAAGAAAGAAAGTAAACGATTTTTGAATAACAATGTCAAAGTGAAGAAAAAAAGAAGGAAAAGACAATCATGATGATGTCCTCCTCGTTAATGACTAGGAAACGTGAAGCAAAAAGCCTACAACACCCGGTATTCCCAGGCGGTCTCCCATCCAAGTACTAACCGGGCCCTATGCTGCTTGACTGCGGTGATCGGACGAGAACCGGTATATTCAGCATGGTATGGTCGTAGGCGATGGCTATACTGAAATTAACCTATTTAAAGAATGATGAAGACGTCGATCGTCACCACCTTTTTTTCAAGACATACGCCCCCAACGAGTGCAGACCAGACTGGGATAACAGTAGAGGGCCCTCTTGCCTAAAAAGTTGCAATCAAACTCAGGAGAAAGGATGTACGTCAAATGGCGGGCTAGTTAGCCAAATGAAAGTCAACAGAAAGAAAGAAAGTAGACGATTGTTGAAAGTGATTTGAGCTAGGAATCTGATTTTTGGTGTGCATGATGTTTGGTGAAGATGTGATGACTGTGGCAAGAGTCAGAAAGATTTACCAACTCGTTTGGGAGTTATCAGGGGTGGCATTTTTTCACGTTTTGCGGGCGCACTGAAAGAAAGAAAGTAAACGATTTTTGAATAACAATGTCAAAGTGAAGAAAAAAAGAAGGAAAAGACAATCATGATGATGTCCTCCTCGTTAATGACTAGGAAACGTGAAGCAAAAAGCCTACAACACCCGGTATTCCCAGGCGGTCTCCCATCCAAGTACTAACCGGGCCCTATGCTGCTTGACTGCGGTGATCGGACGAGAACCGGTATATTCAGCATGGTATGGTCGTAGGCGATGGCTATACTGAAATTAACCTATTTAAAGAATGATGAAGACGTCGATCGTCACCACCTTTTTTTCAAGACATACGCCCCCAACGAGTGCAGACCAGACTGGGATAACAGTAGAGGGCCCTCTTGCCTAAAAAGTTGCAATCAAACTCAGGAGAAAGGATGTACGTCAAATGGCGGGCTAGTTAGCCAAATGAAAGTCAACAGAAAGAAAGAAAGTAGACCATTGTTGAAAGTGATTTGAGCTAGGAATCTGATTTTTGGTGTGCATGATGTTTGGTGAAGATGTGATGACTGTGGCAAGAGTCAGAAAGATTTACCAACTCGTTTGGGAGTTATCAGGGGTGGCATTTTTTCACGTTTTGCGGGCGCACTGAAAGAAAGAAAGTAAACGATTTTTGAATAACAATGTCAAAGTGAAGAAAAAAAGAAGGAAAAGACAATCATGATGATGTCCTCCTCGTTAATGACTAGGAAACGTGAAGCAAAAAGCCTACAACACCCGGTATTCCCAGGCGGTCTCCCATCCAAGTACTAACCGGGCCCTATGCTGCTTGACTGCGGTGATCGGACGAGAACCGGTATATTCAGCATGGTATGGTCGTAGGCGATGGCTATACTGAAATTAACCTATTTAAAGAATGATGAAGACGTCGATCGTCACCACCTTTTTTTCAAGACATACGCCCCCAACGAGTGCAGACCAGACTGGGATAACAGTAGAGGGCCCTCTTGCCTAAAAAGTTGCAATCAAACTCAGGAGAAAGGATGTACGTCAAATGGCGGGCTAGTTAGCCAAATGAAAGTCAACAGAAAGAAAGAAAGTAGACGATTGTTGAAAACGATTTGAGCTAGGAATCTGATTTTTGGTGTGCATGATGTTTGGTGAAGATGTGATGACTGTGGCAAGAGTCAGAAAGATTTACCAACTCGTTTGGGAGTTATCAGGGGTGGCATTTTTTCACGTTTTGCGGGCGCACTGAAAGAAAGAAAGTAAACGATTTTTGAATAACAATGTCAAAGTGAAGAAAAAAAGAAGGAAAAGACAATCATGATGATGTCCTCCTCGTTAATGACTAGGAAACGTGAAGCAAAAAGCCTACAACACCCGGTATTCCCAGGCGGTCTCCCATCCAAGTACTAACCGGGCCCTATGCTGCTTGACTGCGGTGATCGGACGAGAACCGGTATATTCAGCATGGTATGGTCGTAGGCGATGGCTATACTGAAATTAACCTATTTAAAGAATGATGAAGACGTCGATCGTCACCACCTTTTTTTCAAGACATACGCCCCCAACGAGTGCAGACCAGACTGGGATAACAGTAGAGGGCCCTCTTGCCTAAAAAGTTGCAATCAAACTCAGGAGAAAGGATGTACGTCAAATGGCGGGCTAGTTAGCCAAATGAAAGTCAACAGAAAGAAAGAAAGTAGACGATTGTTGAAAGTGATTTGAGCTAGGAATCTGATTTTTGGTGTGCATGATGTTTGGTGAAGATGTGATGACTGTGGCAAGAGTCAGAAAGATTTACCAACTCGTTTGGGAGTTATCAGGGGTGGCATTTTTTCACGTTTTGCGGGCGCACTGAAAGAAAGAAAGTAAACGATTTTTGAATAACAATGTCAAAGTGAAGAAAAAAAGAAGGAAAAGACAATCATGATGATGTCCTCCTCGTTAATGACTAGGAAACGTGAAGCAAAAAGCCTACAACACCCGGTATTCCCAGGCGGTCTCCCATCCAAGTACTAACCGGGCCCTATGCTGCTTGACTGCGGTGATCGGACGAGAACCGGTATATTCAGCATGGTATGGTCGTAGGCGATGGCTATACTGAAATTAACCTATTTAAAGAATGATGAAGACGTCGATCGTCACCACCTTTTTTTCAAGACATACGCCCCCAACGAGTGCAGACCAGACTGGGATAACAGTAGAGGGCCCTCTTGCCTAAAAAGTTGCAATCAAACTCAGGAGAAAGGATGTACGTCAAATGGCGGGCTAGTTAGCCAAATGAAAGTCAACAGAAAGAAAGAAAGTAGACGATTGTTGAAAACGATTTGAGCTAGGAATCTGATTTTTGGTGTGCATGATGTTTGGTGAAGATGTGATGACTGTGGCAAGAGTCAGAAAGATTTACCAACTCGTTTGGGAGTTATCAGGGGTGGCATTTTTTCACGTTTTGCGGGCGCACTGAAAGAAAGAAAGTAAACGATTTTTGAATAACAATGTCAAAGTGAAGAAAAAAAGAAGGAAAAGACAATCATGATGATGTCCTCCTCGTTAATGACTAGGAAACGTGAAGCAAAAAGCCTACAACACCCGGTATTCCCAGGCGGTCTCCCATCCAAGTACTAACCGGGCCCTATGCTGCTTGACTGCGGTGATCGGACGAGAACCGGTATATTCAGCATGGTATGGTCGTAGGCGATGGCTATACTGAAATTAACCTATTTAAAGAATGATGAAGACGTCGATCGTCACCACCTTTTTTTCAAGACATACGCCCCCAACGAGTGCAGACCAGACTGGGATAACAGTAGAGGGCCCTCTTGCCTAAAAAGTTGCAATCAAACTCAGGAGAAAGGATGTACGTCAAATGGCGGGCTAGTTAGCCAAATGAAAGTCAACAGAAAGAAAGAAAGTAGACGATTGTTGAAAGCGATTTGAGCTAGGAATCTGATTTTTGGTGTGCATGATGTTTGGTGAAGATGTGATGACTGTGGCAAGAGTCAGAAAGATTTACCAACTCGTTTGGGAGTTATCAGGGGTGGCATTTTTTCACGTTTTGCGGGCGCACTGAAAGAAAGAAAGTAAACGATTTTTGAATAACAATGTCAAAGTGAAGAAAAAAAGAAGGAAAAGACAATCATGATGATGTCCTCCTCGTTAATGACTAGGAAACGTGAAGCAAAAAGCCTACAACACCCGGTATTCCCAGGCGGTCTCCCATCCAAGTACTAACCGGGCCCTATGCTGCTTGACTGCGGTGATCGGACGAGAACCGGTATATTCAGCATGGTATGGTCGTAGGCGATGGCTATACTGAAATTAACCTATTTAAAGAATGATGAAGACGTCGATCGTCACCACCTTTTTTTCAAGACATACGCCCCCAACGAGTGCAGACCAGACTGGGATAACAGTAGAGGGCCCTCTTGCCTAAAAAGTTGCAATCAAACTCAGGAGAAAGGATGTACGTCAAATGGCGGGCTAGTTAGCCAAATGAAAGTCAACAGAAAGAAAGAAAGTAGACGATTGTTGAAAGTGATTTGAGCTAGGAATCTGATTTTTGGTGTGCATGATGTTTGGTGAAGATGTGATGACTGTGGCAAGAGTCAGAAAGATTTACCAACTCGTTTGGGAGTTATCAGGGGTGGCATTTTTTCACGTTTTGCGGGCGCACTGAAAGAAAGAAAGTAAACGATTTTTGAATAACAATGTCAAAGTGAAGAAAAAAAGAAGGAAAAGACAATCATGATGATGTCCTCCTCGTTAATGACTAGGAAACGTGAAGCAAAAAGCCTACAACACCCGGTATTCCCAGGCGGTCTCCCATCCAAGTACTAACCGGGCCCTATGCTGCTTGACTGCGGTGATCGGACGAGAACCGGTATATTCAGCATGGTATGGTCGTAGGCGATGGCTATACTGAAATTAACCTATTTAAAGAATGATGAAGACGTCGATCGTCACCACCTTTTTTTCAAGACATACGCCCCCAACGAGTGCAGACCAGACTGGGATAACAGTAGAGGGCCCTCTTGCCTAAAAAGTTGCAATCAAACTCAGGAGAAAGGATGTACGTCAAATGGCGGGCTAGTTAGCCAAATGAAAGTCAACAGAAAGAAAGAAAGTAGACGATTGTTGAAAGTGATTTGAGCTAGGAATCTGATTTTTGGTGTGCATGATGTTTGGTGAAGATGTGATGACTGTGGCAAGAGTCAGAAAGATTTACCAACTCGTTTGGGAGTTATCAGGGGTGGCATTTTTTCACGTTTTGCGGGCGCACTGAAAGAAAGAAAGTAAACGATTTTTGAATAACAATGTCAAAGTGAAGAAAAAAAGAAGGAAAAGACAATCATGATGATGTCCTCCTCGTTAATGACTAGGAAACGTGAAGCAAAAAGCCTACAACACCCGGTATTCCCAGGCGGTCTCCCATCCAAGTACTAACCGGGCCCTATGCTGCTTGACTGCGGTGATCGGACGAGAACCGGTATATTCAGCATGGTATGGTCGTAGGCGATGGCTATACTGAAATTAACCTATTTAAAGAATGATGAAGACGTCGATCGTCACCACCTTTTTTTCAAGACATACGCCCCCAACGAGTGCAGACCAGACTGGGATAACAGTAGAGGGCCCTCTTGCCTAAAAAGTTGCAATCAAACTCAGGAGAAAGGATGTACGTCAAATGGCGGGCTAGTTAGCCAAATGAAAGTCAACAGAAAGAAAGAAAGTAGACGATTGTTGAAAATGATTTGAGCTAGGAATCTGATTTTTGGTGTGCATGATGTTTGGTGAAGATGTGATGACTGTGGCAAGAGTCAGAAAGATTTACCAACTCGTTTGGGAGTTATCAGGGGTGGCATTTTTTCACGTTTTGCGGGCGCACTGAAAGAAAGAAAGTAAACGATTTTTGAATAACAATGTCAAAGTGAAGAAAAAAAGAAGGAAAAGACAATCATGATGATGTCCTCCTCGTTAATGACTAGGAAACGTGAAGCAAAAAGCCTACAACACCCGGTATTCCCAGGCGGTCTCCCATCCAAGTACTAACCGGGCCCTATGCTGCTTGACTGCGGTGATCGGACGAGAACCGGTATATTCAGCATGGTATGGTCGTAGGCGATGGCTATACTGAAATTAACCTATTTAAAGAATGATGAAGACGTCGATCGTCACCACCTTTTTTTCAAGACATACGCCCCCAACGAGTGCAGACCAGACTGGGATAACAGTAGAGGGCCCTCTTGCCTAAAAAGTTGCAATCAAACTCAGGAGAAAGGATGTACGTCAAATGGCGGGCTAGTTAGCCAAATGAAAGTCAACAGAAAGAAAGAAAGTAGACGATTGTTGAAAGTGATTTGAGCTAGGAATCTGATTTTTGGTGTGCATGATGTTTGGTGAAGATGTGATGACTGTGGCAAGAGTCAGAAAGATTTACCAACTCGTTTGGGAGTTATCAGGGGTGGCATTTTTTCACGTTTTGCGGGCGCACTGAAAGAAAGAAAGTAAACGATTTTTGAATAACAATGTCAAAGTGAAGAAAAAAAGAAGGAAAAGACAATCATGATGATGTCCTCCTCGTTAATGACTAGGAAACGTGAAGCAAAAAGCCTACAACACCCGGTATTCCCAGGCGGTCTCCCATCCAAGTACTAACCGGGCCCTATGCTGCTTGACTGCGGTGATCGGACGAGAACCGGTATATTCAGCATGGTATGGTCGTAGGCGATGGCTATACTGAAATTAACCTATTTAAAGAATGATGAAGACGTCGATCGTCACCACCTTTTTTTCAAGACATACGCCCCCAACGAGTGCAGACCAGACTGGGATAACAGTAGAGGGCCCTCTTGCCTAAAAAGTTGCAATCAAACTCAGGAGAAAGGATGTACGTCAAATGGCGGGCTAGTTAGCCAAATGAAAGTCAACAGAAAGAAAGAAAGTAGACGATTGTTGAAAGTGATTTGAGCTAGGAATCTGATTTTTGGTGTGCATGATGTTTGGTGAAGATGTGATGACTGTGGCAAGAGTCAGAAAGATTTACCAACTCGTTTGGGAGTTATCAGGGGTGGCATTTTTTCACGTTTTGCGGGCGCACTGAAAGAAAGAAAGTAAACGATTTTTGAATAACAATGTCAAAGTGAAGAAAAAAAGAAGGAAAAGACAATCATGATGATGTCCTCCTCGTTAATGACTAGGAAACGTGAAGCAAAAAGCCTACAACACCCGGTATTCCCAGGCGGTCTCCCATCCAAGTACTAACCGGGCCCTATGCTGCTTGACTGCGGTGATCGGACGAGAACCGGTATATTCAGCATGGTATGGTCGTAGGCGATGGCTATACTGAAATTAACCTATTTAAAGAATGATGAAGACGTCGATCGTCACCACCTTTTTTTCAAGACATACGCCCCCAACGAGTGCAGACCAGACTGGGATAACAGTAGAGGGCCCTCTTGCCTAAAAAGTTGCAATCAAACTCAGGAGAAAGGATGTACGTCAAATGGCGGGCTAGTTAGCCAAATGAAAGTCAACAGAAAGAAAGAAAGTAGACGATTGTTGAAAACGATTTGAGCTAGGAATCTGATTTTTGGTGTGCATGATGTTTGGTGAAGATGTGATGACTGTGGCAAGAGTCAGAAAGATTTACCAACTCGTTTGGGAGTTATCAGGGGTGGCATTTTTTCACGTTTTGCGGGCGCACTGAAAGAAAGAAAGTAAACGATTTTTGAATAACAATGTCAAAGTGAAGAAAAAAAGAAGGAAAAGACAATCATGATGATGTCCTCCTCGTTAATGACTAGGAAACGTGAAGCAAAAAGCCTACAACACCCGGTATTCCCAGGCGGTCTCCCATCCAAGTACTAACCGGGCCCTATGCTGCTTGACTGCGGTGATCGGACGAGAACCGGTATATTCAGCATGGTATGGTCGTAGGCGATGGCTATACTGAAATTAACCTATTTAAAGAATGATGAAGACGTCGATCGTCACCACCTTTTTTTCAAGACATACGCCCCCAACGAGTGCAGACCAGACTGGGATAACAGTAGAGGGCCCTCTTGCCTAAAAAGTTGCAATCAAACTCAGGAGAAAGGATGTACGTCAAATGGCGGGCTAGTTAGCCAAATGAAAGTCAACAGAAAGAAAGAAAGTAGACGATTGTTGAAAACGATTTGAGCTAGGAATCTGATTTTTGGTGTGCATGATGTTTGGTGAAGATGTGATGACTGTGGCAAGAGTCAGAAAGATTTACCAACTCGTTTGGGAGTTATCAGGGGTGGCATTTTTTCACGTTTTGCGGGCGCACTGAAAGAAAGAAAGTAAACGATTTTTGAATAACAATGTCAAAGTGAAGAAAAAAAGAAGGAAAAGACAATCATGATGATGTCCTCCTCGTTAATGACTAGGAAACGTGAAGCAAAAAGCCTACAACACCCGGTATTCCCAGGCGGTCTCCCATCCAAGTACTAACCGGGCCCTATGCTGCTTGACTGCGGTGATCGGACGAGAACCGGTATATTCAGCATGGTATGGTCGTAGGCGATGGCTATACTGAAATTAACCTATTTAAAGAATGATGAAGACGTCGATCGTCACCACCTTTTTTTCAAGACATACGCCCCCAACGAGTGCAGACCAGACTGGGATAACAGTAGAGGGCCCTCTTGCCTAAAAAGTTGCAATCAAACTCAGGAGAAAGGATGTACGTCAAATGGCGGGCTAGTTAGCCAAATGAAAGTCAACAGAAAGAAAGAAAGTAGACGATTGTTGAAAACGATTTGAGCTAGGAATCTGATTTTTGGTGTGCATGATGTTTGGTGAAGATGTGATGACTGTGGCAAGAGTCAGAAAGATTTACCAACTCGTTTGGGAGTTATCAGGGGTGGCATTTTTTCACGTTTTGCGGGCGCACTGAAAGAAAGAAAGTAAACGATTTTTGAATAACAATGTCAAAGTGAAGAAAAAAAGAAGGAAAAGACAATCATGATGATGTCCTCCTCGTTAATGACTAGGAAACGTGAAGCAAAAAGCCTACAACACCCGGTATTCCCAGGCGGTCTCCCATCCAAGTACTAACCGGGCCCTATGCTGCTTGACTGCGGTGATCGGACGAGAACCGGTATATTCAGCATGGTATGGTCGTAGGCGATGGCTATACTGAAATTAACCTATTTAAAGAATGATGAAGACGTCGATCGTCACCACCTTTTTTTCAAGACATACGCCCCCAACGAGTGCAGACCAGACTGGGATAACAGTAGAGGGCCCTCTTGCCTAAAAAGTTGCAATCAAACTCAGGAGAAAGGATGTACGTCAAATGGCGGGCTAGTTAGCCAAATGAAAGTCAACAGAAAGAAAGAAAGTAGACGATTGTTGAAAGTGATTTGAGCTAGGAATCTGATTTTTGGTGTGCATGATGTTTGGTGAAGATGTGATGACTGTGGCAAGAGTCAGAAAGATTTACCAACTCGTTTGGGAGTTATCAGGGGTGGCATTTTTTCACGTTTTGCGGGCGCACTGAAAGAAAGAAAGTAAACGATTTTTGAATAACAATGTCAAAGTGAAGAAAAAAAGAAGGAAAAGACAATCATGATGATGTCCTCCTCGTTAATGACTAGGAAACGTGAAGCAAAAAGCCTACAACACCCGGTATTCCCAGGCGGTCTCCCATCCAAGTACTAACCGGGCCCTATGCTGCTTGACTGCGGTGATCGGACGAGAACCGGTATATTCAGCATGGTATGGTCGTAGGCGATGGCTATACTGAAATTAACCTATTTAAAGAATGATGAAGACGTCGATCGTCACCACCTTTTTTTCAAGACATACGCCCCCAACGAGTGCAGACCAGACTGGGATAACAGTAGAGGGCCCTCTTGCCTAAAAAGTTGCAATCAAACTCAGGAGAAAGGATGTACGTCAAATGGCGGGCTAGTTAGCCAAATGAAAGTCAACAGAAAGAAAGAAAGTAGACGATTGTTGAAAGTGATTTGAGCTAGGAATCTGATTTTTGGTGTGCATGATGTTTGGTGAAGATGTGATGACTGTGGCAAGAGTCAGAAAGATTTACCAACTCGTTTGGGAGTTATCAGGGGTGGCATTTTTTCACGTTTTGCGGGCGCACTGAAAGAAAGAAAGTAAACGATTTTTGAATAACAATGTCAAAGTGAAGAAAAAAAGAAGGAAAAGACAATCATGATGATGTCCTCCTCGTTAATGACTAGGAAACGTGAAGCAAAAAGCCTACAACACCCGGTATTCCCAGGCGGTCTCCCATCCAAGTACTAACCGGGCCCTATGCTGCTTGACTGCGGTGATCGGACGAGAACCGGTATATTCAGCATGGTATGGTCGTAGGCGATGGCTATACTGAAATTAACCTATTTAAAGAATGATGAAGACGTCGATCGTCACCACCTTTTTTTCAAGACATACGCCCCCAACGAGTGCAGACCAGACTGGGATAACAGTAGAGGGCCCTCTTGCCTAAAAAGTTGCAATCAAACTCAGGAGAAAGGATGTACGTCAAATGGCGGGCTAGTTAGCCAAATGAAAGTCAACAGAAAGAAAGAAAGTAGACCATTGTTGAAAGCGATTTGAGCTAGGAATCTGATTTTTGGTGTGCATGATGTTTGGTGAAGATGTGATGACTGTGGCAAGAGTCAGAAAGATTTACCAACTCGTTTGGGAGTTATCAGGGGTGGCATTTTTTCACGTTTTGCGGGCGCACTGAAAGAAAGAAAGTAAACGATTTTTGAATAACAATGTCAAAGTGAAGAAAAAAAGAAGGAAAAGACAATCATGATGATGTCCTCCTCGTTAATGACTAGGAAACGTGAAGCAAAAAGCCTACAACACCCGGTATTCCCAGGCGGTCTCCCATCCAAGTACTAACCGGGCCCTATGCTGCTTGACTGCGGTGATCGGACGAGAACCGGTATATTCAGCATGGTATGGTCGTAGGCGATGGCTATACTGAAATTAACCTATTTAAAGAATGATGAAGACGTCGATCGTCACCACCTTTTTTTCAAGACATACGCCCCCAACGAGTGCAGACCAGACTGGGATAACAGTAGAGGGCCCTCTTGCCTAAAAAGTTGCAATCAAACTCAGGAGAAAGGATGTACGTCAAATGGCGGGCTAGTTAGCCAAATGAAAGTCAACAGAAAGAAAGAAAGTAGACGATTGTTGAAAACGATTTGAGCTAGGAATCTGATTTTTGGTGTGCATGATGTTTGGTGAAGATGTGATGACTGTGGCAAGAGTCAGAAAGATTTACCAACTCGTTTGGGAGTTATCAGGGGTGGCATTTTTTCACGTTTTGCGGGCGCACTGAAAGAAAGAAAGTAAACGATTTTTGAATAACAATGTCAAAGTGAAGAAAAAAAGAAGGAAAAGACAATCATGATGATGTCCTCCTCGTTAATGACTAGGAAACGTGAAGCAAAAAGCCTACAACACCCGGTATTCCCAGGCGGTCTCCCATCCAAGTACTAACCGGGCCCTATGCTGCTTGACTGCGGTGATCGGACGAGAACCGGTATATTCAGCATGGTATGGTCGTAGGCGATGGCTATACTGAAATTAACCTATTTAAAGAATGATGAAGACGTCGATCGTCACCACCTTTTTTTCAAGACATACGCCCCCAACGAGTGCAGACCAGACTGGGATAACAGTAGAGGGCCCTCTTGCCTAAAAAGTTGCAATCAAACTCAGGAGAAAGGATGTACGTCAAATGGCGGGCTAGTTAGCCAAATGAAAGTCAACAGAAAGAAAGAAAGTAGACCATTGTTGAAAGTGATTTGAGCTAGGAATCTGATTTTTGGTGTGCATGATGTTTGGTGAAGATGTGATGACTGTGGCAAGAGTCAGAAAGATTTACCAACTCGTTTGGGAGTTATCAGGGGTGGCATTTTTTCACGTTTTGCGGGCGCACTGAAAGAAAGAAAGTAAACGATTTTTGAATAACAATGTCAAAGTGAAGAAAAAAAGAAGGAAAAGACAATCATGATGATGTCCTCCTCGTTAATGACTAGGAAACGTGAAGCAAAAAGCCTACAACACCCGGTATTCCCAGGCGGTCTCCCATCCAAGTACTAACCGGGCCCTATGCTGCTTGACTGCGGTGATCGGACGAGAACCGGTATATTCAGCATGGTATGGTCGTAGGCGATGGCTATACTGAAATTAACCTATTTAAAGAATGATGAAGACGTCGATCGTCACCACCTTTTTTTCAAGACATACGCCCCCAACGAGTGCAGACCAGACTGGGATAACAGTAGAGGGCCCTCTTGCCTAAAAAGTTGCAATCAAACTCAGGAGAAAGGATGTACGTCAAATGGCGGGCTAGTTAGCCAAATGAAAGTCAACAGAAAGAAAGAAAGTAGACGATTGTTGAAAGTGATTTGAGCTAGGAATCTGATTTTTGGTGTGCATGATGTTTGGTGAAGATGTGATGACTGTGGCAAGAGTCAGAAAGATTTACCAACTCGTTTGGGAGTTATCAGGGGTGGCATTTTTTCACGTTTTGCGGGCGCACTGAAAGAAAGAAAGTAAACGATTTTTGAATAACAATGTCAAAGTGAAGAAAAAAAGAAGGAAAAGACAATCATGATGATGTCCTCCTCGTTAATGACTAGGAAACGTGAAGCAAAAAGCCTACAACACCCGGTATTCCCAGGCGGTCTCCCATCCAAGTACTAACCGGGCCCTATGCTGCTTGACTGCGGTGATCGGACGAGAACCGGTATATTCAGCATGGTATGGTCGTAGGCGATGGCTATACTGAAATTAACCTATTTAAAGAATGATGAAGACGTCGATCGTCACCACCTTTTTTTCAAGACATACGCCCCCAACGAGTGCAGACCAGACTGGGATAACAGTAGAGGGCCCTCTTGCCTAAAAAGTTGCAATCAAACTCAGGAGAAAGGATGTACGTCAAATGGCGGGCTAGTTAGCCAAATGAAAGTCAACAGAAAGAAAGAAAGTAGACGATTGTTGAAAGTGATTTGAGCTAGGAATCTGATTTTTGGTGTGCATGATGTTTGGTGAAGATGTGATGACTGTGGCAAGAGTCAGAAAGATTTACCAACTCGTTTGGGAGTTATCAGGGGTGGCATTTTTTCACGTTTTGCGGGCGCACTGAAAGAAAGAAAGTAAACGATTTTTGAATAACAATGTCAAAGTGAAGAAAAAAAGAAGGAAAAGACAATCATGATGATGTCCTCCTCGTTAATGACTAGGAAACGTGAAGCAAAAAGCCTACAACACCCGGTATTCCCAGGCGGTCTCCCATCCAAGTACTAACCGGGCCCTATGCTGCTTGACTGCGGTGATCGGACGAGAACCGGTATATTCAGCATGGTATGGTCGTAGGCGATGGCTATACTGAAATTAACCTATTTAAAGAATGATGAAGACGTCGATCGTCACCACCTTTTTTTCAAGACATACGCCCCCAACGAGTGCAGACCAGACTGGGATAACAGTAGAGGGCCCTCTTGCCTAAAAAGTTGCAATCAAACTCAGGAGAAAGGATGTACGTCAAATGGCGGGCTAGTTAGCCAAATGAAAGTCAACAGAAAGAAAGAAAGTAGACGATTGTTGAAAGTGATTTGAGCTAGGAATCTGATTTTTGGTGTGCATGATGTTTGGTGAAGATGTGATGACTGTGGCAAGAGTCAGAAAGATTTACCAACTCGTTTGGGAGTTATCAGGGGTGGCATTTTTTCACGTTTTGCGGGCGCACTGAAAGAAAGAAAGTAAACGATTTTTGAATAACAATGTCAAAGTGAAGAAAAAAAGAAGGAAAAGACAATCATGATGATGTCCTCCTCGTTAATGACTAGGAAACGTGAAGCAAAAAGCCTACAACACCCGGTATTCCCAGGCGGTCTCCCATCCAAGTACTAACCGGGCCCTATGCTGCTTGACTGCGGTGATCGGACGAGAACCGGTATATTCAGCATGGTATGGTCGTAGGCGATGGCTATACTGAAATTAACCTATTTAAAGAATGATGAAGACGTCGATCGTCACCACCTTTTTTTCAAGACATACGCCCCCAACGAGTGCAGACCAGACTGGGATAACAGTAGAGGGCCCTCTTGCCTAAAAAGTTGCAATCAAACTCAGGAGAAAGGATGTACGTCAAATGGCGGGCTAGTTAGCCAAATGAAAGTCAACAGAAAGAAAGAAAGTAGACGATTGTTGAAAGTGATTTGAGCTAGGAATCTGATTTTTGGTGTGCATGATGTTTGGTGAAGATGTGATGACTGTGGCAAGAGTCAGAAAGATTTACCAACTCGTTTGGGAGTTATCAGGGGTGGCATTTTTTCACGTTTTGCGGGCGCACTGAAAGAAAGAAAGTAAACGATTTTTGAATAACAATGTCAAAGTGAAGAAAAAAAGAAGGAAAAGACAATCATGATGATGTCCTCCTCGTTAATGACTAGGAAACGTGAAGCAAAAAGCCTACAACACCCGGTATTCCCAGGCGGTCTCCCATCCAAGTACTAACCGGGCCCTATGCTGCTTGACTGCGGTGATCGGACGAGAACCGGTATATTCAGCATGGTATGGTCGTAGGCGATGGCTATACTGAAATTAACCTATTTAAAGAATGATGAAGACGTCGATCGTCACCACCTTTTTTTCAAGACATACGCCCCCAACGAGTGCAGACCAGACTGGGATAACAGTAGAGGGCCCTCTTGCCTAAAAAGTTGCAATCAAACTCAGGAGAAAGGATGTACGTCAAATGGCGGGCTAGTTAGCCAAATGAAAGTCAACAGAAAGAAAGAAAGTAGACGATTGTTGAAAATGATTTGAGCTAGGAATCTGATTTTTGGTGTGCATGATGTTTGGTGAAGATGTGATGACTGTGGCAAGAGTCAGAAAGATTTACCAACTCGTTTGGGAGTTATCAGGGGTGGCATTTTTTCACGTTTTGCGGGCGCACTGAAAGAAAGAAAGTAAACGATTTTTGAATAACAATGTCAAAGTGAAGAAAAAAAGAAGGAAAAGACAATCATGATGATGTCCTCCTCGTTAATGACTAGGAAACGTGAAGCAAAAAGCCTAC
Organism: Heliocidaris tuberculata; assembly: GCA_025618425.1. NCBI lineage: Eukaryota > Metazoa > Echinodermata > Echinoidea > Camarodonta > Echinometridae > Heliocidaris > Heliocidaris tuberculata. The sequence goes on from CM046834.1 coordinate 1,287,745, forward strand.
AACACCCGGTATTCCCAGGCGGTCTCCCATCCAAGTACTAACCGGGCCCTATGCTGCTTGACTGCGGTGATCGGACGAGAACCGGTATATTCAGCATGGTATGGTCGTAGGCGATGGCTATACTGAAATTAACCTATTTAAAGAATGATGAAGACGTCGATCGTCACCACCTTTTTTTCAAGACATACGCCCCCAACGAGTGCAGACCAGACTGGGATAACAGTAGAGGGCCCTCTTGCCTAAAAAGTTGCAATCAAACTCAGGAGAAAGGATGTACGTCAAATGGCGGGCTAGTTAGCCAAATGAAAGTCAACAGAAAGAAAGAAAGTAGACGATTGTTGAAAGTGATTTGAGCTAGGAATCTGATTTTTGGTGTGCATGATGTTTGGTGAAGATGTGATGACTGTGGCAAGAGTCAGAAAGATTTACCAACTCGTTTGGGAGTTATCAGGGGTGGCATTTTTTCACGTTTTGCGGGCGCACTGAAAGAAAGAAAGTAAACGATTTTTGAATAACAATGTCAAAGTGAAGAAAAAAAGAAGGAAAAGACAATCATGATGATGTCCTCCTCGTTAATGACTAGGAAACGTGAAGCAAAAAGCCTACAACACCCGGTATTCCCAGGCGGTCTCCCATCCAAGTACTAACCGGGCCCTATGCTGCTTGACTGCGGTGATCGGACGAGAACCGGTATATTCAGCATGGTATGGTCGTAGGCGATGGCTATACTGAAATTAACCTATTTAAAGAATGATGAAGACGTCGATCGTCACCACCTTTTTTTCAAGACATACGCCCCCAACGAGTGCAGACCAGACTGGGATAACAGTAGAGGGCCCTCTTGCCTAAAAAGTTGCAATCAAACTCAGGAGAAAGGATGTACGTCAAATGGCGGGCTAGTTAGCCAAATGAAAGTCAACAGAAAGAAAGAAAGTAGACGATTGTTGAAAACGATTTGAGCTAGGAATCTGATTTTTGGTGTGCATGATGTTTGGTGAAGATGTGATGACTGTGGCAAGAGTCAGAAAGATTTACCAACTCGTTTGGGAGTTATCAGGGGTGGCATTTTTTCACGTTTTGCGGGCGCACTGAAAGAAAGAAAGTAAACGATTTTTGAATAACAATGTCAAAGTGAAGAAAAAAAGAAGGAAAAGACAATCATGATGATGTCCTCCTCGTTAATGACTAGGAAACGTGAAGCAAAAAGCCTACAACACCCGGTATTCCCAGGCGGTCTCCCATCCAAGTACTAACCGGGCCCTATGCTGCTTGACTGCGGTGATCGGACGAGAACCGGTATATTCAGCATGGTATGGTCGTAGGCGATGGCTATACTGAAATTAACCTATTTAAAGAATGATGAAGACGTCGATCGTCACCACCTTTTTTTCAAGACATACGCCCCCAACGAGTGCAGACCAGACTGGGATAACAGTAGAGGGCCCTCTTGCCTAAAAAGTTGCAATCAAACTCAGGAGAAAGGATGTACGTCAAATGGCGGGCTAGTTAGCCAAATGAAAGTCAACAGAAAGAAAGAAAGTAGACGATTGTTGAAAACGATTTGAGCTAGGAATCTGATTTTTGGTGTGCATGATGTTTGGTGAAGATGTGATGACTGTGGCAAGAGTCAGAAAGATTTACCAACTCGTTTGGGAGTTATCAGGGGTGGCATTTTTTCACGTTTTGCGGGCGCACTGAAAGAAAGAAAGTAAACGATTTTTGAATAACAATGTCAAAGTGAAGAAAAAAAGAAGGAAAAGACAATCATGATGATGTCCTCCTCGTTAATGACTAGGAAACGTGAAGCAAAAAGCCTACAACACCCGGTATTCCCAGGCGGTCTCCCATCCAAGTACTAACCGGGCCCTATGCTGCTTGACTGCGGTGATCGGACGAGAACCGGTATATTCAGCATGGTATGGTCGTAGGCGATGGCTATACTGAAATTAACCTATTTAAAGAATGATGAAGACGTCGATCGTCACCACCTTTTTTTCAAGACATACGCCCCCAACGAGTGCAGACCAGACTGGGATAACAGTAGAGGGCCCTCTTGCCTAAAAAGTTGCAATCAAACTCAGGAGAAAGGATGTACGTCAAATGGCGGGCTAGTTAGCCAAATGAAAGTCAACAGAAAGAAAGAAAGTAGACGATTGTTGAAAACGATTTGAGCTAGGAATCTGATTTTTGGTGTGCATGATGTTTGGTGAAGATGTGATGACTGTGGCAAGAGTCAGAAAGATTTACCAACTCGTTTGGGAGTTATCAGGGGTGGCATTTTTTCACGTTTTGCGGGCGCACTGAAAGAAAGAAAGTAAACGATTTTTGAATAACAATGTCAAAGTGAAGAAAAAAAGAAGGAAAAGACAATCATGATGATGTCCTCCTCGTTAATGACTAGGAAACGTGAAGCAAAAAGCCTACAACACCCGGTATTCCCAGGCGGTCTCCCATCCAAGTACTAACCGGGCCCTATGCTGCTTGACTGCGGTGATCGGACGAGAACCGGTATATTCAGCATGGTATGGTCGTAGGCGATGGCTATACTGAAATTAACCTATTTAAAGAATGATGAAGACGTCGATCGTTGGGGAACTTCTCCACTAGCGGAAAGTGCCTCTATCCCTAACCCTAACCCTAACCCTAACCCTTACCCTAACCCTAACCCCCTAACCCTAACCCTAAACCTCTAACCCTAAACCTCTAACCCTAACCCTAACCCCCTTAACCCTAACCCCTAACCCTAACCCTACCCCTAACCCTAACCCCTAACCCTAACCCCTAACCTTAACCCTAACCCTAACCCCTTACCCTAACCCTAATCCCTAAATCTTGTCTTTTTAACCCTTAACTCAAAAGTGACCAAATAGGCACTTTTACTGCAAGGGATCTTGAAGGTAAAGTTGCTTGGAGGGCTGGGGCGAGGCGGTCGTCTGAACTAATCAGCTGGTTGGCATCATATAAAAACAACAACGGGGAATTGGAAAGACAATGCAACCAGTGTGTGCTGTGCAAATAAACCAAGGATGCCAACCAGCTGATTGGTATTAGTCTAATTATCCAAACTGTAATATTTAGTTCATGGATGAAATCAAGGGAAAAGCATTTGATTGAATAACAAAAAACGGATGGTTATTGTTACAATATCATGAAAATATCTTTATTTTGTACAGAGTTCGTAAAAACTTTGTATTTGTCATCATCCTTAAGGTAAAGTTGTTTTTGGTGAGAACAAAAGTTTTGTACGTGAGACTAGTCGTCCCTGACCAACAACTGTGTTCAGAGGACCGCCTCTCCCCAACCCTCCAGGGATCTTTGACCAATCAGGGTCAAGAATCTCTTGATTGATGCCTAGGATTTTCAAGGTGGGAAAGTATTGTACTGGACTCTTTGTGGGGTTGGTTGCTATGGGGTCTTGTACTATGTCTTGTACTATGTATTATGTCTCCCTCTATGTTGGGCTTCGGGAATAGTAACTTTCCTCTCAAAGAGGCCAGGCTGGACTACGCCGACACTTGCTCCGCCGACATAGCTTCGGCGGAAAGCGCTCGATCCGCCGACATTTGCTCCATTCGAGCGACAATTCCTCCGCGAGGTTAGCTCCGGAGAAGAAAATGAATATGCGACAAGATCATATATGGCTTCGCATCAATTACTCACGCGAAAACTTCTCCGCCGACATCTGCTCCGTAAATAAATGCTTATATAACTATGCGACAATTGCTCCAACGATCACCTTTTATAAAGTCCTCATCAAAAGCGAACACAACGAATTCAGAACAAAAGCTGTTGTTGGTTTTGGGGATTTGGCAAAAAAATCATTTTAAAGATTTTTTTTCTACCACTTTTCTTTCTGATTTTGCCTATACTTAATTATTCATCTATACGTTTTATTATTTTGTCACCCCCACCCTCATCTCTCTCTCTCTCTCTCTCTCTTTCTTTATCTTGGATAGTTTTAACAAAACTGAGTAAATGATGGCGAACATTTATTTCTAAATAGCCATTTTATCTACTAGTCATGACACTTGCTAGTGGGGAAAACAAGCTAGTCCTGTATGTGGGTTGTTGCGAATTGCTAAAGTTCATAGGTTCAGTTTAATAGTGTAATAGTGAGGGAAATTGAATACAAGCCCAAAATATGGGGGATTTGAGGAATTAAGTGTTCGCTCCCGGGCCTGCCGCCACCTGGAGCTTGCATAATACCTCGCAAACAAAACAAACTGAAATATATTATACTTTTTAATATAAGGGTACTCTATCAAACAGAAAATATCATAATAATGCCTCCAGCTCCCTGACTCCCACATGCGGAACTGCATGTTGTTGTTTTAATATATATGTAAACAAAAGTAATACAAATATGAAAGATAAAAAATACCAGTATTATCAAAGTACGGCAATCATTCTGGGTTGCCAAGTTCAACTTTTTTAAGCTGGTCAAGCGGGGTATTAAGTGTTCAATTCCGGGTCTCCCTCAACATGGAGCTGGCAAACGCCTTGCAAACAAAGGCAAAAAAATATTGAATAAACTGTGCAGGTTTCTTTTTCTCTCTCTAAGCTGGTCATAATCAGTCAGACCCAACTTCGGAAAACCGAGCACAGGTATATACTCCGAAAACGGTGTATGAATAGAGAGCCCTCATCGTTCAGTGCGAGGCAGTGTGTACAAAAGGCATGAGGAAAATCTTGAAAAGTCAACCAGCCAACGATATATAAATTTTTTAAAATAATGCTGCTTGTCAATTATCTTCAAAATCCGTGAATGATTCGTCATATGAAATGACTTTCAAATGACAAACGTTTGAAATAAATAAATCCGCAGCATTATTTTTGAAAAATATATCATCAACAGCAGGTCGACATTGCAATTGCTCCATACGCCGTTTTCGGAGTATGTACCTGTGCTCGGTTTTCCGGAGTTGGGTCTGACTGATAATTATGCCTGGAACCAGCTCCCCGATTCCTGCCGCGCTGAGCTGGTGTCGGCTTATTAAGACCAAAACTAGAAAAAATAAAACACAGACAAGAATCAGAGCAAACGTCAAGCGTATGGCAGCGAAAGCAAATACATAAACCATGATAAAGTAAAAGAACAATCAAAATAAAAACCTCCAAAGGCCTATGTACGTTGAGTCCAGTGGCGTATTGGGGGAGGGGAGGGGACTTGTGGCTGTGTCCTCCCGCTCAAAACTTGCCCTTGTTACTACAATACCCGTGTCGGCATATCATGTACTGTATATATTCGGTTGTGTGGAAGAATTTTACTTTTGGATAATTTTTTTGATTTTCTTGGATTGTCTATGGATCTTTGTAACTGGTGAGTTGTCTTATGCTTTTAGATTATGTTACACTTATTAGTTTAATTGTAGGAGAGTAATTCAACTTATCTAGCTTTGACCTGTAGTCCCCTTGTACTTAAGATTACAGTCCCATCTATTGGAGTTAGCGTCATGGTGCCTATCCTTACAACTGCATGCCTTTTGGCAACCTTGATTAAGTTCTCACTACCCCAGTTGCCCGGTGCAGAATGGAATTCTCTGAATACCAGACTAGCGGACCGTCTACGCCCATTGCATAATGACCTAGCAACAGATGTGCTCACGCCAGCTGAAGCAGGCTCTTGCTTTGAAGTTCTTCTCCAAGATTTCTTCTCCGAAATACCTGAGTTTATGAACAATCAGCATGTACAGAGTTCGTTCACCCGACGTGAACCTAAGAGGTTGGATGATGTGCGTAGGATGAAGAATCGTCTTCGCCGTCGTGCATTCAGACAATCCAGTTCTCAGGAAGATAGAGACCGGTTTCGTAACGCTCTCGTAACGTATACTCACCTTAAGAGAAAGCGCGATGAGCAAATTCGTGAACGTAATGCCCAATATGAAGAACGGTGCTTTAAAAGAAATTTCTGGGACTTCAGCAGAAAAGTTGTTAATGACACTCTCTACTCCCACAGTGCCACGCCCACTTTCAACGCCGACAGCGCCAACACCTATTATAAGACCCGTTACGAATCTTTATCACACATCGACGCCTCTAAAATATCTTGGATCCCCCAGCTCAAGAACCCATCTTCGGACTTTAATATGGATCCCATTAGGCCCAAGGACGTTAAATCTATCCTTTGTAGGAAAAGTTCCCATTCATGTCCCGGTCCCGATGGTATATATTACGGTATGCTCAAGAAATTGCCTTGTACCCACCATTTTCTAGCAACCCTCTACAGTAAACTCCTAAAGGACCCGGTTCCTCCTCAATCATGGTCTCGTAGTCGAGTATCTTTAATACATAAAAAGGGGGATACAAACCAGCCTGAGAATTTCCGAATGATTGCATTGACAAATACAGTGGGCAATATATTTCACCAAATACTTGCTAATAGAATAGAAACGTTTATAACTGATAATGAATTTATTGATTGTGCTATTCAGAAAGGATTCTTGCATGGTATCTCTGGTTGCCTTGACCACAATACTGTGGTTCATGAAATTATCAAACATGCAAAGAAATCCCGCAGAACAGTACATTTTACCTGGTTCGATATCGAGGATGCTTTCGGTTCAGTCTCTCATGATCTGATTAAATTCAGTCTTAATCGTAATAATGTTCCTCAGCCAATCGTTGATTACGTTATGAATTTGTACTCTTCCCTTAATGGTTTCATTACGACTGATCAGTGGTACTCACAACAGTTTTGTTTCAAAAAGGGTATTTTTCAAGGAGATCCCTTATCACCAATCATTTTCCTCCTATGTTTCAATCCAATTATTGAAGCTTTGTCAGACAATAGTCAATTTGGTTATGATTTAAATGGTCAAAGGTTCATTACCGCACCTTTTGCAGATGATTTTTGTCTAATAACAGGAAACAAAAGAACACATCAACGGCTTATGAATACAATATCGAGTCGTACTATGTCTCTCGGGTTAAAGCTGAAACAAAGGAAATGCCGAACTCTCTCAATATCAGGGGGATCTCCCACAGACTTAAAATTTCATTTGGATAACACCGAAATTGAAACCCTGAAAACGGAAGAATTCAAATTCCTAGGTTCTTTTGTAACATACGACAACTCATCAGATGATGTTTACCAGTATGTTAGATCGATGATCGAAGTTGGTGTTGCCAATATCGACAAATCACTTATACGTAATGAATTCAAACTGAAAGTATTCGCAGACTATTTTCTTCCCTCACTGAGATTCCACCTCACGGTAAATGAGCTTACTGATACTCATCTTAAATCATTGGATGCTTTGTGCAATAGATTCTTAAAGAAATGGTCCGGTCTCGCCAAACCGGCTACGTTGGCGTTTCTTCACATGCCTGAATGCCTTAACATACCCAATATTTCTGACTTGTATTACCAAACACATGCAATAAATTACACGAGAATAAGATCCACTGGTGATGCAAATGTTAATCACTGCTTAGACGTTGCTCTACAGAGAGAATCTCAGTGGTCAAGGAAAAAGTCTACAGTGGTTAATAGTAATAACGTTTTCAAATCACTACAAAATGCTGATGCTACACTCCCAACAATGAAAAAGGAAATCAAAAACCTTTTTATTCAAGAAAGATCACAAAACTGGCTGAACCACATCCAGTCACTTTCAGTTCAAGGCAAATTTTTTGAACTCGCAAACCTGGAATCAAAATCCGTCGACTGGAAGAGTTTGATCTACAATTTACCGCATAAAGTTGCAAAATTTCTCATGAATTCGCTTTCAGATACATTAAACACAAATGCAAACCTTTCCCGATGGGGAAAAAGGACATCAGCGAATTGTAAGAAGTGCGAAAACAGAGAAACGGTACATCATGTCTTAAATGCGTGCCCTGTATCCCTCGAAGAGGGACGCTTTACCTGGCGTCATGACAACATTCTATTGTATCTTGCTGAAATTATTCAAAAAGGCATTGCTTCTCTCAGCGACGCCATTATGTACACAGATTTGAATGTAGATCAATGGACAAAGGAAGGTATCTCAACCATCCCCCTAGAGTGTACCCAGACTAACCTTATTCCAGACATTTGCGTGTTTTGGAAAAACACTAAGAAACTTCTCATACTAGAATTATCAGTTCCTTTTGAATCAAATATACCCAAAACCCACGAATACAAATCAAACAAATATGCCCCCCTAGTTACTGACATACAGGCTAACGGATATTCCGTGGTATTTCTTCCTTTGGAAGTTGGCTCTAGAGGTCACATATCACCAGACAATGTCACGAGACTTAAATCGCTGTTAAATGAAATTGGCAAGCCTGTCACATCTAAACAACTCCATCACAATCTTTCGAAACTTTCTGTTGTATCTTCGTTCGTCATCTACTACTCTAAGAATGCCAAAAAATGGGAAACCAAAACCCCCCTTCGTGTTACTAACATGTAAGGGACTGTCCACCCTAGAACCTTTCTTTCTCTATTAGCCTCGTCTCATTGTCTGATCTAGCTGATATTTATATAATAGTGAATGCGTAACCTCATTTCTCAGCTGTATGATTTAAATTTATTACAAAATTCTGTTCCTCCTTAACAGTCAAAGTTTGTTTGTTGTGTATATTTACGTCACCAAATGACTCATTTACTTTCCCCCCATTAGATCTCTACCATGTTTACTGTTATTCAGATACCTTTATATAATGAATTCGTCAAGGTAAACAGGCTAATTTAACTACAACAGACGTTTGTATTTTACTTATTTCTAAAGGAAATCGTCTTGTAATTAGCTTTCTTCTTTCCTCATATCACTTATATTATCAGCTAAAATACAAGTCTACTAACGTGGAGAATGGGGTAGCACAGTGTATATTTATTTTTTTTTCATTATATAAAAGATATTAGCCTTTTCTAATTCGGAAGCAATATTTTTTCCCCTTGTTTCTATATGATTCTTTTTTTCCTTTTTTTTTTTTAAATATTAGTATTTACCTGTTTGTGTTTTTGCTAAAGATGTCTTCTTCTTTTTACGCCCTGCATTTACCACTTAATTTGGTTTTGACCTGGGCTATTATGTCTCCTTTGTTGTGCAAGTTTGACCAATAAAGTGATGCTAAAAAAAAAAGGAAGAAAGAAAGAAAGGGCAAGGAAGAAGTCAAGAAAGAAAAAGAAAGAAAGATAGATAGATAGAGAAATGAAGCAGGTGCGTCGAAGATTCTGTGGTGGGGGGCAGTTGCTACCCGCCATGAAAATGCTATGGGCGAAAGTTTGCCCATACCCATTAAATGTGGTTAATAATGGGGTAAAAAATAAAAAAATCATTTTTTTAAAGCTCGCTCGCTTCGCTAGTATTCACCTCAAAATGCATATTTTAAATAAATGATGTTCTTAATCTCACTCACTTTCATGTTCAATGCCCATTTCTCGAGTAATAATTTCGGCCTGCTCGCTTCGCTCGCTCGTAATCATGTAGTGCCCGGGTTCTTAATCAATTTTAGCCGGGGGGGCAAAAAAATATTTCTGAAATTACGTCGCGGGCTACAAAGTATTACTGTCCTTACTGTCTTGCATTTATAACGTAGCTAGGGTAGACTTCTCTAGAAACAAGAAGTTTTCTATCTGGCAGCCATAGGCGCCGGAAGTGTGGGGGGGGGGGGGGGCCCCCCCCCCCCCCCAAACAAAAAAGTGGGGGGGGGGGCAAAATGCATTTTCGCCCCCCCCCCATAAAAAAAAAAAATCAGTAGTAAAGGAGTAAAAATCGTGTGTATATTAAAAGCTTGATTGCTTTATTACGTATTTGTAAGCCTTTGTATTCATTTTTCGTGCATGGAGATCACTGAAGACAGATAAAGCATTCAAACTTTTGACTTTAACGTAGTGGAGGTTTTGTATTAGGCGTGTTTGATAGTGAAATATTATGAAAGGTGTGTACGTGTGTCTGTATTGTTGTGAGAGGGTGGGAAAGCGTGTGTGTTTTTTTAGGGGTGAGAAGACATGAGCCCTTGAAAGGTGAGCCCCCTTGAATGTTTGCCCCCCCCCCCCCATCCCAAACTGCTTCCGGCGCATGCTGGCAGCAATCATTCTTATTCCAGCAGCGGACGCCCGCATTTCATAATTATTTTTGCAAACGAGGTGTCACTATATATCGAATTCTCCTAGTATAGGTTTACATTATAAATCATTAGTGTTTTTGTAGATTTTTCGTCCCTCTCTGCGCTCACTGAAAATCTAGAGTGAAACTTACTGGGAAGGCAAACAAATTCTCTCATCATTCGGGAGGCGGTCGAAATATTTTAGAATGGTTAAGGCCTGTGAATTATGATGAAATGATCATTATCACCAAAATTGTGTTTTCCTTTCGCTTCGCTGCTCGTAATGTTTAGAAATGGTTTTGGACAGCAAACATTTGAAACAGCGAAGATATTATTTGGCATGAGGTGATTTTATACATCATTTAAATATCTTCTTCCAGAGTGTTTTTGAACAACGCTTCTTTTGAAGCAAAATGGATTTTTGGCTCGACGCAAAATAAAGGTTAAAAATATGTGTGTTGGGGGTGTGGGATGAGGTGTGTTTACTCAATGAGCAAAAATTGCCTTGTGTTTGTCAAACAAGATAACGTTGGCAAATTCCAAAATTTCTCCCATCCCCCTCCCCCACTCCTCGATACGGATTTACGCCACTGTTTATGCCATTTAAGGATATTTTCTTCAATACAATTCTACGCAAAGCCGATGTGGCGTGGTATACTATGCGTCACAGTGTGGAAGCCACGTGGCCAGTAGTGCTGTAGGACTTGAGTCCGGACTCGGACTCGAGACCGGTCTCGCGTATTTCTCGGGACTCGGACTCGGACTTGGACTCGAGCCACAGGGACTCGGTCTCGGACTCGGACTCGACCAGTGGTGACTCGTTACTCGGGCCAAAATCGGGCCGAGACCGGCAACGAGACCGGTAATTTTTCCGTTTTCCACGTTTAACTTTAGCTCAAAAAGTTACCCCTGTGCACGCAGAAAATCCCCGCTATTTTCGGGCACCTTGCTCGATTGAGTAGTATTTTGAACATGAACTAACATCGATCGCCTTAACGGTACGAGAATATGCCCAAATAGAACGTTAAGATTAGTTGGTTTTAATATGCTCGTACACACTCGTTATACACGTATGACACAGACAAGTATTGAAATTGATATTAACCATTTGGAGATGGATTAATCTATAACACACGTTTCCCCATAGACCCCAGCCTAGGATATCTTGCAATATGGTCTCAAACAGATTACTATTCCACTTGTATTTCAAGCCAATATTATGAACTACAGTTTTGATCTTCTATCTTTTTACTTGCAACCTATGTTCCTGTGGCAAAAAGTCAAATGTGGCAAAAAGTCAAAGTCAGCAATTTATAATTTTTGGCAGTGTCAAACGGTTTTATTACGGTTTCACAATTACTTTCGTTTTATTTGAGTCACTTAGTCATGTAGTCAGTTTCCAAAATGAATGTTAATGTTGCACTTGTATTACAAGCCATTGAGCCAGTTTAATAAACTGATATATGTACAAGGGTTTTATCAGGGTTTGACGATTCACTTTTTTATTACTTTAATCAGCTATTTGATAAGATTGAACGACTGGCATGATTGGTGTTCTTGGTGAAATATTGTTTTTCCCTCTTTTTTTTCATTTCAGTTGAAAACTTTCTTTTCTTTAATCTGGCTTTAATGGCATTCAACCTATTATTTTTGTGTTCTGTTTAATTATAATTGATATGTTGATAGGATTTTGTTTAAAAAAATAAAATTAAAGGCATTTGAAATGAACAAATATTAATTTGTGTATCTTTTCTTCATTGAGGTATCACAGAAACAATATGGTCAACTCTCTATAATAACTGTGGATACAAGCAAAAAACTTGGCCTGATAAGGCTTGTTCACATATAAGCCATTTGTCAACGAGACATATGTACCTTGGCACAAAAGGAGAGCATGTTCACTTGTTAAGTATTTTGGTCAATAAAACTTCTGAAATTCCACCAGTACACCAAACCATCACCGAAAATCTAACCATAGACATTTATCTCAACATTTCCAATTCAATTTTCTTACCTTCTTTCCAGCTATTAACACCTTCGTAGTGTTAATAGCTGGAAATCTTACTGAACTTAATTTTCTTAAGCACCAAGCGACATGTCACGGCGACAAATCACTCATTTGTGAGCAAGCCTTTATAGTTGTCCACATTCGTACTAAGAAAAGTTACAATAAATTAAATTCCCTGACAAATGGAATTAATTTTCAATGAACCATAAACTATTTATGTTATAGAACGTTTACTGTTAGGCATTTATCATAATATAAATAATGTGACGTAAAACAAAATTGCAATTTAAGATTTTCGCATCGGGACTCGGACTCGGACTCGGACTCGGACTCGGACTCGGATGTCTAGGACTCGGGACTCGGATGCTAGGACTCGGACTTGGACTCGGACTCGGACTCGGACTCGGACTCGGACTCGGACTCGGACTCGGAATCGGACTCGGACTCGGACTCCAGGGACTCGGACTCGGATGGAATGGACTCGACTACCGCACTGGTGGCCAGAGCCTATGGAAAGGCATTTTATCCTTCTACCTTTCCCTGTGTTCTTCTTTATTTCCATCCTTCTGTCATCTTGTCTTTCTATATGTTTTACCAGGCCTACTGGCATTGTTCTATGATCTTTGATTTATTCCTTTCATTATGTTATGTTAAATACCACACAACCCCGATGTGCCGCGCGTAGTTTACTATGCTTCATTGTGTTGAAGCCACGTGGACCGGAGCCAGTGGAAAGCCATTTCGATCATTATTATTATTATTATTATATCATCATCATCATCATCATCATCATCGCCAATATTATATCATCACCATTATCATTATCATTATATCATAATCATCAGCATATCATTATCATGATAATCATCACCATCATCATCACCATATCAATTATCATTTTATCATCACCATTATTATACCATCATTATATCATCATAATCATAACTATCATTATACATCATCATAATCATCACAGTTATCACAATCACCATCATTATCAACATCACCATCATCGTCATCACCATCCTCATCATTAAATCATTACCATTATCACCATTATTATATCCTTATATCATAATCATCACAATTATCAACATCAACATCCTCATCATTAATCACCATTATCATCACCATTATTATATATCATCATAATCATAACCATCATTATACATCATAATCATTACAATTATCATCACCATCCGATCACCATTATCAACATCACCATCATCACATCGTCATCGCTATTATCATTATCATCACCATCATTATTACCATTATCATCACCATTATTATATATCATAATCATCACCATTATCAACATCAACATCACCATTATCACCATTATATCATTATATCATAATCATCACCACCATTATACATCATCATAATCATCACAATTATTATCAACATAATTATCACCATCATCACCATAATCAACATTATCATCACCATCATTATCACCATCATCACCATCATTATATCATCATGAACATTATCACTACCATTATTATATCACCATCATTATATCATTTTCATCATAATCTTCGTCATTATATATTTCTCAATATCATTTTATGATAATCATCACCATTATCATCACCATCATTATCACCACTATTATCAACATATCGATCAGCAGCATCATTATATCATCATAATCATCATGTTCACCATCATCATTATAACCATCACCATTATCATCATAATCATCATTATCACCATCAGCATCATCATCACCATTATCATTATCACCACCACCATTACCATCATTATCATTATTGTCATCACCATTATTATCTTCTCTTTTTTGTTGTTGTTGTTTCTTGTTTTCATGATTTTATCATCTCCTAATTTTACAGTATGCATTATTTTCTCCCATCTTATCTTATATCATGTTTCAACATGCATAACTTTATATTTCACTTGTCAACTTCTCAACAAAATAAAAAATACGGATGACATTGCATGCACATCGTTCTGATACGATTGCAGTTCTAGTTGTGGCTGGTAGCCTTTCATTAATGTTGCCGGATACATAAAAATGTGACTGTTTTATCCAATAAAAACATTTTTTTTTTTAAAGAAAAAAAATGCACTAATCAATCACATACCACGCAATCCAATTATTGTGTTTCTTACCTGCCCTAGTGCATTATTTTTATAGTTGCTATTTTACCGTTGTTGTTTCCTTTCATACAATCTTGAAAAGTTTACCCAACATACAACAATGTTCAATACAAAAGATCACAATGCTAATCATAGGTTAGAGAATGGGTTCGCATTACAAACTGTGCAATAACAAACATTCGGATGAAAGAACCTTCGGAAACATGAGCCATAAGACAAATGACGTATAACCAAATCTCTCCTCATACATTCGTAAGGATGGATTTTCCTGTACAATGACTCCTTCTTTCCCCCCCCCCCCCTTCTTTTTTTGACTTCATTGATGATATCTTTGTTGCAGTGTTTTCATTATTGTTATCATTTGAACCATGATGAGTTTCTCTAGCATAATGACCAAATAGTTGTAATTATGTAATTTTGTGATGTTCAGTGTTGCTGGATATTGGAAAAATGGCTCAGAAGTAAGATTATCCTAACCTACAGTATACTGAACCCTATTTTATTTTAAGAATTATGAAGCTTCAGATTAACAAACCTTTAGAATAATGAACCTTCTGAGTAATGCAACAAATGTTCAAAATTTCCAACCTTATATCTTTTTTGGAGTAATGAACCCCCTGGCATAAGGAGTTTGTGTGGGAAATAAACAGGTTTTTTACTGATACAGTACCAAATAAAATAATAATTTCAAGAGATATTTTCATTCATACTCAAGTTTTTATGGCTGGTGTATAAATGAATACATGTAATATAAATTCACACAAAAGATTCTGTCAATTTAAATATAATATATATTTATATATTTACAACCTGTACATATCTTATAAACATTTTAATCTTCATCAAGAAATTTCTTCTTACCAGGTACCCATTTGTGTCATTCGGGTTTCAATTAGGATACATTTTGAATGCTACAATTTTTACCAAGCATAATTGAATACTGTAAAACCACAAACATTTGCATGCAAGGAAAAACTTCATGAACAATCTACAAAGCTTCATGTCACAAAGAATCACAACATTGAACTTTCACAACTGAAGAAAGTTTCTCATTGAGAAAATAAATATTCTTTTTAAAAGATTCAAGTCGCAAGAGTTTTTGGTTTCATAAAATTCAGTTTCATTTCACAAGGGCCAGTGAGTCATTTCAATATCAACATACTGGGTAGAGAAAATATGCAATAAGAATTGAACTTGCAAAAATCAAAAGAAGAACTTGACTATTATCAACAAAACTTTGAGGGGTCTTGTCATCATAATATCTACTATATTTGGTGTGGATTTCACAAGGACTTGATCAAAAATAAAGAAGTTATTGTTTGTTTTTGAAAGACCCTGCATTTTTCAAATGTTACAAAGATCCAACACTGAATAGCAATCAAGTAAAAACATACATGTATGTACACCTTTCATCTAAGCTCATGAAGTATCAAGCTGTACATGTATTCAACCGTTACTGTACTGGGGGGGGGGGGGGGGGGAGGGGGGCCTGGAAAGCCCCTCTCCCTTAGACAAATTTTGCTGTGCATTTCGAACCGCAGCATTTTGAACCGTGCAACTTTCTGACTTTTTATCTTTCAAGTCTTGCACATCTTTTAACACCAAGTTTACAAAAATCGGTGTTACTGTTACCGAGTCACATGACCTTTTATGACCTTGTGTCAGCACGAAAACATAGAATTCCTGAGTTTTGTGTACTGTTACCGAGTCACATGACCTTTTATGACCTTGTGTCAGCACGAAAACATAAAATTTTGAGTTTTGTGTACAAAACAAATGGGAAACTGCACTTTCTCATGGTCCTCCTTTATCACAAGTAATTTCTTAAAGATGTAATGATCATCTATTCCGTGTGAATATTGGTTTATATAACACTCTGAAACAACAGACTTAAAAAAACAAAAAAATTAAAGAATAAAAGAAATACATTAAAAATTTGTAAAGCAATAGAATACATAAGAATTGAAATCACTTTCAAAATTTTTTCTCATGTAATAAAGTTTCTAAGGTTTAGAAAGAACTTCTTGCATTAAAGTTTTATCTCCAAGGCCTTTTTTACTTTATTATCACTCGAAATGTATTTTATGCATATAATTTGCATAAATTATAATATCAAGTGAAAATATAGTGATTTACATAAAAATAACAATGGATTTGTGTTCTTTACACGATTCTAAGCAAAATTTTCATGGCAATCGGTCATGTCGCGGCCGAGATCAAGGGGGCCGCCGAGCCCCCTCCCCCCCCCCCCCCCCCCCCCCCCCCAAGTCAGAGAGGAGCTTGAAATAGCTAAGTACAATAAGGGTTAAATTAACAAAGGAATGGATTTCATATTAATTTTGAAGGAAGCTGAACAGAAAAATTAAAAATAACTTACATGTACCTTTTCCCTTTTTTTCTTAACAGGGAATGGTTGTTTCCTCCAGTACATGGCACAAGACATGTAACAACTTTATTAGTTTTCACAGTTATTTCATCACTTACATCCATGTTCTTGGAGGTTTACTCCTGCATATTGCATACAAAAGATTTGATATTTTTTTGGACAAATTTACAAATGAAGAATAGTCAGTGACAAAGTCAACATGAATAAGCCCTCACAGCATGAAACAATTTCATTCAAATGTTCCCCTATGAAATGTTCAGTTGTAATATAAATACACTTATCATGTACAGATGCCATTTATCCCACTCTACTTTTAACATTTAAAAAATTCAAGGTCTTGAATTTCTTATCATTGCAAAATTCATGTCATATGGATATGTATATTTAGTAAATATTTCAACAGCAAATTCCAACTCAACAACAAATCCCAACAGCTTTATTAATGATTGAGAAGAGTTTGAAAATTAGAAGTTAAATCCTTGTTGCATTTTCTTAAAGGGGTAAACTCCCTTTACAGACAACTTTAAGATATTTAACTAATAATAATCAGGCCATCCTCAAGTCTGAAATGAGGTGATCACACTTGATTTTCATTTATTTATTTTTCAAATTCTTTTTCAGATTGATTGCAAAAGAAATAATTTACACTTTTTTTAATGAACAACAGGTCATTTTTAATACTGTCTTGAATGTATAAGTCCAATCAAAGCATCCTTACTGCTTTGTATTAACCTAATTTATGGTATTCTACCCCTTTATTCAACTCCATTTCAATGTTACCTCTCATCATATTCCAAGAAATTTGCATTAGTGATTATTAAAACAAATCCTTCATTGTCTGATCAACTACTCGGGAGTAGAGCTGTTCATTCTTCTAAGAAAGGTGATTCTTCATGATTGATTATACACCATTCTATCTTTCTTGTGAAACAGTTTCAGGTAATTTTTAAAAATTAACTAGTGATGTTACAAGAAAAATCATGTACATGTAATCAAACACAATTTGTAACATTTTAAACATTGTTTTGTTAAAAAACACAGTTATTTCCCCCATGAATTTTGAAAAGAAGCACAAAATGGAATCCCTCCCTTACAAAAATCCTTGACATATCTAGTAAGCAATCTTTATGTCGTGGCAACAATGCTCTTTGAAATATAGTTTTTAATTTTTCTTTGTACTGCATTCTATCTACAACAAGAAAGAATCTCTGTACACAATATGTATTTATACCATATCTCACTACATGTAGTCCTATGCAACTGAACTCTGAGTCTAATATGTATTAGTGTAAATCCATACCAACAGTCCTAGGTCAAAAGATCTCTGTATATTGGTATGAATCTATAGCAATGTTCCTATACTGCATGCTAGACCAATCCAATAGTGCAAGGCCAATTGATCTCCTCTCTTTCTACATTTTATTTTTCTACTCTGTCTTCCTCTTCCCCTCTCCCTCCCTCTTTTCTTATATTCCCTGATCAACTTCTCTTTCTCTCTGTCTCATTAGGTGGTCTGTCATAGACAGATCACCTCTTAATTTCGTCAGAATTTTCTTCATTTATTATTTATTACTTATTTTTATTTTTCCACCACTTTCTTGTGCAGACGATTTCTCAAAAGCGGCTCAGTCAATTTTCTTCAAATTTTTGTCAGTCATCAGGCCCTATAAGATCAAGTTCCCGAAATCATTTTCAAGGTCATCAGATTGTCGTGACGTCATCCAGGTCCCATTTTGTGAAATCACATTATCGATCATATCTTCATAACGAGTAGTAGAAAATGAACCATATTTGACACACATGTACTTCAGGTCAAGGGTCAACATTACACGTCAACAAAAGCCGCATGTGCATCATGACGCGCACATACATGCGCGTCAAAATTTTTAAATGCTCAAAATCACTTCTTCAACAAATTGGAGTACGTTTCAGGACATTTTAAGTATTTCAAAATTTTCCGTCCGTAAGCGTCTGTGCACGCCTTATGCACGTATGCAGCACGTACAGAACGTAAAAACGCCGTTTTTTAGCATTCTTTGCCTTCCTGACACTATTCTTGACAATTTCCAACTATTTACAGTCATTCTGGAAATGACATAATGCCACACGCGCATGTCAAACTTTCACATTTATGCGCACGTCAATGGGCAATATATGTAAAAAGTGGTAAAAACGTGCCTATCTTGAATCCGCCATAGGTTGTCACTAAGGCTGGGAACCCCCCAATTTTTTAACATATTCTGAAAGCCTATGAGTTGTAGATTGGAATTCATGAATAAAATTGGGGGGTCGAGTGGTCAGAACGTCATCATATTTGCATATGAACTCAAAAAAATGATTCTGAAAAAATGTCATAATTTTTGTATTCATTTGACAATATTTCAGTAATATGTCATTGATTTTCTTCCCAATTATGACATGTTGTAGCTGAGACAATTCTCTACAAGATCCGTTTCACCATTATTCATTTTGACAAAGGGATCATGCCGTATTTTTGCGATTAATGGAGGTATGTCAATTTTACACATTTTGCGTGTATTCTCTAAGGGACATGACTTTTTCTCAAATCTTGATTCTACATTACCGTCTTCTTTGAGCAGTATCTCTATTATTTCTGCTCGATTTTCTTCCAAATTTTAGTATGTTATAGCTGAGACTATAATCTTTCTAAAATGTGCACTCAAATTTTTGATCAGATGTCGTGATCATGCCCATTTTTTAACTACAAAATGTGATTTCAGAGTCCCATTTTTCGTTTATGTGTTATCTCTATTGCAATATCAAATCGTCCAGTTTTCTGTGATGCAAGTCTCAATCTACTGTCAAAATTATCAGGATTATTATATTGCACAAATATTATCCCTTCTTACAAAGCAATTTGCCAAATGGACAGACAGACCACCTAATTCATCTTCAGTGACGAATTAAAAGTCTAGTTTTTCTTTCTCTATTTCTTTTTTTTCTTCTCTTTTTATACATACACGCCTCTGTTCACTTTCTCTCTCTCTCTCTCTTTTTAACCTCTCCTCAACTTTTCGTTCTTTTTCTTCTTCCGTACTCTTCTCTCTCCTTTTCCTCTTACCTTTGATGATACAAAAGTTTTAATATTTTTAGATTTTAATGCAATATTTGAGAGTTTTATTTAGTTTTTCATTATGAATGATCTATGGTTGTATGTTCTAGTCATTCTTATTTTGATTGTTTGTTTTGTACATTTGACTTTGTAAATGGAGCAATTTCAGCTGTCCAGCTGCATGTTCTTTTATTACAATAAACCAAATCAAATCAAATCAAAATCTCTGTATAAATTGGCCAGAATCCATAGCTACTGGTCCTGATCAGTCACTACACTAATCCACTAGTCCTAGGCTAATTGACCCCTGTATGAATTGGTCTAAATCCATAGCAATGTTCCTATACTGCATGCTACATTAATCAATAAGTCCTAGGCCAATTGACCCCTGTATGAATTGGTCTAAATCCATAGCAATGTTCCTATACTGCAGGCTACACTAATCAATATGTCCTAGGCCAATTGACCTCTGTATGATTGGTCTTAATCCATAGCAATGTTCCTATACTGCATGCTACACCAATCAATTAGTCCCAGGCCAATTGACCTCTGTATGATTAGCCTTAATCCATAGTTACTGGTCCTTATCAGTCACTACACTAATCCACTAGTCCTAGGCCAATGGACCCCTGTATGAATTGGTCTGAATCCATAATTACTGGTCCTGATCGGTTGCTACACTAATCCACTAGTCCCAAGCCAATTGACCTCTGCATAAATTGGTCTGAATCCATAGTTACTGGTCCTGATCGGTTACTACACTAATCCACTAGTCCTAGGCCAATTGACCTCTGCATGAATTGGTCTGAATCCAAAGCGACAGCCCCTACTGCCATCAGCCTCCTCATCATTCTTGATACTCAATGGACACTCCAAATCTTCCACAGGAATCTCTGCAGATAGAAGTATAGAAGAAAATGATTAGTTGACGTAACAGAAATCTGTGTAAAAGTTGACCAAAAAAGATTTTTTTTTTTTACTTACACGGGCATTGGGCAAAAGAACAACACCCCCCCCCCCCCCCCCCCCCAAATAAATGCATTTTTATAGAAGCAGAAAAATCAAAGAAGCATATCAGTGAAAGGCTGAGGATAAAACAGACAACTAATAAAAAATTTATGAATATTTGAAATCCTAAAATCGCTAAATGAATGGAAATCTAAAATTGGTAATGTCCTCATTATGCTAATGAGATGCTGTAAATGTGCTATACTTTTCAAATACCCTACACAAATAATGTTGTAAAAATCAAATTTCCTTGAATATATTTTAGAAAATTTGATTTCTGTATTATAGGTGGTGTTCATAAATTTATTCCTCACAATATATTTCAAGCACAATGATGATAATTCAATTTTCTTTGTTTAAAAGCTGAAATCTGATAATTTTCTCATTTATTACCTATAAAGAGAGAGCACAAAAACGTCATAGCATCTCATTAGCATAATGAGTATGTTGCCAATTTCATTTAGCGATTTTAATATGAATTATTCAGAGAAAGACAATATGTACTGGTATCTATTACATGCTTTGCTTTCCAAGGATATTTCAAGTCCAGTTAAGAATGATATCATAAACAAGACTTTAATATTCAAAGTGAAAAACAAGACTTGCTGATCTTAAGGCTTTAGGATGATATCAAATAATAAAATTACAGAAGTCAGCATATCTTCTTTTTTTTTTAAGGATTAGGTAACCAAGAGAATACACCTTTGACCCCTTTAAGTCTATTTGCTGAATACCAGACTGGAGAACTACCCTGGTAGAAACACAGTCAAATCACAGATCAGGAATACTTAACACTAGATTGTAAAGGTCTACTGAAAAGATATTTAGTGGTAGTAATGTCATGCTTTTACTATTTAGTTTGCAGAAACGACATTTTGATTATATATTACTGTCATAGTAGTTAAAAGATTTCCTTTTTTTTCCTAGCACTCATGTCATTGCCTGGTATTCATAAACTTTAAGGTGGACTTGGTAAGTTAAACCTGGTTTAACTTGGTCCACTAATTTTCAAAAATACAAGTAAGTCTCTGTATTCAGAACAAATTACTATAATTCTTTAACAGAATCAATGAACAAAATGAAAAGAAAATGGGAAAATTATTTCAGGTTGACATTTCTTTCATTTGTTCATTTAGTTACAGAATTATAGTAATTTTTACAGGATGAGGGGGTTGAAACTTGGAGCTCCATGATAAATCAGTGGACTAACTCTAACCACTTAAACCTTTTATGAATACCAGCCAATGTTAGTTGAACAGCCACTTACCTGTGGAGTCTCTGAGTAAATACAGTTTGTAGCTTTCACAATCTTTGAGGCTCATTCGATGAGCTAAGATGCTACCTGCATTGGAAGATATTAATCAAAACATAAACCAGAAACAGTCAAGATGCTTAGCTTTGCAGATCTCTCATCTTTACATCTAAATCTACAAAAATGAAAAGACAGAATAGAACACAACTTTGCAGTTTTAAAAATACATTTTTAAAGAAATCTAAGAGAACATGAATATGATTAAACTTTTTTTCCCCAATCTATGCACAGTCTTTCTATAAGCAGCAAAGTTTCCAGAGAACAATGGACATTAATAGAAATAATGTGAGTGGAAGGGTTATGAATCAAATAATCTTCATGATGAATTACTGAGAGCTAACAAAGTACAACCATGCAATTGCTGTTTGACAAGCACTTTGATTCAATTAAAAACTTTTTAAAATTTTTTAAAAATAGATGAATTCTCAACCACGCACAGTCAAAATTCATGCCTCCACCGTTGCCAGATCAAAAATATTTCACACATTCATGTTGATTTTGTTTGAAAAATTTTGTTTGAAAATTTTAATGAAATATTTTATCACTCGTTAAAACTGATATGCCAAGTGGTTCATGGGGTTAAAGATCACAAGGAGAGTTGCCATATGGCTGAATTCCCTAATCTAATCAGATCATTTTCACCTAGTATGTATACATGTACTAAGTTAGTTAAAATGTCAAACTGTAATCAAGTTATTGCAAGAACATTCTATTTACAGGTACATAACATCCTTGTGACCTTTGACCTTTGAGCAAATACTCAGTTATCCAGTCGACCCTAATCAATCAAATATTTCCCATATATAGATATCATTTTTAAGGTGTTTTTTTTCCAAACTGTTTATTTGTGATGCATTATGTACAGTGTATAACATTTTATTTGTACAAATGAATGCCATAGAGCGGCATACAGGGAAACTTTTAATGAAATTGAGCTCATCAAACTGCAAATGTTGTAAACAATATCATGAGTACTTTACAAAGTGGATAAATCACACTTACATACTTCCTTGGCCATCATACCAGGTAATACAGGCAATGTCTTGAGGCTGATACAGGTAGGATCTTGGTTTACTGCTGCTAGCACTGTTAGGAAGCCCTGTGTCTCTGTATTACTGTCCTCCTCAAATTGCTTCAAGACACAAACTGTAAAGGGTCAACATAATTAGCAAAAGAAATGTCAGTCAAGATTTACCTGCAAGAAGGCAGAAAAGGAATAGACCTACAAGACAACACTCAGTTGCTAATTGGTCTGAAAACCCAAAGAAGCAAATAACTGGAACATGACAAGTAATTAGGCAAATATCACCATCTGTGTAGACCAAGACCAGAAAAGCTCTTTAAGGCTCACAAGAAGAGACTGAAGCTATATGAGGACAACTCCAGAGCAAAGCATCGCTAAAATCAATGAATTTAATGTTAAAAAACCCAGGACAAACCAGTAGGCCCAAGACAGGAAGGAGGTTTATTGAAAACCCTATTATACTCACAAGGATAGACCCTCGGCGGAGGTGATTAAACATGCCACAAGTCCCTTTAGCAAAAGGGACTCAAACCCAGTGTGCTAATGAGCATACAGGCCAGATTTATCCAAGTACTCTGATACTGTACTCTGGTACTTTGGCCAAATTTTTGATCATGTGAAAACTTGTGAAACTTGTGATTCTCTTTGCAAAATAAATATACCACTTAATGACCCGAAAAAAAATTGCTGGATAATCGCATAATGACCCGAAAAAAATTGCTGGATAATCGCATAATCATTGGCAAGAGGGAAATTGTATTTTTCATCCTTATAGTTTAAAAGAGATTTGGCAATACTTATTCCATTCAATTAATAATTCATTAATGGTTGATTCATCCAATCTAAAACATTTATGTTATAAATATATCATTATGTACATGAAAAGCAACAGAAGCTGCATTATTCATGTTTACAACTGATCACAATAGACATAAGGAACATCTTAAACCCGAGTACCTGAGGCCTGAAAAAGTAATTTGTGGATAGTTAGCTTACATAAAATCATCCTCAGAAAACTTAACACAACATTCAAAGGACATTCAAAGGATATTGATGTTTGAAAATAAAATACGCCCCCCCCAAAAAAAAAAAATTACTATAAATAAACCTTGAGCAAAGACTAGGCGATCAACCATAATAGCTCACCTAACGATATATCGATTCAGGAATGTCTTCACTGCCCAGCTAAATATAAAGCTTGCTTTCAATTGCGTTGTAGAAAACTCAGACAATTTTACGCCAAATCAATTTTCAATTCGATAAAACATTTTGCGTTGTATACTTCATTCATTTGGTATTTTATTCAGGTTGTAGATTCTCCGTAAGTTACACGCCAACTCAGTTTTCAATTCGATAAAAACATTTTGAGTTGTATAATTCCTTTGTTTTATGTTTTACTTGGGTTGCATATTCTCAGTAAGTTAAGCCCCAAATCAATTTTTCGATTCGATAAAAGTAGTTTACCTTTATATACTTGATTCATTTGTTGTTTCATTGGAGTTGCAGATTATCCGTCAGTTAAGCCCCAAATCAATTTTCAATTCGATCAAAACATTTTGCCTAGGATAATTCCTTCGTTTTATTGTTTTATTTGGGTAATAGATTCCCTGGATGTTTCGTGCCAAATCAATTTTCAATTTGATAAAAACATTTTGTGTTGTATACTTCATTCATTTGTTGTTTTAGTTGGATTGTAGATTCTCCGTAAGTTACACCCCAAATGAATTTTTGACTCAATAAATGTATTTTGCGTCGTATTTCTTAATTTATTTTTTGTTTCGTTCAGTTTGTGGATTCTCTGTAAGTTATGCACCAAATCAATTTTTGATTCGATAAATACAGTCAACTTGGCTTAAGTCAAAATATATATGTACAGTCAAACCTGTCTATAACGACCACCTAAGGGAAACGGCAAAAGTGGCCGCTATAGACAGGTGGCCACTATAGACAGGTCGGCGGCCATTTTGAATTTTTACACACCCACATTTATACACGTAACAACATCACTTGGAGTGTACATGCATCGATATCACTTTGGAAATAAGCTATAGATCTACAGATTTATTCATATCCGATATAAAATGCCAAAATAATGTGCTTTGTTGTCAATAAATGAGAAAAACGATAGATCTACGAGCAATCTGAGTAAAATGATTTTTCCCTCATGTTACTACGTACGTACCGGTAGACTGCTTATCTTCCTTTTTTTAAGTCTAAAAACAATGTCTAATGATTTTTGCTTCCTGTCAATAAATGACAATTACAAGTTAATCTTTTAAATAAAAGCCTGCAATCAATTTTGATTCAATAAATATATGTCTTTCAAATGGCTTAAAAGAAGTTTTAACTGTTTTTGAGAACAGACAACAGTTGGTGCTCACTTGATTCGCCGAAAGTGCGAACGTCGACAATGGATCGCCGGTAGACGAGTTTTCCCGCCGTTTTTGAGCCGGGCAGGCTCGTACATGAAATCGTTATAATTGATCCCTAAAAAAATAAAAATTAGGTAGTATTTTACTGTTTTCAATTTCTAAAAAATGTAATCGTTTGAAAAAGATTTTTTTTGAAAGTTTTAACTCTTTCTTACATTTTTTTATAATTCTTTTAAAAATTAAATACTAACATGTAAGTGTACGAGCCTGTAGTATTGCGCCCATGCGATATCAATGCCGATACCTATTGTTTCAGTTACGTTTGTAATATGGAGGTAGCTAAGAGAACAATACGAGTGCAGGGGATGACCGGAGGTGTGAAGATTATCGTAAACGAACTAATGCTCAGTTCTTATTCAAAAGACTTTTAATCTCTAATTAGTCGGCAATCTGGTCAAACTTTTAGATCTTTCATGAAATCAGTATGTACGTCTTGGCCGTTGTAGAATCTATTCAAGGCGTTTGTGTGAGAGTGTGACTGAGCTAGGACTCGGACACTCGTTAAACACACCACGGCAAAAAGCTAACTTTTTGTGCATGAAGCTACGGCTCGACTAGATATTATTGGCCGCTATACGCGGTCAGATATTGACCACGGGATACATAATGGGTGGCCGCTGGCCGCGTTAGGCAGGTGACCGCTATATGCAGGGTCTACAACACAGTAATTTTCTGCGGGGGATTTTTTAGTGGCCACTATAAGCAGGTGGCCGCTATAGACAGGTGGCCGCTAAGACAGGTTTGACTGTATATATATATATATATATATATATATATGCATATATCCCAGTTAGCAAGTAAAGAAAACAAGATTTCAAGAGAGAAATCAGCTGTTTGATTGAAGTTTAATTAGCATCAACAAAAGGAAGACAAGTTCAGGTTTTGTGAGACCAAATAAAAGTGTGCCCTCTGCAGAATGTGGCGAGTTGTCTTATAAGTTTTGCTCATTATGGAAGTGGCACAGAGCCAAATAGCACATCTAAAGACTTATAAGTACATGTAGTTATATGACAGGAAACAAACTTACTTGCACTGCTAAGTGTAGTAAGGTAATAACCACCCTCGCCTGATAGCATAGATGGGTCAAGAAGTCCCCACATATAGTCTGCTTCAATCTCTATGCTTATCATTTCACACTGTACTAACACATAGATTAACATCGGCAGGAAATCTGAGAAGAGTAGAGAAAATTTTTTAAACAAATATGTCTTAGTAATGCTCACAATTTAGCTTCTCTCTGGCTTTGATACCACATCATGAACAAAATAATTTTTAACATGCATTTCAAGTGAATATGCACTAAGTCATAACATACATATAGATATATTCAATGCATTTTATCCAATCAAAATATCAGACAACCATGCAAGTAACTAGAGTTGAACCAGTACAACTATACAGGTAGGCTGTGAAACAATTAGAAATGGGATACAGAGGAACCTCATTATAATAAACTCCTTGGGTATTACCTCTTTATATTAAAACCTTGTTATATCAGGGCTAAAAAACAATAGAATACAAAGAAGTGGGACAGGCAAAATGACCTTGTTATAACAAGAGTTTGTTATAACAGTGCTCTTTATAAAGAGGTTCCACTGTACTGTAGTAATAATGAAGTATGAAGTAGGCATGCACAAATATAAGTGCACTGACAAGTTCACAGTGCATTATGTTGAAACATTTTTAAACGGTATGAACAAAGCAACTTCAGAATCAATTCTAGACCAAAAAGAGCATTTTTGCATATTCTTGCAAATGCGCGTAATTATGCACGCATGTACGTAGTTGTATGTTTACATGCCTAAGACACTGCAAATGATTAACGATATTCTGAAACTCATGAAATTTCAATCCTAAAGCAATTAAACTGTCTGTGCATGTGTGTACATGCGCTTATTGTTGTGCCTGTGCCCATACTAATGGGTATTGATGCACGACATGCATTAGGCATTTTAATCGTTTGCGGGCGTACACCAGAGTTCAAGAAAATATTCTAGAAATCATATAGGATTAATTAAAATGCTAAAACAGTCAAAATATTAGTCATTTTCATACTGTATAAAGCACTTCAGGTCACTGACGCCCACACATGGAAAATTTGAAATGTTTAAAATGGCCTGAAATTGCACGCGCAACTTCACCAACGTATGTGAATACGCCCGCACCCCATGTTAATTTTATTTCTTAATATGTAATTAACTTGCATCATGCCAAATACGGTTATATTATGACTTTCTATTGCAGAAATATAATATATGTCAGATTTTTACAAAATGGCCCCTAGATGATGTCACGATGCTATGACTGTGTTGAAAAAGTTACGGTGCTGAGACAATAATCATATCTACCCTTGTACCAAATTTGTGTATATTTGAACAAGCTGTTTTTGAGATATTGTGCAAACAAAAAGTGGGTAGAAATAAAAATAAATAAATAATAATAATGATAAAGAAAAATAAAGAAAAATTTGTACAAAAACATGAGGTGGTCTGTACTTGAAGTACAGCCCACCTTATTAAACACTGACTTGATAAGATAGTCCTGCGATACATTGTGCTCATAAAAATCTAAAGCTTTGCCAAAGTGGCAGAGCCTAATCCCAAAGTCTTCCATGTATGCTGCTTTCTATCTGAGATGAACTTGTGACATTACCATGGGCTTGAAAGCACTTCTCATCAAACTTTGCTATATAACCCTCATTATATTTTCATTATTATGAAACAAAGATATTTGTTAATCAAAAAAAGAAAAAATTATTTAGCAGGACAATTAAATTCCTCTAAAATATCATTTCGAATTAGTCATATCTCACCTATCCCGTTTTGAATAATTTCATACAAGTACATATCTCACAAAACTGATAAGAAAGGAGCACTGTCAACATAGATGTGCTGGCTTACCCATGCAGAGATGCCTTGGCGAAATCGACTTTTCCCCATAGACGAACACTATACATTACATAATACATGTATGGTATCTTTCACAATATGCTTACCATCAGCTCCCATGGAGTTTGTAACTTCTCTTCCTGTGATTCTGTCTCGGACCTGGATAAAAAATATATTATTATTTTCAAATGATGAATGATTGTTTGATTTAGCAAATATAAATTTTAAAGAACGGGTGAGACCTGAATATTCAATGGTTTTTCTTTTTAATATCTATAATAAAATGAGATTTCAGGAAATAAATTTCCATTCTCATACATTAAGGTGAATATAAAGCAATATACATCAAACTGATCTTTAGTTTGATTATCTTCCTTTCTTTAACTCCAGCTTTTTAATAAGTTATGATGCTTTCTGAAAAGAAGCTGTTGAACTTATTCTGCAGAACTGACGAGATAATTCATCAAGGGCTTCCCTATTTAATATTTAAATAGGCTGTCTGATATTAAACATTGAGGTCACAGAGATTTCTCCCGATTTAAAAACCTGTCGTGTTATTAACACTGTACAAGATTTGAAATTCTTTTTATTTTCTCAGGGCATCTTCCTTTTTCTCTTACTCTTGTTATATTGGATCTTTTTCAAGTTTGATTGATATGTAAGTCGAGCCATAAATGAATTTACTGTACATTAACATGTTCCTTCATGGAACAAATCAAATTTCTTTGCATTTAAAGTGGAGGTGTTTACTCACTGATTGGTAAATAGCTGTGACAATCTTCAGTAACAAATCAAGTTTGTTAAGAGGAGAGTAAGCTTCTTGAAGCTGTGAGAAGAGCTGTCTAATCTCTTCTAGATCTTCTCCTTCAGGTGGGACATAGCTGGTCTGCAAACAATGGTGGACAAATATATTTTCAAATACAAGTGCTTTCAAAATAATATGAATCATCTATGTTCCTATAGACCTAAACTAATGTCTTATCACAACTCTAAATCTTGCATTAAAGTGTACCAATCACCTGAAAAAATAATTTGTGTACCACTAGAAAGTATAAAATTAACCTCAAAGAACTTTATTTGGCATTCTGTGGGTCAACAATTAGGAGTATGAAGGAAATAAATGATAACATGACGGTACTCGCGCGGAACCTAACTCAGAGTTTGGTTCCGCGCGAGCCCTTATCTTGGCGAGCACGTACAGGTGCGTCGAGTAGTCTACTCATGAGTCGCTGTTACGCTTATACTTCAGTGTAATTAAATTTGCAGTATCTCTTTATAGAAGTAATATTTGAAGCCCATATTTTGACTATAGTATAATGACATGGAGCCTCCAACATACAGAGCAAAATATTTTTTGGTGGTTGGTACCCTTTAATAATAATGTAGCTCTGATAAAGAATATTTGACAGGGTTGCAGTAAACAACTCACAATATTGATTTACATGAACTGTCAATGTAAAATAGGAACCAGGGGTGTATTTAATGACAGAACCCAGACAAGACAGTCATCAACAATGTCTACAATCTAACAAAGATTCATGAAGCTGACAAACATTTCACAAAGAGCTGGTGAACTTCCGAGACATCCTGTGATACTGATAATGATCAGTTTAAAAATTTAGTCTATAAAATTTATGCTGAATAACGCAAACAAATGTTGAAGCACAATCTGTTCAAAATGTATAAGTATTAGAAGAGACACCACATATAAATACAGATGATTCAAATATCCTAATTACAAGATAAAATGTATCACTTATGATATCTTAAGAGTTACAAAATCTTGAAAGCCAGAGGTTGCTTTTTCAATAGGTGAATCTAAATTTGTAACAAGATACCACTAGATATAGCTTATTAAAAGAAAGCCAATATTTTGTTTAAATTTGATATAATAATGTGAAGAAAAACAAAACTTTTTGACCTAAGATTACAACATTTATTCCTTAGATAATATATTTGATATACATGTAATTGGGTCAACAATATGCTTGAAAAAGATATATCTGTAAATCACAGACTGTTCCATCTGCTTTGGTAAATGGGTGTCTGGACAAATATACTTGTTTCATTTGCTTGATAAGGGAGTAAAATATCAAAGAAAGATGATGCGCACCTGTATAGTATTTCTATAAATCAAGGTACAGTAGGGGTTCAAGAAATTTGATTTTTTTTCTTTTCTTTCCGCTGCCCATAGACTAACTCAACACTGACTTGTGCTGGCATTCTAAAAGATGTGACAAGTCACTTATCGTAGAAGTTGTCACTGGTTTTGGCAAAGATGGTTTTATCTTAACACTTAGTGGACAAGTAGAGTGACAGTGTCAAGAAGTCAGGGTCCTTGATCTTACAACAGTTTCATTCAACTCACCCCAGAAATCAGACTAACACAAAATAAACCTCAAAGTATCAGGTTATGATGAACTTAAGAAATGGTGGAACATGGTGGCTGGTTAAAGAAAATATTAACCCAAGTTTTACTAAATATGGACATGAAAACGAAAGAAGGTTTTCAATTGTTTTGGTAATACCTTATTACAAGATTCAACAACCAGATACAATGTATTGTGAATATATCACAAAAAGATAACCATATCAAAATCAAATTTGGTCATTTTTAGCAGGACTATGTTCTAATAATTTCCACCAGTACTATATTATTTTCTTTAATTTCTAGGGTTTACGAGAAGATTGGGTTCTGGTAAACAAGGGAAAATTGGCAAGGAGCATTCCTTGACATTTCAAATCAAATGAAGAACTTCCAATATGAATCATGTGTTGCATTGATACCACTAAGCTTCAGGACAATCTGGATTTTGCGAACTAAGTATATACCATGTATGATTTCAGAAACTTTGGTTGAAAGTTTTGCTCACCTCCTTTCAAATTCAAGAAAAGTTGTGTAGCCCAGCATTTCGAACTGTTGCAATTCACGCCGAGCAACTTTCTTTTTTCTTTCAAGTCCTGCTCATGTCTTGACACCAAGTTTACAACAATTAGTCATACCGTTACCGAGTCATGTGACCTTTTATGACCTCATGTCAGCCCAAAAATGGAGAATTCTGAGTTTCGTGTACAAAATGAATGGAAGCTGCATTTTATCATGTTCCTCCTTTGTCACCTGTAATTTCTTCTTTAAGCTGTAATTATCATTTATTCTCACTGAATATTGGTTCATATAACGATCTGAAACAGCAGACTTAAAAAAACCTATTAAAAAGTTTTTGTATTCCTTATGCGATTCTCGAGGTCAGTGCAAAGTTTCGCAGCAATCGATCATCTGGCCAAGATCAGATCGGAGCCCCCCCCCCCCCCCCCCCCAGAGAGGAGCTTGAAATAGCCCAATACAGTAAGGGCTAAGCATGATGTAAAACACAATTAACTTGGACAGCCCTTCAAAGCATTATTTAGTTTAATGCCACAAGTTTGATGGTGCAATGATTAAATTTAATGATAATAAAAGCAAGTCTGGAGAATACTCAATCATTTTACCTAATGAAATGTTGAATAATTAGAAAACTTTACATGACAGCTTTATTACCTTTATTCCTAACTCCTCAGGTGTCCTTTTCTTCGCCTGCATGATATTATGATCCATTAATGCCATTGATCCATTTCTAATAAGAAAATAAAAAGCATATCATAACTCACACCTGAACATTTGGTATATGCACATGTGACCCATAACCACAAAACTACTAATAGGTTCAAAGAATTAAGATTTCAACAAAGTACAGTTCTTAAAACTAGACATTCTTATCTTTGTGACTAAAAACACTATATGGGTATCAGTTGAATGGCCTTTGAGTAAATGTGAAATGAAGTAACAGATTGTAGTTAAATGTGCATGGCAGTGAGAGAGATATATCATCTGTTTTGTTTAAAACAGCTCCAAGGAGAGATTAGTCAGATCCTCCATTTGTTCTAAACTTCAAAGGAAAGTTTTCTCTTATTAGTGTTCATTGACTGGTGGTAACATGATATGAGAGTTAAAAGGGTTCTGGGAAAGTTCAACAGGAGAGTGTGTAATAATAATGAAGATCAGAGTGAGCTAGATGAAACAGTAAAATAGATGATCCATCCTTGGATTAAGGTTAAATGGTAACATGATATCAGACTTAAAAGGGTTCT
This sequence comes from Heliocidaris tuberculata, assembly GCA_025618425.1. Taxonomy (NCBI): domain Eukaryota; kingdom Metazoa; phylum Echinodermata; class Echinoidea; order Camarodonta; family Echinometridae; genus Heliocidaris; species Heliocidaris tuberculata. The sequence goes on from CM046834.1 coordinate 1,320,169, forward strand.
AGATAAGTTCACTACGAGACTGTCTATGATAATCAGAATGAGCTAGATGAAACAGTAAAGTAGATCCTTACAAAAAACACTTCATGGACAGAATAAGATTAAGACTATCTGACCTGTTATATTCATTGATGCAGCTCATGCCTATGTCTGACTTCAAGGGTGCCAGGACACATCGATGAAGAGCACTCTCAACAATGGCTTCCAAACTTGCTAGATCCAACTCATTCATGTGCTGCATACAAAATGAATTTCAAATTACCATGATAATCCCCTAAAGGAAATGCATGCATCTTCTTGGTGATCTTAACTCAAAGCTATACAAGGTTATTGACAAAACTGTGCTTTTCACGGAGAGTTCATTGACCTATGACCTATGACCTAGGACAGCGGGAACCCATATTGAAACTTGGCCCAGGCCTTCAAGAAATGTGACTATGGTACAAGGTATTGATTTCATGATCTATACTACAAAGTTATACAAACTGTATTTAACTGAGAATACAGTGCTTTTTCACAGGAGTTCGATGACATTTAAGCTTTTAAACTAAAGATTTATCCCATAATAGAAATTGGCCTATGCCTTCACCAAATGCAACTGTTGTAAGAACTTGGTTATCATACTTCAAAGCTTTAAAATGTTATTGAGAGTACAGAGTACATGTAACTCCTTTGAGATTGACCTGGGACAGATTCAACCCATATTCCAACTGACCTTGGCCTTCAAAGGATAAACCCCTCGTATAAATTTGGAGACAGTGTCTCAAAGTTGTAGGAAGTTACTGCAAATACAGTGTTTACGAGGACAGGACAAACAGTACTTTTAAGCAGACTGGGAATTTTTTTTTTTAAGGGACTCCTTTTTTTAGCCTTGGGGCTACTTTGTAATTTTAAGAGGCTATTTTTATATTAAGGGGTATTGAGGGGCTACCATTTTAATGCAAAGTGTAGATTGGTTATCAATTTAGGTTTTTTGTGATAGTGCGATTGCTGTTACAATGGTACTACTCTTATGCACTGGTTTACTTTACATACTGCCCAATTTAATTGGAAAATTCAGATTTTTTAAAATCCCCCCCCCCCCCACCAGAATATTTTGTTTCTTCAAAATTTGAAGGAATAAATTAGCAATAGGTCAATTTCACCTGAATTTGCTGTTATTTGGCATATTTACCATGGAGATAAGCAACAAAATTGTCATAAATCCACCAATTTCTTGATTTATAGCGCATTTTCGGCAACTCTGTTTCTCACAACCTGACTTCAGCGCTGCATGCTTTGAAAAAAAGGCACCCATTCAGCATTTTCGAGGCAGATTTTGGTTTTTCAGATGGACTTTTGGAAGTGATTACTGGACTTGGCTGCCAATATTATAGATATATACTTTATCAGTGCTTTTGTGCTACCTGGAAGTAGACCTATTCTTGACTGAAAAAAGGTCAAATGAGGCATTATGGGATTGGGCTGAATAAGGTCACGAACATGTGAAAAAAATTACTAGAATTTCACATTTTAGACAAGTGAAATTCCATAGTCATTATCTGAATTCCCATTAATAAAGAAACAATTGACTCTCAAATATGGTTTCACTCATGGGAATACAGATGATGACAAGGAAATTTCCCTTATCTGAAATGTAAAATTCTAGCAACTTTTCTGACAGCTTTAATCCTTTATGACCATTTGCAGCCCAATCCCAATAGATCTATGCCTCAGTTGACTTTTTTTTTCTTCAAGAAATCGTAGCCAAAAAGCGCTGATGAAGTATGCATCCATAATTTTGACAGCCAATATTTTTTTTCAATGGAGGATGCGGAGTAGAGAATGAATTTTTACACTTGAAGAGAATGAATTTTTACACTTGAAAAAAATGAAATTTTATTGTACTTTCTTGAAACTCCACCAGAATTTCAGTACAGTTCCACATATGTATTTTCATGTTTGTTGATGTAGCTAGTCTCATACGGTATCATTCAAAACCTGGTCTTTCGCAGCCAAGAAGGTACGGATAATTTCTCTTTTTATTGTTAGTTTACAACTAAATTAAACCACTTTCAAGGAAATATGGACACTGGAAGGACATTTCGTAGGTGTGAGATGTGAATTTTAGCAATATCAGTGAGGAATGGTTTCTTTTTTTAAATTCTCTTTTTTTTTTCCTACCTTCTTTTTTCCTAAGGTTATTCGAAACTGCCCGTGCTTTTAAAACGGATAACCGTTTTGCAAAAGAACCTTAATGACTCTTAATTTATACAATTCAGACTTTAAAAGTGTGTAACATGCATGAAAAAAGTGCTATCTTCAGTTTCCATATCCCGCTATGCATTGCGTAATTTTTGTCATCTGTTCTAGGGGGCTCACAATGCTGCATTCGAGATACTATGGAGTCTAAGTCAACAACAACAAGATGAAAGGTTAAATTTAGCTGCTTTTTGTGCCTGTTCGTGTTTTTTTTTTTTTATTTATTTATTTATGGGGGCGATGCATGAAAAAAATGGTTGCCCCCAAAACAGGGTTTCTAGCATTTCTAGGAGCTACTTACTCGCTGACGAGAGCAAAATCGCCCCTCACCATGCTATCAAGTCCTCCTCATTAGAGGAAGAGGAACAAATATAGGCAGAAATTAAATTTGATACTCTCTATCGGATATCTTTTTAGACCTGAGTAAAGCTAAATGACTGAGTTTAGATTTTTCATTTCAGCAAATATGTTTTAAGTGTTAACTTTTTTAACAGTTGAATGATTACAAGAATTGGTATATAAATATTGGAAGAAAGTAAGAAAATATCACTAGCAATGTCAAAATGATTAAAAAAGATTATTAAGTACCCGTGACAATGACCCAATGATAATCATCCACCCAGGACAACTACCCTCCCTAGAAAGTACCTACACATAACCACAGAATTGTGGTACTTAAAGGTAGTATTTGATTTAAATCTTATTGTTAATGTATCATATAGTGTACTCACTCTGTCAATGACAGCATCAATGTCAGGCTCTCTTTTGTTGAGGAGATAATTCTTGGTACCACTCATGAATTGTCTGATACTTCGAAGTACAATGTCAGGTTTATCAGTCTCACATTTCTCTTCCTGTGTCCTGATAAAACCATTCACCAGAGCTCCTAGTCCAATGCTGCTATTTGAAGCCACTCTATTTAAAAAAAAAAGAAGATTGATGAACAAGATTTCAAGTGATATTCCTTCAATCTGTAATCTATATTATCCATCATCATCATCTTTGCAAATACAAAGAAGAAATTAAAGTATCAAGAGCCAAAATTAAGTACTAAGAGCACATTACAGATTCCCTGTAACAATCTCAAATAAATTTTCTCCAAACATTCTTACAGTTACATGTAAGAATTGTGTCAATCATTCAGCAACTTCTCTCTCCTTTCTACTCAACCCACATGTGTATTGTAGCACAGATGTTTGAAGTCTTCCAGCCTTTATATAGTCACAACATCTAAGAGCATATCTCATGCTTAATTTGCCCCGGGTGTCGTACAATACATTGGTCAACGATTTTCTGTGCAATTTTTGGAGCATCGTACATGTAGGTGGCTACGGTGTTTGTGTTCACATTATTTACGAGCATCGTGCCACTTCTTGTATTTGCCCACGGGGGCAGGCCGAGGCAAATGTGCGATGGGTGTGCGAATGTCCCAGGAGTCTACAATCTCTGTACAATTTTTTTTTTTGCCCTCATGTTGAACAAAAAATTGTGAGTTTGCTGCATGATCAGCGTGAGACCTCCACGTGATGCCCATGCGGGGATTGTGCAATGCCACCTACCACATGTCTACAGGCTACGGGCTTACGATTTTTTTCAAATTTGTTTAACTTCCCGCGGAACAAATCGTAGAGGCCGTTGAAGCCTGCGAATCCGTACGAAAATCTCACAGCCGCCTCCTGCCTCCACATGGAGGCCGCACAGAAAAGGGGATACGGGCAGGATACGGGCTCCGTAGAACAAATGCAGGCCAAATGTAAACTAGGCAGTAGCTCTATTAAGCTTCTGCCTATATACTGACAGACTTACATCCCGACAGCGGTACAGACAGTCAACCCGAAAACATAATGCCTCCGACATATTCATCTATCTAATCAACTCCTATTTCTAGAATGGATCATTATGATCACCATAAATTAGGGAACTCTTGTGTACATTTTTCCTCCTTTTTACCTTGGTATTGCTTCCTATATCTGTATGCTATGATCTTTCTATATAGGATGTTACCTTAGTATTGCTTCCTATATCTGTATGCTACGAACTCTCTTTATAGGATGTTACCTTAGTATTGCTTCCTACATGTACATGTACATGTATATCTGTATGCTACGAACTCTCTTTATAGGATGTTACCTTAGTATTGCTTCCTATATCTGTATGCTACGAACTCTCTATATAGGATGTTACCTTAGTATTGCTTCCTATATCTGTATGCTACGAACTCTCTATATAGGATGTTACCTTGCTATTGTTTCCTAGATTTGTATGCTAGGATCTCTCTACATGTACCTTAGTATTGCTTCCTATATCTGTATGCTAGGAGCTCTCTATATAGGATGTCACCTTACTGTTTCCTAGATCTGTATGCTAGGAGCTCTCTACATACCTTACTATTGTTTCCTAGATCTGTATGCTAGGAGCTCTCTACATACATGTAGGATTTTATCATTTATTTAGTACTGCTTCCTAAGTTGTATGCTAGATACATACCTTATTATTGCTTCCTGGATGTCTGTGCTGGGATCTTTCTTCTTACTCTTTCCTGATATCCTATGCAGTTTCTTGGTAGCTCCACGGGATCCCTTTTTAGCTGGACCAAAGGGAAATAAATTTCATTCAGTTGGAATATCAAATATATTATCTTAATGAACTGGATAAAGCATACATGTTCTCCCTATTCATCAAAGATCAATTTACTTTGATCATTAATAGAATATATTATTCAAAAGTAAGACATGAAGCATTATATATTGCATTTAAGGAATTTGGAATCCCCTGCTATTTGAGTCATATCATCAAGGATATGTATGACTGATAGCAAGCATGACTTCACACTAATAAAGGTGACAGAGCTTATTTCTATCTGGGACACAGAATGAAGCAAGGAACCATGTATTGCACACTACTGTATAAGTACTTATTTTTTGCGGCCATAAATTTTCGCGAATAGGACTAACCGGACTATTTCGCGAGTGGTTGAATTCACGGTCGGAAAATTCTCAAATCTACAAACAGCGGTGATAATGTACTTTTGCAAAGCGAAGTGGTGAATTTCTGACCAGGAGACAACAAATTCATCCGACTTCTTATGTTGGCAATATTTTGGCGTGTTGTTAAATTCGCGACCCACTCGCGATTCGCGAAATTCGCGAAAATAAAACCCCCGCGAAATATATGGCGTATACAGTATACATTATATACATGTAGTTCCTTTTATAGGCAGTAACAGAACTTTGTACAATACCATTAAGTTTTTGTTCTAAATACAATACTTGAAACTGAAATCTGCAATTATCTCAAAAGATGCTAATGGCATTAAATGCCCACAGTCAACACCAATTTTCTATGTTAAACATGTCGACGACTCGATGTACAACTTTCCCAAAGTTGACACTGCATCAATGTTTAATACTATATTAACATTTCTGATTTTCTGGGCCAATCAAAAGTATTATTCAATCTATTATATTGCAAATTCAGCAAAAAGCCCCAAATCTTTGCTTAAACATAAGAGAATTAAGGAAGGGCATGGCAAAAATGCCCATTAAAATGGAACTATCCTCCTGATTCCTGAACATAATGAAGTTTCCAAAGTAAACATTTCTGCAGAATACAAAACTAATGATTGTAAATTTTTGTTAGATAATAGTGTGATGCACCAAGTACTGTACATGTATTTTACTCTCTGAAATCTCAGATCAGTTTGTTTTTTTCAAACTCCTCCAAGACCTGCTATAAAATTTCTTCTGCCAACAAATACAGTACATATATTGCCTTAAAAAAGATGTTAGCAAGTTTTTGAAATCATCATGTACATGTATGGTGAAGTAAAGAGGAAGATGCAAAACATCACGACAGAGAGCGTTATTTCACCTCAGCTTGACTTGATTTATCGGGCTGGCAAGGCAGGTAGATGGCAGTAAATTGTGTCCCAGAAAAAAGGAAACCAGAGGGGTGTTTCATATGGATGAACTTTATGAATGACTTAAATATGACAAGCCAAATGGGATGCTCAATCCTTTTTAACTGCGTCAACTAAATTTGAACTGTGCATATGACAAACATTTTTAATGCAAAGTACTTTTTTTGCCATAATTTAATTGAGGTTATTGGAAATACAGTCACACTTTGTTGAAACAGAAAAAACTTTGGGCATCCTATCTGGCACTTCATATTCAAGTCGTTCGTAAAGTCATGCGTTACTTAACGAACAACTTTATGAAACACCCCCCAGATTTCATGGCAGCAATTTTCTATCATAATGAATGATTTCCTTGAGAAATATATGTACATGTATAAAAGTTCTGCTTCTCTTCTTTCATTAGATGTACAACTTATTATTCATAATTCATGCATGATTGAATTAAAACAATAAAAATTGGTGCTACGAAAATTTTATTTGCATGCACAAATTGTAACTTTGAGTGAGTTTTTAGGGTAGTAAATGTAATTACATGTATTTTGAAAAAATAAAAAAGTCATAATTTTCTCTTTTATATGACACCTAATGATTAAAAATGAATGATGTATGCCAGAGAAGAAGCAAAATGAAAACATGCTTGATTTATATGTATGCCCAAAGGAATGGATAGTTGAATAAAAGTCATTCAACTTTCCTGACCTAGCAGCTGACAGGCTCCCAGAGCGAGCCCATTCCATAGTTTTAGCTGCACAGCTGCATGGTCAGGCAAGCCAAGGATGATTTGTTTAATTTTCAGCCTTATTATACCCCAATCATCTCCAATGTTCCTTTTCATTTCCCATGTTAGTGTAAATTCCCCAAAGCATTAAAGGAGAATGAAACACTGGAGAAAAATCAATTTTAATGAAAAGAGAGGATTAAGTTCCATCAAAATCGGTTACGAAATAAGAAAGTTATGAAAGTCTGAAAAGTCTAAATTTACTTTCTATGGTGATCCTCAAATTGGCAATGTTGCTTCAAAGTGACAGGTTTAGTAGTACAACTCTCCATATGTTTTGTACACAAAATTTCATATTTTCCCCATTATCTCTCAAGTGCAGCTTGTCTTCTTCTCAGCTCTAGATGTATGGGAAAATGTATTTGACACAACATATGTTGAGTCCACAAAAAAGACAAGCAGCATCTTTAGAGATAATGGAGAAAATATGAAATTTTGTATACAAAACATATTGCGAGTTGTACTACTAAACCATACTTGCCAACATTTGGAATTAAGAAAAATGAATGCACATACTGATATTGGCAGTGGCTCCAGGGAGCTCCACCGCCGGCGGAAGAGGTGGAGCTCCCTGGAGTAAGGGGTCCAGCGACCTGCCTCAGAGCCCCTGGCTGACACTGTTCTGCTCATGGTTTCTTTTATTTTGACAGATTTTCACCCAAAATCGAACCAAATCACAAATCATGTACGAATACTTACTCTACCGGACTCAATAAGACTGTAATACTATTTCCCCAAAATCTGAACGTTCAGTTTTTTTAAGGATCTAAAATCTTCAAAAACTGGACGGTTCAGTTAAATACTTGGCATGTACATGTATGCTACACCTGCCATTTTGAAGCAACATTGCCAATTTGAGGATTGCCATAGAAAGTAAACTGAGACTTTTTAAACTTTCATAATTTTTTCATTTCGTAACAGATTTTGATGGAACTTTTTTTAAATTGCCCCTCTCTATGCTCTCTTTTCATCAAAATGGATATTTCCCCAGGGTTTCATTCTCCTTTAAGTCCATTGTCAGGATTAATTTAAACTTGTAAAAACAGACTTCAGAATATTTGTGTGTATGCAGTGACAAGAGTCAAGGTAAAAATGCTAAACTAATAATGCAGCGTAGAGGACAGTTACGGAATCCAATCAATCAATAAAACAATGTTTTTCCCAGAATAAATAACATTTTGGAATAAAAATAAAACATATAGAAGTACAGCCAAAGGTCTCTTCGTGCCCTTAAATTGAGCAGCTAACCCTATAGTCAGAATGTGAGTCACCCGTGCTCAGTACACTCAAATACTGCCCTAGACCGTAATACACACAGACAAGGGTCGAATATAACTGACAGGATTGGATCAAGTTAAGCTTGAAAAAAACTAAAAATACCAAGTAAGCAACAACAAAAATACAAAATTACTGTAAAACAATACTTTGCTTTGGCGTAAAATAGTATGGGTATCCATAATATCTCAAAGAAATAATGATATTTGAGGATTACGAGTGCACTTCATATCGAGATTAGGCAGCCATATTTGACATTGTTCTGCATAGCAAGACCGCAGATGGCAGCAGAAAGGAAGAAATTGTGGGCCTTACATCATGTGATGGCTGGCTGATCACCTGATCCAGTGCCCACATTTTTGTCTTCTCTGCTGCCATCTGCGATCTAGTGCTCAGAACAATGTCGAATATGGCTGCCTAATCTCGATATGAAGTGAACTCGTAATCCTCAAACAAGTTTATTTCTCTGAGATATTATGGATACCCAAACTATTCTTTGCTAAAGCAAAGTATTGTTTTACAGTAATTTTGTATTTTTGTTGTCGCTTGTAAACTTGGTATTTTTAGTTTTTTTCAAGCTTAACTTGATACAAACACATCAGTTATATATTTGACATTTGTCTGTGTGTGACTTCCTACTTCAGCTTGGCCATGATACACACATTTTTAGAACGATCAAAATGCACATCAATGGTCTTTTGAATGGCTTAATTTTTATTCTTTCATAAGTATCTCAGGTAAGGTATAATTTTGTGAATTTTTAGAGGGTGAATGTCTATTAGACCTACATTGTAATTTTAATAGCCTAAACATCATTTTCATCTTGTGTGTGAAAGTCCAACGTAATTGCTCAGTGGTCGCAGTGCTATTCTGACTTCATTTGTGGACATGCTCGGTACCGCCTGAATCTTCCTCGCAGCTCTTTATTTTAAGAGTCATGAAAAAGACCTATCGTCATCTGAAATGATTACCATTTATTTCTGCAGCAAATATAATTGGATTACATTGAAATTCAGTTTGTGAATTGCATGTTTGAAGTTCTAAATTGTAATATATTAGTGTTAAAATTAGTTTGGAAATACCCAAAATCTGAAAATACAAACCCGGGTTTCAGCATGACGGACGGGGACCGGGCGGGGAACCGTTTCGACTCAGGCCTAGTAAGCACATTATCCCTTCAGGCTGTACTCAAAATATATTATGCACAGCTTAAGCCGTTGACTACTGAATTCTCTCATCCCCATAGGCTTAGTATAGGGACCACCCAGTTTCGTTGGCAATGGGTTAAGCTTAAATGTACATGTACAGTGTAGGCCCTCAAAAAAATCCTACCTAGTCACAGATGTGAACAAGTGATATTTTGGTCATTTTGTGTCTTGGACTCAGAGCAAATGGGAGAGTTGTCCATCACTACATCACACTGACATACATGTACATGTAACTCATTCAGCCCAGGGATGTGAAATTCCCAAAGTTATCACATTTTTGAAAATTCATAACTTTCTTACATGTACATGTACATGTACTTAGTATACATACATGTACATGTATGAATTCATGATAACTTTCACCAACCAAGCACCTGCCTCTGTGGTTTTTCGCCTATCCTTCCAAACAACTAGCTACTAAATTTGAATTTCCTATAGGAATAATTTTCAATATTCTAGGTTTACTTTACATGTAAATGTATGTGTAAATACTGCATTTTGAGTTTCCCATTGTCTCAATGTCTATTACATGTACATGCTCATTTTTTTATTATTTCCAACCTCCCCACCCTCACCAAGCCAGATGAAATACAAAGAAATACATGTACTAGCAGTTTTCAAGAAAAGGCACAGACAAATAACAATCTGCATAAACACATTTGGGGTGAGGATCATCCAATGAGGAGAGTCAAAGCAGGAAAGGTTCATTAATTCATGTCTGTTACACTGAACTTAAGTCCCCACCACAATTACATCATGAGACTTGATAAACTATTTTTTTGTGGACCAACTACATTAGTACAAACTGTGCGTCAGCATAAACAATATGATAAAACAACATAATTTAAAATATTTAAATATATTATAGGGTCAATACATCCAAAAGGGAGGGTTGGATGTCAAGTCCATCATGCTGGAATGGTCCTAAGGAAAATAAATTGATTGAACTTACCTAGATCTCTAAGCTTGTTGAAATGTGACAGGCCTGATTTATTCCTTTTATATTCCTTTTTTTCTCCTTCTCTTGATTGTTCAAACTCATTTTCTTCGAGTGTATCATCGAGGGACTGGGTTAGCAAGAGATGATTACCATTCTCGTTTTCTGTGAAAGGAACACCAGCAGAAAACGATCTTGGCAATGACACTTCACAGTCTGATTGCGAAGAATTGTCCAATGAATGTCCTTCTACTATCTCTTCCATTTCATGATCAGAAAACGTGTCCTCCCGTTCAGCCTCCACATCATCCAATCTAATAAGTGTAGGTATTTCACATGTAGTCCTCTCTGTAAAATTGGACATGGGTGCCATTTGGTTTGATTTTCTATTGTTGTTATTTGCTGGAGAGCTGTCTGTCACATCCTTGCTCCCATACTCAACATCTCTCAGCGTGAAGTCTCTTATAAGCGTATGTAACTCAGGAGCAATACCTGTGTTTTCCTGCAGTTGCTTGTTCTCACTTGTGCTAAAGAGAGGGTCAAATTCTGGTAATGCATGCCATACTACAGGCTCCTGTTTAGTACTACTACATGTAGCTACTGGCTGCAGGATGTTTTGAATTTGCTCTTTTGCCCTTGGGGCAGCAGCAGGCTGTTGTGAGTCAGCAGAGGATTTAGATTGTCTACAACTGGCAGGTGGGGGAGGGGCCCAGTAATTACTATGTTGATCGGGTAAACACTTTTGATGCTGTGTAATTAATGAGGTAATAGCAGACTGTGGTGCTTGGTATATATCCTTTGTCATACTTTCAGAAGCTGGTATTTTATATCCTTCATGATTTGCATTCTGAACCTCTGGCTTCGCACATGTAGACTGTAATTTCTGTTTTGGGGGCAACTGAACCTGGTCATGGGGCAAAGAATATTCCACATTCTCAGAACTAGGTCTCACTAGAGACCAGGTGTATCTTAGAGGGAGGGACGGCATCATGAACACATTCTCTTCTGTTGGTGGGGGAGGTGGTGCACATTTAGGTGGAGGGTAGCGCTGCTCACTAGTCGACGTCACAAAATCAAACTCACTGGCACTACTAAATCGCATGTCCTGACGATCAAACTCTGATGGAGGTCTCTGATGGCTTGGGATCGGGTTCATGCTACTCTTTCTATCTGCCCATAATTTCTGTGTTGAGCTGTCCAAGCTAAGAGGTCTCTTTGGATCCACTTTCTCACTGGCATTAGCATAGATGACTTGTTGTGTAGTAATGATTCCATACATCCCACATACATCTGGCTTACTTAACCCATCCTCAGAATAATTAGCTGGGGTTAAGTTCAACTGATTACTTTGCTTTGTCATAAAGCTGGCTCCTGACTGGCTTTGACTCGGTTTTGAGTAACTTGGAGTTTCAACCCACCCCTGAGCAAGATCCATTAAGGAATCCGTCTTCAAGGAATCTTTCGGGGTTGGCAAAGTTGGAGATTTGCTGTGTGCTGATTTCCAGAAATCTAGAGAAGAAAAAAAGAAGACAAAGTGAAAAATGACATTGGGGGGAAAATACCCACATCAATCCCTACATTGCCACAAAGTTGAGAAATGAGTATAGAGTTTTGTCAGACAATTTTTCAATGACTTGTACAGTGCTTTTTCTTTTCATTGTTCATCTGACTTGATATAAATATTTGTAAAATCTCAGAAGAGATGGCAAGCTTTCTTTGTGGAAAATAAGAGATACAGTTCTAATATTTGGTTTAATCAGGCTATGGCACTTCAAGGCTTAATTGGGTTCAATATTTCAAATATAGTGATGATCATAATGTAGGATGTTAATGAGCCTTTTCATGCATGTTCTAGATGCCTTTTATTTCTTTAACCCTTTCAGGACAGGAATTATTTAAGAGCAAAATTGATCACATTTTGTTCTGCAAATTGGCAACAATAATATTTTTCTTTTAGTGCTACGTGGTTCTAATAAGATGTAATGTCTTGAAAACAATATACATGGGTAGGAACTTTGGCGAAAAGTTGAAAAAGTTGCAAATTTGGACAAAAAACAATGATTATGAACCTCTCAATGTGTTGCCAATTTAAGGATGTTCAATCTCATTCTCCTTTTTAAAATTCCTGGCATCAAACGCAATATGATCATGCAACAAAAATGGATACAGTATGTGCAGAATTTTTTGCTCTTTCTACTCATGCATCTGGTATATTTTTTAAGGCTTTCAATCAAAAGTTATTGAGCCAAACCACAAAATGTGGTCAATTGTCTCGAAAGGGTTAATGTTCAATTTACAGTTATTAGTTCAGGACACTTTTCCTTCAGATTACAAAAATGATTAGTGGTGTGAAATTTGGTTACATTTCTTAGCTTAGAACTCAGAAAGTTTTCATAACTAAAAATAAATTTGTAATGCACATTCATGCAAATATAGGTGCATAAACTTGAATTTTATTTTAAATTCAGCAATGCATTTTTCAAAATAAAATCAAGTTTATGCACTTATATTTGCATGAATGTGCATTACAAATTTATTTTTAGTTATGAAAACTTTCAGAGTTCTAAGCTATGAAATGTAACAAAAATTCATACCACTGATCATTTTTGTGTATGTGCTTTTAAATTTCTTATTATTTTGATTATTCCAAAACCTCACATTGTGAAAGAAACTCTCAAAGCAATTCGGAAAAGATGATGATGTCTACATTAAGGATTGGTGTAGAGTGTGGGGTTCTGGAATAATCAAAATGATAATAAATTGACAAGCACATGCACTGCATACAGAAATAGGTAAATTTGACTACACATGCATGTGTGTCTTTAATGTTTGGCCCAGTCATATTTTGAATATGAGGGCATTTGAGAAGCAATCCTTTTCAGGGGACATTTTTACTATGATCTTCTTTGAATTGACAAAACAAATAGCTCACATATTATTTTTCACCTTTCCCAGGACGAAACCTTTTCTTTAAGGTCTAGTACCTACAAAATTATAATTCTGAGGTAAAAAATACTTCATATATTTTATGAAAATAATTTGATAAAAATGTTATAAATCTTATCATGAATAAATTTTAAAGTGATGAGGTTATACCTTCTTCAAGCAGTGCCAAAGATTGAATTTCCCTTAAGTTCCTTGCAGCCATAACAGCTTTTGAAAGAACTAATCGGCATGGCAATCCATCTTGAGTTTGAATGTGATAGGCTATGAGGTCATCCAACACAGAGAACACCTTGTCTTCAATGGACAACTTAACACCTGCAATGAATTTTAACAAAATAAATCATGTTCATGTAGTTATAGCATATTAATCTCTAGCAATTGAAGGATTTTCTAGACATCTGATGGTCAGCAGGCATCTTACATGTATTTGCCATGAAATATTGTTTGAAATTTCATCAAGCTTACAGAGTTCATCTACTCTATAAGCAAAAATTAACCAAAAAAATTCAAAATGTGTATTGAAATTTAAGGTTAAAACAGAAGTCAAGAAGTCATTGAACCATAGTGTGGACATCGAAAATAATTGCATAATTTTGATTGCATGAGTAATTACCTTTCTAAAAGTGTTAACATCACCAAATTTGACATATCAGTTATACAGATGGTTAGTTAAAAGTTGGAAAAAAGATATCCATTTTTTAGCCAACACGCCTGAGAAGTGCATGTCAGAGCATGAAAACCGTTGTCCTGATCAAGCTAAAACTACATGTACAAATGTCTATTCGAAAAGCCTATGTTACCCTGTAAATACTCAAATACAAAAATTTGAGCTAATTTTAAGGTGGCAAGACTATAACTGTGAAGAATTTCGGATGATTTGATGGGGACAGACCACTCTGTCAAAAGATACATCTGCCAGATATCTTAATGTTCCATCTATGATTTCCAATGAACTTTAGTGTAAACATCTTAATGCACTGAAAATGTTGGGCAAATTAAGTTGGTCAGTCACTAGTTGGTTAAAAATTTATTTACCAATTTCTGAGCTATTTTTATCAAATTCAGCTGAAGTAAGCTTGACCAATTTGTGGCAATAAGATTTACCTAACAATTGGGCACATATTTACCAACAGTACTTGATAAATTAGGGTTGGTTAGGGTAATGAAATATTTTGAAACCAATTTTAAAACTTTTTACACCAAGTTGGGTAAAGTTTGTTGGGCAAGTAATGTTTGGTCAAAAAAATTACCAATCAATGAAGGATAAATTTTACCCAATTTGATGTATGGTAAAAAAAAAAATACCCAAACATTGAATAAAGATAAGTCAGTTGGTCTGCCATCGGTCTGACATCAAATCCAATATCAACAATCCAAAATATTAGGTAAATTAAGTTCGGTATTAAACTAATGGTTTAATCACTCTTGAAATATTTCGTAAATTAAGTTAGGTTTATGCAGTTGGTTAACAGTGAATAAAGATAAGTCAGTCGGTCTGCCATTGGTCTGACATCAAATCCAATATCAACAATCCAAAATAATAGGTAAATTAAGTTTGGTATTAAACTAATGATACAGGCTAGACCAATTTGTAGTAATTTACTATACACAACTGGCGGGTGTATTTACATGTACATTGTATTATCCAATCAGCACCATTTCTGGCTCCTCTACCTTTTGCTTGAAAATTGATTGATTTTCTACATCTACCTTATACCAACATAAAGAAAATGATATTGAAAACAAGAACACTCTAAAACATGCTGGGTAAAAAGATGGTTAAAAATCTGTTGGGCAATTAATCAACCAACTTTAAATTACTCAAAACCTGGACAAATTGAGGGTTGGGCAATATCCTATTAGTGTTTGGGCAAGTAAATACCCAACTGAAAATATAATTAGTGCTGAGTTGGGTAAGATCTGATGGCCCATTGGTCACCAACTGATGCGCAATTTAATTTGCCCAACTACGTAGGAAATGGATTACCTAACAACAGTAAGACAAATTTTAACCAATAGTAGTGTGGATTGTGCACAGTATGTTGCCCAGTTAAAAGTTGGGCATTTTTTTGCCCAATTCTTTTAAGAGTGCAGGACACCAAATTGGGGACATCGCCCAAATCTGGAAGTTGTCAAAATCCACTGCACTGAACTTCACAGAGGTTAAGGCAAATTACATCCACTGTCTTAAACATACACTGTTGTCATACATGTTTTGAAATAAGTAACTTGCTACGTATCAACAACAGTCACATGGGCTATACATGTAAAGAGTTTCATGTTGCATAAACCAGACATTAAATTCTTTATTAGAAGTGGAAATAAATGAGCATTACCTTGTAATGTGCTTTCGATGGGGTAACTCTCAATATATGGGCCTTTTCCCGTGCCAGGATGTTTCAACGTCAGGGAGAGTTTATCCTTCTGCCTGGCCTGCCTTACCACAAATGTCTGGAAAAAAACACAAGTTTTGTTCAAGTAACAAATTATAAACTACAAAACCAGAACACATGCTAGCAGAGAGTAGGGTTAGTTCTTGGAACAATGCAGTTTTCTCTTAGGTACATCTACATGATAGAATTTATGGCTTTCTACTACTGATCTGAGCGGTGAACTGCTATCAACAATTCACTCAAATAATGGCATAGTGCTCTTTAAAATAATCGTTTGGGGGGTTTTGTTTCCTTTTTTGTTTTTTTGTTTGTTTTTGTACATATTTCAAACACTTGTATCATATTTACAATATAAAGGCGACTAGTAGCAGTGTATACAATGCTCTAGTACTGAGCTGTAAGATATTACATTTTTTTATTCTGTCTGCATTATGCATAAACTTCTAATCAACAATATGAAATTCATTGTGACTGTATCTTCTATATGCCTCTGTCAAAAGTCACCTAAGTTCATGGCTCAACTGTAATTGAATTATTGTGATAATGAGAATAAACAAGGCAAACACCAAACATTGTCTCACCTGCATCTTGTACATGTACGAATGAGAAGGTGAATTTTGGTCTGGTAGCTTTATCATACTAAGCAATAATGATGTTGTTGCAAACATTTATCCCAGGAAAATGAGACAATGCTGTTTGTGCATTCTGTCAATTCTGTGTTCTATTTCTGTATTCAGTGGCTTTCAGTGAAGTTTATTGACCTCTTGACCTTTGACCTAGGTCAGATATGACCCATTTTTCAAACTTGGCCTGTGCCTTCAAGGGCTGTAACTGCGGTATGAATTTGATGATCATACCTCAAAGGCACAAAAAAGTTACGACATGTACATGTAAAGTGATTTTCACTAAAAGTTCATTAACCTTTTGACCTTTTACATTGACCCATTAACAAACATGACATGCACTTGACCTTTGTCCTTCATCAGATTCAACTAATTTTTGAACTTGACCTGCGCCTTTATTGAGATGTTACTGTGGTATGAATTTGGTGATTCTACTTCAAATCCATAAAAAGTATTTGTGATTACAGTGCTCTTTGCATAAAGTGCATGGAACTTTTGACCTTTGACCCTGGTCAGCTTCAACTCATTTTCTAACATGACCTGCACCTTTAAGAGATGTGCCTGTGGTATGAATTTGGTGATGCTACCTTAAATCCATAGAAAGTTATTATGATTAGAGCATGATTGTCGACGACGCCGCCGACGATGCCAGAAATAGTTACGCCTATAGTCTTGCTCCGCTACGCAGGCGAGATAAAAACCTATAATTACACGTTAACTGACCTCTTTGACCTTTGTTCTAACAACACAAAAGTCTAAAAAAAAGTCTGATTGATCCTACCTGAACATGTAACTCAAGTTTTTCATACTCCTTACTCTTCTCCTTTTTCCGTCATCTTTCTCACTCTCTTCTCTCTGTCTTCCTCTTCCTCTGTGTATAACCACTCTGATCCTCTTCCTCTCTTTTCACATGATGAATTTTGATTTTTTTGATTTTTTTTTTTAAACCCTTCAACTTCAGGTGCACTTGGCAGGGCCTTGCATTCCTTCTTTCTTGTTTGGAATGAAAACATACCTTAAGACTGTACCACAGTCTTCATCCTCCTCTCTTTCTTCCTTTCATTTTTCTACTCTGTCTTCCTCTTCCCTTCTCCCTCCCTCTTTTCTTATATTCTCTTATCAACTTTTCTTTCTAGTTTTTTTTTTTCCTTCTCTTTCTCTTTCTAGCTCTCTCTCTCTCTCTCTCTCTCTCTCTCTTCTCTCTTTCTCTCTGTCTCATTTTTTTTTCTTTCCATGTATATATATATACATGCCTCTGTTCACATTCTCTCTCTCTCTCTCTTTCTTTAACCCTCTCCTCAACTTTTTCTTTTTCTTATTTCCTACTCTTCTCTCTCCTTTTCTTCTTACCTTTGATGACACAGAAGTTTTAATATTTTTAGATTTTATTGTAATATTTGAGAGTTTCATTTAGTTTTTTATTATGCATGATCTATGGTTATATGTTATAGTCATTCTTATTTTGACCGTTTGTTTTGTTCATTGTAAATTGAGCAATTTCAACTGTCCAGCTGCATGTTCTTTTATCACAATAAACCGAATCAAATCAAATCAAATCAAATCAAAACAAATTATGGACAGGGCAGTTCAAAGATACTTGCTCTCCATAATTTTTTAGTTCAATGGTACACAGTATATACGGTGTCATTTTAAGACTAATTAGTTACATGTAAAGAATTATATTCTTACATACTACTTAGTAGTTCATTCCTATACCCTAACAGATAAATTATTTATTTTTTAGTTTACTAAAACATCTAACTGTAAATTTAGTTGTGGGATTTGTCTTTGATATCAATTTCATTATCAAATTTGGTAGAGTATGGGACAAAAGGACATCCCATACATACTTTGTGTATGTTTCTTAATCTTAATGTTATCTGGTCATTTTCATGAGGATGAAATGATGGGTTTTCTTTCATGTGCATACTGCAGATATTCAATGGTATTTATTGGATAGTGAAGTTCATTTGAAATCAAGCTGTGTGTTTTTACAGAAGCAGAATATGTGTACATGAATAATTGCCATTGGGACACTTTTGAGGTGCTGCCCTTCCATCAGACCTCTTGAAGATAATGATTTACTATACTTGAAAAATTTTAAGTCTCCTTCCCCTAAAGAACAATTCCTACCTAGTTTGGTTACATTCTACATGTAGCAATAAGTTTTACAGTAGAAAGAAAAATGTCAATTTAGGCTCTTGGACGACGAAAGCAACCCCCCCCCCCCCCCCCCCCCCACTCCACTCCCACCTTAAGGGATAAGTACCCTATTTGCATTAATTTAGATCCTCTTTGCCTAAGGATGATTCTTATCTACTTTGGTTAGAACCCAGCCATGCAATTTAAAAATATCTCATTTTCACAATAGGGGCACTTGAGGGGTGCTGCCCCTGAGCCCCCTTGAGGGTAAGGTACCCTGTTTAAGAAATTGTGGTCTCCTTCCTCTAAGGATGATACCTACCAACTTTGCTAACAATCTTGTAACAGGGCTAAAAGAAGAAGCAAAATTGAATCTAATTACTGCCATTATTGGTGCTCTTGGGTGTGGTGCCCCCAAGACTTTACCCACCCCCCCCCCCCCCTTATATTGGTAGGTGCCTGATCTGTATTGATTTAGATCCTCCTTGCTTAAAGTGATTTGGTAACTTTGTAGAGGCTTGATAAAATCTGAGCTGCCTGGCCTTACATGCTATCAGTGTACGTAATATGGTGTAAAAATGAAGCCCAGAAAAAAAAAGCACTTCAAAATCATGTGCTTCACAAAAGTAAATATATGCAAGTGACAGGAAATGCCAGACTCATTTTCACCCATAGACTCAGTGTTAGACTAAAGCGTATGGCCATACGCTTTAGTGGGAGTATTCAGTCAAAGATATCTTAATGATAGCATTATATATTTGAAAACCTTTCTATGCCTGGCTATTCATTTATCCTTCTGAACATCATTACACAAGACAGATATCAAAATTCAACCATTTATTAAATCAAGCCTCCACAAAGTTTAATACCGAATCCCTTTAAGGATGATCCCTGCCAATTTTGGTTGAAATTGTCGCAAAAGCAGCACCTACATGTATGTCTCGCTTTTTGCTTACACAGGCAAGACAAAAAGGACTGGTCAATTAGGATTGGGTTAGGATTGCAAGTGGAAGGTTTTAGTGTAAGGTCAGGGTTAGGGTTAGGTATAGTGTTTGGTACAGGGTTGAAGTTAGAGATTCCATTAGTGTAGAATCCTGACTGCTGAGTAATTGTCGCTGGAGCATGTGTCATACAACCCCATTCTTGGTAGATGGGTTTACATCAACAATTTTCCTTGTTTTGAAAAAGATTTGAGTTTGTGAGCTTGCCCAAATTTCCAAATTCTGACGGTGAAGGCAAATCAATGAAAAGATACAATCTCTAACCAATAAGACAAATGAAATTGACTGAAATTATTTATTGAAGGAAAATATGATTTATGCACAAATTTGCACATATTATGACAATAATTAAAGGAAGCAAAATCATTTCAAAATTCTGTGAAGAAAATATGCAGAGTAGTTTATTGTGTCAGATAAAAGAATCATTAAGTAGCTTATGGAAACCTAGTGACATGAGAAGATGCATCCAGGGGCCATATTCAATAAACTCCTAACACATTTTTCTTAAGTTTAAGAAAATTTTCTAAGAATTTGTCTAGTTTAAGAAATATGTCCTAGCCGTATTCTATAAACATTAACCACTTTTTCTTACCTAAGACAACAGATTAAACAATTTCTTAGATTCGGTGACGTCATTATGTCAAGTCGGATAGCCGAGTCGAACGACACAACTGTAGCCCAAATTGGCCTATGCATTTTGCGTGTTAAAATGTTAAAATAAAAATCGCACCGCAGGAAAATCATAAACAAAGCCTATTGGGAGAACTGAACAGAAATGATTAATGCTCATTATTTTGGGTTTGACCGACTATGGCTGCACTAACTATATTTAGTTAGCCTACATAGCTAGGCTAGCGCTCTGGATCAGTACTTAGACCTCCTCTCCTGGACCTATATCCACCGTCTAGAGTCTAGTCTATATATAGGCCATTGTACTTCTCTTTCTAACAATTTAGAAGAGCCTATAGTGCTATTTTAGACTGAGGCAGGCCTCGGCTAGGCTCCACGTAGTGGTAGGCGTAGCTAGCTAGTCCCGTCGCCCGGCCGGCCAGGCCATTAGTTGGTGGTAAATCTATTTCTAGATCTAACGTTACGGGTATAGGCTACTCAGGTCTCAGTCATATATTAAACACATTTTATCTCACCTAACAATGCCCGGGATCCCTGTCTCTATATTAATCAAAGAGTGTTGTTAATTCACAATTTAATTTCCAAGTTGTGTCATGACAGTCTTTATAGATCGTTGTGCTCTTTCATTTTTGTGTACAAAATTCCACACTGCGCGTACGTACGTATACTACCGTGTACCATGTGTACTGTCGACCAGGGGCGCAAATCCATTTTGAAATTCGGGGGGGACATTTGCCTCCAAAATTCTCTGACAAGAAAAAAAAAGAAGAAAAAAGGTTATTCAAAAAGGTAGGGGGGGGGGACATATCCCCCTGTCCCCCCCTGGATTTGCGCCCATGCTGTCAACTGCACTGCGCTTCGCGGCGAGGTGCACATCACGCAGATATCTATAAATAGTTCAACTAAAGTCTAAAACCTGCGGTATGGTACGGCGGCACGTACGTGCATTCGTGGATTATATCCATGGTACACGGTGCATTTGTATATTTTCAATAGCTATAGCCATACATGTACATGTAGGTTTTCATTCTTTATGTCTGCAGCCCTGTCAGCAGCCCAGCGGACCATTTAAGCATCCTCCCTAGGATGCTTAAATATAGAGTAGAATTCTTACTTTTTGTATATGCATTAGAAATCGGATGTCCATTTAAGAATTTTGACTTAGAAAAATCTAAGATTTTATACTTAACTCTGAAAAATCGGATAAGAAAAAGGTCTTAAATTAAGAAAAAGTTCTTAGCAAATATCTGTATATTGAATATGCATTTTGATTAAGATTTTTTCTTAAGAAAAAAGAGTAGAAAAGTTCTTAAATATCATTCTTAAGTAGTTCATAGAATACGGGCCCAGAACGCAAAATAAATATTGATGTATACTTATTGCATTAAGGTAGAAACAATTAAGCCATATACTGTGTACAAGTACCTCTACTACCTTAATCAGGCTGAATATCAAATTGTCATTACCAATGTCAAATTACATTTTCTAATTAAACTACAATTTGGCTGTTAGAGTTCTGGATGTGTCTTTTAGTGCCACTCCGTTTCACTAAGCTACCTTAAGGAAATCACACCAAAACTGCAGAATTATTTCATGCAAACTTTCATGAAATATGAGGGATCAAAATCTCACAGTTTTGTGTGGTCATACATATACATGTGGGTTGGATGAGTAGAAATTGAAGGAATTAACGGGGGGGCTCCGTAAAACTAAGATACTTACCCCTACTGGCTGACCTTGCAGATAATGGGCTGCTGCTGCCCTCTGGATGGATGGCAGATACCAAATTGGTTTAGTGTGAACCAGGCGAGTCATCATCGTCAGAGTATTATCATGTACAGAGTGGCTAAGGGAAGCACTAAATCCTGCTGTATTATGAGTTGAAATGTCTGAACCTTGTGGTTGAATAGTGGATACAGGAATGCTTGGAGTAGAGATGCTTTTGTTGCTGACCACAGATGGCAGTCCAGTTGAAATACTCTATAATAACAGAGATTAATCATCAATTCAAACATCAATTCAACCTTGACAGCAAGTTCTACTGAAAGAAAGCAGAGATATCCAATCTAATCCATTCCAATCTCGGTATTTGTAGAGCGCCAATATCTAGTTGCTGAAACAGAGGTGCTTAGATACTAAAAAATATATATAAGCTGTTCACGATTCATTCGGGAAAGACTAGAATATCTCTAGCAGCTAGTTGTGTGCAGTTTTAAATAGGTACACTGTACATGTATGTGGGCAATTCCAGTGTAACTTACATGACAGACCATTTTCTGCATATTTAGTTTAATCAAAACCAAGAGTCCTAAAACATATTTTAGTATAAACTGAATTAGACAAATTTGACTATCAGGGACATACATGTACATGTACACAGCAAATTTCACAGTATATCACTGAATAGTTGAAGAGAAAATGGACTCTTTGTAAACGTGACGGACATGACACCATATAAAATAAACCTTAAGACTCTAGGTTTTGATTAAAACTGTCTTAAATAATAATAATGGTCTGTCATTTCCATTACACAGGAATTGCCTATGCCAGTATGACTGAAGCTGAGAAGTCAAAGAAACAGACTGGTGAAAGTTGGAAGAAAGTTTGGAATTTATGAGAGTTAAAATCACTATACATTTGGGAACTTCAAACTGGTGAATTGGTTGTGTCTTTGTGATGCAAGGTCAGACAACTTATCAATTACATGTACAGTAGTTCCAACACAAGGAAAGAGTTTACATGTATGTAATTTTTCACAATTTTGGAGTCTTTCCCTGAGACCCCTTTCACAATTACTTCATTAGAGCGGTCTAAGACCCGTTCCTCAGGAGCGGTTCTGAGGTGAGTGTGATTGGTCCAGGAAGCGTTCTTCTGGAGCGCTCCAGAAGACCACCTCGGAAGGTGGTCTTGAGGAACGGTTCTTAGTTAGACCGCTCTAACGTGCAATGTGAAAGCTAAAGTGATCCTAAAGCGTACTTCAACCGGAAGTGAGTGTGTGTGCTGCGCGGGAAATCTCGTGTGATTTTCCTTGATTTTCCCAGGGAGGTGGACCCCCGGGGGGGGGCACTCGAATTATATTTTGACGGGGGTGTGCCTCACGAATCCCCGAAAAGGGGGTCTAAGGAACTGACTTCAAGGTGTAAAATACGGGGTTTTGGGAACTATGATCTATTGGGCAGAGTGAAAAACAGGGTCTAGGGAACTACAAAACTAACCTCGCTTTATCGGCGGTACACCTTCGCTATCGCAGGATCTTGGGACGGGCCGTGCCTGGGGCGCGCCCGCGCCGTGTAGCGCTAGTAGCTAGCTTGCTGGAGCAGTTTTCAAGGCTCGCGCGACAAAAGGGCCTAGGGCGCGAGACCAGGTCGAGCGACCACTGCCTCCGCCACGCTCCTGGCCGCATGCGAACGGATATGTTTCATAACGGGGGTCTTCAGAGCGGGGCTGAGCGGCTCCTGAGCGGAACTGAGTATCTAGAGAACGGAAATCGGGGTCTGAAAAAGGGGGTCATCAAAGCGGCACGTCTCCGTACCACCAATATACGTGAGTGCCCCCCCCCGGGGGTGGACCTCCCTGATTTTCCTATAAGTGCAGGCCATTGCTGCATGATAGAATGATGAAAACAAAGAAACATAAGAAAAAATAGAAAGAGAAATGGATAGAATAATAAAAACAAAGAAAAACAGGGCAGTATACGGTTTGAATTACGCACGAAAAAATTGACCCGCTGACCTGAGCTGCCATAGCAACAAGGCCACTTTGACTCGTTAAGCGATTTAAGACCCCATTCTCATTACGAGATTGGAAAGTGGATCACTCCATCGTGGATCGCACCAGGGCGGTCCACTGTCACGCTGCTGGCACGCCGCGGGTTCACACCTGCAGAGGGTAGCGCGATCTATCATCGCACTTCTGTTTTTCAGGGTTCTTGTTGCCATGACATCTGACGTAATGGGGTCAACGTTTTCGCGCATAATTCGATTCGGCTTAATGCTAGCGATCTATACCGACTGTATACTGTGCGCTATATGCGAGCTGTATCCTTACATTAAAAACACTTCCTGGGTCACGGCGTACTTCCGGCGTACTTCGCATCTTCCTATTCTCACTACAAAAGAGAGATCGATCCAGCGCGCGCTACATCGCGCTATCTCTCGTAGACCACCCCCCAGAGGTGGTCCGGTTTGGGATCGCTGTAGATCACCCTGGATCGCGCCGGAACGACGTCGCCGCGTTCTCACCTAGGGAGCATTCTAGCCAGGCACCTTTTGCACACACTCACAATGCTGATCAAACCACAATGACTTCGCAGCGATGGAAAGTTTTCCCAACAAAACATCACTTGCAAGACCAATTAGCCAATTTGAGAGTCCCATACATGTACATAATTTACCTTTCTCAGTTTCCAAACTTACTCATTATTAATCTAATTTTGATCAAAATTTTAAGCAATTCTGTTTCCCAAAACAATTGAAAGAGTTGTATTATTCTGCAATGTACATGTACATGTACATGTATATTACAGCTATATATGTTTGAAAAACAAGAAAAAACAAGTCACACTTCATGCACCACCATGCCTGCACCTCGCAATTACATACATGTAGCATTACAGGATTTTACACATTAATTTTTCTTATGTACATGTAATGATAATGCAATTTTCCCGAATTGGGATCATCGTCAGGTTGTAGGATGCAAGTTCAGCTTCTGGGGGAAACAATTAAGGATCCATGAAAGGCTTAATGAACTGAATCACTTTAAATGTGTAGGATGAATCATTGAAACACAAGAACTTAAAATGTGAAAAGAATTTTAGACTGAAGCATTATGCTTTGGGTTTGACCAATGTATGTTGCATCAGCTCCAATTTGGTATAGGGAGATTTCAATGAGTAATTTTGAAAACCCTGGTGCTCATTTATTTTTAGGAACAATGGTATAATCAACTAAACACATGACAGATTTCTTTAAAATGAAATAAATTCAAAGGTAGATGAGTTTGCAAATTATATGAGGTTAAAGGGAAATCCAACCTTTATAGCAAGTTGCTTTGAAAGAAAGAGGAAAAATCAGAGAAGCAGATTGGTGAAAGTTTGAACGAAATCGGACAAGCAATAAGAAAGTTATGAATTTTTGAAAGTTGTAATCACTATGCATATGGGAATTTCAAATTGGCCGAATAGGTAATGTCACTGTGATGTAGCTGTGGACAACTTTCCCATTCGCTCTAACACACAAAATGACTAAAATGTCACTTTTTTTCAAAATGCATTACTCAGTAGGATCTTTTCGTTCATGAGGACCTATAGCAATATGCTATCTCCCATATATTTTGATTACTGCCCCGAGGGTAAAAACGCCTCAAAGAAAACCGCAAATTAATGATATTTTTGTGTACGACAAATGGGACAGTTGTCCACAAAAATGTCACAATTGACTCACCAAATTGCCAATTTGAGATTCGCATAGATGTAGTGATCTCATTTTTCAAACATCCATAACTTTCTTAGTCCTTGTCCGATTTCTTTCAAACTTTCGCCATCCTGTTTTTCTTATTTTTCTGCTTTCACACAAATCATCTTATTACCAAGGTTGGATTGCCCTTTAAAAGCAAATTTGGGTATGCTTCTTTTTATATGCACTGTATAATGGTGGGTAAGTCTATCTGCTTTCACTATTTCCTCAAAAGACTACATGCTGTAAATAAAGTATCATTTTGGAGATAAAAACCTGTAGTTAAATTTAACAAAACTTGAAAATTATTTGAACAAAATTTGCCATATTAAGAGTTATCAGTATATGCAAAAATATGTGCATATTATGCAATCTGTGGTAACATACGGGACACTTCAAAGGTTTGCAAATTCATTGAGACCTGTACATCATCCACGTAAATCACTTTCTGAAAAGCACCCTAAACGGGGATTGTAGTAGGAGGGAGTAGGAGTAGTTTGATACAGGGAAACCCGTCTGACATGATTTTTATACACCTTTCCACGTATCATCTTCTTATCACTACTGAATGTGATACCCTTCTTGATTTTTGCTATTTTTGATACCCTAAACGTGTAACCCGGGTTACGCACCAAATGCTGAAAAAGTAACCCTTTTTGTCCGTTTTCGTGTAAGCGGATGATGTACAGGTCTCAATAAGACATGCCCCCCTGGCCGAGCTCTCGATGACTGCACTACACAGTCGGTATTGCCAATAAACTCATTCACATTCTCCGTTGTATGATTAATCGGTATTCTTGCATGCAGTTTAATGATATTCTGTGTAGTTAGACCATATTGAACCAGAGATGGATCGTGATCATTTCCAGAAGTATTTAGCGTGCTCGTTGAATTACCACTTCCGGTACGGTACAGTTTGCGTTCAGGTGCTCGTCGAGGCATGGTACAGTTTGCTTTGGTAGTTGGCATGGGTACAGTACGCTTTAAAAGAGCGCCTGAACAGGACCTAATGATTTCCCGGTCACATTTAGCACACCCGACCTATGTTACTGTGCAAATATCATTCATTGTCTTTGTGTGAGGACATGGAATATCATTTTTTCTCTACAAATTTTATTGTTAGGCTTTTAAAAAATTGTACATTTATGATACAATGTCATCATTGATTAATTCAAAAGGATTCTATATTTCTGAAACTTTGCTAAGCAAAATTTAAGCAATTTTCCTCTTTTTA
This sequence comes from Heliocidaris tuberculata, assembly GCA_025618425.1. Lineage (NCBI taxonomy): Eukaryota > Metazoa > Echinodermata > Echinoidea > Camarodonta > Echinometridae > Heliocidaris > Heliocidaris tuberculata. The sequence goes on from CM046834.1 coordinate 1,346,949, forward strand.
TTGTAATGTCATATGTTGCCAAGAATACATGCATGTATAAATTAGCATAAAATTTTCGATTTCACTTATTTTCATCAAGTTACAAGACCAAATATTTTGTTCTAAAAAGGTGAAAAAGTATATGTTAAGTGAATTTTCTCGTTGCGAGAGAGATTGAACGCTGAGATATCCAATAAGTTACCAAGTCGTAACACCTATAACAAAATTCTTAGTGTATGCAATATTGTCAAAAAGAATGCACAATCAATAAAGTAAATCAGTAGAATGTAACATAAAATGACAACAAAATGTAATTATCTAGTAGGTCCATCGGATAAATCCTGGTAACAGTTAACCACTGTATGTCACAGCCCTCCCCCCCCCCCCTTACACACACAAACAAACACATACACACACACACATACCTTCACTCCCTACATAAAAAGTACCATGAAGGAAGTTACTTTGAGTACAGAAATGTGTCATTGAGTAGAGTCAGTTCAACCTGTGACACCTTGAACTAGTTTTGATTTGACAGAGATGGATCAACTTGGAGCCATACTTTTTGGAGTGGATACAAGACAGTATAATATATTCATTGAATAAAATAACTCATTTTTTAGACATAGTGCTCCTATCATGAAGATTAGGGGGTTTATGATAGGGGTATATAGGAATGTCATGTTACTATGAAAAGATTAAAGAAACCTCACCTCATCTCTGTCTGAGTAGGTAAACTGCTTTTTGCTGCTTCTCGGTAAGCTCCTAGAAAAAATATTTAAAGTTATTTATAATAAAATAATAATGCTCATCATAATGCAATCAATAGGTGGGCTGTTCTTCAAGTAGTCCACCTAATAATCTTTTCGTCACAATTTTCCTTGTTCCAATGTAATCACATCAAATGTAATCACATGTAAAGGTTATTGTCTCGGCACCCTAACGTTTTGAACATTGCATCATGACGTCATCTAGGAGCCATTTTGTAAATATCAAACATATGCTACATCTCTGCAATGAAAAGTTATAACAGATCCATATTCTATAAGATACAAGTCACTTACATAAGAAATGTACAAATAGGGTGCGCACGCATTAATGATGTTACGTTGGTGAAGTTACATGTACGTGTGCACATAATTTCAAAATGCTAAGAATGGTCTCAGATCAATTTTGGGCATGTTGTTACGCAATTGAAAAATATTCGTGCATCCATGTACATCGGTGACCTTTCGTGCCTTATATGGATGAAAATGACTAACTTTGGACTGTGACTGAGGCATAATAGAATCTTGAGCTTGCAAGGTATTTGTGTAATTAACACATGAATGGTAGATTTTAGCATGGTAGCCACACAGCTCAGATACTTAGCAAGCTCCTCTGTTGTGTCTTGTCAGACAGGTGCATATGGAGATTGGGTGTGTTTACAAAATCTTGACAAGATTTTTTGGCTACTTTTGAGAAATCAATACAATTTTTGACAATTTGATAACTTATTAATGAAATGATCAGTTGACATCTAATTGCACCGCATGAAAAATACAATACTCAAGATTGCATTACATAAATTTGACCTGGATTGAATAAAGAACCATTTAGTTAATATTAAGGGTGGAATGTTTTAAAAACAAGTGAATGAGTAAATTACGCAATGCGTAATAAATGTCCCCGCCGGAAGTGCAGATCTGTGGAAATTAACTAGCCTGAACCTTAAAACTTCAGTGAAAAACTTTAGTGAATAAAATAATAATGTTACTGCATGCAAAAGAAGAGAATACCAACAATGCATGTATACAACTGAAATATAAAACATGAAAACATTATGAACCTTCAGCCATTTTGAATAAATTTGCATAAATTTGCATGAATAATGAATTTCAAAATTCTGTGTAGAAGTTTGGAAGCCCCCACCCAGCCCTATCAGATAAAACAATCAGACAATCAGACAATCGGCGGGGACAAAAAGCTTTTTTCTACATCCAGAGCATTTGGGGGCAGCAAAGCTTGGTCAAAGGGCACTTTGGTGTTTTTTCAGGGGAGTGTTATATCCCCTTCCCAATGGAAAATATTTACAATATTCATATTTTTGTAATGTATAGCCATACCTATCTATGCTGACAAAATTTGGTCCTTGGCCCTTACGGGGAAAAACTTGCCCCAGTATTTAGGGGCCCGTCTGACAACCCATCCCGACAGAAAGTTTTATCAGTTTTTTGTGTTTTGTAATGTCCAGTCATGCTACATGTACTTCTTACTAACAAAGTTTGGTGCATGGGGTAAATGGGGTGAAATCAACCCGACTTTGGAATCCGTTTTGGGGGCCCTGAGGACTAAATCCGACGGCTACAGATAGGCTGACAACCATTTTCGTAATGACTTAGATGGTCTAATTAATTTTGAGGTAGACTTCCCCTGTTACCTGAATGTAGGCTCCATACTGACCATTTTTTTTTTCTTTTCTGGGGATCTTGTTTAAAGACCCATGCAGTAGTGGGTTCTCATGTGGAGTTTGACACCATTCAGGTGTTTATATAAAAGGTGTTGTCAATCACCTAGAGTGGACTTCAGTTTTATGATCAACAGGTCTTATGTAATGCTCTGCATTTCCCACCCATCACCCTATATGGTAAAGCCATTATCTTATTTCCCTCCACCAAAGACTCTTGAGAGACCAGGGGGTATTTCTTGACCGGACGGCTGGTTTGCCGTGTACGAGACTTGTACATGTACACACATTTATATTTCCAGTGCTTTCCACCAAGTCTGGTGTCAGCGAATTATGACCTACTGCACATGGAAACTGCCTACCATATCCCTTTAACATGAACTACATGTACGGCCTGGTTTGAATAATTATGGGTTCTGCATAAAAATTTGGGGGTGCACCTGCTTTGTGCCCATTTACAGTTATTAAATTTGGGGGATCAGGAGTGAAAGTTGTTAAAGGAGTGTAATATACATGTACATGTATTCTTAATCATTGGCCTGTATCACTTTAGAAATAAAATATCAGAAAAGGGTTTAAATTAAGACATTCTAGCACACAGTATCATCTGCTAACACTTTACATGGGAGATGCCATTTTCTTGATGATATGGAGTTGTACATGAACCATTGGAAACCGTTCTGGTCAGGAAGATATTTTTAATCCTGGAGCTAAATTGCTTCTCTTCATTACAAAAAATCCCCATATATGATGAAAAATATATAACAGTGTATAGATAATATTATAAAATTTGAAATTTATAGATTTCTTTTTAAATTGTCTGGTTTTGCTAAATAGAAATTGATTTCTTGGGCTTGCCTGGTAGAGCAGAACATAATTTATACAATGCGCATTCTGACTATTGAAGTCTATTACATGTATCTCAAAGCAGATGAATGCATAGTTTGTCTCTGTGGTATGCTCTTCCTCTGAAAATCCGATCAGCAGAATCCCTAGGAACATTTAAGTCAAGTCTGAAGTCATACATGTTCTCATCATATTTTAATTAAGTATTTGTTAACTATATGTATGCATTTTCCCCCTTCTCTCGTTCACTTATATATGTAAATTATTCCTATTGATATCCCTCTGCGCCTCAGAATAGTGTACTAGATCGATGGCGCATTACAAATGCTGTATTTATTATTATTATTATATTTGTCACTATTGACGCTCGGGAAAGTTATCATCCATAAATGTGAATTAATTTGCTCTGTTCCGTACGTCATAATATCAATAAAATAGATTTCTATTTAGTAAAATAGTAATTTTCAAAAAAAATATAAAACAAATTTTCGCTTTTAGAATATATGTATATATATCTGGTAAATATTTCAAATCTCAAATGGGATTTTGTATCAGGAAGAAAGACAATTTTGCAATCGGATTAAAAATATCTTTATGTACACACCTAGAAAATGATAGCCTCCAGGTATCGCTAGCAGACAATAAATTTTGTTATAATAAAATGGGTTCAAGAATGTATCCAATCAGATGCGCTAAAATGAGTCACGTGTGCACTTTTTATTTTTTTGCTAACATGCACAGGAGTGCAAAAAGTGCGCAGCAAAAAGTGATAATGCATGACTGAGATGCGCGTATGCGTACCGCTAGGGCATACAAACTTAAGAAGCAATGAAATGTGCGTAGTTTCATATAGGAAGGCCATGGCAAGGACTTTGTTGCGCACACTGACACACGCATTATACTTTTTGACTGCGCTTGATGTGATGTCATAAAGGAAAGCAAATGGCAGCCTCCTGGACTGTGCGATTCTTTGCATTTTGATGCGGTTAGGGTAACCATTTTTTTTACTTTACATTCAATATTGTTGACCCGTTTTATAAAACAAATAATTCATGTTTTGTGGCTCGAGCATTAGCGAATGCACTGCACTCAGTTAAGTCACAATGAGACGGATAATGAACTTGACAAGTCTCATTCATTTTACCATTGTGACTTAACATTCGTGCAGTGCATATTCACTAATGCACTCGCAAACATGCATCGTTTGTATACTGAGAAAATCTTGATTTATACCCATCTCGTATACTTTAATGCAAAACTACGTAGGACAACAAGGAATAGATAACATCTTTGAATACAAGCACATTAATATTTTGGGGTTAATTCCCCTTTAGGGGATCCATGTGAACCATATCCATTTCCATTTCACAATTTGGGGGTCAAGAGTGACGTTGGGGGAGAGTCAACTACATGTAAGCCCCTGTTTTTACATTGTGAAAGTTGGGTGATCAGAAGTAACAGTTGGGGCAGTCTTCATATGAACAGTGTCCCTGTTTACATTTTGAAATTGGGAGGTCCAAAGTAAAAGTTTTTTGGACTACATAAACTGGCCACTTGTTAGGAGTAAATTGTTGATTTAAACAAGATGAATGCGACTGCGTCTCTTATATGCCTCCGCCTAAATTCAGTTGATGGCTCAAACTGTTCTTGAAATTTTGTGAGAATAAAAAGCCTCTAATTACATGTTAATTGACCTCTTTGACATTTGACCTTACACCTTATAATCCAAAAGTCTGATCACTTTATCTCCTCCTAGTCATGAATACAAAATAGATGAGATATGGTGATAACAAAGGTAAAAAAAACATTAATTTCACATACACCTGTATAATGACCTCTATGACCTGTCAGCTTTGACCTACATGAACAAAAATCTAATCAGTTTGTTTTATTATGGTGATGCATATTTGTTCCAAGTTTGAAGTTCATACCTCAAATGGTACTTGAAATATCACGTTAAGGCTAAAACCTGCAATTTCAGAATTGACTTCTATGACCTTTGACCTTTGACCTTTGCCCTACGTATCCCAAAATCTAACCATATCGTCTTTATTTGGTGATACATACTAGTACCAAGTTTGAAGTTCATACCTCAAATGGTTCTTGACATATTGTGTTAACAAGGATAACACCTGAAATTTCAGAAATTGACCTGTGATCTTTGACCTTTGACCTACATACCCAAAAAGCTAAAAAGATCCTCTTCCTATGGTGATACATACTAGCACCAAGTTTGAAGTTCATACCTCAAATGGTTCTTGAGTTATTGCAAGAATGAGGCTAACACCTGAATTTCAGAAATTGGCCTCTGTGACCTTGACCTTTGACCTACGTACCCCAAAATTTAATCAGATCATCTTCCTATGGTGATACATACTAGCACTAAGTTTGAAGTTCATACCTCAAATGGTTCTTGAGTTATCGCTAGAATGAGCCTAACACCTGAAATTTCAGAAAAATTGGCCTCTATGACCTTGACCTTTGAACTACATACCCCAAAATCTAATCAGATCGTCTTCCTATGGTGATACATACTAGCACCAAGTTTGAAGTTCATACCTTATGTGGTTCTTGAGTTATCGCTTGAACAAGAAAGCGGGATGGACGGATGGACGGACGGACGGACAACCCAAAAACATAATGCCTCCGGCACCACCTTCGGTGGCGGAGGCATAAAAAAGCTCAGACTGTGAAAGAGGAAATAAGTTACCTGTCTTTAGTTTCAAACGAGACATGAGAAGTACTGAGTGGTGATCTTGGAGAGGTCGGGGTAAAGGATTCCTTCTTCTTGAGATCGTTCAGCATTAAATCCAATTCAGTAGAGATGCTAGAAAGCATCTGTATGTACATGTCGTAGAAAGAAGATAAACAAATGAGAAAACTATTCAATGCATAATACAACTGGAGTGGAAATAGGTCAGGAAATGAAGAAGAATACAATCATACTTACTGATTTTGAATAAACTTGCAAAATTTAGCATAATCAATATTCACAGACTTCTGCAGAGAACTTTTGAAGTCCCCACCTAGCCCTATCAGATTGAAAGAAACCAAAATCAAAATTGGTCAAGAAATAAAGAAGCATCTGATGTGATTTGAACAAATAATAATTTGCAAATAAATTCTCATAGTTGAGGAAGAAAATTAATAAATGAGAATGACAATAATTTTTTTAAAGTTCCAAAGAACCCTTCTTGCCCTATCAGGTAAAACAAATGGGATCGAAATTGGTTAAGAAATATCAGAGAAGAAGCAATTTAATATTTTTACACAGACACATACATGTACACTGTACAGAGCCTGTTTCCCAGTGCTTTCAACAGGGACAAAACAGAACAAGTGAGCAACAATGCAAACAGCATGCATTGTCACATCTATGCCTCCCAATTTGTGTTTTTGGATGAATACCCCCTACTCAGGATTTTTTCATCCCATTCCCATTTATTCGTGTAGAAAAAGCAAAATCATGTGAATTTTTAAAAAATTAAGAACAAAATCATATCTACCAACTTTTCACAGCAAAATTAGGAATCCTTTAAAAAGGCAAAGTTTGGAATCCTTACAGGCAAAATTAGGAATAAAATGTATTTTGTAGGTATATTACGTAGTTTTCAGAAAAAGAGAGGAACTTAAGGATCATCAAGTCCAGGATTATATAGCCAAAAACAGGAAACACTCCTCCAAAAAAGGAATGCATACATACATGTAAAATGATCCTTTGATGATCTTTAACATCAACTACAAAAGATGTATCATAATTCCTTATCCAACGACGCTATAGCAATGTTGTCTCTTGCCCACCTGTGATCAAATTACATACAAGAATGTCGCCAAACAGCATGCCTGACCCAAGTTTGGTTGCACTGGGAAAAATGCATGCCAGGTTACTAACCATTATCAGAGTCTTGTGGATAGAAACATTTACATAATATATGACCTCAAATGACCTTTGGCCTTACATGTAGCATGTGACCCTTGGCAGCACCATAACATGAAGGTTTCCCAAGTGTTTGTCTGTCCTACAGGTTTGGTCACAACAGGATGAACGGTTGCCAAGTTATTTGTCACAAGAAAGTCTTGCAGGTAAATTTTGACATATGACCTCAAATGACCTTTGCAATTAGCATGTGACCCTTGACAGCTACATAACATGAAGGTCACATAAGTGCATCTCTAGGTGCGTCTCCATCAGCCGGAGTTTGCTCAAGCTCGAGATTCCAGCCCGATCAGCGCTTCTCAAGAAAAAGTCCGAGTTTGAAAAACCCCGTCTCCATCAGCCAGAGTCGAGAGATTCCCGCTCGTTCTTGGAATAAACTCGAGCTTCAGAGCATGCGCACTTCAAAGATGGAAAAAATTTTAAAATATATAGGATAAAAGAAGAGAAAAGAGCAAAGAAAGACATAAGGAAAAGATAAAAAGAGAGAAGGAAAAACAAAGAAATACATAAGAATAGAAATAAGAATAGATAATGGGGAAAACAAAGAAATATATAAGGAGAAAAAGGAGAGAAGGAAAAACAAAGTAATACATAAGAAACAAAGAAATGCATAAGGAAAAAAATAAAATAGAAAAACAAAGTAATATATAAGGAAATAGGAAGGAAAGTGGATTGAAAGAGGAACAAAGAAATACATAAGAATAGAAAGAAGAATGAATAATGGGGAAAACAAAGAAATACATAAGAAAAAAGAGAAGGAAAAACAAATTAATACATAAGAAACAAAGCAATACATAAGGAAACAGATAAAATACAAAGAAAAATAAAGAAATACATAAGGATATATTAGGAAAAGGTAAAAAAAAGAGAAGGAAAACAAAGAAATATAAAGGCAAGATGATAAAAAAGAAGAACAAAGAAATACATCTGAATAGATAGAAGAGTAGACAACGGGAAAACAAAGAAATACAAAAGGAAAGGATAAAATGATAGAAGAAAACAAAGAAATACATAAAGAAACAAAGAAAAGAGGATAACAAGAAGAACAAAGAAATACATAAGAAATAAAAGAAGAATAAAAAGTGGGGAAAACAAAGAAATACATATGGAAAAAGATAAAATAGAAAGAAAAATAAAGAAATACATATGAAGAGGAGAGGATGGAAAGAATTACAAAGAAATACATTAGAATAGAAAAAATGAATAAATAATGGGGAAAACAAAGAAATATATAAGGAGAAAAAGAGAGAAGGAAAAACAAAGTAATACATAAGAAACAAAGAAATACATGAGGAAATATAAACGGTATAGCCACAATCAGGGTGCAACTTTCTACCTACAAGCGTTACGCATCTCTCCTGGAAACACAAAGTTATTTAATTAAATGTCTTGTGGCCTGAAATGTTGGACCATATGAGTTCTTCATCTCGCAGCAACTTTTGTTTGAATTTCATGTGTGTTGGGTGTGTGAGGATGGTAATAGAGGGCCAAAAATACCACTTTTTGGCTGTTACGCATTTGCACTTTGAAAAACTGTCTTTTTTCATATGTTGTTATCATGAAATTACACAACATATGCCACATCTGTTCATGCCATCTTATAGTCCTTTTTATCTCCACTCGGTATTTTTTTACGGCTTGAGAATTGACCCCAGAATTGCGATACAGTGGTTATTTCTGTGAAAAGAGACAAGCGTAACACTTTTTTGAAAAACAGCTATGTGCATAATTTTGCCTCTATAATTCATATATTTTAACATTATATTGATTGGTAATTGGTTATATTTTCTTAGTAACATATTGTCCTATCATCAGAAACAAAAAATCAAACATAGATACAAACTTTACAAAAATATATGCCCCCATTGCAATCATAAATTGTGTCCGGAATTTCCTGTAGTGTCCGTAACGGTGTCATTCCTGCTACATGAAAATGTTTTCAAAGCTCTTATATGCTTTGCTTTATGTAGCTACCCCCGGGGACTAGCTGTGGTATAATAATATTCCGCTAAGCATAATAGTTTTTTTTTAACGAATTTAATAAATGCCATTTGTAGTGTCCGTAACACATGTAGTGTCCGTAACACAAGTGTGTAATGTCTAAAAATACAGCTTGATAACTAAATACTACTAATTTGTAATTCAAATTTGATTTTTTACAGTTGCTCTTCTTAATATGTCTCCACATAAATTAAAAATTTTCTCTTTCCCTGGAAGGTCTTCTCCCAGATATGATATTTCAAAAACAAATAAGGTATTTTCCATGAATTTTATTCAAAATATAAAACAAAACTTGACTTAGGATTAATTTGATATTAATATTTTATTTCAACAGTATCAGTTAGATGTAGTAAAGTATCAAATAAAATGCATCATTGTGTTTTAGTTTCAATGTCAAGGTTAGAAAAGAGTAGGAGCCAGTGTTACGGACACTACAGATCTGTGTTACGGACACTACAGAAGGGATAGTATTATGCCTGCAAGCCAAACTGTACTTCCTTTTCTGGATAACAGTGTTCTGAAATAAATTTTAAGAATGTAAAAGCTGTCTATGACATCAAATATGTATGATGCATGTCTTTTGCATGAGAAAATACATTATTTCAATTAAAGTCTATAATATGTACAGTTGGTGAAAGCCAGAAGGGCATTATTGATTAACTGTTTAAAACCAGAAGGGTGATAACAATGCAAAATGTCTATGGCATTAATGCCCTTCTGGTTCTCACTGGACAATATATTGCACAAAAGAAACATCTCTTGAAGTTTCCTATTTCATGAACTGCCGAAACAATGCCCCCAAATGGAAGTTGGCACAAAACACATTGTCAAATGATCACTGTACCTGTACTAGTATGAGCTGTAGTATCTGTAACAAGGTACGGACAGTTAGTTAATTTTGACATCATACTACATTTTTATGCACTAAAACAGAATTAATGTCTTGTTGTTATATGCAGCTGGTATTAACGTGTGTCTTTTGTGTAAAAATTTTCACAGATACCCCGACAATTTGAAGTGTTATCAGTTTGAGATTGTGGTTTATTGGAATTTTAGCCTTTTGTACCCTAGATTACAAGAATTCCTATATAAACTGGTTATAGGAATCATCTCTCAAATGTTCTTATTTCAGGAATAGACCAAATAATATTCATAGACCAAAGCTGGCAGAAGAAAAACACATGGTTATCATTTCAAACCATGAAACGGGGTGAATAGGAACAGTTTCGACACATTTTGCCTCACAACATATTCATTACATCGCCAGTGGCAAATGTTTTGGCACCATGAAATGTCTATTCATGCTACCTTTCTATTGACATGTAAAAGAAATTCCATCAGCATCAGATTTAATTTTTATATGGAATATTGTGACTGCTCCTATTCACCCCGGTGTTGGGTTGAATGGGAACAGAATGGAAAATGATGAAATATATGTTCTTTAAACTGTTACTTGTATACAAATACTTTTAAATTTATTGGGGAAGGGGTTTGTACTAAATGGGTTTTTGAAAAGAGAATGCTTTCAGAAACATCAGAATGCATTATCATAAATTTAAATGACAACTGACAAAGGCCTATCTTTTAAATCATTACAGGCATCAAAACGGTACCGTGTGTTAGTGAAAATGGAATTTGTTTTAATATGGTTTGCATCATGGCTTTAGAGCTGCTTGATTACAGAAATGATATAGGAAAACAGGCATTGCAAATTATTGGCAGTAAACAATAGCTGCTGGGTAATTGGAGGGGAATGAAGGGGAATCAGAAAACTAGTATTTGAATTTTCATACTTTTTATTAAGATAATGGCCCCATGATGTATTTGATGGATAATCCTATTTGGAATGTGTATAGATTGTCTTTAGATTTATTTAATTTAACTTATTGTGTGAAGTAATATTTTCCAAACTATAGCAGATACATGTAGGGTGTTGGGGTTTCTTAAGGAGCCTGGAAATGACTGTTCTAAAAATGCCATTGAGTTTTCAGGCTTTTCATACCTCGATCTACATTGTACACCTAAAATATCGTGATTACTACATGTATGTCTATGGTACATATGTGGTATGTATTTAGGTGCTTAACCCTTTCAGGACAGGAATTATTTCAGGGCTAAATTGATCACAATTTGTTCTTCAAATTGGCAACAATAATATTTTTCTTTTAGTGCTACATGGTTCTAATAAGCTGTAATGTCTTTGAAAACAATACACATGGTCACAAATTTTGTCAAAAAGTTTTAAAAATTGCCAATTTTGTTTAAAAACAATGATTTTGAACTTCTCAATGTGTTGCCAATTTGCGGATTTTAAAGCTTAATCTCATTTTCAAAATTCCTGGCATCAAACGCAGTCAGGTCATGTAACAAAAATGGACATAGAGTGCGCAAAAATTTTTGCTCTTTCTACTCATGCACCTGGTATATTTTTTAGAGCTCTGAAATCAAAGTTATTGAGCCAAACCACAAAATGTGGTCAATCGTCTCGAAAGGGTTAAGGTATGTTTTGGCATCAGAAAGTCTGAATCATAATTGCTTGGTAGTCTGTTCCTATTCACCCCAGTTATTCAGGAAACAAAAAATGTAAATAAGGAAAATGAAGGAAAAATATATAAACCCTATTGCCATCAATTTCTTTCACATGAATTATATGCAAGACCATATTTGTGAGGTCTTGTTGCAAAATCTGATGATTCACTTCAGTAGGTCTGAAGATAAAATTTTGTGAACATATTTCGAACATCATATCATATTCCACACTGGGGTAAATATTAATTAATTCCCATCATGTAAGTCATTGTTGGTCAGCTAGAGGTATGCACTACATAACTCAAATAATTTTGATGAGTTTACATTATAACTTTGAAAATGAAATTACCAAGAATTTTTTTTTCCACTTTTGTTCCTATTCACCCCGTTTTAAGGTACTTGATAAATGAATATATGTCAATAACAAAGTGACCTGTAGTGTCCGTAACAGGCTAAAGTCAATTGTAAAGTACTTAATCTTGACATCATATAGCGCAGGATGTGCACTAAATTAGAATGAGTGTCTGTTTGTTATATGGACACTGTAAAAGTATGTTTTGGGTACAAAAGTTTAGTAGTATTAACTAATTCTATCAACTTTTAACAATTTGAAGATGCATTTTACTGGGTTTTTTTCAGCTTTTGTACCTCAGACTGAAAAATTGCAATGAACAGATTTGAAAAGATACTCTCTATTGGATTTAAAATTGTAATTAGGCATCAAGATATGCAGCAACAACAATAATGACAAGAAAAAAGCAAATGGATAACTTATATATTGCACCAATGAATAACATGTATAATATGTAGTGTCCGTAACACCCTACTGGAAATTGTACATAAGTTATTTTGGACAACTTATGATAGTGAACAAGCCTTCCTAACAAGTTCATTTGTTTTTATATGTATACAGATGGGACTAAAGTTTGGAATTTGTCTCATTTACCAGTGTTTGGTTGGCTTTTAAAAAAGTTTCAGGTTTTGAAATAACTGGCATTTATGAGATTTGACCTTTCGTTGCTACTGATGTGTATACTGCATCTATTTTATGGACTGAAGTGAGTGCGAATTGTTTTATTTTTCACAAATTGCCATTAAATTCCAAAAAGAAGGGCAAAATATTTTAGCATTAAGGTAAATAATGCTGGAAAATTCCATTTTTGTAGCTTTGCGTAGTGTCCGTAACACCTACCTCACCCAGTTGTGTTGCTGTTCATAAAATGATATTCCAAGATAGTTTCCTTCAGGATATTGCAGGGTGTTAACCCAAGGGTATTCATGAACAATTTGGGGTTGATGAAACAACTCCATTGCATACTTCATTTTTGGACCCAAGTGCAAATGGTTTTGCACCCTGATTGTGGCTATACCGAAAGAGAAGAGGACAGAAAGAACAAAGAAATACATAAACAAAGAAAAGAGGATAGCAAGATCGAAGAACAGAAAATGGGAAAAACAAAGAAATACATAAGGAAAAGATAAAAAGAGAGAAGGAAAACAAAGAAATATATAAAGAAAAGAGGATAGCAAGAACAACAAAGAAATACATAAGAATAGAAAGAAGAATAAAGAATGGGGAAATCAAAGAAATACATAAGGAGAAAAAAGAAAAGAAAAAACAAAGAAATACATAAGGAAAAGACAGAAAGAGAGAAGAAAATCAAGAAATACAGAAGGAAAATAACATTTCTAGGACTGGTGTCATGAATAAATTACTGTATAAGCCACAAATTTCACGGCCATAAATTTTCGCGAATAGGACTAACCAGACTATTTCGCGAGTGGTTGAATTCGCGGTCGGAAAATTCTCAAATCTAGAAACAGATGATGTACTTTTGCAAAGCGAAGTGGTGAATTTCTGACCAGGAGACAACAAATTCAACCGACTTCTTATGTTGGCAATATTTTGGCATGTTGTTAAATTCGCGACCTACTCGCGATTCGCGAAATTCGCGAAATATATGGCGTATACAGTAACCCGAGTCAAAACCCGAGTGCGTCTTCACCTGCGAATTAGCGGGCTAATTCGCCAAATAGTGCGCTATTTCGCAAAAAGCCCGAGTTGACTTAGGCTTCTAGCTCGAGCTAGAAACCCACGAAATAGCCAGCTAATTGCATCTTCATTACAAATTAGCTCGAGCTAGTTCTGATCGGGTTAGTTTCTCGGATCAGAATTAGCAGGCTATTTTGGAAACTCGGGCTGATGAAGACGGGCCTTCTGATGAAATTTTTTCAAAACAGGATTAATGATTGCCAAGTTATTTGCAACCAGAGAGTCTTGCAAAATATGACCTCAAATGACCTTTGACCATAGCAAGTGACCCTCAACAACACCATAATGTGAAGGTCCCCCAAATGCCTCTCTGCCCAAGTTTGGTCACAGCAGGATTAACAATTGGCAAGATTACAAGTAACTTTAACATTTGTGACCGATGACGGACCAATCCTGAAAGGCTACAGCCCACAACACTAAAACCCCACAAGACCAACCCCACAAAACCAACAGCCCAAAAGAGCGACCGCCCATGAGATCAACATGTCCGTTTCATGAGCCTTCTGACTTCTCAGTCCTGCGGGTTGGTTGTCTCATGGTTTGTTGGTCTTGTGGGCTGGCGGTCTACTGGGATGTCCCAATTTTGGAAATTGCACAAATTGGCAGGAACATTTTTAATTTCCAACTTGTCAAACAAATCACTGATTTTGTGATTATTATTATTACAACACATGTATGAAATTAAAAAAAAATAAAAGAGCCTTGTTAACAACCAAAAAATACTATTTGTCTTTTTATCATTTCATATGAAAGATCACATCAAACCCTCCCATACAACTGAAATACTGAATTCTGTCACTTCCTTTCACATTATTTTAGTGCGCATGAAAGGAGAATGGTTTTCTGAAAGGGGTGTAAGACTGCTACCCAGCTTTCCAACAATCCATGACCCAACAAGAGAGGGCACTGCATAAACAAACTTTTAGGATCTATTTTATTGGAAACAATGTTTTATGGTGTAATATTTTCATTTCAAATGCAAGGGTTGAATAAAAATAGCCATAGATGCATGTACACGACATGACAAAATGTTGGAGTTAAATAGAGAAACTTATTAAAACCACCATACCCAATTCTAATTATAGCAGGTTGTACATGAGGCTGGAGGAAAAAAGCACTATTCATTCACTATTGTGCAGAAAATTGAGCTAATCCTAGGATACATACATCTTGGATAGACTGCATCCGTTTCATAAAGTAGCGGTCATCATCAGGCCACTTGGACAAGCCAGTTGGGAGCTCTGATCTGATCATCTTGTTTGGCACAGACGTGGTTAACTAACAAGAATCTGTTCTCATGGGGAAATAATCACACTGAATCCTAGAATGTGATTGTTGACATTACTTCCAAAACTTTGTGAACTTCCTTTCAGATGCTGTGCACAGTACATGTATAAATTTGTAGTTTGATACATTAAAACAAGCTGTCAACAGGAAAGATGTATAGTATCACTACAAATATCTTCCTTTCTATTGAATGTCAATGTCTCACTGGAAGAAATTATCACAATAGCAAAGCCAGACATGAACTTTAAATCCCACAGTCTTTCAAAAATAAAAATGATACAAATCTGTCACAGGAAAAGCTGATGAACACATCGATTTCCTCCTACCAAATAAGAGGAAGATTATTTGAATAATCAGGATATAAAATGACAAGTTCACAAACATATAACACTGTATCCATAAGGTTAATAATCTGTAATCAACCATTAGCAGCCAAACCGTTTGAGTTCAAGTTCAAGTTCAAGTTCAGTTTATTCCATTCCAATGGAAACATTGCTTCAAAAGTACATTATGTACGCAGAGGTACAGACTTACAGTAACAGAATAACAAAACATGGAATTAAGGGTTCCATAAAATTCAGAGGCAGTCTAGTCAAGACAGTGCCCTTTGAGTAAAAATGTTCAGGTTTTAGTGAAAACTTATGTCGTTTTGGAGCAGATCTTAAATTGCAGCCAACAATGCATTATGTATTAGGCATCATGATGGTCAGAATTAAAGCTGAATTGAAATCCAAGCTAAATCACAGCTAAATGTAACTCAACACAGCAGCACACTATGCAGTAGGAATCTTGTGATGTGAGGCAGCCATCATGAAAGTAGCACAATGTTCACATTTATTATAGTATAAAAGTAGGTATTTTTTGTGATAAAATTACATGTACAACCATTTCTGTTTTTCTGAAACATATTCAGTTGATGAATGATGGGCATTTCCAAGATATCATAAATAGAATATTAAACTCAAATCGTACTCGGAGAGTGCAGCTGGTTAATCTAACATGAAGCACAATCTTTTCTTCATTTCTTAGAATACACAAAGAACTAGCTGACTTTAGAATGGCTTTTCCCAAACTTGTCTATACATGTAGATGTACATGTATGTTTAGCATAAATTCATCTGAACTGAAAATGCTCATCAGCTAGAAGGGGTAGTATTGATGGAGAAAGAAGTCAAAATATAACATATTCCTTGTGAACGTTCGAAGCTGATCAATACATAGGTCTCCAGTGAACATGTTGCTCCATTAATCATCATATAGTGAGTTATTATTACTTATAAATAGTTGATTTCAGATACTTCACAAGGGCAAAACACATATCATCATTTCCTTCCTCTATCTGCATTATGTATGTAAAAAACCTTCAGACTCCAATCTAGTAATGTTCCACATTTTGCCTAAAAATGCAGCATCCATGGAATGATCCATGTCATGATCCCTGTGATGATCCATGGACACAAAAAATACTCCTAGTGGTATTGAGGTGTACAGCATAACTGGAGTCAGCCGTATATTTCCTCTCTGTTATTTGTCTCTCTTATTCTATGTGGCAAGGTAATCTACAGTTATGAGTAATATAAGCTAGCCATCCAGAGAGTGGAAGTCAGCCAATGTGGAATGAACAGGGCAGATGATCCCTCCCTCCAATTGAGGTACACATTCCACTTCCTTCCAGTTTATATTACTCAACTGGTGATGAACTTACAAGGAGGATCACTCACATAGCCTAGCCTTTATTTCAGTTAGTGCTTACCTAATAAATACATGTCAAAATAAGTTTTGAAAACTCATTTTTACTTTCTCTCATGTCATTGTATTACCAACACATCATTTTCTATAATTGGAAAGTATATTTCCATTTGCAATGATATCTTTTTTGTATTATTGGAAGTTGTCCAGTACACTAAATTATATGGGAGTCAAATGTGAAAGGTTGCAAAATGCATAATACCAGAAATAAACCAGCCTGTAAATGCACCATACATGTATATTCTCTTTTGTTTGGATGATACTGTCTTGAATCAACAATTGTGAGATAATCACTTCATTCATGATTATACAACTTTCAAGAATGTTCTGTGGTTCAAATCGGGTCACATGACATGTATCTGGCATCAGCCTAAGCCAAGAACTCACTACTGTCAACAACACTAAGTCTTCTCAGGTCCACAACTTCTACTTCAATGGGCCTGTGACCTTTATAAACAAAGCACAGTTTCATCAGGAGAGTGTAAATAATGTATGTAAATATGTTGGAAACCTGTTTTACTACAGTATACATGTAGTATAGGCCTAACTTTAGACCTATAACATTTCCATTTGTTATTACTGTTGCATCTCGGATTTGGAATGACTGAAATTGAATAGACTTAAATGTGCAACTTTTTGGATCACTTTTTAGTCAACCTTCATGACGGTCAAGACTGAAGCGTGCACGTGACCTTAGGAATACAATTCAATTATTTATTCATTGCCTTCTCGGGGGGCGGGGGGTAGTTTGCAGGCACAAACCCTGGTCAGTCGTACAAGAGAGTCTGCGCTGTAAGACTACCATAGGCCATGTACTGTAGCTGTGACACGACCAGTAGGTAGCTGGATTAGGCTCCTCTCAAGACACAATGATTTTCTGATAAAGTGTCAAATTAGGGTCTGTGCTTGCAGACTAGGGGGGGGCCGCTCAGTAGGAGAGGGAAGTTGTATAAAGCAAACAATGCACGTTTGCTTGTGCATTTGTGGGCCGAAATAATGGACTCTGTACTCGACTCGCCACCAGAAATATACCGCACCCGGTCTTACAGACCTCAGTGCGGTATATCCAGGGGCTCTACTCGCTCATTGTGCATTACATGTATTTGCCCTGAATGCACTTGCTACCGTGCATTATCTGTATAATGTTTCATTTACTAACAAGTATCTTAATCATAGCATCATGCATACTGACTGTCACAGTTGATTCATGACTACTTTTTTTTGAGTCTGTAAATTAAAGGCTAGGTGAACGCAATCGTCAGATTTTGTTAAGCAAACTAATGTATCATCCTTTGTTAGGGGAACAGACAACGCCCTGATATCTGACTGCAGTACATTTCCCGGGTAGTACCTACGGTGTTAAATTGAGCATTACGTTCTTTTGATTTGGAGGGAGCAGTCATGTTGTATCCTTATTTCTATATGTACATGTACATGTAATCGTAAATGGAGGAATTGTTCTGTTCTCAAACGCTATGGTTATTGTTGGAAAGAAGTTTAGGTCATTTCTACGATGTTTTCTTAACCTGCATAGTGTGGTTTTGCAGTTTGTGCTTGAATCAGGCAAGGACCCATGTCAACTTAAGTGTCAAGGGCATATGGAAGGGCGATGGACAGGACAGAGGCATCAGCAACCTTCTTCCGTTATGATGTCACGAGAGGACACAATTTTGGACTCATCGCTGAGCGATACTTTTCCAGTTCTTCATTAGGCCCCAACGAATGGAATCTGCTTTTAATAGGAGTCAATTATATTTTTAATCCATGTCAACTTGTTGACTCCACATTTATTTTGGCCATTCAATTCAATGTCAGAATGCCAAAGAGAATGGCATGTCCAGAGCTGCCAACCTCTGGCCAAGCTTATCCGTACTCGACAAGCTGAAAAATTGTTTATTGCCGATGAAATCCATAATTTAAATCTAGAAACCTAAAAAAAGAACAGCTAAAAACTCACATTCCCTATTCATCCTTTCGATTCCACTACAGCGCAGCTCCACATACTGCCACCTTGCACCAAGCGGCAGCCGCGCCACGCTGCCCGTGGGCTAGGCTGGCCGACTTTGCCTAGCGCCTAGGTGTGTAAGAGCATCCACACCACCTGAGCTAGAAGTTTACGTGTGCGGTAAAAGTACAAATATGTGTACGTTTGCAGTCTCTTTTCTGTACGCACTTTAAGTACATACACAGTGCGGAGTTCCGGAAACAGCGTAAATAATACAATATGAGTGTGAAAGTTTGAGTGATAACAAATACATGTGCACAACGTATAGGACGAATAGTGCATGATCAGATTTCTTCAAATCATATTTTATAGAGATATATCGTAGTGTCATATTTTCATTGAAAAATCGTATGAAATACAACAAAGTCATACTGGTTGGCAGGGATGCATGTCTGTCATATGAACCCTACATGTATAACTTTTCAGAAAGCCCATAAGACTGACATAGTCGGTCTTCTGACCAGACAATCAGAAACAGACTCAACATTATGGATAAGAAAATCCACAACACAATATGCTGTATCAGGACTTCTCAAACAAGGACATTCAACTTCATGCAACATCTAAAGGGGAAATCCACCCTGGTATTGGGTTGATTTAAATAAAAGCAGAAAAATGAGAGAAAAAGATTAGTGAAAGTTTGAGCGAAATTCAACAAGAAATAAAAAAGTAATGAATTTTGAAATTGTGATCAATCAAACACTAATTGGTAACTCTGTGACTTATCATAAATTTTCATTTTCTTAGTTGTTGAAAAAGTTGGTTTCATACAGCTTTTATGTAAAAACATATCTAGGCTGCATGTATGACAGCAAAAGTGGAAGTTTATTATGTTTTTAGTTCAGGGCAAATGGGAGAAGAGTTGCCAATATGTGTTTGACTGATTGCAACTTCAAAAATTCATTCACTTTCTTATCTCTTATCGGATTTTGCTCTTTTTCTTTTTTACTCTGTTTCTTTAATTTTTCTCCTTTTAAAACCAACTTGATATCCAGGAGGACTTTCCCTTTAAAGTGATTGATTAACTTTGTGAAAAATTGTAAAATCAGCTCAAATGCCATTGAATTGTGTGCAGTCCTCTAACTACATATATAATTAAGGATATGTGAAAGTATGAGAGAAAATGGAACCCGTTTACTATCCTAAAAAAGAGAAAATCGCGATCAATCGCTAGCGCAAGTCGCTCGGCTTCTTTGCTGCGCTGCAGTCACAAAAACCAAGCACCAGCGCTTGGCGATTTTAGAGCGGGTTTCCAGCCCGTACGGTATTCTGTGATAGAGCGAGGTATGCCAACCGTAAGAGTTCTTTAGGGTTCGGTGGTACTCTATCCCGACATCAATGTTCAATCGTAAATATCTTGATATAAACGACTGATCAGCTTATAAAACTCAGGCGATTCCTGTCTGAGCTAAAGGTTTGCAATTATGATTACAGCATTAGCTGGAACAGTGATTTTTTTTTTCAATCCTGGGCAAAGTTAATCAATGCCTTTAAGCAACATCAGAATGCTGGGAACAGCAAAAACTAGATCCATTTCTCATGATTTTTTTTTCCATTTTTTGATCTCTTCTTCTTTATGTGTGTATTACAAACTAGCACCAATGTTTAAGTCCATTTTCTCAAATGATACAGTGTAGAAACATATTGAGACGAGGCTAAAACCCCAGAATTTCATGGAAAATGACCTCTATGACATTTGACCTTTGACCTACCTCCCTCAAAATCTAATTAGATTGTCTTCCTATGGTGATACATACTATCACCAAGTTTCAATTACATACCTAACATTGTCTTTGAGATATCGCATTAACGAGGCTAAAACTGTTGATTTCAGATATTGACCTCTATGACCTCTGGCCTTTGACCTACTTACCCCAAAATCTAAGCAGATGTCTTCCTATGGTGATACATACTATCACCACGTTTCAAATTCATACCTCAATTTTCTTGAGATATCAAGTCAAAAAAGAATAGATAGATGGACAGACAGACGGACTGACAACCAAAAAATCTCCAGCCCCACCCTTGGTGGGCGGAGGCATAATTAAAGTCTTAAAACAGGTGAGAAAGTTCTAAAAATGGGGTAACGATTTTTGATTTCTTTTCCAAAAGGTAAATTGTGCATATCAATTTAGTGTTAAAGTTGCTTGTTTTGTATTACACGTAGCTCTTTTCCAAAAGGTGCTACATGCAGGGAAATTACATTTCCCTGCTGCATGTACGTTTGTCCAAAGTAGCTAATCAGAGGGCGATATACAGCAATAAAAATGACATCATACTATATCAAATATGACATCCTATTACACCACTAAGACATGGATACATACATACATGTACATGTACTATTCGTACAGCAACAACTTAAGATCCAATTGGTGGTGGTGGCTAAACATGGCTCTCGTATGTATAACCATGAAAAGATAATTATCATACATGTAGATTATCAATGCCCAGGTTCAAAAGTCAAAGGTCATAAAGTCACAAAATCTCCTATAAGTATCTTGTTACTGCAATCACTTAAGTACTACTGAGGTAATCGTCACTGTCATTTATTCCCATGTCACAAAAAAAGGGGTATTGGAGAAAACATGTATACTGTTATAAAATCAATCATACAGTGTAAATTGTATTCATATTTAAAACATATACCATTTCCAAATAAACATACAAATGAAAAGGAAATCAAAGCAAACAAACGGTAACAACAATCTGTACTTTTTTAATGTACACTTTCCAAAAAAAAATATTAAGCCTCAACATAAAGAATGGTGAGGGGATGGAGGGAGCAAACCAAAAATTTTCTCTAAGTGCATTCACATAAAAAACAAGAGGAATGTGACTGCGTCTCTTGCCTAAATTCAGTTAAGTTTGTGACTCAGACTGTTCTTGAAATATTGTGATAACCAGAATGAAAAGCCTACAATTACTTGTTGACCCTTTCAAGACAAGAATTATTTAAGGGCTAAATTGATCATCTTTTCTTCTTCAAATTAGCAACAAAATTTATTTTTTTTTAGTGCTTCATGTACATGATTCTAATAAGGTGTAAGGTCTTTGAAAACAATATACATGGTTAAGAATTTTGTAGAAAAGTTGAAAAAATTGCCAATTCTTAAAAAAAAAAAATGATTTTGAACCTCTTAATGTGTTGCCAATTTAGGGATTTTAAAGCTTACTCTCATTTTCAAAAATTCCTGGCATCAAAGGCAATATGGTCATGCAAGAAAAGTGGGCACAATATGTGCAGAAAATATTTGCTCTTTCTACTCATGCATCTGGTATATTTTTTAGAGCTCTGAATCAAAAGTTATTGAGCCAAACAACAAAATATGGTAAATTGTCTCAAAAGGGATAATTGACCTCTTTCATCTTTGACCTTAGACCTTACAACCCAAAAGTCTAATCACTTTATCTCCTTGTCATGCATACAATATAGTTGAGATATGGTGATAACAAACTAACAAATCTATAAATTCATATTGACCTCTATGACCTTTCAGGTTTGATCTACGTAAACAAAAATATGATTAGTAAGTCTCACTATGGTGATGCATACAAGTACCAAGTTGAAATTAATGGCTCAAATTGTTCAAGAGATACTGCAATAACGAGGCTAAAACCTGAAATTTTATGGTGAATGACCTAAATGACCTTCAACCTATGACTTGATTACCCCAAAAGATAATCAGTTTGTCTCACTTTGATGATGTATACTAGCACCAAATTTGAGGTTCATACCTCAAATGGTTCTTGAGATATATAGCATTAACAAGACTACAACCTGGAATTTCACAATTGACCTCTTTAACCTTTCACCTGGGTACCCCAAAATCTAATCAGATCATCTACCTACCGTGATACATATTGCTACCAAGTTTGAAGCTGATGGCTCAAATAGTTCTTGAGATATCACATTAAAAATGCTAAAAACTGAAATTTTGGAAATTGACCTATGACCTTTGACCTTTTTGACATGCGTATCCCAAAATCTAATAAGATTGTCTTCCTATGGTAATACATACTAGCACCAAGTTTGAACTTCATATCTCTAAATGGTTCTTGAGATATCGCAAGAACGTGAAAGCGGGATGGACGGACAGACAACCCTAAAACATAATGCCTCCGGCACCACCTTCGGTGGGCAGTGGCATAAAAACTTCGCTACATTGATTACCTCAAAATAGCTGGCTCTCTTGGAGGGTTTCTCACTATCTGGTTGAAAGGAGTCCACCTCTCCACTGAATGCCATGGCACTACCCCTCAATTTACATCTGACACAGTGATAGCTGATCTTCTTGGAGTCCTCTCAACATGCAGTATATATCCGAGAGTCACAGCACATCTTCAAAAAGAAAAATTAAAGTTAAAACTTAAAAACATAGAAGATGTACCACAGTGTTATTCTAATTCCTTCCCTAAACACAACTGTTAAATCCTATGCATCTACATATGACCAATGGTACACATGAAAAATAGGATGTCAAACGACACATCAGCTCATGGCACAGCAATATCACATTACTGCACCTTACCAAATTCACAATATTAAATGTAACCCATATCCGTCTTTTGTCTACCCAAGGAACAATGGCACAGCCGCTTTAGTGGACTCCTGGCACATTTAGACTGCCCATATATTGTACACATATTGTACATGTACACACAATAATTATGTGCATGTAGATACACATGTAGACCTAGAGGCTCTATTGTTATAAGCATAACAAAGTTCATGATGGCAAATTACTCCCTGTTCAGACTACAGTTTACCTAAATTTATTGTATGTACCTTTATCGTATCACTAAATAAAGTTCATGATGGCAAATTAATCTCCCCCCCCCCCGATAAGTAATTAAATTTTCATAGTCTGAACATCGTAAAACGAAATGTTGCATAGTTCGAGCATCGTTTCGAATGAAAAATCAATAAAGAATCAGCACCCCCTCGTAGTCTGAACATTGTAGAGTACAAAATCATATAACTTGGCATGTGTGCTCCATTGCCGTCCATGACGTAGACCTGATACAACACATATGGAGTCACCTGACTTCCACCAAACCTGTTTCTTTACATGACACTTCTTCATAATACCATGTTGTAGTCCAGTCTGTATGCTCCTTCCGCTATACGATGATTCTTTATACAACGTTTCTTTAAATACAAGTCTCGTACAACTTTCCTGTAGTTTGAACAGGCTTTTAATGAATTTCCTGTACACTGAAATCAATAAAATTTCGTAAAAAGGATTAAAGCTCATGTAGTTTTGGTGACAAAAAGTAAATTTTAAAAAGAAATGTGTTAAATTTAGTCCCATGTTATTCTCCCTGTATAAAAAGATATATATTTATGAGTCCTTTAGTAAATTCCATAAATGATTTCTGATAATATTAGTGTGAATATCTGTTAGGAACATTAAATAACGGTGTTACCATTGTTGGGAATGAAAGGAAAGGCTACAACTAGACTCCAATTAAAAGTTCACCTCTTTTAGACAGAGCGCTGTAAAACACTGATAGGCTTTTGTTACTTGATTTATTTGTAATCCTGTACTATCCTAGTATCCTTAACCCCGAACTGTTCTCACTTGAGCACTTAGCCCCACCTTTAGTGGGGCTAACCCTGCTTTTTTTCTGGGGCTAAAATAATCCCCTACTGTACTATTGTGGAGTTGGCCCACTTTTGAAAAATGCAATGTGAACAAAAAGTGGGCTAAGCTCAGTCCAGTACTATCGGTGGGGCTAAATCCTGATTTTATTATCAAGGTACATGTAATTTGAATTATTGTATAACACATGCTCTGGCGACAAGTGCTCCATATTAATTTTGTACATTAACAGAATACTGAATTTTAACCATGGACAAAACACTATATCTGGCATAACCCTAACCCTAAACCCAAACTAAAACCCTATTGCAACCCTACTAACCCTTTTATCTTTGACAAAACAAAGCCGGAGCAATTGTCACCGGAGAATATATCAGAGAACCAATATGAATCTACTATGTGAACAGGCTTATTCTGTGAAGAAGGTGCTATGCCCCTACCTACAGGTGTAGCTAGCCCAATTAAATTAACCAAAAACAATGAAAATCATTCAAATAAAATAATAAAGAAGCTTCATGTACATTTATGCATTTTTGGTTATTTGTAATACATATTGATAAATGAGCATAGCTAATGGATTATACATGTATCATTCTATGTAGAACTTTTGAATCCATCTAGTCTATGAGATTTAAACAAACTGCATCAAAATACATGTAAGTCAAGAAAGAATAAGATCTAAAGGTATTATCAATAAACTAGTTTGCTTTGTAAGGGATTTCAAGTTGCTACATTTATGAGCTTTCTGATTCTCTGAAGAGATATTGCAAGTTTAAAGCTCATGTATAGTATTGGTAGAAAAAAGGAAATTGGAAAGAGACATGTTAAATATAGTCTGATGTTGTTCTCCTTGTATCAAAAGATGTCTGTAAGAGATCATTTGGTATTCCATCTATGATTTCTGGTGAATTTTAGTGTAAATATCTGTATTAAGGAATGCTTGATCACTGTCATTTTGCTAGGACCCTTCCACCCCGACGGCTCCCCGCACAGCAATCTTGGGGCTTCCCATAGAGACAGCGTGTGTGCACTGTGTGTAGCTACTCATCATTGGTTTTACACGTGTGTTTACAGTGTATGGCACATGCTGCCTTTGTTGGGATTTTACGTGCATGTCCCGGCACATAAATTAGTTTTTGCCTCTTATTTGTTTAATATTAAACTTTAGGAGGCGAAATCTTCACAATGTCTTAGTATTGCTAGTATCTTGCTATTTATCAACAAAAATGGAAGAAATCTGACGATAAGTTTTTGAGGGCTTACCAAAACTTTACATGACCTTTAAATACACTCCAAATGAACATAAAAGCAACTCGTGAGAAGACTAATTTACACCACAGTACATTGTACAGGGAAAACTAGACATAACGAGGTAGGCTATAATGAGGTAATTGCTACAACGAGAATATTGTCGTGGTCCCAAATTTACTTGCATGTGATTCTATGGCAGCACAAACCTTTATAGTGAGGTCGGGTATAACAAGATATTGGCTATAATGAGCTTAATCTCGTCCCTCTAAAACAAAGAAAAAGATTGCTAATCGTTCCTGTTATACAATGTACATGTAACGAGCAAGTAAATTTCACTGCGCCTAAAATGGACAAACATTATTCAGCTGGAGAATCTGCACACACACGAGCATATAGTAAAGATATCGGGGCATCGCGATGCGATGCGGGGTGTGTTTTTTTATTCGTATCACACACACACACACACAGCGCAGGGCCCGTCTTTTTATTCATATCACAGCGCAGGGCACGTCTTTTTATTCGTATGACAACACATGGAGCGTCTTTTTATTCATATTACAGCGTAGGGAGATCGGCCACCGAGGTATGAGCATTTTTTTATTCATACCATGGGTATGCGCTATGCTGACAGTACAGGTGCAGTCGAGTCTCGATCGTGATACCTACATGTATACACATGAATATTCAATGCAAAAGTGTGACGGACTTAACCCTTAGTCAGTAACTTCGCGTTTGAAAACAATGCTTTTAACATATTTTTCGACATGATCCGATATTTTATTAGCTAATTCAGATCGAGAATTAGCATATTTTTAATATCTTGAAAGCTTTCAAATGGGTATATAAGCGGCGGTGGCAGCAAAACTACATTATTAGTGTACATGTAGAATCTAGTCCCATATTTGCATTTTTATGCAAGTTTTGATATAACGAAAAAACGACACTAACGATAACAAGGAAAATCCTTCGGTCCCGACGGCCTCGTTATCAAGTTTCCCCTGCATGTGCTCACATGATTTTACCTAATAACTTTTTCATCCTAAATCTATATAATGCCAGATAAAGTTTTTTTTCAGGTTGATATAATTTCTAGCTGTACACAAATTTATTGGGGGAGGGGCTGCTTGGTACACTATTTTTCATTTTTTACACAGACACCAAGACACATGCACACACATACAGAACCTGTGTCATTTACAGTTGAACTCTATTTCAGTAGAGATATAACGGCCTTTTAAAGTGCTTCTTAATTCTTACCCTTGAGATCTACATGTAATTCTTACCCTTGAGATCTACATGTATGCCACTGAAAATAAATGCGCAATACATAGATACGCCCATCCAAGACATCTTTGATCCAGTCATTCTTAAACACATGACTCATTTACCATACACTTAAGTCAAAGGCAAATAGACTTCAATTTTCCTTGTACAAATAAAGCCGCTGTGTCAACACAATGAATTAAGAATGCCACTTCCTCTTCAGTTGATGATCCCGTGAATGCAATCAAGCAATAAATCCAACCTACATGTATGTACTTCACATACACTGTACATCAAGCTCAAGAAACAGAATGAAATCTTATCTGTGGTTGTAGGAGAACATGAACTTGGCATGCAAACACAATGCAAGGTTTCCATTTTGGAAACTTGACAGGTTTATCCATTCTTCTGAGGCAAATCAGGATGAAGGCAGGGGCAAGGGACAAATCTATAATACAAAGAGTAGGGAAGAAAGAGGCTTATTATTCTAATATTTTTAAAAATAACGAACTTACTAAATTTCTTACAAAATTAACTTAAAAATCTGTTAGAAAGAGGCTTATTAGAATATTTTTAAAAATAACAAGTACTAGATTTCTTACAAAATTATCAAATCTGTTTGGTGTTATTTTGTGTCTTGTTTTTCTACTTTACCTAAAAGTCCTGTATAAGATTGATAATAGTGTCCCTTAGTGTAAGAGCAAATTAAGTACTCTATGAAAGAGAGTATAAGGGGAAGTCTGTTTAATAAAAGCAGATAAACATATCAATGAAAGTTTGAATCATGCACAGTGTTTTTCCAAGACCCCTTTATGAAATAGATGCACACATAGCTTCATTAACAAGCTAAAACATGGACATTTATGAAATCTTCAGTACAAAACAAAAGGAAGAGGTGCTCTGAAGTTACATTACACCAATGACACATACAGTAGTTACTGATTTGCATTTAATTAATAACAAATTTATAACAATTCATAACTTTCTTGTGTTTTTATCAGATTTTCTCAAACTTTCACTGTTTCTCTAAGTTTTCTGGATATCAGGTTGGACTTCCTCTTGAAAGATTGGATTGCAGCCATTTAAGCTATGTGTTAAGTTGCAATTTGGGCCAATGCCACTTCGTCCAACCAATACTGTCTAACATTATTTGGTTAGGGATTTCCCTGATGCTAGACTACTACAGACATGATCAATGTAAACCCACTGAAACTGAGAGTAAGTGATTATTCTACAATATGAAACTACATGTATATAGATCTATGTTTTAACTACATATACATACATGTACATGTATATATGTAGATATGTTCATACACATGTATGTAAGAGAAGTCTTAATGCAAAAAGCCATGACTGTACATGTACATTTAGGCCTGATGAGCTAGCACCGTTTGAAGACATGCCTAGCCCTGCATGGGTTCAAAACTGGTCGATATGCAAGTTAAAAAGATAGTGTTTTAATTTTTGTGTATAAATCTCTTTCAAAATGCTGGAAAATTGATCAAAGATTTTAAGAGATTTTGATCAAAGATATGAGTGCCTTCATAGTGCCACTTCCAATACCTGATTTTAAAAGTGTGGAGTAATTTGTACATTGCAAGAATTTACGAGTAGGCGTATTACGCTTGTGTCACAACTCTCTCTTTCAATGCGCTCTGAGTATTCCTATCTGGCACCCTCTTTTGATGACCTTTAAGCGACCTCCCAATTTATATCAAATGTCCCTAGCTTAGTCCATTACCAAAAATATTGAAAGGGAATGATAATACACATTATTTTTTACCTCCACAATTCCTTCCAAATACCCTTCTCTACAGGTTATAAATGCATGGGACCATCTTTCCCTTGGAGTCGTTCATTAAGTACTCTAGGTACATGTATGTTTACATGTATAAAGTTGAGAAAATGTGAAGGAATAACATATAAATAACATTTAAGACGATAAAATTACTTTTTTACAACAGTTCCATTGCTTTTCAGTATGATATTCATAAATTTACAAGAAATATACAACTTGGTAAAAAACATTTTTTCAGCTTTTCGTGGAAATGCCTTTTTCAAGCGGCTGGTGACAAAAAAGTAAAAGACACTCCACAAATTTGAAACCTGGAATAGATTAAACTAGCTTCGGTCCACATTCCATGGCAAAACCAACTTTTAAAAAGTTGAGTCATTTGAGATACCCCTTCAGAAATGACCGAAAATGGGCATTTTTCAATTTGATTGAAAATTTGAAAATTGGCATCACCCCTATAGTAATAATGGAATGATCCAACACTTTATTTTAATACTGTCTATACACATTTTATGAAAAAGGATAGAAGGAGAAATCCTGTAAGTTTTGTTTGAATTGCATAATCGTTAATACATACTCTGAATGAATATTGCACTAAATTTCAAAATTCATGTCATTGATAGGTTCCAAAAAAAAGAAAATTCTAACATTATATTTGTGGAATATACCCTGTATTTACCACAACTTCAAAATATAAAAGAAATCCGCCAACCCTCATCTTCCAACTTTTTTTCAAATCTGCCTGATTCTCTCAGACAGTAGCTCGTAAGTACAATTATCATGAATTCATGATCGTTATTGGGGGAAAATAGAAATGTGCCTTTCAATGTTTTCTACGTCCACTTTTGTGAATGAAAAAAAGCATGTTACAATGTAAGCCTATGGTAACTTTTTTTCTTGGCTATCTTGCTGTCCTTTTCAGTGCTGAATTTATTCAGTTGGGTCACATCTTACATATTAATACTCAAAACCGTCAAAGGCCGTTTTTTGTGTTCACAAAAACTCTTTTCCCCCGGCACGTCTGCCCTCAGCACGTGTCTACCGTATCATGCATGCCACGCCGACCCTGTCATTGCCGTCGATTGTTTTTCTTCTCTCTTTCTCTGTTTTGTATTTCTTTGTTTTTCCTTATCTCTTTTTTCTCCTTCTGTATTTCATTGTTTTCCCCATTCTTTTAATATTCTTCTTTGTATGTTACTTCTTTGTTCTTCTTGCTATCTTCTTTTCTTTATGTTTCTTTATGTATTTCTTTGTTTTTCCATTCTTTATTCTTCTTTTTTTTGGTTATGTATTTATTAGGTGGTCTGTCATCGACAGATCACCTCTTAATTTCGTCAGAATTTTCTTTATTCTTTATTATTTATTTATTCATTTTTATTTTTCCATCACTTTCTTGTGAACAAGATACCTCAAAATTGGCTATGTCAATTTTCTTCAAATTTTCATCAATTATCAAGCCCTATGAGATCAAGTTCCCGTATCTATTTCAAGGTCATCATATTATTATGACGTCATCCAGGCGCCATTTTGTGAAAATGAACTTATGGTATCTTCATAACAAAAGGTCATTTCTCATTCATATTTTGCATGATCAAGGTCAATGTCAATCCGGTCAAGGTCATTTCATTAAACGAGCGCATATGCGTACATCCGTAAGTCAGTGCGCGCCCAAAATTTATAAGTGCTCAAAATCGTCTCAAATTTTTTTTTGCATAGGTTCCAGACCATTTTGAGCATTTCAAAAATTTCTGTGCATAAATGCCCGCACGCATTTTCCACGTGCTCAACACGTATATAACGTAGAAACGCCGTTTTTCCCCATGGTTTGGGTTTCTGATACTATTTTTGACAATTTCCAACCATTTACAGTCATTCTCGACATTCCATAATGCCACACGCGCACGTCAAACTTTCAATTCGCGCGTGCGCGCGCCAATGGGCATTATAATGTAAAAAGTGGTAAAAACATGCCTATCTAGAATCCGCCATAGCTCGTCGGAATGAACCGATACCCCAAAATTTTATTACATATTCTGAAAGCCTGTAAGTTGTAGACATGAATTCATGCAGAATTTTGGCCGATCACATTTTGTGACATATTTGCCTATGAACTAAAAAAAATGATTTCGAAAAAATGATGTCATAATTTTTTTATTCATTTGACAATATTTCAGTAATAGGTTGATTTTCTTCCAAATTTTGATATATTGTAGCTGAGACAATTCTCTTCAAGATCAGTTCTACCATTTTTCATTTTGACAAAGGCATCATGGCGCATTTTTGTGATTAAAGGAGGCATGTCAATTTTTCACATTTTGCGTGTATTCTCTATGGGAGATGACTTTTTCTCAAATCTTGATTCTACATTCCAGTCTCCTTTGAGCAGTATCTCAGTTGTTTTTGTTCTATTTTCGCCAAGCTTTCGATATGTTGTAACTGAGGCTATAAGCTTTCATAGGTGTGCCCTCTAATTTTTGATCAGATGTCGTGATCATCCCTATTTTTTAACAACAAAATGTCATTTGAGAATCCCGTTTTTCGTTTACCTGTTATCTCTATTGGAAATATTTTGGTCTATTGGTAAAGCACTTGCCTCCCATTCCGGTGACCTAGGTTCAATCCCTGGTGGGTACTTTTTTTTTCTTTCTTTCTTTCTTTCTTTTTGCCTTTCATTTTACCATCTCCTTCGACTATTATAACATACATGTATATAATCAAAAACAATGTGATAAACTGCCTTATTTAGCATGTTATGTCTATGGGAAAGTAGTGTGCAGTAGTTTGTGTGGAAAATCTGATTCCCTGTCGTGTATTACAGCTATGGGGTTAATATCCCATGTATCCTGCAATCAAATCCTCCTATTTTCTATGATGCAAGTCTCCATCCAATGTCAACATTTTCAGGATTATCATCTTGCACAAATATTTTGACATCTTACAAAGCAATTTGCCAAATGAACAGACAGACTACCTAATTCGTCTTCAGTGAAAAATTAAAGTTCTAGTTTATCTTTTTCCTTATGCATTTATTTTGTTTATTACGTATTATTTTGTTTTTCCTTCTCTCTTTTTTCTCCTAAATATTTCTTTGTTTTCCCAAATATGTATTCTTCTTTCTATTTGCACATGTATGTATTTATTTGTTCTTCTTTCTATCCTCTTTTCTTTACATTTCCTTTTGTATTTCTTTGTTTCTTATAACTTTGTTTTTCCCTCACTCTTTTTTCTCCTTATACATTTCTTTGTTTCCCCATTATTTATTCTTGTTTATATTCTCATGTATTTCTTTCTTCTTCTTTCCATCCACTTCTCTTTATATAGATCTCCTAAATGTATTTCTTTGTTTCTTATATATTGCTTTGTATTTCCTTCTCTCTTTTTTCTTCTAATGTATTTCTTTGTTTTTCTTGCTATCCTTTTTTCTTGTTTTCCTTCTATCATTTTATCCTTTTCTTTTGTATTTCTTTGTTTTCCCATGGGGGGGGAGGGGGATATGGGGTCCAGTTCAGAGCTATCCATACAGAGAGTCCTGACACTGGAGGTCCCTTCTGATTGGTAAGTAATTTCATGGAGCTTCAAAAAGTTCCCTTTCATAGAGAATGTACGTGAAAGGGAACTATTGGGAGCTCCATGATCCGCCACGTTTAAAACAAAGACCACGTACGCGCATGCTTATTATGTGCGTGTCACAGCTCTCTCTATCAACGCGCTCTGGTCCAGTTTTCCCCCATAATTCTCTGACAAGCAAGCAAGCAACAACAACAAATTATTTTTTTTAAAAAGGTTTTCCATTCTAAATGGGGGGGGGGGGGCACAATGTATTGTTTTCTTTCAAAAGGGGGGGGGGAGGGCACAATGTATTATTTTCTTTCAAAAGGGAGGGCACATTGCCCCCCCCCCCCAAATCTGCCACTGACCCAATTATATACATGTGTGCCAAGTTTGAAGTTGATCCATTAAATCATTCCTGAGTTACACATGTATTGTGAGAACCATCTATTTCCAGGTGTATAATGACCTCTGTGACCTTTGATCTTTGACCTCGTGACCCCCAAATGTAATCAGACAATCATCCCTCACATATGCATACATGTACATGAGCCAAGTTTGAAAGTGTTTCGCCAAATGGTAAAGATATAACCAGAACAATCTATTTTCATCTATACAATGACCCCTGTGAAATTTGAACTTTGACCTTGTGAGTCGTGACCCCAAAATCTAATCAGATAATCATCTCTCCCATATGCATACATGACCCAAGTTTGAAGTTGCTTCGCCAAATGGTTCTTAAGTTATCATGAGAACAAGCCATTTTCATATGCAATAACCTCTGTGGCCTTTGTCCTTTGATCTCATGATCCCAAAATCCAAAGTATTGCCCCTCCCATATGCATACATGAGCCAAGTCGGAAGTTGATACGCCAAATGGTTCTTAAGTTATCGAAAAAACAAGCTATTTTCATATATAGAATGACCTCTGACCTTTGACCTTGTGACTGCAAAATCTAATCAAAGGCCTGTAACATAAAGAGATAAATCAATCTTACGATTGATAGCAATCGAAAGTCTATGGCAAACCATGTACTGAAGAGTTACAATTGATTGTATTAAGATTGATTGTATAGATCTCTTTATGTTACAGGCCCCAGATCATTGTCCCTCCCATTTGCATACATGAGCCAAGTTTGAAGTTGATTAGCAAAATGGTTCTTATCGTGAGAATGAAAATGTGATAAGCAGATTCCTCATGAAAAATTACCCCTTTTGTCGTTTTGACCGTCTACTTCAAAGATTCACCGTCTTCTTTTGTTTTCATAACATTTTTTGTTATGACCCACACACAAAACACAGGCGCTAATGCACTTTAGCATCCATACCATACCCCTACCCCACTCACACTTATGCGAGGTTAATATATTAACCTCGCACTCTGTACCTTCATACCGTGAGCAATTGCCTCCCATATTAGCAAGTGTGTGATATCTTGCACATATGTGTGCGGCAGAGGAGCAAGATCACCGACCAAAAACAGCCTGAATATTTCACTTCATCAAGATGATAAAGGTCCTATCAAAGGATCTGGCATGAAATTAGATGTTCTATCATTCTAAAATGTAGAAGGAAGCCTTTTCTCAAAATTTTGCTGATTATTTGGTGTTTTTACCTCTTCAACTCTGAGGTCGTGACAGGACAAAATTGACACAGCTCCATATAGTGATGGTCCCGTGAGTGCCCCTACCCCTACCCCCAGCCTAGGGTTAGGGGTAGGGGTAGGGGTAGGGTACCGGTACCCAATGCGCATGGATGCTAAAGTGCATTAGCGCCCAAAACACATGGGTTTCTGATCTCAGTCAGGCAAAAATTTGGCTGGGATAAACTGCCTTGTTGTTGGTGTTGTTTCTTTTAACCTTTTCTTTCGTAAACTAAGTCTCCATATTATTATGAGAGACAGTCTCCCAAATGGGAGAGAGTCTCCAATATCGGCAGTGCGCCTCTACTGTTAGAGGAATATCAAAGAAATTCTTGTTCATTTTCAAGTCAAATCTTAGGTGCACAGATATAGCCATATGGCATATAGATCTATGGCATAATGGCTTAAAGGGCAATCCAACCTTGGAAATAAGATGATTTTTATGAAAGCAGAAAAATAAGAAAACCAGGATGGTGAAAGTTTGAAAGAAATCGGACAAGGACTAAGAAAGTTATGGATGTTTAAAAAATGAGATCACTACATGTACATCTATGTGAATCTCAAATTGGCAAGTTGGTGAGTCAATTGTGACATTTTTGTGGACAACTCTCCCATTTGTCGTATGGTGGTGTGACCATATTTCGTGCGTGTCCTAAGTTCGCGCACAGGGTAATATCTCAAAAACTAGAAAGAATTTCGAAAATCTGATAGCACCAATCGATAGAGGAACCTAAAATTACCTAGAGACAAAATTTTCTTTCAAATTGGGTGAGAAGTTTTGAAGATATTGACGAAAAATCGGCAAAATTTGCTACTTTTTTGCATCCGTTTCCGAAAATATGAAGTACCGACAAGGGTCTAGAAATCGTCATTTTGAGAGATGTCATCAAACTTGTAAGTAAAGCATGATACCAAATGATTGTATGATAAAATTGCCTTGCAAATGATGTAAATTTACCTTTGATGGATTGTTATGTTGGATTAAGTAGATCAGATGCAAACTCGCGTGCGTGAAATAAGGTCTCGCTATTTTCATGACCAATTTTCAGTTCCATGCGCGTAGCGATCCGACATCGAATTTTGAAATCGGGATATCTCCGAAATTCTTAGTCGATCAGCTTCCTTCTTGGACACATTTGCAGACTAATATTTAGCTTTCCTTTTGGTATGAATCGTTTTGAATAAATTAGATCTACTGTAGAATATGAGAAATTACAGATGGAATTTCACATTCCTAGAAATTTTTAAAATGTGCGCGAAATATGGTCACCCCATCATACACAAAAATATCATTAATCAGCGGTTTTCTTCAAGGCGCTTTTACCCTCGGGGCAGTACCCACAATATATTGGACTCTTTGGAGATAGCATATTGTTATAGGTCCTCATGAATGAAAAGATCATTCTGAGTAAAGCATTTTGAAAAAAAGTGACATTTTAATCGTTTTGTGTGTTAGAGCGAATGGGGGAGTTGTCCACAGCTACATCACAGTGACATTACCTATTCGGCCAATTTGAAGTTCCCATAAGCATAGTCTAGTGATTACAACTTTCAAAAATTCATAACTTTCTTATTGCTTGTCCGATTTCGTTCAAACTTTCACCAACCTGCTTCTCTAATTTTTCCTCTTTCTTTCAAAGCAACTTGCTATAGGGTTGGATGTCCCTTTAATGCCTTACTCAGTTACTGGCTCCCCATCATACGCCAATAATGGCTTGGACGAAGACTAGCATAACTTTAAAAGTGACAGGAGAATCGAACCGAGATTTCGAGAATCACACTCACACACGTACACGGCAAATCAATCAAATCAACAAAAAAAATGAGAAAGCTGTCAAAACATGAGAGCAGGATAAGAAAATTATACAAAAATTATCTTCAGTTAGCCATAAAACATCGTATCTCATCAATCCTCATTGTAAAATAATGAAAGATCTGGACTTAGGTAACTTACATGCACTTTGACGGTCTACTTGTCAGCTGGCTAGCTGGCTTACTATCACAGAACTCCTAAAGACGTAGAAGGCTCACACCCATTCCAAATGCAAAGATCGCGGTATAGCCGTCAAACCCGCTGGAGGATTCGCTCGAGTGCACACGCCGCCATATTGCTTAGTCCTCGATCTTTTCAACTATAGCCAACCAGACCGTGTGCTTCTCAGTGCCTATTTATATTACATCGGATCTTCTCTATCAAAATAAATGGCCTTGTGCCTTCTTCACTTGAAATTTTGAAGTTGGCTTTTCCACTGAAGTTCAGTTGCTTTTCATATGTAACGTCAACTAATACCATGTACATTTTTTTTTTTTGAGAGGGAAGAGGTTGGTTCTCTTTCAATTAAGACACAAAGGTTAAATTTTTATTCTCTCAAGTTCAAGATAATATTAACAGTTTTTTTTTCTATCAATATCATTTTTAGTTCTCTTTCAAGAAGGCAGCCAGAGTTCATTTGTTCACTGTCATCCTTGACACCCCTCGGAAAAAAACAAAACAAAACAAAAACAAAACAAAAACCGTAAAACAAAAGCAAAATACAATCTCATGTAGGCTTTACACATTAAAAAAATATGATTCCTCTTTTGTATCATGTAGATGACTTGCATAACGTTATACTTTTTGTACAGTGTCATCTGGTATAAAAAGACCTACAAATTTGTTTTGATTTAAGGGTTTGTTCAACATGCTTCTGCAATGTTTCCTTTTATCTTTGATGATAATCCTTATATAAGTAATCATAGAACCTCAACTTCTACCACTATTTTGGGGACTGCCGGTGATTTTGAATACAAGTACAGGCACTTGTGCAATAAATTGTGATTCAGTGTTTTATATGTAGAATAAGAAATATTGCTGCAAATTTCACGTGTTAGATACCATTTTGGCAAAGAGTCAACTTAAGGCAATTTCAATAACAATGTCTATTGCCTATTGAAATAAGCAAACATTACAATGACGTATTACGTAATCCGAACAGGATACTGAAATTGCCCTAAAGTTGATTTTTCGAAATCCTTTGCTGTCGAGTTCCTTGCATCAAATTAGAATTGTACTGACTTGTTTGCAATTAATTCATGGCTCTCGAATTTGATCGGCTGGGCAAAGATAAATGATTAAATCTTGCTTCCAATTTGGCAGTTGTGACAAGCGCTTCGTTGGGCTTGATGTATTTTTAGTGTTCTTATTTGAGAGTGGGAATCTATATCCTACCAACCTTCAACAAACCACAGATGTCTGCATGGATCATAACAATGATCTGTAAAAACAAGAATTTTCTTGAGGGATGTACATGTATATTGCAACATACTGAAATGAGCACACCTCGTATCAAACTCTTACAAGTAAAAGACTCAGTTGCATAGTCAGAGATGATTTCCGCTTTCAATAAAGTTATTTGCCAAAGCCAGAACGGCGAGGGCAAGTTAAGCAAACGGGCCACAAAATTTGATTTTCTTGTCATTTCAGTCACCAAAATTTTTTGAAATAGTAAATAAATGTAGTACAGAAAAAATTATCAAAATGAGCAACAAGAGTGAATGATGACTGCACTTCTGTAATAAGCATAAAAATGGCAGAAGCAACATTTGATAAATGACTCCTGGCAATTTATTTCAAGTATTACAAGAGAAATTTCCCTCTTTTTTTTTCTTGGTTCATTTAAATACTAGCATTAACACAATCGAGCAATTTCAGAAAGATTTTATATCACCATAGTGTTATATTCCAACGATCAAACATTTTATACTGCAGGGGCGGATCTAGCTTTTTTCCAAGGAGGGGGTTTGAGGGGCTGAGCTGGGTATTGCGAGGGAGCATAGAGACCGAGCCCGAGCGAGCGAAGCGAGCGAGGGGGGAGGGTGTGGGAGGGGGGTATCCCCCCTCCCACAGTAGGGAGATTTTTCATTTTTAGGGTTGCTAGCTTGCGATTTTAAGCATACTTGCATGCTCTATTTTTTCTCTTTTTTGCCCAAATAAATGTTTACTTGGAAGCGAGCGAAGCGAGCGAGGGGGGAGGGTGTGGGAGGGGGGTATCCCCCCTCCCACAGTAGGGAGATTTTTCATTTTTAGGGTTGCTAGCTTGCGATTTTAAGCATACTTGCATGCTCTTTTTTTTCTCTTTTTTGCCGAAATAAATGTTTACTTGGAAGCGAGCGAAGCGAGCGAGGGGGGAGGGTGTGGGAGGGGGGTATACCCCCTCCTACAGTAGGGAGATTTTTCATTTTTAGGGTTGCTAGCTTGCGATTTTAAGCATACTTGCATGCTCTTTTTTTTTCTCTTTTTTGCCGAAATAAATGTTTACTTGGAAGCGAGCGAAGCGAGCGAGGGGGGAGGGTGTGGGAGGGGGGTATACCCCCTCCTACAGTAGGGAGATTTTTCATTTTTAGGGTTGCTAGCTTGCGATTTTAAGCATACTTGCATGCTCTATTTTTTTCTCTTTTTTGCCCAAATAAATGTTTACTTGGCAGCCCAAGGGGAGGGTTTAAACCCCCCCCCCCCCCCCCCCCCCGTAGATCCGCCACTGTACTGTCGTTGACGCGACGAACTGCATGAAGCTGGAGAGCGAAGGACTAACCAAGATGGCGGATATCACGTGATCACGTACGAGCGATCGCGATGGCTACAATTTCGCACCTGCACGAGCCTTCTATACATGTATTTCAACGGAGCAATTGTTGGAGAGCAATGATATTGTCGCATATTCATTTTCTTCGACGGAGCTAATGGAGCGGAGGAATTGTAGCTCGATCGGAGCAAATGTCGACGGAGCAAATGTCGTCGGAGCAATTATCGCAGGAGCAATTGTCGCGGAGCAAATGTCGTATTTTTAGGAGCATTTGTCGCAGGAGCAAATGTCATACATCCGCATAAACGTTAGATATCATAATATTTTAAGATATTTATAATTATAAAGATCTTATAAGATCTCTATATATAATTCAAGCGATCCCTCGGATCTCTGTGATTATGGGATCTCTGCTGCAGTGTGAAATTGATTGAAACTTGAAACTTGAAATTAAACTTTATTTCTATCTACCTATTTCGGAGTTGACATAATGATGAGAAAAAAAAAATGTCCTGATCATGCAGTTTTATAACATATAAATAACATGAGCAAATTAGAATGACATTAAAAGAACTTGTAAACAATTAAGAAATCATAACTTTCGTAATAGTTCATAAAAGTTGCGGTAAAGTGGATCATACATGTAACTGAGTTCTACAATTAGTTATGGTCTATCCTGGATGTGGAAATTTATTTAAATATTTCAGTGTGACTGGGCGGCTTCTGTACTGAGTGAGAAGATATAAATTTGTCTATATATCTTTTTTTTAATTATTATAAATTTCCACTGAAACATTTTTACAATAACAGAGAATACAAATACAAATAAGGAGTTATCACAGAACATCTGTGATAACTCCTTGATACAAAGTACCGAACAAAAACAGAAGAAGAGGAAAAGAGAGAGAAAAAAAGCATCAGCTAATACCTGCAGATCACCAACAGAAAACTTTTTTCTGTAGTAATCATTTAGGTTCTCCTGATATAGAAATGCATAAGATAAAGGACAGAAATAATTAAAATAAAGCTTATCAGCGTAAAAACCGTGTAATTGCAGGTCGTAAGAGAGCGCGTATATACTTTTGAAATATAAGATCTTGTTCAAACTTCGGCATAAAGAGACACCAAAAGGTAGAGAGAGATAAATGAAAAGAGATTAAAAAAAGAAAGAATCTTCCTTGAAGAAAGCACACTCAAATTAGTGAGATTCGTCACCCATATTACAGAGATTACAGAAGTGTGCAGGGATACTCCGGGGATACTCACATAATTATTAATCATCGTCCTCTTAATTATGACAGGGTATGACTGCCACTTCTAAATTTTTTTTTTTTTTTCGACCATTTTTATTATAAGATAAACTAAATAGGCCTAGGGTTCTATAAAATGTGACCGTCCTTTGAATATTATTGTCTAAGAGTGTGCCGATCGATTATGTTATGTTAGTTAGTCTATATAATAAAATATATATTTTAAGCTACGGTACAGGATTCTCTTCCGGGAGGTTGGGAACAAGTCCGAAAAATCTCTGACAACACGTTAAAATAAAAGAAAGAAAATGAAAATATATTATATTAAGAACCAAAGGTTATCATAATTTCTCACAGGTGATTCCTTTTTTATATATACTGTAACAATTACATTTAGGGGACACGTGTCCCCCGTGCCTTCCGCTGGCATGATTCGCCACTCGGCGACTTGTCTTTTTTTTCCCCAGCAAGCTGTCTTCGGCCAATAGCATCGTTCAAAATCATTGTTACAATACCTACTTTACTCAAAAGAAAGAGCATAGTCTTGTCTGTCTGTTGATCTATTTGTTTGTTGATGTTAATTTATTAATTTATCAATTTGTTCGTTTTTTTTACCAATTTTTCGTTCAGCTAGGGTCTATTTTTTTTTTTTTTTACCCAATTTCATCATGGCGGACGAGTCGAGGATTTTCCAATGATCTCGACGGATTTTTTCCGTAGAGATCAGTGGGATTTTCCAACGGGGGCACTCGTTATTCCGAAGGTTCGTTTTTCCGAAGGTTCATATTTCCGAAGGTTCATAATTCCGAAACACAAATTTCCCATGCCTGGGGGTTCATAATTCCGAAAATGAAAAAGGGTTCATAATTCCGAACATTTGTTGCATTATTCCGAAGGTTCGTTAATCCGAAGGTTCATAATTCCGAAAATGAAAAAGGGTTCATATTTCCGAAGGTTCATACTATTCCGAAAATGAAAAAGGGTTCAGAAGGTTAGTATTTCCGAAAATGAAATAGGGTTCGTAGTTCCGAAAATGAAATCGTCCGAGTTTCGGTCGATGATCACTAGTTTTGGGGTGCCCGCTCGACCCGCTCGACACCGACGCCCGTGCGGGTTCCGCCCATCCTGTCTATAGTCCTCCTACGTCTCCGCGCCTCGAATATAGTTACCGTCTGTTTGGAGCCAGAAGAGCGTTAATTCTGTGTTAAAGTACCAGGGGGCCAAATTCCTGAATTGACAGGGGCCCGTAGAAGTCGTCCGACGACTACAGACATCAGCACGGAGTGCGCTCG
Organism: Heliocidaris tuberculata; assembly: GCA_025618425.1. NCBI lineage: Eukaryota > Metazoa > Echinodermata > Echinoidea > Camarodonta > Echinometridae > Heliocidaris > Heliocidaris tuberculata. Next base: position 1,387,994 of record CM046834.1, read on the forward strand.
AAAAACACCCGAGTCGGGCGGTGTACGGGAGGGGGTCACTCGAGTATCGTAGAGAGCCCGTGCGGCGGCCGCGCAGCTCTGCCGACTTCCGTCCGAATTTTAAAGCCAAAAAATATATGGTCTAAACTCGTCGGATTGCCGCCTGAATATCGATCGAATGTTTGCAGATGCCCGAGCGATCTACGGGCGACCTGTTTATACGAGCTCTGCGACCTCAAAATTCGCCACTGGAAAATCGCTGATTTGGGAGCGGGTTTCGGTGCCCTCCTAACGTCGGTCGACCCCTAAAAACGCGGCGGAGGCCGCAGTGATCGAGCAGACACCGGCCGTATTCCAGCAGTATATTCCTAGCGAAAATGCCCTTCTGAGCTCGCAGAGGAGTCGGGCGGGCTCCGTTTTGGATATGTGATGGCCCCTCAGTTCTGCTATTCTATGTTTTTCCTTCTTTCTTCTTCTTTTTCTATCTTTCCTTATGTTATTCTTTGTTTTTATCCTTCATCATTTCCTCTTTCTGTCTTCATTATGTTATTCTTTAAGTTTCTTCTATCATCTTCTCTTTCTATCTTTACTTAATATGTTATTCTTTGTTTTTATTCTATCATTTTCTCTGTCTATGTTCATTATAGGAAACGAGGATAAAAACAAAGAATAACATAAGGAAAGTTAGAGAAAAAAGATGATGGAAGGAAATCAACATAACATAGAGACAGATAGAAATATCTGGCGGCCGCCAGGAACTTATGTTATGTTGTTTTCCTTCCATTATCTTCTCTTTCTAACTTTACTTATGTTATTCTTTGTTTTTATCCTTCTATCTTCCTCTCTTTCTATCTTTCCTTTTGTTATTCTTTGTTTTTTATCCTATATATCGTTTCCTATTTTTAACATAATGAACATACATGTAGATAAAGAATAAAAATAAAGAATAACATAAGGAAAGATAGAAAGAGAAGAAGATAGAAGAAACTTAAACAAAGAATAACATAATGAAGATAGAAGGCAAAGATTAAAGAATAAAACAAAGAATAGCATAAGGAAAGATAGAAAGTGAAGAAGATAGAAGGAAAATAACATAATATATAAGGAAAGACAGAATTACTCTGTTTATCGTTTGATAAACAAGGTTTTTCGAAAAACCCTGTTTATCAAACGATAAACAGGGTTTTTCAAAGTGATAAACTTTGTTTATCAAACGATAAACAGAGTTTTTCTCGAAAAACTTAGTTTATCGCCGAAAAACTTAGTTTATCGGCGAAAAACTTAAACTTAGTTTATCGAGAAAAACTCTGTTTATCGTTTGATAAACAAGGTTTTTTCGAAAAACCCTATTTATCACCACAATATTCAGAGTTTTTCAAAGTGATAAACTTAGTTTATCAAGAACTCTGCTAATCAATCTATCTACATGTATGTTCATTATGTTAAAAATAGGAAACGATATAGGATAAAAAAAAAGAATAACAAAAGGAAAGATGGAAAGAGAGGAAGATAGAAGGATAAAAACAAAGAATAACATAAGTAAAGTTAGAAACCTCTAAGAATATTAAACACCGTAACAGATTGGATCGAATTTTTTTCAGGAACTCTTTAGATAAAGAAATTAAATAATCACCTATAGCCTACACAATTTCAAACGTAAACTTAAAATATATCTGCTCAGGACCCCAAGGAAGAACAGTAATGTATTATAAACATCATGAACATTGCTGAATTGGGCTTTCCTCCGATTTGAACTGTTAACACGATAAAAACTACTTTCGAAAAATAAACTCAAGGGCAATTTCAAAGGCCTATTACTGCCCATAGAAATCAGGTTCGGATTACGTAATACGCCATTGTAATGTTCGCACATTTCTAAAGGTGATAGACAATGCAGGGCTATTGAAATTGCCTTGAGTTTATTTTTCGAAAATAGTTTTTATCGTGTTTGTTATCTATGTGCATGTTTTTCTATCATTATACATATATATATATTTGTGTGTATTTTTATCTGATTTCGGAAATAAAAACAAACAAGCCTATTTACCCCCTGTAACCAGGTCAAGTCTAAAAAATGAAAAAAATGTTTTAAAAAACAGTCACCCTTTTCATGTTTTCCTATATGAACACGTGCCTATTACGACCCTGTTTTTTGCTCCTGTTCCCAGTCTCTCGATCTTACTTTCTATTCCCTGTCTCTTCTTTTACAACTCTCTCCCTCTTTCTTTACTTATAATCTTAAGTAGGCATACCGTACATTTTTCTGTAACGTTGGCAATTATTTATCCAATTGTTATAATTTGTTTGACGAAATTCTATTATGTAACTAAGTATTTGGGGCATACATCAATCACTGCGTCGGCATGCCCCTCCGTTTCATTATAATAGGCCTATGTTACGTCAATATATTAATGATCCGTTTTTGTAAATTATTTTTGTACTCTTCTCAATACCTTTATGGAGTGTTAGTTTGATATATTAATTTATTCATTATTTGTCTTCTTTATTTTATGCTGCAGGGTTGGCCTGTTCCACTGACGTAAATCCGGGGGGGGGGGTGGCGTCGATTCGTTCGGTATAAATAAAGCATTGGAGGGGCAAGCATTGTTTGTGAACAATGCTCTGCCCTCCAATGTTTTGTCTACTAGTATTTCGAACGAATTGACGCATCCGCGCCTGGGATATCCCCCCACTTTTAAGGGAGGGCCGGGGGTTGGCCTGTACAAAATATACCCCCACTTTTCAAAGAAGAAATAACATTTTAATAAATCAGTTGTTTTCAGATTTTATTTTATAAATCTATCATAGCCGATGGTTATAGTACTGAAATTTACGTGTGAAATGATATTAAAAACCAAAGATATACCGTGCGTCTCAAAAAAAAAAAAAAATCTTTACACTTTTGAAATGGCTGCCAAATGAAAAAATATATGATTCTTGGGGAAACATATGACACCAAAAAGTCCGAAAATAATTCATGCTTGGGTGAGCACTGCTCACTTTAATTTGTAAAGGGTATGAAAATTAGGTTACGCAGGAATTAGCCCCGGGGGGGGGGGCACTCACGTATATTGGTGGTACGGGGACGTGCCGCTTTGATGACCCCCTTTTTCAGACCCCGATTTCCGTTCTCTAGATACTCAGTTCCGCTCAGGAGCCGCTCAGCCCCGCTCTGAAGACCCCCGTTATGAAACATATCCGTTCGCATGCGGCCGGGAGCGTGGCGGAGGCAGTGGTCGCTCGACCTGGTCTCGCGCCCTAGGCCCTTTCGTCGCGCGAGCCTTGAAAACTGCTCCAGCTAGCTAGCTACTAGCGCTACACGGCGCGGGCGCGGCCCCCGGCGCGGCCCGTCCCGAGATCCTGCGATAGCGAAGGTGTACTGCCGATAAAGCGAGGTTAGTTTTGTAGTTCCCTAGACCCTGTTTTTCACTCTGCCCAATAGATCATAGTTCCCAAGACCCCGTATTTTACACCTTGAAGTCAGTTCCTTAGACCCCCTTTTCGGGGATTCGTGAGGCACACCCCCGTCAAAATATAATTCGAGTGCCCCCCCCCCCCGGGAATTAGCCTTCAAATTTGTGAGAGTGAGTCCTTTCTAGCTTACAAAATTGAGGGTGATATGATAAATTCATGATCAGTTGCGATCAGTTTGGGTTTGCTGAGTGAATTTTATGGTTTATTAAAACAAAATTTTATGCATGAGTAAACATGAATTGCATTTGTTATTGTAGCATTGTAACTTTCCCTGGTAGACTCAGTGGTGTGTTCATGGGAGTCAGGATGGGGTGATGGTACATGTTGCAGGGGAGGTGAGATAGGGTAGGACTTTGTTGGGTGGATGGGATAAGGGTCAAGAGGACATTATGTGCCCCCCCCCCCCTCTCTCTCTCTCTCTCGCGCGCGCGCGCTTCCTGGTTGTGCTGGTGCATATCTTGACAATTCATATGCATTGGTCTCCACTCCAAAATATCCAAACCACCTTCCCTTATCCCGATCAACATTTCCCAAAGTTGGACTTGTTGTTATTACCCATTGACCTGAAGCAGGGGCGTCGATCCGTTTTTCGGATGGGGGGGGGGGGGGGGGCAAGACAGCCTATCGTAACGATGATCATTTCGCACTCAATTCAATCATCATCAGGGGCGGCGGTGCGTCTTTTAAAGTGGGGGGGGGGCACCAACAAAAAGCAGCACCTACAAAGGGTGGAAACAAGGCGGAAAATACCACTTCGAAACATTAGTATACCGGTACATTCTGATCAATACACAACCGAGGATCATTTTCGACACGCTATTGTTTGTATATCTTAACATGGTTCTAGATAAAAACTACTTTGCACTTGAGTTTAATAGCCTGATTATTCATTTGCGAGCGAGCGAAGCGAGCGAGCAAAAACTTTAAGATTTATTTCTAACGCTGAAGACAACGGGTGTTGAATTATATACAGCGATTTTCCTAATATGATAAGAAGATAATAGTAAATGCGAGCGAGCTTAGCGAGTGAGCTTTAGAAAAATTTTAGAAAAAAATTGTCCTCGTTCCTTTTATAATTTAGGAGCACTGCTCATTCTTGTATAGTTTAGGGCATTGGGGCCCCTCCTACCCCCTGCTCCACTGCCTCACTTATGTGCTTATAACAGTAGGGGAATGTATTGTTATGTAACCTCTCTGATTATTTGGAGCTATATGTATAAGGCTCCTTTGTGGACTTTATACATACCCATATATATATAATTTATATATACCAGTATCTATGTCACATTTATCAGAAAACAAAAGGGGCACTTATTTCTGAGGTTAAAAGGGACACTCATCAGAAGGTAAAAAGGACACTGATTAGAAAGAAAAAGGGGCACTTTGCGAAGAAAAAGGCACTTATCAGCTATGAAAAGGGGCACATTTGGGGTACTTGAAAAAGTGAGGGGGGCACTTTGCTCCACTGCCCCCCCCCCTTCCCCGGAGCGCTGCCTCTGATCATCATAGCCTTGATAAAGATATGATGGTAATTTGAACTTAAATAAAGTATGCATATCGATATCATGAACAGAAAATGGAATTAAATATCACATGGAAAACGACAAAATGATGGGAAAATATATCTTACATAACAGCAAAGTGAGTAGAGAAGATATAACACAAAATAATAGAAAAAATAAACACTAATAAAATATGAAAAAATAGAGAAAAAACTAAATGAATATGAAAATTTAAACTTTGAATTGAATTATGTATGTTCAGAACGTTTTTTAATGGCGTCATGATTTTTTGGAAGTCCTCTTAAAAACAGCTTCTCCACGGTTACATGTCGCAGTAAAGATTAGAGAATTTGCGCGCGAAATTGAAGTCTGACCGAGTAAAACCTTTTGTATTTCATCGTTTGGAAGGTTTCATTTCCCGAGTTTTGCATCAGTTTTTCCTTATTTTATTTCACACCTCCGGATTTATTGGGGGGGCAAAATGATATGTTTGCCCCCCCCCCCCCAGGATCGACGCCCCTGACCTGAAGAATAAGTAGCCAACATCTGTGACATTCCTTTTTTCAACAAACCTTACAAGATGGATGAAACAATTGTGAAATTGAAAAGAATGAAAATCAACTGAAAAGGAAGACTGACATGTTCATTTTACAAATTTGTGTTACACTGTACCGTATTAGTTGTGCGAAACTCAACTGCCAAAATGACTGGTGGGTTGGTTGATTGATTGTGTAATTGACTGAGTTATTGATTAATTATGATTGATTTACTGAATAATTAATTGATTGAAATAGCTGAATGGTGATTGAATGTTTGATTAATTGATTGACCGATTGATTGACTGATACTACATCGGTTGATTAAGTGATCGATAGCTGAATGTTGATTATCTAATTTAAGGTATTGATTGATTGACTGATAGATTGTGATTGACGTCAGGTGTCAATGGGTAATAGCAACCAGTCCAATTTGGGAAATGTAGGTAGAATTCGGGATAAGGGAAGGTGGTCTGGATATATTGGAGTGGAGACCAACGAATATGAATTGTCAAGATATGCACAAGCACACCCAGGAAGAGAGAGAGAGAGAGAGGGGGGGGGGGAGGGGCATACATGTCCTCTTGACCCTTATCCCATCTACCCAACAAAGTCCTACCCTACATCTCACCTCCCCTGCACCATGTACCATCACCCCATCCTGACTCCCATGAACACACCACTGAGTCTACCAGGGAAAGTTACAATGCTACAATAATAGATGCAATTCCTGTTCACTCATGCATAAAATGTTAATCCTATAAACCACAAATTTCACTCAGCAAACCCAAACTATCACAATTCATCATAAATTTTTCATATCATCCTCATTCCGTAAGCTCCGAAGGACTTTCCTCTCACAAATTGGAAGGCCCATTCCTGCGCAACCTAATTTTCATACCCTTTACAAAAGTGAGCAGTGTTCACCCAACCATGAATTATTTTCGGACTTTTTGGTGTAATATGAAAGTTGAGTCTATGAGCTTTCCATTCATATAAACCTTTTCCCCCAGAATCATATATTTTTATTTGGCAGCCATTTCAACAGTGTAAAGTTTTTTATGAGACGCACGGTATGGATTAGAAGGTCACAATAATTCCGATTTTATTTATCAAAATCTCTGATCACCCATGTCCATAATGATATAAAAGGAGGATGGCGGAGTATGTTTGTGTGGGGAGGGTGCTCGTCTGTGTAATCGCGCTCGAAAATTTCGGCAAAAGATTTCGATCACCGCCCCCCCCCCCCTCCTCCTCGAAACGGATATACGCCGATGGCCTGTTCAGTTAAGCAAAACTGCTTTCCAAAGGCGCCATGCAGTTTAACAACTAAATGAAAATACAAAATACAAAACAATTAGGTAACACGGTATATTACAAAAGTGGAGAGTGAATTAATGGTATTATAAAATGTACATATATGAAAAGCAGTCTTATAATTCCATTGAGTCAAGCTTTAAAGCTTTGGATAGTTTCTTATAAAGAGATGGGCACGTCTGAGCATTACCATGGAGTGCATTCAACAAACTGGCTTCAACATAATATGCAAAAGAGTTTCTTTTATATTCTGTGCTTGGGAGGGGTAGTTGGAGGGGCTATGTAAAGAATAACGTGTCCTATAATTTACAGTTCGTTTGCATATCAATGATTCTAGATAAGTCTGTATTATATTTAATACAAAAAGTACAAAATAATTTATTTTGTACTTTAAAAACAAGAACACAATATTGATATTTTATACGCTGCTCTACTGATTGCATATTTCAGCTCGAGTATAACAAGGATATTAATCCTTATTCAAAATCATTCTAGCATATTTGCACATGCAGCTTCCCCAATCGTAGCAAAAATACAGATTCTTCAACAGGGGTTTCGATGTTCATGATTGGGGGTAGGGTGTGGGAGGGGGATACCCGGCCCCTCCCACACCAGGGACTTTTTCAAAAATCTGTCTATAAAACTTGCATTTTAGAGCATCCCAAAATGGTTTTCTGTCTGATTAAATGTTGTCTAAAGTCACGGCAAATACAACAAATTATTATTAATCATAACATATATATTTGAATGTATGTGTTATAAATTATTTGTAATGATTCAGGAAAAAAGAAGGCAAATAGACAGTTTGTTGTTCAATGCTCGAAGAAGTTTTATTTTGCAATTTCTTCGATATTTTCGCATTGAAATTATGGCATTTCATTTTCCTTCCATCTAATCATTTAAGAATGTGATGGTATTTCAAGATCAAACATAATGAGTGTGGATAATTATTAGTTTTAAGTTAGTGTATCATCATTCTTATTTATTTTATCCAAAAATATTGGAAGGATAGGCCTATATACCCCTCATCCCCCCCCCCTCCCACTCCCACCCCTCCCGGGATCGACACCCATGTTCTTCAATATTTTGAATTAAAGCAATTGTTTTATCCTCGGTATACAACCTATTGCCCGAGATATTTTACCAAAATAGTAGAAACATGTTCATCCCAAGTCATACCGGAGTCAAGCATAATTAACACCCTATTATTTGATTTTCTTTACATATTTTCTAAATACAAATTTATTACATTGGTTTTAAGTTTAATCACTGAATCGGTATCATGTATGCTTATATTGAAACGGAAGAGTGAAATCAAATCAAATCAAATCTAAACGATACCGTCCATATGATCCTAATAAGAATTGGCCTTGCTCCGTCTCCTGATCACCAGCCTGCGTCTCTTTATACAGAAAGGGACCCATCTAAAAATAATATTGCATCATACATGCATCACCGCATAAACATAACTTTAGACAGCCCCTGACCGAGCAGGCCAACAATTTTCGAAGATACATCTATTGCGATTACTTAGATAATTCAGATTCAATTTTTCGCACAACTTAAAATGGGGTATAATACTAGGACCAGGTCGCCAGGCCTCAAAATAATTATGTGCATAACTCGGATATGTCAATCCCATATTCCTCCAGATGACCTTTTCATCGGCATCTCTCTCTTTCCCTCTACACTCTCCCTCCCCCCGCCCCCTTTTCTCTGTCCCCACCCTTTACTTCAACCTTTCTCCTAATCCTTAATCCCCCCCCAGTCTCTCTTTTCCTCTTTATCCCTCTTTTTTGGATCTGTATGCCCCCCCCCCCCCCCCCCCCCGGATCGGTCTATCAAGCACTGTCTTCTTGGTGCACATGTACATGTATATAATAATAAGATTTCAAGAAATTCAGTTGTGGCATGGGCTCTCCGTCTGCCATTTTTTATACATGTAGTTCGTTTCATACTTTTGGTACGATGTACATGTACTAGATATCTAAAAAAAAACAACTAACAAACATAAAGCTAATACTGTATTCGATGAACAGAGAAAAAGGAGAGGAAGGCAAGGAGAGTAGGGCAAAGAAAGGAGAGATAGAAGGGCAGACGGATAGTCATATAATAGAATTTACTTGGTTCCTTGTACATGTAGTTGTTCCGTCTTGTAACATTTTGTTGCTTCCTTGCTTATTCAGTAAAATTTGCAGGAAAAAGCATAGCTCCTATATTGCCAATATTGAGGTGACTGTCGCATCATATCCGGACAGTGGGGGGGGGGGGGGGGGGAGGGGAGTGGTCAACATTCTTGCTTACTCACCTCGCTTGCTCGCAAAATTTAGAAACTTAAAAAACAGAGACATCAGATCCTCTGACAAAATAGCCTACATATGCTTATAATTATGTGTACGTTCTGTGATTTAATCACTGTTATCATTCCTCCATAAATCACTGATATTAACTGATAACTAATCATTTATTCATCCTCCACAAATCACAGAAATTTGCTTTCCTTCAACTTTATAGCATAAGATATAGTCATGTAGATTTAAATACAAATGTCCAAAAAAATCTTGCAAATTTCTTTTCCCTTTCTTCATTACCTTCAACATCCAGTCATATAAATTTTACTTATAATGCACCAAGTACTTTTTTAGGATGTACATGTGTATGTGTATTAATTTCTAAATATTTCATTTTTTCATGGCCTTGATTTTATTCCACTATTTCGTTTTTATTTTCTTTTTCTGACTTAGAATAAAACAAACTTGAAACTTAAAAGAGAGTGATAGGGGAGAGAGAATAGCAGATTAGATAATCATACATTACACAATCTATAAAAAATGCTACCAACTTTGGTGGCCACTTATTAAGCAGTTAGTACATTGTACCTTGTCTCTGTTTTCCAAACAATACCTTATACATACATCTAACTGGATGACTGAGAACAAAAATCTTTTTACTACAGTTACTTTCAAGACTTACCATTCAACAAGAAAACAACTGAAGGTAATTTTGCTGATCCCACTTCCATGTATTCTATTGTTTTTTAGCCCTGATATAATAAGGTTATGATATTACTAGGTAATTTCTTTGGTTCCAAGGGGTTTGTTATGATGTTCTACTGTATTATTAATTTCAAATGGTAAGCAAACATGCAGACCCTACACTGATCACCTACACTGATCACCTAGGTTTTGCCCACTGTCTGATACAAAAAACAGGGTCACCTCCAATCTTTCCTTTTCCTAGATTTACTTCCCCCCCCCCACCCCCAGAACAAAGCAACTCCTGCCATTTCATCTACTAACCCCTATATGACCCTCTATGAACATGTTCACTTGTATGTCTAGAATATATATCTACCCTTACACCTAGACACATTTAGGAGAAGATTGCTATTTGATAACATATGTCTAGTTTATGAATTCATGACTGTTGTACTCATGATTACAAACACGGTACTTTTACAGACATTCTGAGATTTATAAGCAAATCATTCCTTAGATATTAAGATATTAATGATTAAAAATAAAGAATCAGAAACCCATTACTTGGTATATGGGATTTAGCGTTTTTGATTTAGCTAATAAATGTATTCAATGATTGCATAAAAAATCAAGACCTCTTGAAAAGCCAGAAATAATCATATAACATCCATTCCACCATGATTTACATAACATTTGAATAAAATTTCTAATCAAAAATATTCTTGTAAATCTATATCAAGTGCATATGTTCTTTATTAATTCTGATTTAGTTAAAGTACTCAGGTAGCTTAGTGAAACATAGTAGCACAAAAAGACGCGTCCAGAACGCAAAATGCCTATTGTTGAAAATCATAATTTCATTTAGAAACATATCATTAAGCCATGGAGTGGGTTAAAATACCTCTACTGCTTTGATCAGGCTTAATTTTACTAAAACTTTCATTAAAAATGTCAAAATACAACTTTTTTATTCACCGCTATCACCAACAATTTCGGCATTTGCGTTCTGGACACCCCTTTCGCTAAGCTTCCTAAAATGGTAACGTTTGGCATTTGGCAATTACAAGCAAATATATTTTTCTTGGAGAAAATACAATTTTATCAGCATGACTCGCTTGACAGGCTAGAAACAAGGTTCCCACACAATAATTTTGTATGACATGACAGAGAATCTCAAAATCGTATTTGAGGAATACAGATTAGATGACCTAAAGCATTCTACAGAAAATTGGCTTTCAATCATATTATCCAACTAATTTATAAAAGCCAGTTGAAGTTGTGACTCGTATTGACAAGGAGCTTGTCATGCATGACTCAGATGAATTTATCTGTAGGAAAATGAAGATTTGCATGAATTAGAAGAACCATGACAGAGCAAGACATGGAAAAATATAATTTATAAGCAACATGGCCATGAATAATGTAGTATCAAATAGAATAAATTTGATAATATTCATATCACTTGCATAAATTGTAATAATCATGAAATCTGCAAGTTCAGGCAAGACAAACATTACATCAAACAAGTGAATGAGTAAATTACGCAATGCGTAATAAATGTCCCCGCCGGAAGTGCAGATCTGTGGAAATTAACTAGCCTGAACCTTAAAACTTCAGTGAAAAACTTTAGTGAATAAAATAATAATGTTACTGCAAGCAAAAGAAGAGAATACCAACAATGCATGTATACAACTGAAATATAAAACATGAAAACATTATGAACCTTCAGCCATTTTGAATAAATTTGCATAAATTTGCATGAATAATGAATTTCAAAATTCTGTGTAGAAGTTTGGAAGCCCCCACCCAGCCCTATCAGATAAAACAATCGGAATCAAAATCCGATGTGAAATAGAGGAGAAGTAGCATTTTTCGTCAATTTTGAATAAATTTGCATAAATTTGCATGAATAATGAATTTCAAAATTCTGTGTAGAAGTTTGGAAGCCCCCACCCAGCCCTATCAGATAAAACAATCGGAATCAAAATCCGATGTGAAATAGAGGAGAAGTAGCATTTTTCGTCAATTTTGAATAAATTTGCATAAATTTGCATAATTAATGAATTTCAAAATTCTGTGTAGAAGTTTGGAAGCCCCCACCCAGCCCTATCAGATAAAACAATCAGATGTGAAATAGAGGAGAAGTAGCATTTTTCGTCGATTTTGAATAAATTTGCATAAATTTGCATAATTAATGAATTTCAAAATTCTGTGTAGAAGTTTGGAAGCCCCCACCCAGCCCTATCAGATAAAACAATCGGAATCAAAATCGGCCAAGAAATGACGGAGAAGTAGCATTTTCTAACATTTGAGCACACACGGACAGACGGACGGACGGACGGACGGACACACACACACACACACACACACACACGCACACACGAACGGAGCCCGTTTCATAGTCCCCTCGCGAACTTCGTTCGGCGGGGACAATAAGCAACTAATTTATTGAATTTTTCACTGTTGATGTCCTCCCCAAATTATTCAGGATATATGATGGGCTCATATTGACCCCCTCCTAACCCCTGGGAGAAAAAGTACATATAAATTTTGTACTTTGCAAAAGCTCAACTTTCCAACTACCTAGTAAAAAAGAGGCCTTTGTGTAAAATATGTGTCATGTAATTCAATTCTAAATTTTGAGGTGGATGATGACCATTACAAAAAAATGGCTGATAGAATACAAACCACTTCAAGTGGAAATAAATGACACAAGGCAATGTTGTGGAATAAAAAAAAAAAAAAATGGGTAGTTGCACGTGGATAGGTATACATGTAGATAATAGAAAGAAATTTTAAACTTAAAACTTGGAACTCTTCAAACTTGAGCTGCCACATTAAAGATAAGTTTGAGTTGTGGTCATGAGATTGAATTGTGAAAGAAACTGTCTCAGAGCAATTGGGAAAGGTTGATTATTAGCAAATAAGAATTGGTGTATGCTGTAAGCTTTTTGGAATCACCAAAATGATAAGAAATTGACTAAATCTTGCTGAGAGTCACATGCACTGCATACAGAAATGTGTATATGGGACAACACACAAATGTTTGGCCCGAACATTTCAGCTGTTTCTTGTTATATTTTGAAATTGAGGACATCTGAAGAGCAATCCTTTCAAGGGGACATTTCTATGATAATCTTCCGAACTAACATAAAAAGAATGAGAAAGCTCAAAAATTATTTTTTACCTTTCCCAGAACTCAACCTTCCCTTTAATCTTTGGCTATGGATCTAAGACTCACATTTCACATTTGATTAGGGAACTCCACTGGTTAACTTTACCCAAACCCAATGGTTTTTTAAACCTGTTTGTACGTATTCAAAATTCTAAATCAGCTCTTGAGCTGACATCACAAAGAAATCCAAAGACTGATATGTTTACATTGATATTCAAGCCAAGATGAAAATCAACTATAAAGATTATTGGTGTTAATTCACACACTTAAATTTAAGCTGATGCCACTGAACACCAAAGATTGATAATGTTAACACTGATATTTAAGCTGATGCCACGTAACACCAAAGATTAATGCTGTTTACTATGTTGTCTTGAGCAGAGATGTTGTTACATTTGGTGTCTGAGCCAAGACGACACTGAACTCTGCATACTGATGATGTTACGTTGGTGTCTGAGCCAAGACGACACTGAACTCTGCAGATTGATGATGTTACATTGACGTCTGAGCCAAGACGACACTGAACTCTGCAGATTGATGATGCTACATTGACGTCTGAGCTGAGACGATGCTGAACTGGACTCCATGTTTTGTGAGCCTCTCAATGAGGGTAGTCTTGCTAAAGGCAGCACCACTGGTAAATACTCCACCACTATAGAAAAATAAAAGAATTATTAAAGGTTTATATAGATTAGTTGGAATTAATGTTGAAATTTTGAATCATGATTGACTAACAGCTGGTCATGTTTTCTGTATGTAGACCTATTAATTTGTCCTTCATTATCTTCACTGTGTAAGTAATTGTAGTAGTAGCAGTAGTACTAGAAGCCTTTAATGGATAACTTGTTTAGCACAAGGCTAATAATTTTTTCTTTTTTTCTTTCTTTCTTTCTCTCATTTTGCAGTAGTGTTGCATGTAGTAATACTCTAAGTGATCAAATGTTCTTTCTTTCTCTCATTTTGCAGTAGTGTTGCATGTAGTAACACTCTAAGTGATCAAATGTTCTTTCTTTCTCTCATTTTGCAGTAGTGTTGCATGTAGTAACACTCTAAGTGATCAAATGTTCTTTCTTTCTCTCATTTTGCAGTAGTGTTGCATGTAGTAACACTCTAAGTGATCAAATGTTCTTTCTTTCTCTCATTTTGCAGCAGTGTTGCATGTAGTAACACTCTAAGTGATCAAATGTTCTTTCTTTCTCTCATTTTGCAGTAGTGTTGCATGTAGTAACACTCTAAGTGATCAAATGTTCTTTCTTTCTCTCATTTTGCAGTAGTGTTGCATGTAGTAACACTCTAAGTGATCAAATGTTCTTTCTTTCTCTCATTTTGCAGTAGTGTTGCATGTAGTAACACTCTAAGTGATCAAATGTTCTTTCTTTCTCTCATTTTGCAGTAGTGTTGCATGTAGTAACACTCTAAGTGATCAAATGTTCTTTCTTTCTCTCATTTTGCAGTAGTGTTGCATGTAGTAACACTCTAAGTGATCAAATGTTCTTTCTTTCTCTCATTTTGCAGTAGTGTTGCATGTAGTAGCACTCTAAGTGATCAAATGTTCTTTCTTTCTCTCATTTTGCAGCAGTTTTGCATGTAGTAACACTCTAAGTGATCAAATGTTCTTTCTTTCTCTCATTTTGCAGTAGTGTTGCATGTAGTAACACTCTAAGTGATCAAATGTTCTTTCTTTTTCTCATTTTGCAGTAGTGTTGCATGTAGTAACACTCTAAGTGATCAAATGTTCTTTCTTTCTCTCATTTTGCAGTAGTGTTGCATGTAGTAACACTCTAAGTGATCAAATGTTCTTTCTTTCTCTCATTTTGCAGCAGTGTTGCATGTAGTAACACTCTAAGTGATCAAATGTTCTTTCTTTCTCTCATTTTGCAGTAGTGTTGCATGTAGTAGCACTCTAAGTGATCAAATGTTCTTTCTTTCTCTCATTTTGCAGCAGTGTTGCATGTAGTAACACTCTAAGTGATCAAATGTTCTTTCTTTCTCTCATTTTGCAGTAGTGTTGCATGTAGTAACACTCTAAGTGATCAAATGTTCTTTCTTTCTCTCATTTTGCAGTAGTGTTGCATGTAGTAACACTCTAAGTGATCAAATGTTCTTTCTTTCTCTCATTTTGCAGCAGTGTTGCATGTAGTAACACTCTAAGTGATCAAATGTTCTTTCTTTCTCTCATTTTGCAGTAGTGTTGCATGTAGTAGCACTCTAAGTGATCAAATGTTCTTTCTTTCTCTCATTTTGCAGCAGTGTTGCATGTAGTAACACTCTAAGTGATCAAATGTTCTTTCTTTCTCTCATTTTGCAGTAGTGTTGCATGTAGTAACACTCTAAGTGATCAAATGTTCTTTCTTTCTCTCATTTTGCAGTAGTGTTGCATGTAGTAACACTCTAAGTGATCAAATGTTCTTTCTTTCTCTCATTTTGCAGCAGTGTTGCATGTAGTAGCACTCTAAGTGATCAAATGTTCTTTCTTTCTCTCATTTTGCAGCAATGTTGCATGTAGTAACACTCTAAGTGATCAAATGTTCTTCCTTTCTCTCATTTTGCAGCAGTGTTGCATGTAGTAACACTCTAAGTGATCAAATGTTCTAGACAATACACGACAGGTGTTCTTGCAGTCAGGCAAGACCATGTACTCTTTTTTTTTTTTCCAGAATTCATTGTTGTGAGAACTAGACCTATTTAACATGGAGATGGCTCTCATTTGAGGGATTTCTTTTAAATAACATGCTGTCACGTATTATTCAATAATTTTACTTTTCTAATAATTTTGTGCATGAAGGGATTTATTAAGGTGGTGATAACAAGTTTCAATATGATCAACAGAATATCATACCCTTTAGGTAATTTGTCAGCTTCATCAAGAATCACCAATGCAGCATGAATCATTGCTATAGGTGTGGCAATGTACCCTGGCTCTGCAACACAATGACAATACACAGCAAACAATGTCAATGCTAATATGTACAGGTACTCAGAAAAGGCATGACTGAGAATTGAAAAAGAATGCATTCAATGACATTACAATTGAATTCCCATCTTTGAATTAATGTTCATGGATCTGTAGGGATTCTTACCAATTAGATGTATTTCTGCTTGCATACATGTATAGTCAAGGATTGTAATTCCGAACAGATTGTATTACCGAACGTGTACAGTTAAGCGCCTAAAATGGGTTTTCATACGCATGAGATTACGCGTATGAAAACCACACTATTGAAACAAAGGTGTGTCTTTTTCCCATAGGTTTCACACGTTCGGAAATACAGTACCCTTTTCAAGGGACCAAAACGCCGCGTTGTTGGGAAGGGGTTCACTCGGAAGGGAATATCGTATTAAATCTAGGTTGTCTTTTTAAAATTCCATCAACTTCTTTTTCTGTAGGACTTTGAGCATTCATTATGTAAGTTTGACAGATATTTGTTTGATATTTAATTTTCTATCGTTGATTTTCTGAAAAGTGTTCGGACACTGGATCAACCACCATATAGAATGTCAGTCTTCAAAAGGAACTCCCTATGTCACCCTCTGTAACCAGCAGCATACACTGCTCTGAGGCCTAATAAACACGGTTTTCAAAACATTGACTACTGAACACAAAACAATATTCTTGAAGGATCCTTATCTTTTGAGGAATAGGTGGGTACGTTCAAGGAGTTCACGAGTTTGATGTAAATACCATTTCAGAACCACAGAGCTCCAAGGTTTATCCTATAGAATCTAAGATAAGGAGTTGATTTCTAGAGAATAAAATTTCTATTTTGGATAATTCTCTTGACTCTTCATTGCAAGGAAAGGAAGGTTGTGTATTTCATCATCCTCTTCACACTCTTTGCTGTTTTGTGGAATGCACCTCAGTCACATCACAGAAATAACCCTCTTAATTGATACCTTACATTGATAGTAACCAGAAAATGTTATCTCATTCTTGTGCATCTGCATCAAAATACATACCAGTTATTCAATTTCATCAAAAATCCAAGATGGCACTAAGATGGCCAAATTTGAACCCTTTTAGGACATGTTTTGTTTTTTTAAAGAAACACAAACTTTCATTAACTTAACACTTTAGGCAATACAAAAAATAAAAACAGCAACAAACCCTGTAAAAGAACCAGATGTTAGGGGTGCACATGAACCTGTAATCTGACTAGACTAAAAGGGGCAGGATGAAAGCTTCATTTCCAAGCAGCTCCTGAAAATATCAGGAAGGCTGGCCAGCCTGCATTCAATACTATGACATCTATACCATGCACATCTACCCTCTTGACAATGCACACCTTTGGACAACTATCCCCTGGATCAGTGCCCCTGGATCAGTGCCCCTGGATCAGTGCCCCTGGATCAGTGGTGGACTTACATAGGGGAAATCCAACCCATGCCCCCCCCCCCCTTGAAAGCTAACTGGCATACATGTACCATTAGTACACATTGAGAAAATTTTGCCCCCTTAATTGTGTACTTTTCCGGCACTGCAGCCCCCCCCCCCCCCCCTCCAAAATCCTGGATCTGACCCTGCTCTGGATAACTTCTCTGCTCTCCCACAGGGCTATTCCACTCCCCTCTGAAAAACTAACTCTCAACAATCAACTAGGGAAATTACCATCTAAAAAATGGAACTGGTGGACATTCCATGCTCAAAGATGAAAATCAACATCCTGATAACTGCATATTTCTCCCCCCCCCCCCAAAAAAAACAAGTGAATGAGTAAATTACGCAATGCGTGATAAATGTCCCCGCCGGAAGTGCAGATCTGTGGAAATTAACTAGCCTGAACCTTAAAACTTCAGTGAAAAACTTTAGTGAATAAAATAATAATGTTACTGCATGCAAAAGAAGAGAATACCAACAATGCATGTATACAACTGAAATATAAAACATGAAAACATTATGAACCTTCAGCCATTTTGAATAAATTTGCATAAATTTGCATAATTAATGAATTTCAAAATTCTGTGTAGAAGTTTGGAAGCCCCCACCCAGCCCTATCAGATAAAACAATCGGAATCAAAATCCGATGTGAAATAGAGGAGAAGTAGCATTTTTCGTCAATTTTGAATAAATTTGCATAAATTTGCATAATTAATGAATTTCAAAATTCTGTGTAGAAGTTTGGAAGCCCCCACCCAGCCCTATCAGATAAAACAATCGGAATCAAAATCCGATGTGAAATAGAGGAGAAGTAGCATTTTTCGTCACTTTTGAATAAATTTGCATGAATTTGCATAATTAATGAATTTCACGATTCTGTGTAGAAGTTTGGAAGCCCTCACCAAGCCCTATCAGATAAAACAATCAGAATCAAAATCGGCCAAGAAATGACGGAGAAGTAGCATTTTCTAACATTTGAGCACACACGGACAGACGGACGGACGCACGGACGGACGGACGTACGGACGGACGGACGGACACACACACACACGCACACACGAACGGAGCCCGTTTCATAGTCCCCTCGCGAACTTCGTTCGGCGGGGACAAAAAACCCAAAATAAATACCTCAAGGAAAATACAGGGTAGGTGCCATAGACGAGGGTATTATTAGTTCAGAGAGTAGTTGTGTGGAGGAAGTTCTTGGGTTAACTGTGAAGACATAGTGTACTTTGACTGTTGTGTGTCTTGCCTCTCCCATCCCTCTATATCTCAACTTACCAGGTCCCTTTACTTGTGTGACAATCTGACTGTTGTGTTTGCCTGTCTTTTCTGCATGTTCATCAGTAAAGCCCTCACCATGAAACAGCAAAGTGAAAGAGGTGCCTTCCATCTGTTTTCTAGTAGGTCCCTCATGGCTGAATACACCTCCAGAGAACAGCTTCGGATACTAGGTACATAAAATCATTCACAAACTTTGAACAGCATAGGAAACTAGGTACATAAAATCATTCACAAACTTTGAACAGCATAGGAAACTAGGTACCTAAAATCATTCACAAAGTTTGAACAATTTGGGCTACTAGGTACAAAAAATTATTCACAAACTTTGAGCAATTTGAGCAATTTCAGCTACAAAGTAAAATCATTCACTCATTATAAACAGTTAGGAATACTAGGTACATAAAAATCATTCACACACTTTGAACAGCTTGGAACAGGTAAAAAAATCAGTCATGCACTTTAAACATTTTAGGATACTGGGTATACAACAGATTACATACAATCACTTTAAGCCTCCCATTTCCCCCCCCCCCCACCCCCCACCCCCGAATCTCAGCCATTGAGTGAAAAAAAATTGCTGAAACTTGGCATGTAGATAAAGCATCTCATAATGAATAAGCCTGTGAAGTTTCATATCTATATCTCAAAAGGTTTTGGAATTATCGCTAATTACATACTTTCACGTACTGACATTTCTGCATTGTCTACAATACATGTACATATGGAGTAATGCCTTTAGCTGTGCACAGCGCTGCAATTTTTGATGCTGCATGGTACATCTATTGGTCAAAATTTTATAAATTTGGTATCAAAAGATGCATAAGACTTTAGGTTATAGTCATGAAAGCTCATGGTGCAAAAATCATCCTTGAAGATACTGTAGTGCACATCTGGGGGGGGGGGGGGGGGGGGGGTGGGGTGGTGGAGTGGAGTTGGCCACCCCCCCCCCCCCCCCAGCCTTTTAGGGTCAAACAGTTTGGGATACTGGGATAGACGACTTTCAAGACTAAATTACAAAATGTCACCAATACATATATTTACACATGTACCAACCAAGTATTGGAACTTTATCATCATTATTTTATTGTTTAATATTGAAATTATTTCCCATTTACACACATGTACTTTCACAACCAGCGCAGGCATACTTATCATGAAAACGTCTGTGAGACAGGGATTGTCTATAATAGTGAATCACTGAATTCCATCCTCTTTCAACATCCATTACATTCATGGCACATGCATGACAATTCTTCCTTTACAATACATTTAGGCCATTCTATGTGTGACCAAAAACATGAACAGTTATTTAAACCGCATCTTCTATTTCTGTCATTACATTATTAATGTTTTCGCTGTTCAACATCTGAGTGATACTGTTTTCCTTAACTGATGTACTGGTACAATTATTTTGTTTCCATTGATCATACACTCTTTTCCTTCAGATATAAAATTGATAGAGGTTACATGTGTCTCGTTGTATACAAACCATTATTTGCAAGATTATAAGGTACGGTAACTGAATTTCACTTCTAGAAGAAATAGAGATTTTATTTTTACCATTTCATTATGATGATTAGAAATAATGATTACTATATCACTTTGTCTGGTTATGGGTGTGAAAAATGGTTCAATTTGGAATGAATGGCTTTAGATCCCAGTCAGGTAATATCAGTTTTACTCACCTTTTCCAGAAGATTTCTGCCAAATTTGTATTTTGCCAGGACTGCAAATATGGTTCCAAAGAAAAGAGTGAGTAGAAGCCAGAATAAGTTGCTCACTGTCATGTATGCTCCATACTGGACCTAAATGTAAGAGAAGAAAAGGTAGTACATTTATTACAACTTGGCTTTTAGTTTAAGGGCGAAAACCTTCCTAAAAGATTGAAATGGGTGAAAAACTGAAAAATCTGGGAAACAGTTTAGTGAAAGTTTGCATATTATCTCCCAGCAAATAGCTGAGATTGCTGTGCAGAGAGGGTCCAAGGGTCATCGCCTGGACCTATGGCACTGTTTTAGCCATGATCTTGTGCTCCTTTTAGATATTTACACTAGAATTGAAAATCATGGATGGAACATAAAAACACATCTAACTTTTGATACAAATAGAATGATATGAGCTATATCTTATACATTTCATACCAATTTCCATTTGGCTACCAAAACTCTACAGGAGAATTAATTATTTT
The DNA here is from genome assembly GCA_025618425.1 of Heliocidaris tuberculata. NCBI lineage: Eukaryota > Metazoa > Echinodermata > Echinoidea > Camarodonta > Echinometridae > Heliocidaris > Heliocidaris tuberculata. Next base: position 1,408,802 of record CM046834.1, read on the forward strand.
CTTTTCTGAACACAATGACCTTATTACGTACAAACTAAAAAGAGTACTTTTTTTTTAGTATTCTCAGAGCTAGACAATCTTTTGTGAATGTTAGAATATTTATTGTCTCAGTGTTGGAAGATGTAAGCAAGACATTATTATACTTTATTATATGACCCGTACTTACAGGGCAGACATAATAATCCTCGACCTTAATGGTTCTTAAAGGGCAATCCAACCTTGGTAATAAGATGACTCGTGTGAAAGCAGAAAAATAAGAGGAAAAAAAAAACAGGATGGTGAAAGTTTGAAAGAAATGGGACAAGGAATAAGAAAGTTACGGATGTTTGAAAAATGAGATCACTACATCTATGTGAATCTCAAATCGGCAATTTGGTGAGTCGATTGTGACATACTTGTGGACAACTCTCCCATTTGTCGTACACAAAAATATCATTTATTTGCGGTTTTCTCCGAAGCGCCTTTACCCTCAGGGCAGTACTCAAAATATATTGGAGATAGCATTATACATGTAGGTCCTCATGAAAGAAAAACTTCCTGCTGAGTAATACGTTTTGAAGTTTTAGTCATTTTGTGCGTCGGAGCGAATGGGGGAGTTGTCCGCAACTACATCACAGTGACATTACCTATTCGGCCAATTTGAAATTCCCAAATGTATAGTGATTACAACTTTCAAAAATTCATAACTTTCTTACTGTTTGTCCAATTTCCTTCAAACTTTTACCAATCTGCTTCTCTGATTTTCCCCCTTTCTTTCAGAGCAACTTGCCATTAAGGTTGATTTTCCTTTTAAGTTTAAGGGGAATGAAACTCTGGTGAAAAATCCATTTTAATGAAAAGAGAGGATAGAGAGAAGCAATTTTAAAAACGTTCCATCAAAATCGGTTAAGAAATGAGAAAGTCATGAAAGTTTGAAAAGTCTCAATTTACTTTCTATGGCGATTCTCAAATTGGCAATGTTGGTTCAAAGTGACAGGTAGAGTAGTACAACTCTCCATATGTTTTGTACACAAAATTTCATATTTTTTCTATTATCTCTAAAGATGATGCTTGTCTTTTCGTGTACTCACACATATGTTGTGTTGGTGACACGACATTTGCTCCTGCGACGTTTGCTCCTCCGTCTATATCTCGAAAGGTCAAAGGTTAAGGTCAAGGTCATGATTTGGTTTTTTGTTCAGGACAATATGAAGATTAGGATTAGGATTAGGGTTAGGGTTAGGGTTAGGTTTAGGTTTAGGATTAACATGGCAAAGTTAGACCGGAGCAATTGTCGCAGGAGCAAATGTCATGGAACCGTTGTGTTAAATACATTTCTCCAAGATATATCTTGAGCTAAGGAGAAAAGCTGCACCTTAAGAGATCATAGGGAAAATATGAAAATATGAAATTTTGTGTACAAAACATATGGAGAATTGTACTACTAAACCTGTCACTTTGAAACAACATTGCCAATTTGAGGATTGCCATAGAAAGTAAATTGAGAATTTTTAAACTTTCATAACTTTCTCATTTCTTAACCGATTTTGATGGAACTTTTTAAAAATTGCTTCTCTCTATCTTCTCTTTTCATTAGAAATGATTTTTCCCAGGGTTTCATTCTCCTTTAACATAATAACAAAGAAAAAAAATGAGAGAAACGGGAATCAAAATGTCAAAATGGGTGGGAGAACAGACAAGTGGATGAAGAGACTAATAGACAATGTGAAGGCTTCATTCCTCTAGTTTGAGAAGATAAATTTGAAAAATCAAAGTAGCTTGGAAATATTTCTATATTCTCTTACTGGTCTTTCATCAGAGCTTTCATAAAGGTATCTTTGAGTTCGCCTTACAACTGATGCATCTGCACCAGGAAAGAGAAGACTCCATCTGTTGGCCTTTTCACTAAAGAACACCTGGCCTCTGGGAAATTTTGAGAAAATGAAAATAAACAGAGTTGCAAAATAAAAACAAAATGAAGACAGAGGAAGGATCAGAAATGGATTTTTATACCAGCAATTTTTACATCATATTTGTGTGTTAATTGTATTTCAAAGAATCATATGCGAATAAATTATCTATAAAAAAAAAAAAATCAGTCATCATGAATGAATAGGGTACAGAAAAAAAGTTCCATGTAAAAAGTAAACATATCAAATCTTGAGTAAAACCCAAATTTTAAAGTAGGCATGTTTACACACATTAGAAAACATTTTAGTGAATTTGCCAAACATGGCACAGAGCCAGGGGTTGGGGAGGAAGGGATGAAGCAAAATCAATGCAAGATCAAGCCAACTTCATCTTCTTTCACTATTTCTTTACTATTATCATTTTGACATTTCTTATGTTAACTGTCCTTAATGACCTTTGATCTCTACACTTTAATAACTTCATCACCATACATGGTGAAACGTACTAAAACCTAAAGTGATAAGGTTATCAGATGTCACACAATAAGTTGACTTAAAACATGAGATTTTTGAAGAAATTTGACCTCTCTGACCTTTGACCTACTTACCCCATAATCTACAAAAACATCTCCCTACAGATGGTATCATTTTCCACCAACAATCCCAATATCTTACTTGCATCATCACCTCTCTTAAAATTTCAAGCTTAATTTTGCACAACTTTGCTCCATTTCTGTAATCTGTGAGCCACACCATTCCATGAGATTGCTGGCTTGGCAACCTTTTATTTTTATAGGTCTATATATGCCTCAGCCTAAATTCAGTTAAGTTCACGACTGAAACCATTCTTGAAATATTGCAATAACAAGACTAAGAAGACTACAATTTTATTACATGCTAATTGACCTCCTTGACTTTTGACCTTTGACCTAACCAAAAGTCTGATCACTTTAACTCCTTGTCATGTATACAATATAATTGAGATATGGTGATAACAAAACTAAAAAATCTTTAAGATAATGTTCTTTGAGGTTAATTTTATACTTTCTAGCGTTATACAAATTATTTTTTCCGGTGGTTGGTACAATCTAATGCCTCCGGCACCACCTTCGGTGGGCGGCGGCATAAAAAGACAGTAAATGAGTAAACTATGAAACCCTTCATGTCTGAATCTACTTTTGTCTGTTTCAAGTTTTAAGGAGTTTTCGTACACTTGGTTACAATGATATACAGTAAATACCTCTTTCTCAGCCTTGGCGCATACTTAGGAAGAGCCTTGTTCTTGACGCTTTTACGCAATCTAATGAGTTCATTGGCATTAGCAAACCCATGAATAGCTGACTGCCAAGTTGCATAGTGAGCAGCTGATCCCTAAACAAATATAAATCAATATACTCTGTTACAGAAAAATTTGAAAATAAAGGGCATGTACAAACTTTACATTATTACCAGAAGAAAATGATATCAGTACAAGTCAAATGTCTCACCACCACCGCGTTTAACCCTAAAAAGTTATTTGGGTGATCTCTCAGCCGATGGGGATGGATTCCAAAGCGCTTACATTATTATTATTACCCTGGTCACTGGATTCAAGTACTTCTAGTATTCTGCACATTACAGTACACAATCTCCAGTCTCTGAGGAGCATTCCAGCTAGTCGCCTGTTTTACAGGCGCACATGCTCCAATCACACTGACCTTCGCATCCTATAACCGGGTCCCATTTAGCACCTGGGTGGAGAGTGGCAAATGTAGATTAATGTCTTGTCAAAGGACACTAGCAGAGATGCCAACCCCAAAGGATTCAGTAACATTTACCATAGTTTTCAGGAACAAATGGGGGTCTCTCCGGAACACACGCCGCAAATCATCATTTTTAAACACATAGATCTTAAAAGTGCCCATCATTCAACCGCCGCCATGATTTGACTGCACGCAAGCAAATTCTATACCGGTAGCTACAGCACACACAAATACACTCACAGAAATTGTCACTCACCAAAAGTAAGTTCCGAAGTCACCTCCAAAAATCCACCTCAATAGCTAAATTCCACTGCCCAAAATGTGTGATTTTTCCAAAGCACACAGGGCTTTTTAGTCCGGTGCTAAGAAACAGTGTCGCCGAAAACACACTAAAATTCAAGAAATCAGGGTTTTGTGATACGTTTTTTCACTTATCGCAAGCAACGAGTGTGACGGTATCAGAAAAAACGAACTCAAAACCAATCTCCCCATACCTGCCGATGCAGTAACTTCATGTACAAAGTTGTATGCAAGTCCCGAAACGCCATAATTCAACCGAAATGGGAGCACTGACGGGCACCGCAGCATCCCCTATGCACAACAGCGATCGTACCCATCCCATGTAGTGAAATTCAGTGAGCGCGCTCGTGAGTGAATGCTAGCACTACATAGCTCAGTGCAAAGGCTTTGTGTAGATTTATACACAGGGGCCTACGTGTATTTTTGTTTGGTTTCCCGTAACATTTTGGTTGTTTACCGTAACACCGTAACAAGCACAATAAAACCGCAACAAATACGGCGAAACCGTAACGGTTGGCATGTCTGCAACAACACCTCTTCGACACCTCTAATCTTGACTTAGACCCTAATTAAAGCCTAAGCAAATATCACAGGAGCAAATGTCGGATCATCATATTTTCAGCATACATAAAACTGACCTCCACTGACTTGAAAACTTGACCAAGTTGTCAGCACCTGACCTTTTGATCAATGAAAATTTTAAAATTGTTGTGCATGTCAAAGAGAATGATCTTAAGGGCACTCCTACTCAGTGTCACATTTATTTTGGTTCAGTACATTTCCAATTACACTTTCAATCACATTAAGTGCACAAATCTTGTCCTACAAATTAAACCTAGAAATGCTGATACAGCCCAATCTTGTCTTGCTCCAGCTAAATTGGCAAGAAAAAGAGACATTTTCTTTTAGTTCTAAAAGGGTCTTACAGTAGAAAGTAGAATCCAGTAAAGACAGTATAAATGACCGAAAATTGAAAAGAACAACAATTACTGACATATTTAAAGGTTGCATGAAATTAAGAGATGTTTAATAATCTAAAATGTTATTCTCTATGTTACAAAGTGATTATTCAAATCATAAGAATATTTGACAAAATTGCAAAATATGAATGTATAGATCATATACTTTCAATTATTCATAAGTGGTGGTTATACAATTTTATGTCTATTGAAAACAACCAAATGATTTCAAATGGACAAACTTACAAACATCTTCTGATGTTTCAAAATAAATTCAAAGTTTGGTAACTCTTTCTTACCTCACTGCCAGTGTGTATGCTCAGGTAGCTTTCCACTGTGTTCAGTATTCCTAAAAATCAAATTAATGATGCAAAGTTATAGCATATCTTCTGTACTGATCTCCAATGAAGGAAAATTAAATCAATATGATCTTCTCTACACAATAAATTTCTTTTGACATTCTTCTTTGAACGTAATTGTGAATATACAGAACACAGTGATATCATTATAAATCACATCTGCATGGCACATGTCATGTCTGATAACATTTTGCAATCCAGTGTCCTTAAAGGAGAATGAAACCCTGGGGAAAAATCATTTTTAATGAAAAGAGAGGATAGAGAGAAGCAATTTTTAGAAAGTTCCATCAAAATCGGTTAAGAAATGAGAAAGTTATGAAAGTTTGAAAAGTCTCAATTTACTTTCTATGGCGATCCTCAAATTGGCAATGTTGCTTCAAAATGACAGGTTTAGTAGGACAACTCTCCATATGTTTTGTACACAAAATTTCATATTTTCCCCATTTTCTCTCAAGGTGCAGCTTGCCTCCTTCTTAGCTCAAGATATATCATGGAGAAATGTATTTGACACAACATATGTTGAGTTCACAAAAACACAAGCATCATTTTTAGAGATAATGGAGAAAATATGAAATTTTGTATAGAAAACACATGGAGAGTTGTCCTACTCTATCTGACACTTTGAAGCAACATTACCAATTTGAGGATCGCCACAGAAAGTAAATTGAGACTTTTCAAACTTTCATAACTTTCTCATTTCTTAACCGATTTTGATGGAACGTTTTTAAAATTACTTCTCTCTATCCTCTTTTTTTATTAAAATGGATTTTTCCCCTTTAATAATAATAATAATAATAATAATAATAATAATAATACATAATAATTCATGACTCTGGGTTTCAAGAGGTGCTCTGGAATTTAAGCTGTGATGCGAAATGATGTTGTTGTGTTCTGAATTGATTACTGATACACACAGATTTGGGTGCTTTAATTTGTCAAGAAGTACAATCTAGCTAAGATTCAAAGCATTGTTTCAAGAACAGTATTTAAAGAAATTTCATAAAACTTACTCCCAAGAATTATTACAGAAACCAATATTTTGAATAGCTGTTTGATAAATTGTAGAAACTGATCTTTGAAGTGCTGTTTCGTGTATATAGCCAAGAAATTATTGTAGAAACAATTTTTTTTTTAATTATTGAATTGCTGTTTGGTCAGTTGTAGAACCAATTCTCTGTATTGCTGATTGTATGATATATGTTAGAACCCTTTTTGGAGAAACCTATATATTGAATTGCTGTTTCATATAGAGCCCTGCCTTTGAACTTGTTTGAAATATGCCTTTCATTTTAGAAACTTATAAATTGCTGTCTGATATACACCTAGTACTGATGTGACCTACCTTTGAATTGCTGCTTAGCATAAAGAATTCCCATATCAGCTGGGATGCTATCAAACCCACAGGATCCAACTACATATACTCCAGCTTTCTTGGCTTTCTCATCAAAGTTCAGATGGATACCTTCCAAAAACTGAGAGCAAAACAAAAATAAAATACCAACAACATATGATGTGACATAAGACTGAAATCAATCCTTTTTTTGCACAGTACAGCACATCCCATTGTATATTTGGCTTGATAGGCCTATCTTATAGCACCTTGGACATAATCTCCAAATGGATACTGGTGCATCAGTGTTCATATAAATGATTATAGCTCTAAGGCTCTTCTCAGTTATGTGCATCTAGTTTTACTATGTACAGAGGTAAAGGTAGTGATCCTCAAAAGCAGCCACAAAATCATTTGTACCTTAAAGAAAAATTGAGCCTTATCTCACTGATAAGATAATAACAATAGATCACAGAGAGAGCACTATTTAGTCTTGGAGGGTTGAATCTCCATTATGCCAATTAGAGTCTTTGTTTGCTTTGACAATAAATGAAGAAACTGTACAATTTGAAGTAAAGGTGTTTCATTCTTCTTTACTTGGTGTATTGGGGGTCAACCTGATAAGCTACTTAATAGGGCTGGGACTAAAAACCGGGTACCCGAGTCCCGCCCGAGAGCCTCGGGACCCGGGTCAAAATATTAGATAACCGATACCCGAAAATGAGTATTTAATTATCACCTATGTATGTACACGACAAGGCGGTAGATGAACGTCGAACAGCCATTTACTATTTACATGTAAAAAAAATCCATGTAGCGCTCTAGCGCACCATTGCAGTGATGCGCTTTTGATTCGTTCAACTCACTGTGAAACATAACCTTACACATTCGTATACACAGAGAGCAAAGCTCACTGCCGCTATTCGGAGACTGCTCATTGGTTCATTGAACCCATGACATAATTTGCATTTAGTGCCCTTCCCCCTTCTTTGCAGTGAACGATAAGTCTATGAGCGATTAACGGGCGTAAAGTTTACAAACTCATGCATATTCAACAGTCGCTCCACACTCGCACGTGGCATCTCACAACTCGTACACTATTAAACAGGTATTTTTAACATCGACGATCATGATCTGACACTGTCACAATATCCTGAAACTTTAGCAAAGAAGTTACCAATTACTGAAATCAGATTAAGAGTACATGAACGATATATCCAAAATAATATCCTTCATTGTTCATGCGAAAGTGAAAAGCAAGGCTGTGAGAAGCAAAGGATGTCTACATGTACAGTGCGCGCGATTAACATTTTCATTCATAAAATTGGGCTTGAGACGTCATTTCATGAGCGGTCCGTTAATAACAAGTCATGACAAGTCATATGCCAGCCAGCCAATGAAGGTATGCGCCTTTTTTTTTCTTTTTTCTTTTTTCCTTTCATATACCGCGGCGGCATTGGGCGGAAAGGCGCTTTGTATAAACAGATCGAATTTCAAAAGGGAACCGCATGTGTGTGTTAAAGGATGAAGTTGCAGTCGGACAGAGAAGAAAATGTTGGCTTGACGATTTTTTTTGATGAATGATGAGTTTGATGAATGATGATATTTGATGTCTGATGAAGATAATTGTTTTGATGATGTTATTATCTTGATAATGATGATATGATGATGATGTCTTTGATGATTATGATGATCGATGATGATATCAATGGTGCTATATGGTTGATCATGATGAATTGATGATTATGTGAATTAATGACGATATGAAATCATGTGATGATGGTATGGTGATGATGTGATAATGATATGATAATGATATGATAATGATATGATGAAGTACAGAGTGAGTAAGTGACTCGATCTCTACGATCACGATGTCAAAATTCCCAAGAGCTGCCCGTACAAAATTATTAAGAATCATCATGATCATCGTCTCAAACGAGTTTTTCTTCATAAGATTTCTTTGTATTCCCCTTCCTTTTTTATAAGTACATGTACATTCATGTATTTTGGATAAACATGTGCGAGGGACTGTTGACCGCGCGTGACTACCTAAGGCGCTGGCGCGCTGGCATGATTAGACGGTAGACAATTTCTACAGATTAGATTTAGGCGGCTTATGCCTATCCTGTCTTGCGCCTACGCGATTTCCTCCGCCTGTTTTGTTGTTGTTGTTGTTTTTGTTTTTGTTTTTGTTTTTTCCTCGAATGGTTTATTTCAGTTGCCAAACACAAAGGAGTTTTCCCACAGTGTTTGTAGCTTCTTAGGGGTAAATATTGGCTTGTAATTCGTGTTATATCATTTTCGGGTAACCGGGAACCCGCCCGAAAAATAGTCGGGTTCCCGAATTGAAAAAATACCCGAAACTCCCACCCCTACTACTTAACCCTGGATCTACCGTGCATCTCAAAAAAAAAACTTTACACTTTTGAAATGGCTGCCAAATAAAAAAATATATGATTCTGGGGGAAAAGGTTTATATGTATGGATAGCTCATGGACTCAACTTTCATATGACACCAAAAAGTCGGAAAATAATTCATGCTTGGGTGAGCACTGCTCACTTTTGTAAAGGGTATGAAAATTAGGTTGCGCAGGAATTAGCCTTCAAATTTGTGAGAGGAAAGTCCTTTGGAGCTTACGGAATTGAGGATGATATGAAAAATTTATGATCAATTGTGATGAGTTTGGGTTTGCTGATTTGCTAATTTCCATACCCTTTACAAAAGTGAGCAGTGCTTACCCAAGCATGAATTATTTTCGGACTTTTTGGTGTCATATGAAAGTTGAGTCTATGAGCTTTCCATACATACATATGTATAAACCTTTGGCAGCCATTTCAAAAGTGTAAAGTTTTTTTTGAGATGCACGGCAGAGTAATGACAGAAACATGACATACCTGAGGTTCTCCACATATGTCTACATGGTGACAGCCACTTTCTATGCATGCCCTCACAACTTGCTCTCCATAGAACCTATACTATAAAACAAAACAGGACAAATAGACATGCTCTATCATCATGCATACAACTATAAAAATGGGTGTATGTCCTATTTACAACAACAACAAAAATGGGACACATGTACCAAACTTCAGTACCATAAAAAGAAAGCATAATTACTGTTTCTACAATAGAACCATTTTTCAAAGGAGGAGCTGTGCTGAAGTTTGTCTAGAGGACACTTATTCAAGGTCATGTCCATATAATTAGCATATCTTTTCATTTAATTACTCATGATAGTTCATCAGGAGCTCTTGCAGTGCAGTACAATACATAGTTTTTGCACTTTATAAATTATTCTTATTATTATTCTTATTAATTACAGAATGTAAATTCACACTGACCTGTCAAATACATGTATAAATACAGATTGCATCATAAATTTGAAACATCACTTTTCATCCATTTTCTGCACCAAGAAAAGTCACCCCCCCCCCCTGTAAAAAAAAGTCTCATTCCGGAAAGTCCTTCACAGCTTATATTTCATAAACTTGGTAAACAAATTTTGCTTTTCACTAGTAAAATATCTTATCAATAAAGTTATCACAATTTGTAACTTAAAAAACCATCATTACTAGTACTATTACCAGAGCTGCCAAGTTCTATTTTGCAATTTCAGTATTCTTAACCCCCAAAATCAGTATTTTTCCGCATGGCAAATAAATGCATGTATACCAGCAGAGTTCGATCACAGATTACATTTCAGTCCCACACGTAGACAATCATGTTGTAGCATAAGCAAAGCACACAGTAAACATACTTGGCATACGAACAGATATCCGATATGTACGTCTACCCGTTAGCGCGCGGAGTGCGCACCAGCCATGCCACAGACTAATACATGATTGACACGGCGCACGCACCGGCCATAGACTATATACATAACTGATTTTGTACATTTCCGTATTTCAACATGAAAAACCGTACTCCCGTATTTTAACTTGATTTCCGTACGAAATACGGGAAATCCGTACTACTTGGCAGCTCTGTATTACTAATCAGAATGTACAACTGTAAGCATCATTAAATAAAGTATTTTAAAAGAGACTATGTCATACTTACAGGTCCAACACAGTTAAGAAGAACAACCCCTTGGTCACACATATCAGCTAGGGACTGGTTGTCATTCACATTGGCTTCAATCATACCAATGTTACTTAGATCCTTTCCTATCAATTGAAAGAATGGAATATGGAATCAATGTTATTGCATTTTCTGTGACCAACAGCTAGGGACTAGTTGTCATTCACATTGGCTTTAATTATACCACTGTTACTTATATCCTTTCCTATTAATTGAAAGAATGGAATACGGAATGTTATTGTCTTGTTCTATGACCAACATGAGGGAGTGACAGGCCATTGTGCTTGTATTTTTGTGATTTTCTTGCTCTGATTTTTGTTTCTCTGAACAAGGAATAAGCCATAACATTGCCTTTGAATCTGTCTTGTCCTTGTTAACTAATAAAGCATTTGTTTTGAGGATTAAAAACCAATGAATAATTATATTTTTATTTTAGGGCAAGAAATGACATACTAAAACTGCTGTGAGACTCAACATTAACAAGCGAGTTACAACGGTCCCAATTTATTATTAAAGACCATGTTCAATTTGTTATTTAATGGCTTACACTGGACTTTGTAAGCAATGTCTGTCATACAGCAAGTCATAGAAAACATTCATTCAACAAAAAAAGCATGTGGTTGAAACATTTCACTTCTGAATTTTCTCTGTATTCAGTGGTACTGCACACTGCACATATAGTGTGAGTAAATAAAGAGGAAACCCATATTTTACATGTAGCCCCAATATTTTAAAAACGATATGAAATCGCTGAAATGTATTATAATGGTATGACAGTTGATAACGTCTACTTTAATTTGATAGGCTGCTCACCAAAATACGATCATGGATGACTGAGCAATGGCTATTTTAAAAAAGCATGTCAGAATCGTCTTTGCCCAAGTTTGGGCTAAATAGTGTTTAGGAGTTACTTCCATTATTTGTGAGTGCATTCAGCTGGAATGGAGATCATTCAGCCAACCTTGGGTTGACTGTTCATTTCATTCAAAACTTGGGCAGAGCAAATATGACATGCATCAGGAAAGATGTTACTTTTCAGCTGTCCATGGTCAGATTTTATTGATCAAAGTGTCAAATTATAGGAAACATGATAGGCTACAATACGAGTATCTTGGATTAAATATACATGTATATATATATATATATATATATATATGCACTGACTGCAACGACAATTAGGGTTGAATCTGGATCTCTTTTTATTAACTCACACTGTATTTACCATAATCTATCTCTAGAAATATTTTTACAACATCAGGGCCCCGTTGCATAAAACTTACCATTAACGATAACTTTGCCATCAATGGTAACACCCATGGAAACCTTGATTTTGATTGGCTGTTGAGTGATGTTACCATGGTAGCTGCCATTGATAGCAGAGTTACCGTTAATGGTAAGTTTTATGCAACGGGGCCCAGGTCTCCCCATCATTTAATATATCATAGTACATGTATTTTTCATTGAGTAGACCAGATCTATTTTCACAAGTAACAAGTTCTGCTTAGACTCAGATTTATACTTGATAGTATACAGCATATTAAATTTGTTTCCATCATATAAAGCATTGTCCAGCCTTAAAATTTCACCACCAAACAAGTCAATTTGATTAAAAGTAGATATAGAACAACAAAAAAGGTTTTGAAGATATTCAAAAAAAGTCATGAATTTTGGAAATAAATGATGACTGTTTGCTACAACAAATTGGCAACTTGGTCTTGAAACGAAATGTGATACCATAGATCTACACTAGTTATTGATAGGACTCAAAATTAGCAGTTGCCTGGGTGCCATCGACTACCTGCAATCCCCCTGGGCAGCCTTAAAAGTCCTGTCCTTGTTGCCCAATGCAAACTGCAAATAAAAAAATCTCACTGCCATTAGTTCATTAAAGTTTAATTTGGCAACCTTAGCAACCATATAAATTAACTGCCAGGCTGTCAAATCCAAGAAAAGAGTTAAGCGAGGCATTGGCAACATGGCCCTCTGTGGAACAGTTTTCAGTTTGCATTACCACTGCACCTTTGAGTTGTTTTACCTATCACACAGCCATGACTTACTGATTTCAGACAAATGCGCCATGCGTTCCAGCTCCCAAGATAATATCTACATGTAGTAACAAATGTTTTAAATCACCCTATTCTAGAAGGGAAAAAACAACTTGACCACAAGAAAGAACAGCCTTGAACTGATACACTGAACAGCTGATTTGGTGTTCATCATGAGGGAGCAGTACCTTTAATATCCCCAGTCCATTATTTGCGCAAAGACATAAGCCACAAGCCCAAAAGAGGCCACCACCGCGAGACAGAACCCAATGTGCAAAATTGTAGAGAGGGCAGGCCCCTGGGAGCCGGGGGTGCTGCAGCACCCCCGGAATTTTTTGAGTGGGTGAGGACCCTGAGATGCTGAGGACCTTTTTTTTTTGCTTGTCAAGCAACTGCAAAAAAAAAAAAAAAATCTGCTCACAGCACCCCCAGTAACAAAATCGTTCCCAGGGGCCTGAGAGAGGGTGTGGAATTAAGTCCAGTTAAGAGACCCTATAACGACCGCAATTACTCAACATCTTCAAGCTTGATGTCCAGAGAAAAAGCTTCTTGTGAGTGTGACTACATGTAGGCAACAGCTACAACATGCATATACAAAACTTAAAAGTGGTGAAGTAGAAAGCTAAAAGGCAAGACATTTTAATTGCTAGTCTTCTGCAGGAGGTCAAAGACAAAAGCATGATCGACAATGGTTGGAGTTGCTGAAAACAAACTTTGGGGAAAATACCCTGACACTGATAAAAAATGAACTCAATTTGCTGTCTCATGTGTTCAGGCATACAAATTCTTAAGAGCATACATGTACATGTACTTCCATTTACCTCATGCAAGCATCATAAGAAAGTGGAGTGGAAGTTTGAACTGGGGAAAAACACATCTATATATTTCAATTTATTTTTATTCTTGCTCCTATAAATTTGTAAACTCTATTCTACATATAAGTTCTGTTCATTTTAACTCAAGCTTACACTGATTCATTTTTTTTTTTTACTGAATGAATTTCTTATATTCTTTTCATGTTGTTTGTTACATTCGGTTACTGGAATTCAGTATTTTTAAAGTCTTAATCAAATATGTTTTTCATATTCATTAACAGTGGCAAAAGTGAGCTCTGGGGCATCCAAATCTCATAAAAATTTCTGATAAGCAAAAAAAAAAAGGTTATCAGATTTTTGTTGTCCTGTTTTTCATCCAAAATTCTCTGACAATCATGTTTCTAACTAAAATTACTAAAATTAGGCATTATCGTGGTTGAGGAAACCGACATGTACTCAATCTGCACAGTTCAAAGCGCTTCATTGCATTCACGTCCATAGAGCTCTGCACGCAATTAAGCGTGTGCATGCCAACAAACAAGTGGTGGCACTAAATGTGCTTTTGTATGCCCTGGCTATATATGGCTATGCTATAATGCTAACACATTACTAATTTGTTTATTTGTTTACTAATACTACCACTGACATAAATAACATGAACACTAAGCAAATGGCATACGACGTACGAATACGAACGTAAAGAGTGCACAAAAGCACATTAGCCCCCAAGTGGTTTCCTCAACCAAGAAACAGCCTAAAATTCTCATTTAGAATAACTTTTTCCTTTTCTATTTTTTCTTCTTTTTTTAGGAAAAGTCGAGAAAAGAACGCTCGTAGCTCCTTGCCTATGTGAGACTGTGTCAAACATTCACTGTTGCTGTAGTCAAAAACAGACAACAAATTTGATCCAAGCAAAATTTAATTTTCTTAAATTTGCTAGATTACCTGATTCAGGGTCCCAAGCCAGGGACTCTTCAACTCTTACTACTAGTCTATGCCACTCACACTTATAGCCAGGTTATTGGAGATAACCTCGCACTCTGTACCTTCATACCGTGAGCAATTGCCTCCCATAGGCAAGTGTGTGATATCTTGCCCATATGTGTGCAGGAGAGGAACAAGATCACCGACCAAAAGCAGCCTGAAAATTTCACTTGATTATATTGATGTTTTTACCTCTTCAACTTAGAGGTCATGACAATGACAGGCCAAAATTGACACAGCCCCATATAGTGATGGTCCCTTGAGACTATGCTACAAAGTGAGGTACTAAGACCAGAGTTGAAAATGAAATTTAAAATACCGTAACGTAATTATTTTCCTCTCATGTATGAATGATCTAGAATGGACCACTTCCCGCTAATATACACAAAACCTATTGAACTTGAAGCCTATTCACCCGTCATTTGCCCGTTATAGCTATTGTGGAGTACAAGGTTATCTTCTAGTATAACTAAATGAAAAAAGAACTGTAGAATGTAGCCTAATTATAGTCAAGGATTGTAATTCCGAACAGATTGTATTACCGTACGTGTAAAGTTAAGCGCCTAAAATGGGTTTTCATACGCGTGGGATTACGCGTATGAAAACCACACTATTGAAACAAAGGTTGTGTCTTTTTCCCATAGGTTTCACACGTTCGGAAATACAGTACCTTTTTCAAGGGACCAAAACGCCGCGTCGTTCGGAAGGGGTTCACTCGGAAGAGAATATCGTATTAAATCTAGGTTGTCTTTTTAAAATTCCATCAACTTCTTTTACTGTAGGACTTTGAACATTCATTATGCAAGTTTGACAGATACTCATATGATATTTAATTTGCTATCGTTGATTTTCTGAAAAGGGTTCGGACACTGGATCAACCACCATATAATTATTAGGCCTATTTCATTACCAGTGGCACTTGCTGCCTGTCTCAGCACATGTTCTAGCTTTTCAGTATTTCTTCCAGCCACCGCCCACGTTAAAGCCGGTTCCTCATCTAGGCATCTAGCAAGTTCCTCCACCACAAATTGACCAGTGAAACCACTTGCCCCAAAGACGATAAGGTCAAATTTCTTGGATGCCATGTTGTCAAGCCAGGTCGAACTTCTAGTCTGTGTATGATGATGAGATGAGTTGACTGTATTGTACGGTACGCTATACGCGGTGCATTCATGCGTTTTTGCATGCATCGATCGCGGCCGGATGGGAATGGGAATTTTCTAATTTATCAGTTTAGTCTGAGATACCATCATCCGTAGTGATCGACACAGCGCTAGCGTAATAGCTAGCCTATGCGTACAGCTACAGCGCGCCTTTCGTGTTCAAAACCATAGTTCAAAACTACCTAGGCCCGTTGCGTTATACGTATATATACGTACCTGGGCAGCGTTTCATCAAACGGTCATAAGTACAAGTTCGCCGACATCCCATTGAAACGCGTGTATTAAAATTAACACGCGTTTCAATAGGATGTCGGCGAACTTGTACTTATGACGGTTTGATGAAACGATGCCCTGCACCTGAAAAAGGCCGCGCCGCGCCCGGCCCTATATAGCTAGCTAGCACAGTCGATATGCATCCAGGCGCTAGCCAGCTAGCTAGCCATTACTAGTACACTCTGAACTCGCATCAGATACATGATCCAAGGCCCTGGCCGGACGCGGACGACCGGAACAACCACTGGGTAAAGGCACTCCTGACCCTGCTAGCTACATACCTGCGCTGCAGCGGCGAAGGCCGAAGCGTCGTCGTTGAAACCCATCGTCGAAGCCAGCTGCAGGCAGATCGAACTCGAGTCGAAGGAACTTCAGAGTTCAGTAGTCTAGTCAGGTAGCACTAGACTGGATGAAATCCACTTTCTCGAGCGTGCCTTATTTCATCGGTACATCCTCACCCACCGGGACGCAGTCTACACCCTGACTTCCTGAGTTCATAAAATAAATTGAGCAGTGTTGAGACAGAGCAGTGCCAGGTAAAATTTAAAAAATAAAAAATCAGAATGAATAGAATTCTGAATCATGGGGTTGTTTCAACAAACCGTCATATGACAAGATCAGCGACATCTCGACACTGTCACTCAACTTGTCCGCTAGCTGTTTCACAAAGCAGTCTTTGCCAAGACCATGAAGACCAGTGACAATTCCCTGACAAGTGAATTGTCGGTAGATCTACTCCAAACCTGTCATATCTTTTTAGAATGCCATCAGGCATCAGTCACACCTTTGTGTATATATTGCTGCGTATTGCTGCGCTATGCGGGGTATATCAATACGCGGCAAATTTGATGAAGGTTGCAGTCACACTGTTGTGTATAACTATAAGCTCGTAGGCGATTTCCTTGCGATAGACTAGTTCAAATTTTTTTATAACTAGCGAGCAACTAGCACAGGCCTATGCGCTAGTCTGCGTATTGAGTACGTAGTGAGCACGTTTCATTGCGCTTTATTGGGCATGATTGATAATGTCTGCGTTCGGGCAGTATGCAGCAATACGCAAGCTAAATACGCAAAGATGTGATCCCTGCATTAGTTGTAAAGGTAACTCCACCAAAATAATCAGCTAAAATAAAGTGTAAAAATTGACTCTTTTAATTATAGGATGATCCAATTTCTTTGTTGCATATTATTTGTTTTGATTGGATTCTTATCGAATAGGTCTAGATCATGTAGCATTTCAGACTGCTTTTTATACAGTGGTAACCTGTAATCTTTCTCATTTGAAACACCAACTTGAGTTCTGCATGCACACTCGCAAGGCAGTGTATACAGCCACACGCGTGTGTCTCTACCATACGGCCACACACGTGTGGCCCTATCCACCGCCCGGCCGGAGGATACAGCCACACCCGTTTGCGCAGCGCGCCGGCACATAGCAAGTGCAGCATTGCATGAGCGATGTGTATATTTATGCAACGGTGCATGTTGCAAAACCTCATCATGAAGGTTTTATCTCTTGAAATTCACTGACATACAAACAAAATTTTTACTTCATTGTCATCTGATGACAATGAAGTAAAAATTTTGTTTGTATGTCAGTGAATTTCAAGAGATAAAACCTTCATGATGAAGTTTTGCAAGTATCGTTGCATAAATATACACATCGCTGGTGCTATGCACTTGCTATGCGCCGCGCAGCTGCGCAGACTCTAAGTGTCGCAGAGAATTTTATAGACGCGTGTGGCTGTATCCTCAGGCCGGGCGGTAGATACAGCCACACATGTGTGGCTGTATGGTAGAGACACAAGCGTGTGGCTGTATGGTAGAGACACAAGCGTGTGGCTGTATACACTGCCTACTCGCAAAGTGTACTTCGGTGAGTGGTCCTGTGAGTGATTCTATGTAAGAGATTCTATTTGAGGGATCTGATGCTATCTACATGTACATGTACATGTACTCTAAATCTAGCCTGTGTCTATGTAAAACTAACAGGTGAGGAGGACATAAACACAAGGCAGGCTTTGTTCAAACCAAGGAGTTACATGTAACTCATTGTTCAAACACATGCTCTGAATCTACTGACAGAGCTGACTGGCCTCCTCGATAGATGAGATCAGAATTTTTGACCTCCTTGTTTGTCTTATTTCAGACTTTATCTAGCTTGTTATTTTCTTTGTTAAAGGGCAATCCAACCTTGGTAATATGATGATTTGTGTGAACGCAGAAAAATAAGAAAAACAGGATGGTGAAAGTTTGAAAGAAATCGGACAAGGACTAAGAAAGTTATGGATGTTTGAAAAATGAGGTCACTACATCTATGCGAATCTCAAATTGGCAATTTGGTGAGTCATTTGTGACATTTTTGTGGACAACTCTCCCATTTGTCGTGCACAAAAATATCATTAATTTGCAGTTTTCTTCAAGGCGCTTTTACCCTCGGGGCTGTACTCAAAATACATAAATTGGAGAGAGCAAATAGGTCTTCATGAACAAAAATATCCTACTGAGTAATGCATTTTGAAAAAAAAGTGACATTTTAGTCATTTTGTGTGTTAGAGCGAATGGGAGAGTTGTCCACAGCTACATCACAGTGACATTACCTATTCGGCCAATTTGAAATTCCCATAGGCATAGTGATTACAACTTTCAAAAATTCATAACTTTTATGCTATTGCTTGTCCGATTTCGTTCAAACTTTCACCAATCTGCTTCTCTGATTTTTCCTCTTTCTTTCAAAGCAACTTGCTATTAAGGTTGGATTTCCCTTTAACCCTTACTGGGCTGGACTATTTCAAGCACCTCTCTGACTGGGGGGGGGGGGGGGGGGGGCCTCAGAGCCACCGCCTCAGAGCCGCCGCCCCTACATTTTTCCTACATTGTTATTTTTAAATGTAAATCTTTTATTTTTTCATTTAATATATGATTTATGCAAATTATGCATAAATACAATGTATACATTTGGACTGATAATCAAGTAATGAAAGGCCTTGGAAATCAAATTTAATGCAAGAAGTTCTTCCTAAACCTTAAAAACATTATTACATAAGAAAACATTTTTAAAGTGATTTGAATTCTTATGTATTCTGTGTTGTTTTAGAAATATATCTTATGCAAATTAACCCTACATGTATTTCTTTTTTTTTTTTACTTTTAACTTTTTAATTGTTTTTTTTTTAAGTCTGCTGTTTCAGAGTGTTATATGAACCAATATTCAGTTAGAATAGATGATAATTACAGCTTTAAAAGAAGAAATTATAGGTGATAAAGAAGGAACATGCAGTTTCCCATTCGTTTTGTACACAAAAACTCAGAAATTCTCCGTTTTCAGGCTGTCATGAAGTCATAAAAGGTCACATGACTTGGTAACGGTATGATCAATTTTTGTAAACTTGGTGTCAAAAGATACGCAAGACTTGAAAGAAAAAAGTCAGAAAGTTGCGTGGTGTGAAATGCAGCAGTTCAAAATGCACTGCGAAATTTGACTGGGGGGCCTTCCAGCCCCCCCCCCCCCCCCCCCCCCAGTACAGTAATTGCACTTTGCAGCACTTCAGTTACAGTTTTCTTTAACACTGTATTTATGAGTTACACTATAATGCATAATATCAGAGTTGTTTTGCAATTTTTTTGTCTTGTAATGCTGAGGAACAAATGTTATTTTTTGACAGGGAAATAACCGTGATGGGAGACAGAGGCAAGCTGGTTACCAGATGGCAGACATCATTACGTAAGGGAACAGATTTTGATTCCTGGGGACAGGTTGTGGAAGCAGTAGAAGAATACCAAATGTGAGTCCAACTGAAAACTTTAGATTTATGTCAGCATTATCATAAAATATTGACATTGCTATATCTTCATTGTTCTATTGTGCTAGTATGAAGACTACATGCTTTTTAAAATTCTTTTTTTTTTCATACCTCTTTTCTTTTCTGATGATTCTGCCTTTGCAATTTTCTTGTTTCTCCCATCTGTCTATTTATTTCTTTGTGTTCTGCTTTCTTTTATTCCTTTCTCCTTTCTTCTTCTTTCTCTCTCTCTCTCTCTCTCTGTCTTTCTTTAAGTTTATACTGCCATTTTGTTCTTCAATTCATTTCTCACTTATGTTCATCTGTTTGTGTTTGTTTTGATTTTTGATTTTCAACTATTATACCTGTGGCAGTGTTACCGAATTGATTCTTTTGTCACTATGTTTATGCTTCAGATACTGTTTTATACATTTGCAACTGGATTTTTTATACGTATTTGAGTGGAAAATAAATTGAATTAAATTGAATCTGTACTCCCATTTAAGTTTAACCATGGCAAGAATTAGTTAAGTGACACAAAATAGATTTATTATTCTTTTTATTTGTATTTGTTTCTAAAACTAATGTATAGAGAGAGAGAAGGGGGCATTGGGTTTTATTTATCCTTGTTTTTCTTCATACTCCTTAAATGGGAAGTCCACTCTGATATCAAGTTGGTTTTAAAAGAAGCAGAAAAATTAAAGAAACGGATCAGTGAAGGTTTGAGAAAAATACGATAAGAAATATGAAAGTTATGAATTTTTGAAATTATTATCAATCACTATCAGACACAAATTGGCAACTCCATGATGTACCTTGCAAGCTCCTTTCCCATTTGCCCTGTATCCCAAAAATCATTAGTTTCCATTTTCTCTAAAGAAAGTATTCAATCATACATGCATCTAATCATTGCTCATTTGTTTTTACACAAAACCTGTATGAAACAAATCTATTCCTTCATCAAAACCTATGAAAATGAAAATTTATGGAATTTTTTTTGTACTGAGCAAGTGGCCTGTTATGGGAGAGGAGCTCGCGAGATATATCACAGAGTTGCCAATTTGGGTTTCATTGATTACAACTTCAAAAAATCATAACTTTCTTATTTCTTATCGGATTTTGCTCAAACTTTTACTATTCTGTTTCTCCATTTTTCTGCTTAGATTTAAAACCAACTTGTTATCAGGGTGGACTTTCCCTTTAACCCTTAACCCGTAGTATGCATGGTAAAGTTACAATGTATTTGAGGTTGATATATGTTGTATCTGTATAAAATTATTTTTAAGATGATTGTTACACTTCAGCTACCCCCCCCCCTTTTTTTTCTGTTTTTTGAAAAATGACATTCTTTGTAAATGGGTTAATGGGTATTCCTTCTGCTTTTTTTCAGAGGATTTTGAAAATCCAATTCTGATGAGTTGTATATCATTTTTAAAGCTGAAAATCTACTCTTTCAGAAACAGAAATAAACTTAAAATTGTATCTGGTGACTTTCCGGTGGTTTTGTGGTGGCAGGTCATATTTAGTTAGTGCACACAAAACTCCAAGTTCATATAATTGATTTAAAATTAAGTGAATCAAAGATTAGGAATTCAGTTACAAAATATGGATTATTGAATCCTTTGTTGTAATGCATATGTACATGTAGGGTACAAATACATTCATATTTTTATATTGTATGAAATTATGCTTAAAGTGAGGGGAGCTTCTCTGCAATCAGCTCCCCAAAATTAAAAAAAATAAATTAATGATGGTTAATCTAGTGAATTCTGTTTATATCAAGATGGACATTTAATAAAAAAAAGAGATATAATTACATTTGAAATCTTATGTAACATTACATAAACAATATCAATCTATATTGAAACACTTAAGAGACAGAAAGAAAAAAGATTCAAGAATAGTTTGATCAAGGATGACCTTTTGGGAAATTTGGAAAGAAAATCCTCCATTGAGATAAATAAAATGAATTTGTTTAGAAATATTTTAGGTTCCATTTCTGTGTCCAAGTAAGTTTATGCATCACAAATTTTGTCTTGCAAATATATATAGGTTGGAAAGACAGCTCAACAAGGAAATGAATGCAAAGCCTTCTGTATTTTCAGAGAGCCAAAAGGTAACATCTATCAATAGACCACTTCGGTAATGTATACAAATTTTATACATACCTTTCAAACAAAGATTGTTCTTGACAACCTGAGAGCTTTCCGGAGGCTTGCCGGACATAGCAACAAGTAATGTATGCAAACTGGATTCCAAGCATTGAGGCTCATTTATAAAAAGCAGGTTGATGGAATAGCTCGTCACTAGGTGCTCAGAGAAGAAATGTGCATAAATTTGTATACATTACAGAACCGGTCTATTATTATGAAGCATTAAAGTAATGGTTTTTACATGTACATGTTAATCTGTGTCATCTTACTGTGATGTACAGTGTATATTGTATGTATCGTAAATGTATATCAAATCAAGAATACTTTGATTAAAATGCACATGGGTCATTCAATCCACAACAAATCAGTTACTCCCTTTTTATTATCTTGATTCCTAACGTTCTTTAATTCGGAACAATCCACAAATCCTAGACCTAGACCACATCGTCTTGCGCTGGGGTCATTATGGCATAGCCCTACATGTACTTACTAACCAGTGCAGGGTTTCAAATTAATGCTATCTCCAATATGACCAGTTTGAAATCCTTGCTGCATTAACAGTTCAAGTCTCCTATGAGTTTGAAATATTTCTATCACCCCCCCCCCCCATTTTGAAATATGTTTGGGGGGGGGGGGGAGAGGGGGGTCACATCAAAGACAAATACCAGCCTGTGAGTTTGAAAAGCTAAATTTCGAAATAATGTGTGGAGGCTGGACCCTGGGAGCCGGGGATGTTGGGGGTGCTGCATCACCCCCTAGAAGGCTGAGGATGCTAGGGGTGCTGCAGCACCCCCAGATTTCATTGGCAGGTACTTGCCTCATGCAGGCGGTAGTTAAACTTTATATAAAGCAGGGGGCAAAAAAACACAAAAGAGAGCACGGGAAGAAACTTATGCTTAAGAATTATTTGCCCCCAATCTACAGGGTAAAGTGCATTATAAATGGAGTTTTTCTTGGGTTCAAAATGCAAAAATGTTGTAAAGCTCGGTCATTTTACTTCCTCACATGTATTGCTTTATGATTTCTTATTTTTGCATTCCATTATTGACTAAATAAACTGCATGTTAAAAAGGTTTAAAATTGAAGAAAAAATCTTATTCTAATTGCTTTTTTCTCTATTTTTTTAATACAGTCAACCTTGCCTAAGTCGAATCTGTAGGGACTGAAGAAATAGCTTCGACTTAGAGAAAATTCGACTTATGAGGGGTTAAAACAATAGAATATAAAGAGAGGAGGAACTTGAATAGACCTTCGACTTAGGCGATTATTCGACTTATGCAAGGTTGACTGTATTGTGCCCCCAATACAGTATAGAATAAGTGTATAGAATAGATACAGTATTTTCAAGGGTTTACCATTTGAAAGGAACTGGAACTTTATGTTGCAACTCAAAACTAAGTAAGTGAAATGCTTAAAACATTGCTTTTGTAGGCTTAAAAATGCACACACAAAAAGTTACCGTGTGGTCGCTTCGCTTCCTCGCAGTTTTGTGTAACTATGGGAAAGGGGGGGTCATTTTTTGCCCAGAGCTCTAATACAGAAAAAGCCTTTAAAGTTTGGAACCTAGCAAAAAACTTCCTTGCTTCGTACTCTCGCACAAACAATTAGGACAACACATTTTGTCACGTTATGAACGGATTTCCTTCCTTATTTCCACATACATGTAACTACAATAATGCAAATTGCGTGTATTGCAGAGATTTATATGATTCAAATCGATTTCTAGCCCTTAAGTCCTGTACAAAATAAATACGTCAACTCTCACTTGGATGATTTTTTTGTTTTTTAGTGGGTTTTTTTATGTCGCATAAACAAAGTCAATGTTGCACCCAGGATCTTGTCATTTCGCTCCCAAGTATAGGATAGTGTTTCATCATTCTCTTGTTAAATATTGTGCCCCAATTTATAGGATTAAGTGTATAAATCACTTTTTCAAAGGTTCATCACTGCAAAGAAATGTCAACTTTCGGTTGTCTTCCTAAAATCCTCGACTATTTCTTATTGGTTTCCAATTTTCCATTAATGTTGAGCCCCATTTTAGAAGGAAATGAATACAAAAAAGGTTCAATGTTCAAAATTTGGATGCAAATTTTCCTGGGTAAATTGCATAAGAAATTGCGTTTTCTGGGTGAGAAATGCAACAAAATCTACCCCTCGGTTGCTTTGCTCCCTCGCTTGTACAATGATGGGGATGAGTTGGGGGGGGGGGGGTAGGGGTGCAACTGTTTGCCCCGGGTGCCATAATGCCTATAGATAAGCAACAGAATAAAACAAAAAATATGCTCACAGCACCCCCACTAAAAAAAATCGTTCCCAGGGGCCTGTATGGAGGCTCATAATTTTTTCTAAACAAATGGTCCCTGATTGATAGTTCTGTATGAACTTAATTACAGGTCCAATCACCAAACAATATTTTGGTCCATTGCTTAGGATTTCAAAATATATTCAATATATAAAAGCTTCATATATTACCTGATTTATTCTCATTTATTTCTAATTTGAATTATATTGCTGTGAAAATTTTTACATGTGCAGAAGCAAATGTTAATTGTCAACAGCATTTAGGTGAATGCATACATTGCATGCACCCAGTCACATTCATTTTTTTATGCCTCCGCCTACCGAAGGTGGTGCCGGAGGCATTATGTTTTTGGGTTTTCCGTCCGTCCGTCAATCCCGCTTTCTTGATCGAGCGATAACTCAAGAACCACATGAGGTATGAGCTTCAAACTTGGTGCTAGTATGTATCATCATAGGAAGACGATCTGACAAGATTTTGGGGTACGTAGTTCAAAGGTCAAGGTCACAGAGGCCATTTTTCTGAAATTTCAGGTGTTAGGCTCGTTCTAGCGATAACTCAAGAACCATTTGAGTATGAACTTCAAAACTTAGTGCTAGTATGTATCACCACAGTAAGAGGGTCTGATTAGATTTTGGGGTATGTAGGTCAAAGGTCAAGGTCACAGAGGCCAATTTCTGAAATTTCAGGTGTTAGCTTTGTTCTAGCTATAACTCAAGAACCATTTGAGATATGAACTTCAAACTTAGTGCTAGTATGTATCACCATAGGAAGATGATCTGATTAGATTCTGGGGTACGTAGGTCAAAGGTCAAGGTCACAGAGGCAAATTTCTGAAATTTCAGGTGTTAGCCTCATTCTCATGATAACTCAAGAACCATTTGAGGTATGAACTTCAAACTTGGTGCTATTATGTATCACCATAGGAAGTGGATCTGATTAGATTCTGTATGTAGGTCAAAGGTCAAGGTCACAGAGGCAAATTTCTGAAATTTCAGGTGTTAGCCTCATTCTCATGATATCTCAAGAACCATTTGAGGTATGAACTTCAAACTTGGTACTAGTATGTATCACCATAGAAAGACGATCTGGTTAGATTTTGGGATACGTAGGTCAAAGGTCATAGAGGTCAATTCTGAAATTGCAGGTTTTAGCCTTAATGCGATATCTCAAGAACCATTTGATCCATTAACTTCAAACTTGGAACTAGTATGCATCACCATGAGACGAACTGATTAGATTTTTGTTCACGTAGGTCAAAGGTGACAGATCATAGAGGTCATTATACAGGTGTATGTGAAATTAATGGGGTTTTTGTACCTTTGTTATCACCATATCTCAACTATTTTGTATTCATGAATAGGAGGAGATAAAGTTATCAGACTTTTGGCTTATAAGGTGTAAGGTCAAATGTCAAAGAGGTCAATTAACATGTAATTAGAGGCTTTTTATTCTGGTTATCACAAGATTTCAAGAACAGTTTGAGCCATCAACTGAATTTAGGCAGAGGCATATAGGAGACACAGTCGCATTCATCTTGTTTTTCTTGTGAATTTAATAGAAAACTCTGCAACAAATTATGGCATGCCTGAACCTTAGAGCAGAAACATTACAAGTAAGTAGTCTATGTGTTCCTCATTTCACTTGTAATAAGTGCCCTATTTATTTATGAAGGGTGAGGGTAATATGTTCAATGAATGATATTTTTATTACTAGTAAAATTATGATAATGATAAATATGATAATGACATTTTTTTTTTTGCATTCAACACGTGTATTGACAGACAATTTGTTTTGTTGAATTACAGCATTAGAGCCTATGGACAGATTTGGTAAAGCATTCATGTTATTTTGTCATAGAGTTTGTGATGCTTAATTCCCTGAAAAGACTTGCGCTCACTATATAGGCGGGGGGCTTGAGAGACATATTAGACATTTTATTTACAGTGTGAATACTCATTACTGCATATATTAATATATGCTACACTACTAAAGGACCTTTCTAGCAATTCTTCCATATAATTTATGTGATGCTTTATCTTCAGAACACAAAGTAGTTCTTTCTAGAATGAATATTTAAGGATCTCAAAAGAAGAATATCTTGTCCATTTTCCACAGTCACCAAGTGCAACAGATGAACTATCACTTGAAGAGTTAAAGAAGTTGGATCAAGGTATGATACACCATGTTAATCTATGTTACATAACTTTATTGAAATAACATTGCTTCAAATAGGCAAGGAATCAACATCTTCAGCCCCATTTCTTTTATAGAAATTTTTAAAAGGTATTGATCACACATATTTTTGAGGTATTTTACATGTATGCAGTTTTTTTTAGTTAATGACAGTATCTCCCTTTCAGTTAGGTTTTTGTTAAAATACGAGATCTAATGATTCAGATAAAAATATCTCTAAATGAGTTATGGTGGCATATAAAGCCGATTACACATTGTATGATCTGTCTATAATAAAATGAATGCAGTGATTGACATAAGAAATGTGATTTATGTACCAATAGCTTTTGGGATAATCTATTCACATATTGGAATTGGATTGAAGACCACTATTAACCCATTACCTAGGATAAATGGGTGCTCCCTGTATTAAGCCTGTGAAAATTAGTGAATTCACTAATCATCAGGTTAAGAGAGAGACTCATGCACACACTCACCCTTATCAACTCTTGTTCATTTTCATCAGCCTTTCAAAATTTGCTATCAAGCTCACCTTCTGAGTTTCCAGTTGACCTGCCTGCTGGAGCTCTCAGATCAAGGTATGCCAAAAACATTACACTTTTCATAAAGTTATTTCTTATGAAATTCAACCAGACATGCTGTAACCCTATTTGAAATGTAGTCTGCAATGGGAATATTGTCAAGTGACTTAAATCCTACTACAAATGTACAGGGCACAGGTATAATGAAGTTTCATTCAATGAGGGAATTCTCTGTTTATGGATATAGGACAAAAAAAAACCCAAAACAGCCTTTTATTAGCAACCCAAAATTGCACTAACGACACATGGCTCTTGCACTATAAATGTAGTATCTTTATATTTATCAGAATTCTTTTCTATATTCTGGAGCTACAAGATGGAACAACCTTCCTGACAGTATGATACTCAAAAGCAGACTCTCCTCATTCAAAGCGCTTCTCGAGTCACATAACATTTAGGATTATAATAATAATCCATGCGACATCCCTTCCCTCTGTAAACTGAGAATTCGATATACCGTCCACTATATTCGAAACACAATTATTAACATGGTAAATTCCATAATCAAGTACACTTCATGCTCTGATTTTTTTTTTTCCGTTGTAATCGATACTATAATGTGTTTTTGTTTGTTTTTTTCATTTTATTTATGTGTTCATAACTAATTCAGATAAGTAATTGATTTTGATTGTATATTATCTCATATTATCATGGGTCTGTCTTTTGCTGATTTTCTCTTTATCTATCTCTCTCTATCTATCGCCTCTTGTCACAAAGTCTATTTTCACTTATCTCCCCCTTCTGGTCTATCCTTTTCTTGCTTTTATTATGTTCACACTCCCTATCTCTCTATTCCCTCACCCTCTCTCCCTAATGCCTCTCCTTTCTTGATTCCTCCCCCCCCCCCCCCAATCTATACTTACAAGTGTGTATTAACTTGTAATATTTTAAAGAAAACAATATGATATTGTGTTCATGAAGTACATGTATGTATTTATACTTGTATAACGCAGAACCCTGTGGAAGACCAATGAATGCCTTTTTCTCTTTTTAATGTATTTTCTGTTTCATTTTATTTTATGTGAACTCTGTACTTTTATGTAATTATTGTAACTGAACAGGCTACTCTGGATAAAGATTTGAAATAAATAAGTAAATATTTATGCAATGTAAGGATTAATGTAGAATGTAAGCCATATTATAGCTAAAGAGTATCTTGGTTTGAAATTTAAATTTACTGCTTTTTGGGGTCACTTTTGTAAATTTAATTACACTGAAGAAGCAATATGTGCATTGGTAAATGGTTATTTGTGTAAATCTCCCATTTATAATACACTGTACTTGTCAAATTTGAAAATTATGTGTTGAAATGAAAAGAATTTTTACACCAAGAATTGTAGCTTTAAAAGATTGTTATCCACTTTCATGTGAAACCATAGAGAAATTTAAATTTGATTTGAAAATTGTGCTATTGGATACTTGTATTAGGTCTGTACTTGCCAGGATTCCTACAAGTATGTACCCAAATGGAACCTCTTAGGTAAAAAAATATAAAGTATTATGCTTTAATCAAATGAGGAGTGAACTCTTGTACCCACATGGGGCCTATAATGTAAATGACAAAAGAAATCAGGTGTCAAAATCAAGTCAGTACTACTTAGATCATATATTTTATTTCTTAGACCCCACAACTGAAATAAATCACCTTTACTCCTAAACTATACATTGTTTAAATGAGCTGGCTGTATGATGTCAGTAAGAAGTGTATTCATTGGGATTGATGGTATATTAAATGGTCTTTATTTCAACAAGGCAAAAGTCACCCAAACTCAACTTTGAGATTGATATTGAAGGCGAGGAAGATGAAGATGAGGATGAAGAAGAAGATGCAACTCCACAACTTCAGTCAAAATCACAAAACATCAAACCTACAGGTAAAAAGGATAGGTTTCATCATTGTGCATGCAATGAGTTGTCCCCCCCCCCCCCCAATGTATATGTGTTTTTACCAACAGTATTCCAAACAATAAACAAACTGTATATAAAATGACAGGATTGGATATAATAATTTTGTTTTCTTGTGCAAATAAAAAAGGATGGAATAATGATTGTAATTTCCTGTAAGATAAGTTAATATCCGACATGTGAAAACAAGAGACTTATTGGAAGCAAGGATTGTAAGAGGAAGCTGCTCTAATTGATGTTTCTTGCATATGAATGACTATATAAGTAAATGATATATCATTTTATATTTTTCATTAAATTCATCAGGATTACAATATCATATTTTGTTTCAGGTACACTTTTACCCAAGATGGCCCACGAGCCTGGGACTACAGGACTGACAATTCACATAGAGAAGATTGGTCTCAAAGATTCATCACAATATCTAGATCCTTTCATTACTGTTTCTGTCAAAGGTAAGACCGTATCTAGATCTTTTTATTACATCATCTCAGCATGACAAGAATGAAGAAGTTGTCATTAATGTAGCACAAATTTCTGGTTCAAAACAGGCCTTTAAAAGGAAATTAGACCACGATACAAGTCCGTATGTTTGCAAAGTTTCTTATTGATTTTCTTTATAGGGTTGTTAATTGATGTGAACAGTTCGAATATTTTAATGAAGTTGTTCTTTGTTTCCATGGTTAGATATGGCTGGTGTTGATGTCATGAAATCACAAGACACCCCTGTCGCTACCAAAAGAGAAGACCAGTATGTCATATATAGATCAAATGTGGAGCTGCAAAAACCCATGGAAAAATTACCGAAAGGTTTGTACCATCTTGAAATTACTTGAACCCTATCTTTGAAATTATGTCTTACCTAATTTTGAGTAAGCAGTGAAAACATTAAAATGTTTAGAGATAACTTTGTAAATTGAAGTTATTAAGTTACATGTACATCCATCCTAGTGGCACTTGACTTTGGTTTTGGAAAACGATTTCATTATTAGTTTACCGTTACTGGCATGGAAAGACTAATAATAATGACATCTTTCTATGGAAAGCGCATGTAGTCTTGTCATTTTCACACAGATTAAAAATGTATTTTGGGTTTGGAGAAAATGAAAAGATTTTGTGTGGAGAAAATCATTTTGACTTAATTTTTGTTAAGTCCATATCTCAGCATGTATCTGTGGTAATCTTTCGCAAGATAAAAGGAAACTTAAATGTCCCTTGAGATTTGCCCATTGCATGATTATAGTGAATACACACCAACCTACAGTCGGAGCATTATGTGAATAGCATATGCTGAAAAGTCCCATACCATAATTATGACCGACTTCATACAGCCATTGTATGGCTGCTTTTTTAAAAATAGATCTGGGCCCTCTTGCATAAAAAGTTGCGCTTAATAGCAACTCAGAAATTTTAATGAAGTCCCAAATACACTATCCTGATTGGTTGAAAATCAAGTTGCATTTAAACCCAATTTCTGATGACAGAGGGCCCTGGCATCATCTGTGCCCTGTCCTATAAAAGAGTTGTGATCGATTACTAACAATTTGCAATTGATATCAATCGCATCTCCTACAGGTGATATCAATTACAAATGTGACCAGGCACCACAAAACCACAAAGAAGTTGCCAGATATGACTTTTCGTTAAGGTCTGATTCTGAAAGAGGAGATTCTCAGCTTTAAAATGATATATAACTCATTAAAGGAAACCAAAACCCAAGGAGAGAATCAATGTTATTGAAAAGTGAAAATTCAGAGAAGCACTTTACAAAAAGTTTCATTAAAATTGGTTAAAAAATGAGAGAGTTATGGAAGTTTGAAAAGTCTCGTTTTACTTTCTATGGGGATCCTCCAATTGGCAAAATTGCTTCAAAATGGCTGATTTTGTGAACAACTCTCCATTTGTTTTGTACACAGATTTTCAGATTTTCCCCATTATCTCTCAGGGCGCTCCTTGTCTCCTCCTGAACTCGACATATGTGGTGTAAAATACATTTTCCCATTATATATGTTGAGCTCAGAAGGAGATTAACTGCACCTTGAAAGATAATGGGGAAAATCTGAAAATCTGTGTACAAAACAAATGGAGAGTTGTTCACAAAATCAGCCATTTTGAAGCAATTTTGCCAATTTTAGGATCCCCATAGAAAGTAAAACGAGACTTTTCAAACTTCCATAACTCTCTCATTTTTTAACCAATTTTAATGAAACTTTTTGTAAAGTGCTTCTCTGAATTCTCACTTTCCAATAACATTGATTCTCTCCTTGGGTTTTGGTTTCCTTTAAAATTGGATGTTCCCAACCCACTGTTCAAAGAGTAGAATGCCCTGTCCCACAGAATGTTACTTTTGAGAAATAAGGGTTTAAATTTTCTAGTCTATTGAAGCACTCTGACTCTGAGGTGTTGTGCAGAGGTGACAAAAGGAGGATTAGAACTCAATATAAATTTTTATCTAAGGATTATCAGATTGTCCGAAAAATTCACATACTAATTAAGGACATCCTGCTCATTATAGTGGACAGGTATCAATACAAGAACTTACTCAGTTTTGAAGTTATGGGAGATAAAAATAAGACAATTATTCAGGGTCGTAAAAAGGAAAACTAATACAACAAAATCCAGAGAAGCCAAACATACATTTAGGTCTACTAAAAACTGTCCAAAATATCACTTTTATGTTGTTTAGTGGCATCAAATTTTTTAATTACTTAGAAAAAAGTATACTCCTTCAGGAAATGCCCAAAACTTTTGACCATGCCAACCAAAAACACCCTTATTGAGCTCTAAGTGAAAATCATATGGTGCGAATTTTTGGTGGTTTTGTGGTGTCTGGTCACAAATTATTTGTAATCAATTGTAACTCATTTACAGGACGGGGCCCAGGTATATGTATTTCATCAAATGATTGACTAAGAGCCAGCTACATGTTATATTAGTGATAAGTTTACTTTGCATTTTTTTTTTTATAAACAAGAATGAATTAGCAAAGTGTAATGCATGTTTATGTCAATGTGATTGTTAATGTTAAATTGAGCTAGTCATACATTACCACACTCTGTACATGTGCATCACGTCTTAATATGGGTGGATTTATAGACTTAATATTGTATTTGCAATTTCCTAATATGCACAGTTTTGAATGATCTATTTTCTAATTTTGTAATTTCTTAAGAAGATTTTTGCTAAATTTGAAATCTCTTATTTATTTCCTTAATTGTGATTAAATGGATGTTCAGGGCCCCGTTGCATAAAACTTACCATTAATGGTAACTACCATGGTAACATCACTCAACAGCCAATCAAAATCAAGGTTTCCATGAGATTTACCATTGATGGCAAAGTTACCATTAATGGTAAGTTTTATGCAACGGGGCCCAGAAATCAGAATCTGACATCCCTTCCACACACATTTCATATAAGCTACATTTTTGCAATTCATTAGCAGCATGGCATAGTGACATTACCTATGTTTTTTGTTTGGAACATGTTTACAGGAACTGCAGTGTTCTTTGAGTTCAAGCATTACAAGGCAAAGAAGAGAACAATCAGCTGCAAATGTTTTGCATTCATGGAGATGGATGAGATCAAGAATGGACCACTTGTCATTGAACTGTAAGCCTATTACTCTTTTATTGCAGCAATATGTAATTATGTGGCACGTTTCATACAGTCTTACAATTTTATAGAGAGATCCACAATAAATGCAAGATAAATATTAGACACCTAAACATATAAACTTTTGGTATTAAAATGAAAGTTGCTTTATCATCCCAGATTATAGAAGTACTGATTGTGTACAGAGTTATGGCATATGACATTTAGTTAATTCATGGAAAATTTTGTAACTGTAGATAACGCTTATTTTTCTATAGTTCAAGAGAACAGTAGAGAAACAGGGTTGTCATTGTCTCGTTCTCTGTATAAGGATTCAAAGAGAATCTCCCAATTTACTCCTAAAATGGTGCAAAGACTCAAAACTTCTGACTTCCCCTAACGACATCACAATAATCCAAATTTAGATTTAAATTTATGAATCATTTCAGCCATTTTTAGCTCATCCGGCCCGAATGGGCCAGATGAGCTTATGCCGTGGCGAGGCGTCCGTCGTCCGTCCGTCCGTCCGTCCGTCCGTCCGTCCTTCGTCTGTCGTCCGTCCACAATTTCAAAATGCTTCTTCTTCGCCATTTCTTACCCGATTTTAATTCAGTTTGCTTTATATGATAGCACTAGGTGGGGGATTCGAAACTTCTACACAGAATTTTGAAACTCATTAAATATGCTAATTTATGCGCATTTCTCAAAAATCACAAAAATTGCTTCTCCTTCCTCATTTATTGACCGATTTCGATTTTTTTTGTTCCATCTGAAAGACTTTCATGAGGTTCATTGAACTTCTACACAGAATTTTGAAATTTTGTCTACAAAATTAATTATGCTAATTTATGCGATATTTATTCAAAAATCACAAAAATTGCTTCTTCTTCCTCATTTATTGACCGATTTCGATTTTTTTTTTCCATCTGAAAGACTTTCATGAGGTTCATTGAACTTCTACTCGGAAATTTGAAATTTTGTCTAGAAAATTATTTATGCGAAATTTATTAAAAAGATCACAAAAATGGCTTCTTCTTCCTCATTTATTGACCGATTTTTTTTTTTTGTTCCATTTGAAAGACTTTCATGAGGTTTATTAAACTTCTACTCGGAATTTTAAAATTTTGTCTAGAAAATAATTTATGCTAATTATTTATGCAAATTTATGCAAAATTTATTAAAACATCACAAAAATTGCTTCTTCTTCCTCATTTATTGACTGATTTTGATTTTTTTTCTTCCATCTAAAAGACTTTCATGAAGTTCATTGAACTTCTTCATGGAATTTTGAAATTTTGTCTAGAAAATTATTTATGCTAATTTATGCGAAATTTATTACAAAATCACAAAACTTGCTTCTTCCTCATTTATTGAGGAAGACTTTCATGAGGTTCATTGAACTTCTACTCGGAATTTTGAAATTTTATCTAGAAAATTATTTATGGTAATTTATACAAAATTTATTTTAACTCTTTGCCCTGTCCATTATGAAACCCATGGCTGCTGGATTATTTCAAAGGCTATACCTTTCTACATGATTTCTGTCCACATCATCGACAGAACCGAGAACCCAGAAGTGACAGTGGTCAACAATAGCGGGTTATGAGCTAATAAAGACTTGAAGCAGTGAGGGACAATGCACTGAAGCCACCCTTAAATGTCCCAACCTTAAAATTCTTTTTTTACACCAATGCATAACTTATGTCATTCAGTGCTTTTCTCTTTTATTACAAATCTTAACCTTCAAATCTCTCTCAATAAAGATTTCACAGTTGGTAGAGATACCTCACCTTGACTAACTTTATGCTTTATTTCAAATTTCTCTGTCACACAGTAAAACTATTAAAATTTACATTCCCCAAAATCTTTTAACTGAAGTCGTGCAACTTGAGTTGTCAATTTCCAGACTTTCATTCATATCTACATGTCACTGTCTCCTTCCAAAACCACATTTAGCCAGATCTGCAATAGGCACTTCATCATCTGTACATGCATGTAACCAATACATGTACATTTCATCGATTCATTACAATGTCTACTGTGTTCAAAGTACAAATTGCATCAATTTCTTTGCTGCATGCCGGATGAGCGCCACATCATTGATGTGCTAGTCTTTTATATAAAGTGTTTTTAAACTTTTTTTTTTTTTTACTCATATGTGATTCAATTTCCAAGACCAGTACAAATACTCATCAATCAGGATTCCTAAATATCTACATCATTGGAGTATTTTTAGGTGTGACAGTTGAGGAATAATAGCATAATTAATGCATTTCATAGAACTCATAAGCAGGAATTCACTTTTTTTTTTGCATTCCACACAAGTTTGTTCTTCCTTGACCATGCTTCCACTGTTATCAGTGCTTCATTTTCAAGTGAAGTGTACAAAGAGATGCTACAAATCTTTTAACAAATACTTGGGTCATATAGGTAACAAATGGGAGGGTCCCAGATTACACCCATGTGGAATTCCTCACTTAACTGTTTCATAGATGTTATGCCATGGACTTAAGTAGATTATGCTCTTTTAATTAGGTAGGTTTTAAACCGTTTAGAAACATTGTAACACATCGATCTGTTCTAAGTTTTGAAAGCAGCAGGCTATGATGTTGAAAGTATTATTGATTTGTTTGCTGTCAGTGAATAAAGCATATAACACCTAGTATGCTTGTTTAGATAAGATCATGGGTTAAATATTGAAGTACTTGTATTTCAAACCAAATGTTTTTTTTTGGGGGGGGGAGGTTTGTATAAAGCTCCTATTTCTCTTCCTTTATTAGGATTTTTCTTTTGAAAAATAAGAGGAAAGAAGTAATTTCTTTAAAACCCTTGTTTTTATTTTCCTTCACAGCTACAGGAAACCTACTGATTTCAAGAGGAAGAAACTGACTTTATTAACATCCAAGCCTCTCTATCTTCATCTCAACTTAACTTTATATGAGAATTGAGAACCAACTCATTGCAGTGTCTCTGTACAATATGCCTTATAGCTTTATCTTCCCACTGCATTCACATTCAATATGTGTGAGTCACCTTGATCTATTTGATAGTTTGTTTTGAAACATGATAAGCATTATCCCAGCAAATGAGTTTTGAGTGTGAAGGGCTTTTAGAATTCTCTGGTTAATATGAATATCATTTTACCCTTGTAAAAACGTCTACAGTTCAGTTTACTGAACATATTAGGGAGCTTTCAAATTGAGGACGGTGGGTGTAAGGACGGTAAGAAAATGACATCACTATAGACTAAATCCACACTGCGCACTTGTTTTCTACCGTCCACCTACCTACCATCATGGTTTCGAAAGCTCCCTACTAAGAACAAAGGCCCATAAGATTTATATTTAGAGGAGCAGCAATATGTCTTTCTTCTTTTAGAGACTGTCCCCTCATTGTTTTTCAGCTATCTGTACCTGGATAATCTGTCTGTTAGATCATTGCATTCCTGGACCTTCAGTTTTATGAACCTGTTGTACATTTGTTTAGTCCTTGAATTGGTTTAAAACAATATCCTAAATTGTATGAACTTGACTAACACTGTTACAAGTATATATACAATAGAACCATGTTATAACAGATTCATTGGGACCAATGAAATTATTATATATTGACACACTGTTATATCGGTTACATGTTGTTTTTCTGAAGGTTCATAATTTCGAAGATTAATTTTCTCAAAGGTTCGTTACTCTGAAGGTTCTTTATTGCAAAGGTTCATAATTCTAAAAATGAAAAAAAAAATCATTATTCCAAAAATGAAATAGGGTTTGTAATTCCGAAAAAGAATAAGGGTTCATAATTTCGAAGGTTCGTAATTCCGAAAAGTTATGTACATGTAGGGCACCATCGCATTTATGGAATTATGAATATTCACAGTTATGAACCCTATTTCATTTTCTGTATTATGAACCTTCTGAATTATGAACGCTATATCATTTTCAGAATTACGAACCTTCGGAATTATGGACCCTATTTTATTTTCAGAATCATGAACCCTATTTCATTTTTGGAATTATGAACCCCCTGATATGGGAAATTTGTGTTTTGGAATTACAGTGGAAACTCAGTATAACAAGGTCCTTAGGACCATCAAAATTGCCTTGTTATAGCAGGAATCTTGTTATATCAGGTTTAAAAAAACGATAGAATATAAAGAGCTGGGACCAGAATATTACCTTGTTATATTAGGAATATTGTTATATCAGACCTCTTTATACCGAGTTTCCACTGTATGAACCTTCTGAAAAATGAGTATCCCCCCCCCCCCTGTTATATCAGCGCTCAAAAACAATTCATTAGAAATGAATGTGACAGGAAAAATTACCTTGTTGTAATGAGATTTTATATTAACAGTGTCTTTTATAACAAGCTTCCACTGTAATAGCCTGAAATATTATTCCAATCTATAAGAAGCAAATGGTAGGAGGTACTATCAAATTAATTTCTTCATGAGCTTGGCCATGAATGGAAGAAATGAGATAAATAATCCAAAGTATTTGGAGAATTCATACAGGTTTGAATTCACTACACAACAACAATTATTACTAATATCATATTCTGAACTTGTTGCAGCTCAGGATAAAGTCCATCTTTGTTGTACAAGAAGAAAATATTAGTTATGACAGACCTGTCTGTTTGAATAAAATATACAATCAAGTTTCTTTTATCAAAGGAAAATATATGCCAAACAGATCTTTATTAAACATCAGCTGAAGTCCTGGACTATTGATTGATCAGTTTAAATAATGCAGTAAGCTTCACTTCTTTTGAATACATCTTACTTTTGGTTTGATTCATTTCAATAATAGAAGTTCAGAAGCCTGAAAATCCCATTCTAATACACTACTAATTCTTACATAATCTCTGCTTGAATTTACAAATTTCAAGGAATTAGGGATACTATTATATCTTAAACAAAAAAAGGAGAATTTGTTATTTAAGGTATTACATTTTCATGGTAAAGTAGGTATTATAAATCATGATACATGTACTACTATTACTCAGACACTTGTCTTGCATTTGTTTTCTTTTATGATAATTTCTTTGTTTTGTGTCTTTGTGATATACCATTCAAAGCTGAATCAAATTATCTACTTGTTTTTAAGGATACATGATAATTTTTTTTTTTTTTTTCATTATTACAGATGTATTATTATTTTGTAACACAGGTCTTAATAAAGCGATAACTGATACATTAAGAAAAAAAAAAACTTTGAAAAATAAGTTTACACCACATGGATTTTTAAAAATTACATGTTATTGAAGGGACCTTTCTTGATAATGTGCATGTGTCAGATACATATATGCTATTGCAAATTGTTTGAGGGTCATTCCTTATATTTCAAAATATTACTGGACTATTATATCTTTCAATCCTTTTCATTAAGTAATTTTGGTAAAATGATGTTCATTACAAAGTGAATTTCGTGTTACATGTTTGGTACATGAAGAATATTTCATTCTTTACTTGAACATTTACAAGACATAAGAAAGAATCTTCAAGAAAGGTAAATTAATGAGTTTTGGCTCCTTCAATATCTAGGGGAAATCAAATTATTTGTAAGCAAATTCAGCATGTTCTTTGCGAGTATTTTCCTTATGAATAATTTGTTTTACACCAAGTTGGAAAATGTCAATATGTTACAATGTACATGTATAACACTTTACAACTATTTTTTATCAAATGAATGTACATGATATACGATTTTACAGCATGAGATTTTATTGAAGATAAAAAGAAAAAAATATAATCATAATTTAAATGCAATAATCATCTTGACTCTTAAGTGATATACATTTATCCACTGTGGAAGCTAGTTCGCTGTACATGTATGTGGCAAAAACTGTTTTTCCTGAATTGAATGTACATGTATTAGAGGTTTTAAAATAATCATCTTTTATTTTGTTGTTTCATTTTATGATACATGTACATGTATAAGCATCATAATGTGAAGCATAGATACTATCATGAACAAACACATCTTGTCATTTCAGATTAAGTGTGCCTTTCTGTATGTGTCAGTCAATGGTATAAACCTACCATGTCTAAATTGTATTCAGTAATAATCAGTACCTATATTATTAATATATAACATTTTTAAAATTCAATTTTATTGGACAGTTGATATTTAAAGACCTTATTTTTTGTGAGTACAATAAAGTTGCTTGTATATAATAATTTTGTAATACATTTGGATTTGTACAGAATAATAAATATATGCATTCTTGATGTTATGGATGTTCATGAACTATATTTCTATAGAATTCCCTATATCTTTCTGTGTTACATATCTGCCACAGTTTGTATTTTGTGAATGTAGGTGTATGTGCGTGGGTCAGAGAGGAGGCGCCCCGGTCTACCACCCTCCCCCCCCCCCCCCCCCCCCCTCCCTTGCAATATTTTGTATATGTACCTCAATAAGTATGTAAAGAAAAAGTAATTATTTTGTTACTTGAAAATGACCTCTAACTGGCACAAGACAGTGTAATGAATGATTACAGGGAAGTTTAGACTTCATGACACCCCCATTAATGATCATCTTTACACTAGATCTCATAACTTTCTATTTAAAGATATACAGGCATATGAAGATTGTCCAAAACCGACACTTAATCTAATTATCATTGGCACTTATTTACACTCCACAACAGACCTCGAACCGATTCAGAAAAAAATGATGTTTCCAATAAGTTGGATAAGCTGCATGTAGGTCCTACAGACTGGAAATGCTATCAAATGTAATAATAATCTGGATTTATATAGAGCCTAATACATCTATGATGTATTAGATGCTTTACAGATACATGTATATATTACCCCAGTAATCAGATTCAGGCTTGCCTGCGCACAATGCATGCACCTTCTCCACTACAATGGGGAGCATTCCAGCCAGTCTCCTTTTTTACGGGCGTGCACATGCTAATCCAATCACATTGACTTTCGCATCCTACCGGGTACATGTACATGAGGGCACACTGTTACATGTACTATCATTATCATGATATATCATGGTACTACATGTGTTAGGACGAGAGTTCTTTTGCAATATGAATCTTAAAGCGTCATCTAGATATGACCTGGTAAACTGTTGAACAAAAAGACACCAAGGCAAAATAAAATGATACTGTACAAGCATAGTGCCAATCACAAATCTAGTTTTCTAAGACACGGATCACAGAGAAAAGATTGGCACATTTGTTGTGCACATTTTATGATACATGTACTTTGTTACCCTATTTGTCTTTCATTTACACTTCAAAGGGTTTTATTTTGCAATGGCAGATTTCTGAGGCAGTTCACCAGGTCTTTAGTGTTCAGGTGTTAAGAGATGGATGAGTTGTGATAGTCCTGTTTCCATAAGAATTCTGGATGGTATGGAGATCCATCTGTACAGCTCTTTGAGCAAGTATAGACAAGCAGAGTACCCCAATCAATGCTCTCACCAAGACTGTCTACATTCAGGTGTGTCAGTAGCTGGGGCATGATCTGAAGAAAAAAATGTTCAAAATGAGAAGTGTGTTAATTCAATTCAATTCAATTTTATTTGTCCATCAATAATATCAAGGAGATTTAGCATGGGATTTTTACATAGTATGATCGTATATAAAAACATGAAAGAACATGGAACATGAAATTATACATCATAAATAATGCATACAAAAGTGAAAATTTATACAAAACATGACATCGACATAATAGGCGTATTACACCACATAGTAAAACATAGTATAACATACCAAATACATGTAATAATAATAATACCTAGCATTTTAGTATGCTCTCCCTAGTACAACTATGTATCACTGTTTACAAATCAATAATACATAACATAGAATAAAAATTAACATAGGCATAAAGTTTGAGAGAAATGGAAGGAGTTTAAGTATTCCAGGAAGAGATATGTTTTCAAGAGTTTCTTAAATTGGTCTGTGGGGTAGCTGAATTGATGAAAGAGGGGATGTTGTTGCATTCTTTGGAACCAAAACCTATAAATGACTACTAAAATCTGGGAACTGAAAAGTTGCGTCTGGTCTATCCTCATATGGTGGCAACTAAACTAGCAAGAATTGAACATTGAATAAATCCATGGAAAGAAGGATACTTAGGCTATAATGGACTGACAGAATATCAAATGAGGGAATGCTTGATAAGGCACATGTTAATAGATCCTTTTAATTCACCATGAGAAAAAATTGTAATTTCAGTTCATAATTCATATAAAGAGAAAGAAGGCACAGAAAATGGGATATTGACTGGAGAATTGAGGGAAAGAGAAGCAGTGGGACATTGTATTAAATACATGGATTCATTCAATAAGCAGACTGTAACAGTAGTGCCAGCCTGTTACAATTAAACAACCAGAGATAGAAGTAGATGGACAGCCTGGATTGAAAATGTCTAGAACAGATAGAGCATCGAGCAAGCAAGAAAGCAAGCAATTCAAGTAAACTGCACTTTCTTTCTTCTACGATGTTCTGTTTAAGTTGTTTAACTATTATTCCCCATAACAAATAGAAATTTGTCTCTTCTCTATGTCCTCTACACATTTTTTACTTCCTCTTTCACATTATTCAATCATGACATATGTGCTAGCTTAGCAGTAAAAAAAAATAAAAATACACAGGAGCAGTGAGTGGAAAAAAAATATATATATATAAAAATTGCTGTAGGAAAATCCCACTTTCACAACAACAAAAAAATAAAAAAAGATCTCCTGTGAACAGAAAAGTATTTTTTACACTGTTAATAGAAATAAGCCTAAATACCAAAATTTCCTACATTACATGGATTCTACAATTAGTTCCAAACTAAAACAGGAATAAAAACTAAAATAAACTGGTAAGAATGCCTCTCTTCTTAAGGAACATGATTTTCAATAATTACCAGGAGTGTTTAGTACTCCTATGTATATACAAAAATGTAGAATGTAGAAGAGAGTCACACAAGAATGTAAGCACAATACAATTTAAGTTTTTCATCAATAACTGATATGTCAGTTATGTAAATTCACCTGGAATTCAAATTGTCTTTTTGCTCCACAAGTACAAGGCATAATATCCTCCTCTCTGGGTTGATCACATGCAGATACATATAAAGGAACTCCTCCCTTCTGATAGCGCAAAACCTGAAATAAGACAAAATAATTTTTGTTTTCTTAATGGTGAAGTCCACCCTGACATCAAGTGGGTTGGGTTACTCTAATAAAAGCATAAATTGAGAGCCACAAATCAATTAAAGTTTAAAGAAAATTTGATAAAATAAAAGAAGGTTATGAATATTCAAAATGTGATTGATAAAGCAACTTTGTGATTTCCTATCCAAATTGATCTAATTAATCTCCATTATACATGTTCACGTATTTCATAATTCATCACAATCATAATAACACGTTTTCTTTATTTTGTGTAAACGATGACACATACAGGTATTTGCCAAAGCTGCCCATTGGATAAAACTGGCTAAACTTGCTTGTAGCCAATAATGATGATATTTGACAATAAATAAACATTTTAGTAATCTAATCTTCTTCTTTTTTTTCCTTGGTTGCAACTTACA
The DNA here is from genome assembly GCA_025618425.1 of Heliocidaris tuberculata. Taxonomy (NCBI): domain Eukaryota; kingdom Metazoa; phylum Echinodermata; class Echinoidea; order Camarodonta; family Echinometridae; genus Heliocidaris; species Heliocidaris tuberculata. Next base: position 1,450,811 of record CM046834.1, read on the forward strand.
TGTATACACCAGTAACTTAGTGTGTATACATTACCTGATCTGAATCATGTGCAATCCTTTTCTTGAAGGCCATGAACTGTATGTCATCTTCTGTCTCCTTCCTAGCCATTTTATCAAGATCCTTTGTGCTCATATCATCATTCTGATTTAGTTCCACAGCAGTTTGAACCAAACTTCCACTGATTAGTCTAAGATCTTCATTGCTGTCTTTCTTCTCCTTTTCTTCTGCCACACTCTCCTCATTTTCTGGTTCTGTTACAAGTTCAAACTCTGGGAAGAGGAATTTATTTTCAGCTTGAAGAACAGCAGATTCAAGACCTACATAAAATATAAATAAAACAACATGATTTTGGTCCTAGTAAATTTCCCAATTATAGCTTTAGTAGGAAGTAAATGCTTTATGTACATGTATAATGTACACCATAAAATGGAAATGAATAGAAAGTCGTAAAGCCTAAAGGCTGTCTTTGAAATCGGACCAAGTTTAACCCTGTACATGTATGTGCAATGTCCAAATCATTTTAAAAGTAAAGGTACCACAAGTCGAGAGGTTTTGATACCCTATTCAGGGAAACCTGCCAAAAATTTCTGAAGATTTTGCATAGTACGTACACCCTATTCGAGGATTGGTTCTTCTTAGCCCTTTTTTGACAAAAAGGAAGAGTTAAAGACAAATATTAACTTTAGAACACATTGCAGAATGATGTTTCATTGAAAGAATAGGAAAGAACCTCTTTTGATTAATGAAAAAATATCCGCCGGAAGTTTTTTTCAATGCGCTGCTCCTGACCGGCTCCCGAATGGTACTGTCAAATTTCATACTCTTTTTGAGGATCTTTAAATAAATCACTACTAGTGAATTTGATACCCTTTTTTCAGAATTTTCCTATTTTTTAATACCCTAAACAAGATCCCAGGGTTACCCGTCTGGTGGTGAAAAAACAACCTTTTTTACTCGTTTTCATGGATGCGGATGCCGTACAGGACTCAATGAGACATACCATGTACCCCCCCCCCCCCCCCTTAGCCTGGAAGGCTCTATGAAGAGTAAAAAAAAAAAAAAGCTAACGCTACTCTTCATAGAGCCTGGTTTTTTAATCTCGCTGTGCAATAGAGCAGCCATTTTAGAGTCTAAGAACCTCCTGAAAATCACCTTTACCGTGAGCCAGCTTCTCTCATCTCCTCTTCACCATAGCTTTACAATATTAAAACCCCATTTTTTTACCCTAGATTTGAAAAATATCTAATAACAAAATGTGAAATATTGATTTTAATGGTTACCTGCAGTCCGAACGATGCCTCGAAAAAGCCTTCGCAGCTTCGCTGCGCTCGTAGACCCGGAATTGTCCCGTAATGTCATCGACCTACAGTCAATCACGCAATTTTCAGATCCACTGTACGTTAGACAAGACCGCTACGAGCGCGAGACACGCCTGGTCAGAATGCGTGCGAGGCCCTATGGCGAGGCCCTCACGCTCGTAGCGGTCTTGTCTAACGGATGGTGGATCTGAAAATTGCGAGAGTGACTGTAGGTCGATGACATTACAGGACACTTCCGGGTACGAGCGCAGCGAAGCTGCGAAGGCTTTTTCGGGCGTTGTTCGGACTACCGGTAACCATTAAAATTAATATTTCACATTTTGTTTTCGATATTTTTTAATTCTAGGGTAAAAAAATAGGTCTTAATATTCTAAAGCTATGGTGAAGAGGAGATGAGAGAAGCTGGCTCATGGTAAAGGTGATTTTTCAAGAGATCCTTTAGACTCTAAAATGGCTGCTCTATTGCAGAGCGAGATTAAAAACCAGGCTCTATGAAGAGTAGTGTCAGCTTTTCTTTTCTTTTTTTAACTCTTCACGGAGCCTTCCAGGCTACCCCCCCCCCGGCTTCATACATGTATCAAGAAATAGTTGAGAAATATTTTGTCACATTGTATCTCATAGTATCTAATTAACAGTGTTATGGACATTAAATGCCAACAAATGAGCTAAAGTCCAAGCTACTTTGTCACATATATGTTACAGAACACAGTTAAGATCTTTTTTAGTATATCTGACCTGATGACTGTATCAAGCTGAAAGCCCTACTTACGTTAGAGCTTCAATCAGACAAATTTATTACCCTGATCCTTGCTACACATTGCCTTGTGACCCATCTTCCAATCCATAACTTGGTGGTCTTTGCAGCAGTATGTTGCTTTTTGGCATCTACCACATTTCCTGTTGCCAGCATTGCACCCACAAACATCACACAATTCTACTCCGAATTTCTTGGGAGAAATGACATCATTTTCATCAACTTCATTGTCCTCGTCTGGGGGCTCATAACTGTAGAACTTGTTTCTTCTTTCTAGCTGACATCGGAGAACTATGAATGGATTTTTATGCATTTCAGAGCTAGCTGTTTGATGACAGGACGGTTCTCTACAGCAAAAGACGTACACCGAACGATGGAAACAACTCTGTCGGGTCTCCGCCGGCGTGATGAGTTCATCGTCTTCGCCCGGTGGGCAATATATTTGCAGCAAAAAGGCCAATACTTTGCTGCAAACCGGACAATTCAATTCTTTGGACAATGGAATTTCCTGCAGATCCAACCATGCTGGCTTACCACCCACTTTGCTTGGGAAAAGTTGACTGATAAGGCGACACTTTGGTGATTTTTCAACGAACCCAAGTTCCACATTGTTGACCATGGAGGCCGCCATGATTGTTGCGTCAAAGAGCTTATATTTTCGGAGAGAGCTTACTCAGCTCAGGTAACTCGGCTCAATAATTAACCACGCAACATGTGAGTAGTAACCCTCGACCTTCGTTTTACATGTCTGGTGGGCATTCATCATTGGGAGTACCCTCGAAATTCTTCGTTCTTAATATAATATTATACAGTGAAACCTGTCTATAAAGACCGCCCAAGGGAGACAAGAAAAGCGGTCTTTATGAACAGATGGTCTTTACGTACAGGCATGGGCGGAAATCCAGGAGGGACAGTGGGACATGTCCCCCACCCTTTTGAAGATAGGCGAATGCCCCCCCCCCCTTACGAAAATGTCCTTTGGTATTTTCTGTGGTACTTGCATTTACTGTACCACACAAAAAACACACAGGAATACCACAGGAAATCGTGTGGTAATGTACCACAGACCTGGCTGTGGTATCCTGCAGTCCTGTGGTATTTCCTGTGGTACACAATGTTACCATACACAGTGACATGTGATACCACAGCTGCACAGGTGGTACCACAGACTTGTGTGGTTATGTGAACGGCTGGCTGTGGTATCATGTCGTCCTGTGGTATTTCCTGTGGTACACAATGTTACCATACACAGGGATATGTGATACCACAGCTATGCCCCCCCCCCCCCCCCCACTTTTTGAATAACCTTTTTTCTTTTTTCTTTTTTTGCTTGTCAGACAACTTTGGAGGAAAACTAGACCCAAGAAATGTGATAACCTTTTTTTTTTGGGGGGGGGGGGGATTGTCAGAAATTTTTTTCAGACTTTTCGAACAGGTACAAAAGTTGAATCATGTGGTGACCCCCCCCCCCCCCGAATTTTAAAATGGATTTGCGCCACTGCGTACAGGTCAGTGTGACCAGCGTTAACAAATGCTAGGAGCAGCGAAAAATTCTGCTAAATCAATTTTAAAAAATTTTAAATTTTTTTTTATTTAAAAAAAGAAGGTTATCAGCATTTTTTTTTTTTGGGGGGGGGGACTATTTACTCAAAAATTCTCTGACAAGCAAAAAAAAAAGACCAAAAAAAACCCCACCAGAATTATGCTAAAATTATGCTAAAATTATGCCTAGCATAATGCTAGATGCTAAAGCGGTCAAAATTCTGCCAGAAAGCAGAATTCTGCCAACTCTGGCAACGTTGGTACAGGTGCACTTTTGGAGGGCTGGCGAGAAGAAAAAAATACGAATCTCCCTCCAAGCAGTTCCCCCAAAGTTGACAGCCCTGTATATGCGATTTTGCACGTAGGTTTAATTTTAACTTCTTTTTTGAACCACTTTTTGTTTTCTTTCTTTTAGCACGATTTAGCTATAGTAAACACCCCGCATACAGGTGATACGTGACCCGATACATTGCAATAATACAATTAGCGATAATTACAAAAACTAATATTTTGCAGACACTTGTTGTTGTTGTTTTTTTTGTTTTTTTTTACTATCAGTCATAATCCATATTCATATTACATGAAATATCTTTATTATACTGCGTGTCCCAGAAAAAAAACGAAATACTAAAACAAAGGATTGTTATGACCAAAATTATGTACTCTGTGACAATAAAGTTCTATTTCTTTAAAGTAGAATGTACGGTATTATATGCTTTCACAGGATACCTGGAATGACTATTTGAAAATTGCGTGTAAAAATCCATTTGTGTCAGATTTTGTTAAAACTATGAATACGTTCGTATCACATGTGAACATGACATAAGGGAAGGCTTTAAGAGATATGAGATTCCCATTGTGTGATGCATGCATTCAATCCGAATGTTTATAAAATATGGTTCAATTAGGGGCGGCGCCAGGGTATTTGAATGGGGGGGGGGGCAAAATGACGCGTATAGCAACGTCGCACGTCGAGAGTCTTGAAATAACAAATAGGACTATAACAGTTCTGTCATAATTGCATGGCCTAGCCTTCTCTTCTCCATTTCCCCTTCTCTTTCTCCTTTTTTCCCCTTCTCTTTCTCCTTTTTTCACCCTTCTTCCTCATTTTTTTTTTTTTTGCTCGCTTGAAAAATGATAGGGGCGGCCGCCCCCCTGCCCCCCCCCCCTGTAGCGCCGCCCCTGGGTTCAATACCAATTTCAAGTGGTGGTAGGAGCTTACGCTCCATGCAGAATTTCCATAATCAATAATTATCCCTTCAAAGATGGAAACAGTGCCCCTTTTGTGACGGAAAAGGTGCCCTTCCTGAGGTGGAAAATTGCCGGCATGATAGTTCTCTGTCTACATGTTACATTTATAAGATACTTTTCCATTTGCTGACAATGTAAGGCGCCATTTACTATAATTCTCATGAAAATATTACCTTACTTTGCCCTTTTAAAGAAATTGCAGTTCTGAAAATTGCAAAAATTGCTTTTCTTAACGATTGTAGGTACCTTTCCAGTACAAGATATGCACTTTCTTTACCCTTACCATTAACCAAAATATTGGCCATCCTTTATTCTATGATGAGGGCATTATCCATACCATAATTATTTTTTTTAAAACACATGTTTCCATCGGATCATGTTCGTGTGTGATCCTATAATGTTTGGCACAAATAAGTTTTTACATGACATTTTTAAAACGATGCTGCTCGGTAAAGCATGCCATCAAGGTATTAGACCAGGAGCCTGTCCAGAAATAGTCACCCCATTTTACCCATAAGATTTGACCCCGTAAAGTTACTTAGACCATCTAAGTCAGTGACAAAAAAGGTTGTCAGCCTGACCGTAGCCGCCGGGTTTAGCCCCCAGAGCCCCCAAAAGAGACCCCAAAGTCGGGTCGATTTCATCCCATCTCCCCCATGCACCAAACTTTGTCAGTAGGAAGCAGTATGACTGGACATTACAAAACACACTAAACTGACAAAAATTTCCGTCGGGATGGGGTGTCAGACGGCCCCTAAAAATTGGGGTAAATTTTTTCCCTTGAAGCCCAAGGACCAAATTTTGTCAGAAGGAAGAGCTATGGATGTACATTCCAAAAATATAAAAACTGACAAAATTGTCCATCGGGAAGGGGGTGTCAGACCCCCTGAAATGAAAACCCCAAAGTGCCCTTTGACAACGCTTTGCCCCCCCCCCCCAATGCTCTGTATGTAAAGAAAAACCATTTTCTTACCTTCTGACTATGATAATTCAAAAGCTTTTTATTCATTTCACTTTAAATTTTCATAACATAATTTTGAGTATAATAATCTTCTTGAGGTGCAATTTGGTGTTAATTGGTCTTTTGATTAATAACTTATTAAATTGCAAAAAAATGTATTGCTTTCTCAAAAGCAGCCAAAAAATATTGTCAGGATTATGTAAACACACCCATTGTCCATCTTCACCTGTTTGACAAGGCATAATAGAAGAGCTTTACAGGTATCTGTGGTATGTGACTGCCAGGCTGAAATGTACTATTCATGTGTTAATTGCACAGATACCAAGCAAGCTCCTCTATTATGCCTTGTCAGATGGTTAATGGTTGTGTTTACATAATCCTGACAATATTTTTTGGCTACTTTTGAGAAAGCAATACTCTTTTTGCAATTTAATAAGTTATTTATCAAAAGACCAATTAACACCAAATTGCACCTCAAGAAGATTATTATACTCAAAATTATGTTATAAAAATTTAAAGTGAAATGAAAGCATAATACTTCTGCTTTAAAGACAATAAAAATTTATTGTCATATAGAACACATATTAACAATAGACATTTGTTCTAGGGTTTCTTTTATTTCTGGGACGCCCTGTGTATTAAAAATTCATAATAAATTAGAGTCATTGGTCAATACCTGTGTACCGATGATTCATACTACTTCAGACAAACCTGCGTATAACAATAACAACAACAAAAACTGTATAGATATTGTGAAGAATTATTATTTTCGGGAAAATCCGTCGAAATTTAAAACTTACAAAAAACGCTCATCAATTCATCCAATATTTGTACAATAGGCATGTATCTTTAAGTCAACTTTTGTGTAAGATTTTGTTGGTTTTTTTTTACAGTGATATATTTATTACTTTCAACATTCCTAACACTTATTTTAGACAACTACCAACTAGATTGAGAGGCTACGTCTAATGAATATTTTTAAAGTAACAAAGCAAAAAGTGCCAAATCACGTTTCTTGTCCTATTTCATCCCGTTCTCCCCATAAATGCTGTCATAGTACGGACTATATTGGGGGCGAGGGACTACGAGATCCTGAGGAAACAGCGGCAAGGGAGCAAAGCGAAAGACCTTCATTATTTTCACGCTAAAAACACTTTAAAGACATTATTTCGTATGCTCTTTACCCTCAATAAGGACACATATGACAACATGAGTTTTTCTCCGTAGGTCCCCTTTCTCTTTCTCTCTTCTGCGTTTTTGCGAATTGCGCCCGCCCCCCTCCCCTGGAAAAAAAACACCCCAGAAAACGCTGATGATTTTTTTTTTTTTTTTGGGGGGGGGGGGATGCTTGTCAGAGAACTTTGGAGTTAAATGAAACCCAGATATGCTGATGACGTTCTTTTTTTTTCTTCTTCTTCTTCTTCTTCTTTCTTTTCTTTTTCTTTTCTTTTCTTTTTCTTTTTTTTTGCTTGTCAGAAAATTTTCAGAATATTGTGCCCCCTCCCTCACAATTTCCTGGATCTGCCACTGCCTTCAAGTGCCGCTTAGGGCACGTGCACCCTCTACCCCCACCAATATACGCCTCTGAATAAGGTATACAGAGCCCCATAGTACCTTTTCTAGCCTTTTACTTAACATTAATACATGTACCTGTAATTTATACATGTACGTCCGGGGTACCACGGAAGTACACCTTACCCTGCGAGAAATATAAGCTCTCTGTAAAATTCGCCTTTGCAATTAACACACAGAGCTTATATTTTCAAAGAAAATTCACAGTTCGGTACTTCCGTAGTGCACTGTGCATGTGTAGGTTCAATATTGTGTGAAGAAAAAGGCTCGAAAATTTTCTTTCTGTTCACAGCTGGTGCTCCTTTTAAGCGTGTTCCTTAAATGATGATCCCTCCCATGTGATCAATTTTCTGCCTCCCTTGCTTCCCCTTTTACTTGACAGGGGTCCATGAAGAGTTGTAGTAGTGCAGTGTTACATCTATCAATATACATGTAGATGCTCGGCTGTTTTGTCCCCTTTTCCCGGCCCTCCCACTTTGAAACTGAGACCTAGATTTGCCATGTGCAAAGTGAGGGTGGTGGTGTCGTGTGTGGTATACGACTAATTACTTTAAACATAGCTTAATCATTAACAGAACAGTTTGCCAAAGCTGTCCAATATTTAATTAATAAAGTAGTAATTCACCGATCCATGAACCACGCTTTGAGAGAGGCATTGGGTATAATGAACCTACTTTGTAGGTGTCGCTTGTTAATGAAATAGCTCATTATCATAAATCTCATATTTGCTTTTTACACAGTCATTGAAACGCATTATTCGGATGCCGAGATCGTAGGCCTATATCAAAAGTAAGGCTTTCGACACAATTAATCATGATATACTACTTTATAAACTCAGTTATTATGGAATCAGAGGAATAGCCTTGGAGTGGTTCAGGAACTACCTCCTCAATAGGCAACAGTATGTTTCTATTGCTAACGTCGACTCTAACTTTAAAAATGTAACCTGTGGTGTCCCACAAGGTTCTATTTTGGGCCCGCTTCTTTTTCTTCTATATAAATGATTTTTATAAATCCTCAGGTGTTTTATCATTTATTCTTTTTGCGGATGACTCTAATATTTTCTTTTCCCACAAAGACCCACATGTTTTGATTGCCACAATCAACCAAGAATTAGAACGAGTTTCTGAATGGATCAAAGCCAACAAATTATCACTCAATCTGCAAAAGACCTACTACATGGTCTTTAGTAATATCATAAATGAGCTTCCAGGTAACGTAGTTTTTGATCATACAAATATACAAAGAGTTCTAAACACTAAATTTTTGGGAATCACTATTGACGATAAGCTATCGTGGAAAGATCACATAGATAACATCTGTAAAATCGTTTCTAGAAATATTGGTATAATAAACAAGGTCAAATTTTACTTCCCAACTCGTATACTTTTAAATTTGTATTCCACACTGATCCTTCCACATTTAAACTATGGTATAGTAGCATGGGGCAGTTGTGCTGACTATCAGTTAAATAGAGTTTTACTTTTACAGAAAAAAGCTCTGCGTGTTATATGTCATTCGGATTACCGAGCGCACACCGATGCACTCTTTCATAAACATAACATACTAAAGATAAGCGATTTATATAGCTATAATCTTGGAATATTTATGTATAATTTAGATAGAAACGAACTTCCCAATGTATTTTATTCAATATTTTCAAAGAATCTCAATATTCATCAGTACCCTACTAGGTCTGCCGGGCTTTTTCATCTACCAAGAACGAGAACCCTGATTTCAAATAAAACGTTTATATTTACTGGGTCAAAACTCTTGAACTCTCTCCCAGATCCAATCAGAAATAAAGGCACATATTTTAGTTTCAATAGAGGGTTTAAAAAACTTTTACTTCAAAAGTGCAGTTCATTTCGGAGTTAAAGTCACTCTCTTCTTTTTTTCTAGTGCAGTTCTGCCTTTGTTCTGTCTTGTTTTTCTTGATTTTTGCCTGTCTTTTTTTTCTTCTTTCCCCTTTTTCCCCTTTTCTTTCTTTCTTTTTCTTGTTTTGTCCTGTGTTGTCCTGTCCTGGTTTTGTCCTGTTCTGTCTTGTCAGTTTCTTGTTTTTCTTGACTTTTGTTTGTCTTTTTTCTTCTTTCTTTCCTTTCTTTCCTTCTTTGTCGTGTTTTGTCTTGTGTTGTCCTATCCTGGTTTTACCCTATCGTGTCTTGTTCTGTTCTGTCTTGTACTATCTTGTCAGTTTCTTGTCCTCTGAGTTCTGTCTTGTCATTTGTTCTTTAATGTACAGCACCTTGCTATGAAAATTTTCATCATTATTGATACAGGATTTATGACTATTTAATTAATTATGTTGTTATGAGAGATATGCCAATATATATATATATATATTTCAAATATGTATTTTACTTTCAATCTTCCATGTTATAAAAGATAATTATGTTAATGTTATATTTATTCTTGGGAACCTACACAAACAAGCTATGCTTTCCAGTAGGTTCCTTTTTCATTTCATGATTTTGTACTTTGTAAATCATATTGTTTTGTATTTTGGAAAAAAAATGAAATGAAATAAATCTTGCATCAATCAATCAATATGACAAAGAATAGAAACTAGTGAGCCATTTTAGTTCTGAAACGTTTTGCTTCTATCATTGTCTATAGCATTCTGGGAAGGGGCAACGATTCTTCGGGAGTGGGATGCAGTTATATGCGAATGGGTTTCGGGATTTCAAGGTGGCATGTGCCCCCTCCCCCATCAAAGGGCAAAAAAGCTGGATGGGAGAAAATCAACAAAGAGAGAAGAGAGAAAAGAAGGGGGTAGGGAGAGGGGGAAAGGGAACGTGAAAATGACCCCCTCGCTACATCCCCTCCCTAATCAATGACCTTGACAATTTGCATCAGTTCACCCCCGTAAGACCAGTTCCCCCCCCCCCCTCCTCCCATGATGCCGATGCCATGGATGCCCCCTCAATGTCAGTGGACCCACGCTTCGCCAATGATGCATGATGTTCATCAGTAGCTTAGTCGACTGTGAATATTTTGAGCAGGGCAGTAGAAAGGAAATGCGCCGACAAACAAAATAGACCAAATTTGTTTAAAAGAATGTCCCCCTCCAGCAAAAAAGAAAAGAAAAAGAGGTCCATTCTATAGGTGTTGAGAAAGGAACGTAATATTTTTAAATCATGACTATATTATAAACCTCTTATTAATAAATGGAATCAATCGCTGCCACGTCTTTAGGTAATGTAGACCCTAAACGTGTTTGATTTGATGCTGCGTTCATTTTCATTTTGCAAAAATAGATAAATTAATGAAATAAATAAACTGTAGAATTTGTTAGTGGAAGAACATATTCCTTTGCCATGGAGGTGTAGTTCAAACATAACGTAATGGTATTCATTGGCATGCGAATGGTAAAGTTTTATTATATCTACATCGGGTCACGATGGGGTAACCTCGCTAGTCATAAGGACCACTTATTCATAAGGACCGCTATCCATAACGCGTGACTAAATGAATAACGGTTTTCTATGAATAGCGGTCCTTCTCAAAAGCGAGCAAAGCATACACAAATTACCTCGCTATTCATAAGGACTTCCGTTCATAAGGACCACTGTTCATAATTATTCATAAGGACCGCTGTTCATAACGCGTGTTAAATGAATAGCGGTTTTCTATGAATAGCGAGCGGACCCGGTCACGATGACTTGCCTCGGAGCTGCATGGGGGGGGGGGGGGGGTATTAAAGTGTAAAGATAGTGTTAGTTAATAATAATAATAATAATAATACAATACATTTATTAGGCGCTTAATACGGATGTTTCTAAGCGCACGGTTTACCGGAAAATTAAGATTAAATCCAAAATAATACAAAAATACAAAAATTATTAGAAACCTTATGTAATTCAAACAATAGATAGTGTATAAATACGGTAAATGAATACTGAAAATCAAAGTCGGTGTGCACCTCCAACGACCAGTTGCTTAATCTCTGTTGCTTAATCTCTGTTCGAGGCGTTAAAACATCGTTAACCTTTTCATTTCACACGTTATCGATAAATCAGGAAGTTATATATTAAGATAGGTCTTTAATCCTTTATAAAAATATAGCTATCACATAACGGCACTATACAGAAGCCGCGAACAATCGAACACCGATCCTTCAGTTTCGCGAAATATACCAGTGGTGTAGCGTGGGTCTATCCGGCCATTGAGGGTTACCAGCACCAGTCTTACTCGATGAATGAAATGCATATTATTATTAACAAAGTCATCGCTCTTTCTCTCTCTCTCTCTCTCTCTCTCTCTCTCTCTCTCTCTCTCTCTCTCTCTCTCTCTCTCTCTTAATTTTCTCTCTGTGCCCCCTCTAGCCTCCTGTAGCCCCCACTGACCACAACGACGCGTTGTGTTGTCACTTGTCTCTTCGAGGCAGGATTATTGCGCCACGAGACGCCCCATTTGAGAAGGAAGTGAATAGAAAACCGTTTATCAACGTTCAAAATTCGAATCTCTACCCCTCGATTGCAGTGCTCAATGTGGAATTTTCCTGGGGGGGAGGGGTGAAATGGAAAAAAATATCTACCGCTCGGTCGTTTTCCTCTCTCACTTGTACAATAACGTATATAAGTTTAGACAGGTAATTAGGGAAGTGAGTGCAGGGGCGCGCATAAATTCATTGTTTGCACCTGGCGGCATAATCCCCACATACGCCACTGGTCTGGGAAATCCGTTTGGCATGAATTTGGGCAACATAAACTGCCCAGCTAAAGTTATTATCAAACTTAACCAACTCTCTAAGACTCTGTCTGCTCAACTTACTCTTCATAATTTGGTCACTACAAAACGTCTCATTTTACTCAGCTCTCTGCATGTTCTCTTTGTGATTGAACCTGAGACTTCCCAGTTCCATTTAGATCTTTGCGCCTCTAAATAGTTGACATTAACCCATTCATAAATCAATTTATACATTGATTTTAGCTTTACAAGCTGAAAATAATGATAGCCTATGTAAACTTGATTCCAAAATACAGATGCAAGTAGTTAAGTTCAAAATTTATTTCAAAATGCTATAAATAGATATACATGTATATACATGCAAAGTACAATATATGAATTACGAATACAAAGAAGTTTACAATATACATGAAATGCTATAAAAACAAAGAAATGAACATGGAAGTGGAATTTATAAGGATTGATTGCTAAAGGATCTTCTGGGTTTTGTACATATAAATTACAATAAATACGCTATTGAGCTAGTAGTTTCTTAATTTGAAAATAAGTTAAATCTTATTTTATGCTAGCTGTACAAATTAGTGTGATTCATCCAAGTCAACGTGCCTAACAAGCGTTTATAGCACCTTGGGTGCCAATATGAGATATCTTATTGTTTACCTACTTCTTATGGGTTTAAACAATAAGTGTATAGTCAATATTGTGATCATTGTAATAACGTTTATTCTAAATCAATTCTCATGTAAATATTCAAACTGACGAATATTATTATAGCTAATGCAATGGAAGTCATAATTGTTACAAGAAATCTTGACTAAACACTTCATTCGAGTCAAAGTCAACGAAGCTTGTTGAAATGAGCTTTCTTAATGCCTATCTGATAACTCCTGTTTGTTTCAAGTGATAATGACAGATAAACAACCTTTACACGGTACGACGGCCGATAGCGATGTATATGGATAAAAATAGTCGTGTTCGTTACCAGTATCCCAGTAACCTTTTGTCAGCTTGGATGTCGAAATCATCTTATGACGTAACGACCCAGCTAGTCTGATGGAAACTTATTTAATGCAGATCATTATTAACCACTCTGTATTGGTTAATTGAAATGCAATCTTTTTCGCAGCGACGTAATGCCTTAATTCCTGGTCATTATTCAACGCTAACCACCATCAATCAAAATGTAATAAACAATAGCAATGATTGGTCTTTCGAAAGCTTTTGGCTCTTAATTGTTACCAATTATTCACTATCGAGGGACGTGACTGGCAGAACATTTAAGGTGCTGATCTTTTGATTTTAGAACTTATATACGGTACAATGTTAACATGAAGTGCACTTCAGTCAGAAGCTAATGTTATAATTTCTTCATTTTAATGACATGTTTAGAATACAGGCCTGTAACTCTAACAGAAACTTACCAGGACGAAAATCCAATTGAAACAATTTGGAACTTCCAACAAGTTTTCAACTGGTTTCAATTGGTTTCAATTGGTATTACCTAATTGGTTTCAACTGGATCCATTTAATTTCAACTGGAAACACAAAAATGTCAGTTGAGATGAATACTTTTCCAGTTGGAAATCCAGTTGGAAACCAGTAAGCAAATATTTTCAGTTCAATATTTCTAGTTGCCAACTGGTTCCAGTTGGAAATCCAGTTGGAAAACCAGATGAAAACCAGTTAATTTGCATGAAGTAGTGGGGTATGTGCACTGATATTTACATTTTCACGTTATTTCCCGGAATAAAGACTATACATGTATTTCTTAATTATTGATACTGATGTTTATATTCCACATACTAAGAAGCTTGCTGTTAGATTGGTCAAAAGGTAATCACGTGATAAAGCGTAGTTTTCCCAATTAATCTACCCGAGAAGAAAAGTTCGTGACCTTAATTGACGGAATGGTTCTTATGTGTTTCGCTGATCTCTTCAGTCCATCTCATGCGTTATCAATAATTATTTTGGGTACGCGCGAAATGAAAGTGCGTGACCTTTACGAATAGTCCGAATGAAAAGTGCGTGACCTTTACGAATAGCTCCATAGGCGTACTAAAATAAAAAGCAAATAATCACCTAGTACTTTTGATTTCAGGCAATGAGACGAACTATCCCTTCCTCAGCGATCTGAATGTATACGCTATCTTTCCGAAGCGAAGCTGAGGAAAGATAGCTACATCCAGATCGCCTCGGAAGTGATGGTTTGTCCCATCACCTTCACCAACGGTAATTATTTACATATTAATGTAACGGATTTCCTTTATACAAAAGAATATCAGTTTACAATACTTAAACAATTTGATTCATTTGTATCAATTATAGGTAATAACAAACAAATTTAAAAAACATTAACCATGAACAAATGCAAGCTGTATAACATAGAGATAGGTACGTACATTATTTGAACTAAGTACAATATTGTACTGTTTCTAATGTCTTTACTAAGAGAAATGCATTGGAAATTGACTCAAAACCAGGACTTTGGCCACTATAGGAATTGATACATGTGCCAATTAATTCCATATTTTACAGCTGTTGCTAATTGGTTTCACCCGAAAATGTCCAATTGGTTTCAGCTGGTTTCAATTGGTTTCAACTGGATCCAGTTGTTCCAATTTCCCTATTAGAAATCCAGTTGGCAATTGGTTTCAAATGGAAATCTTAAATGGAAATTTCAACTGGTTTCAACTTGAACCAGTTGTTCCAATTTTTCTATTAAATCCAGTTGGCAATTGGTTTCAACTGGAAGTTTCCAACTGGTTTCAATTGGATTTTCGTCCTGGGTAAGGCTTAAGGCTGCAGCGTGTTTGTATTTTTTAAATTCTGGTTAATTTGCCTTCCATAATAATACCTTAAAAATGAATCATTTCGTTCTCTATGAGTTACACATAACATTCGCTTCAGAGTTACATTAGACAAATGGAATTTTCATCTATTTAAACATTATTGTATTTAAAAGAAAAATATAACGCTCAGTAATCTCTAAACTGTCATTACTTGGTGAAAACTATAGGCTTATTTCATTCAAAATACGACATCAGTGTAAAAGGTTACAACCAATCTGACCGATGACCCACGAGACCGACAGCCCACGAAACCGACGATGACGGTCTAACGATTTTTCAGAAAATATGTGAGAAGGCCCGCCAGACCGACATGTCTTTCTCGCTGGCTGTCGGTCTCGTGGACTCTCGGATAACTGTTCAGAAAGCCGGCGACATTGTCGAACATTATAACCTTTAGGTGCTGGTAAGGTTATAATGGGTATGATAGTTCAGTCGTCCAGAAGAAAGTTATTCGGACACGGAGTTTAATCCATGCATGTGGTATAATAATGACATTCGACGATTGAATTCAAACCGTAAATTTTCTTTGTTCTTTGTTTGTTTGTTTGTTTTGTTGTTGTTTTTTTTACCATTTTCATCATGTCATAGATTTTTTTTTTTTCAAATTACGTTTTCACATTCTAGAAAATGGTTGACTTGAAATACAAGACCCTGGGAGACAATGGAATTTGTGTGTGTGTGTGTGTGTGTGTGTGTGTGCATCTCTCTATTTTTTTCTTAAGAACTGTAAGAAAGACAGAGGAAATGTTCTATACAAATTATCCATGAATCAAATTTCTAAGACCTTTTGAAAAAGAAGCATTTATTATCCACACCTAATCTCCCCGGGACAACTACATCATTCGAGGTAACAATTATTGCTGACCTGGTAGAATCATGTTTGCTGACGTGTCTGGCACAGATCAAAGAGTAGTTGGTCTACTCGGGGGGGGGGGGGCTACCCCGGGTAGACTCATGTGAGTATTTCCATTGCTGCATATATATATATATATATATATATATAATGTGAAAGGAAATGAGAGAATGGTTGCGCAACTTAAATCAAAGTTCCCTATAGCTGTCCTCCCTCTTTGAAATTTTTGCACTAATTTCAAAAAGGGAGGACAGCTCTGGGGAACTTTGCTTTAAGTTACACAACCATTAATCTCTCATTTCCCTTCACATCGCATTTATTTCCCCTGGAGTTTCCAAATGTGTTGTATATGTTATTTCCTTACAATTATATACATGTATATATATATATATATATATATGTATGTATCATCATGATTGATACAAAGCTGTACTTTGATCAATGAAGGCGCTGAATGTGCCCTTGTACATGTTTGATCTCTACTATCCCTATTATCGTCATCACGATTACGATGAGTCAGACATTTTGGCCAATATTTGTTCAAGCTCGATTGCCATGATGTTTTTTTTTAATTATTATTTATAAATTTCTTCTTTGTACTGCATTCAATCAGAACCTCTAAGTCGCAGTCTTCTTGCTGTAAATCATTCGAAGGGATTAAACCAGACTGAGGCTCCCGAATGCATTTCAAAGGGTGGGGGTCGTCCAAATGAACAACATTCGATCGAGAGGGGGCAATTCGTACTCGGTGAAAACGATTTACATGTATATAACATCATAAATGGACTTTTAATTTTCCTCCTCTCTATGAAAATGTATTTATTATCTTTTATGTCATACGATATTTTGTATAATACGACAGGGGCGGCGCCAGGGTATTTTGATAGGAGGGGCAAGACGACCTAAAGATGACGTCATATTTTTTCTCCATTAAATAACAGGGGTAATATAGAGTTATATGTTTAAGACCTCTCTTTTTAATACTCCTCTTTCTTCTTTCTTCTCCTTTCTTCCCTTTTCTTCCTCCTTTTCTTCTTTCTTCTCCTTTCTTCCCTTTTCTTCCTCCTTTTCTTCTTTTTTCTTTTTTTTCTTTTTTTCACTACTTGAAAAATCATAGGGGGGCGGTCGCCCCCTCTGCCCCCCCCCCCCTGTAGCGCCGCCCCTGTATTACGACCACGACCACGAGGTAAGGGGATCCGATTTCCTTTGGCAAGATATTAAACTACCTACAGTTTGCCACACTCAAACCCAGGTGAAGTAAATGGGTACTGGTTAGAATAATTCCTTGAATACTATAGCGCCTTCACCAAGGAAGATGGGCTAGATCCGGGGTTTTAATCCAAAGCTCTTTGGAAGTGCATAGATACATTAGTAGTAGTAGTAGTAGTAGTAGTAGTAGTAGTAGTAGTAGAAGTATTAGTAGTAGTAGTAGTAGTAGTAGTAGTAGTAGTAGTAGTAGTAGTAGTAGTAGTAGTAGTAGTAGTAGTAGTAGTAGTAGTAGTAGTAGTAGTAGTAGTAGTAGTAGTAGTAGTAGTAGTAGTAGTAGTAGTAGTAGTAGTAGTAGTAGTAGTAGTAGTAGTAGTAGTAGTAGTAGTAGTAGTAGTAGTAGTAGTATTGTTTAATGTTGTTGTTGCTGTTATTATTATCATTATCATCATTAATATTACGTTCTTGCACACTAAACTCTTCAGCTGTTTGCGAGAGTTTAACTAATATTCATACGCACAGTCATTGTTTATTACTTAATAGTGTTTTCTCGTTTCAAAACGATAATATTTAGAATATGTTACAAGAAATCCTTATTGTTTTTCATTGTAATTTATCACGTCATATATTAGGCTTCATATTCCCTTACTCCCCAGTTGATTTTTCCTTCCATGGCGACCGAGCGGATTTTTTTTTTCTCCAGAAAATAACAATATTTGGCCTTTTCCAGGCACGATCTGCTAATCCCCCCCCCCCCCCCCCCCCCCTGAACTAAAACATTTCCATTTCTTCTCCTGCCTGATGAACCCTTTATACAGCACATTTCTTCTTTCTATGATTAACACAGAGGGAATTAACTGGATTATCTGCGTGAAGGCATCTTTTCTGCCCTATTTCAATAATACATCTTCAAGCAGGGGCGGCGCCAGGGTATTTAAATAGGGGGGGGGGGCACAATGACGCGTATAGCAACGTCGCACGTCGAGGGTCTTGAAATAACAAATAGGACTATAACAGTTATGTCATAATTGGCCTAGCCTTCTCTTCTCCATTTCCCCTTCTCTTTCTCCCTTTTCCCCCTTCTTCCTCTCTTTTTTTTCTGCTCGCTTGAAAAATGATAGGGGGCGGCTGCCCCCCCTGTACCGTCGCCCCTGTCTTCAAGGCAAATGATGAATCGAGGAAAATTTCAAGAAGTCTAAGATTAACTAGAAAGCATTTTTGCTTGTTTATTAGGGAATTTTCTCTTTGGGGGGAAACTGCCATGGAACAAATCATACAAAAACAGATGAAGGCCTATCTATTACAGAGAGGGCACCTGATTTTCCGTGAAGGGGTATAATCCTAAAGAAACATCAATTATTAAAGAAGGGACAATTTCACACAAGGAGGATCATTTTTAATCATAGAAGGGCATTTATTTGTAGGAAAAATGACAACCCCCCCCCCCCTTGGGTCCGCCATCGCATTTGATTTCAGTTAGTCCTTCATGGTTGCTGTGATCTTTATTCGTGTATCAGCTAGGGATATGTAATCAGAGTCTGCCTATACCAGTGTCAATATTGAATTTAACAACGTGTCATAGGAAAAACAGCCCATGTATATGAGAGCAAAGGTTAATGTAATTGTTAATCTTGTTTGATGGTTATCATCATGATTCAAGATAGCTTCAAGGGCTAGCTTCCCTGTTTACTAAGCCCCTGGACCAGTCGAAACTAGATAAATAGGTGCGTCTCAAAATCCTCTTCCCCCACACCTCCTACAAACGGTCCTGGTGCCAACACATCTCATTCTCTTCCTCAGGTAAGAATATTAGGATCTGTTCTAAGATCAAACTTGGACTCGTGACGTGCACAGTTTTTCTTCTTACTTTGTGCAGGAAAATGTGAGAGGGACATTTACCTGCTTTGTGTTTCCTGTTTTTTACCTTTCTCTCCGTAATAACTTCGTTTATACTTTTAAAAAGATGTAAATTTTTACACTATTTTACACTTATTAACTCTTTTCTGTGTTACCTTATGATAAATATATTTCCACTATATTTCCACTTATGTATGCAGTGCAATTGATTTTCATGTCAAATGATACAAGTAGGCCTGTACCTTTCTCTTTGTTAGTTATGAATTTTATATTTTCAATAATTTCTTTATGAAACTGAAAAAGAATTCTACTAAAATAATCACAAGTCAGATGTACTTCTGGACAATAAGAAAAATATTCTTTTTGTACTTGTGAATTTTGGCGTCTCGTCACTTATTTATCATGATGACTGAACCTTTTTTTTTCAGGCAAACTCCTTTAGTTTCCACTTATATTGTTTGATTTCTGCTTTCTTTTCATTCTTGCATTTTAATCTCATGAGTGCATAAGGAAAGGCTTCAGTATGTCTTTCTTTAAAGTTATTATTCGACCTTGTCCTCATCTAATTGATTAACGAACCATTTATTTTGCAGTGCAATTAACCCTAACCAATCATCATGCCTAACCTTTCTGGAACCTGGGCTCTGGCCAACCATGATTCCTTGGATGCTGTCCTTGACAAGCTCCAAGTTCCTGCTGACAAGCGTCCACCTGGTACCATCAGCGGCCTTTCTATGACTATCACTCAGAATGGTGATAACTTCACCGTGAAGACCGTAGCTCAGCGTGGCACCCGTGAGACATCCTTCACTGTCGGTAGTACCTTCGAGACTGAGCTTCTCATGGGCACCATAACAGTCAAGGTTTGTACTCTCTGTTTATCCAACTTGGGGAAATTTATTCACACTTTTAAATTTCCTTTCATGTTTGTAGCTTCTTGGTCTGGGGTTGATACCTGAATGAAGAAGTTATAAGGTATTTGAAATATTACTTAATTAATAGCGCATTACTGCAATCTCTTCATACGAGTGGTCAGGGAGTTCTTTTTCTTATTTTTGACAATATTACTAATTAGTAAAAGTCGGTTGAGAGATACCACACTCTCGCCAATGTTGGAATCCGATTCAGATGAATAGTTTCTTTTGGTGTGTTTGTCGTGATATCAATTTTAATTGAATTCTCAGTGGTGGTGTACTAATATTTTTCATATTCATTTACTTCAACATAACTCATATGTCAGATTTGTTACATCAACAAACAAGCCAAAGGATCAGAAAAGTAGGGAATAAAGAATATTATATGCAAAAAAATGTAACCATAAAAAGTGGCATGACGAAATCATTTTTAAAGGAGAGAAAATTAATAAGTTAAAATATACCAAACACTAATGATGAATAGTGGGGAAATAACATTACAAATTCGTTACCTTAATATGATCTAAAAAAATATAACTTTCTTATCAGTTGACTGATTCTCTTCTTCTCTGATTTTTTTATTGAAAGCATCTTTTATTTTGTGCCCGGAGTTACCAGTTGTATATCGTTATAGTTAATGTCCTTAATACATTATCTAACCACTTTTATAATGTAACATTTCAAAAAGGAATAATATGTCTAATGATGTGTTTGTTTGTACAGGTGTCTGCTTCATGGGACGGCGATTGTCTGGTTCTTACAGGTGAAAAGGGTGCCAAGCTTTGCCGCCAGATCGTCGGTAATCAACTCGTCTCTACCATCGATGTCGGAGGTACCGTCGCCAAATTCTACTTCAACAAAGCTTAGGTTGAACTCATCGTCGTCATCACCAACATGAAAGAAAGACTGTACATAATTCTATCTTGTGGAAATCACATTTGTCTGGTGAAATAAAATTATCAATAACCTCCTTTTTACCCAATACTTGCATATACCCTTTCGGGGTTATACCAATATAGAAATAACGCAGAAAATAACCTTTTGGTAATATTCTGCAACAACAGCCTGGTTGACATCATTGTGCACATCCAAATGGACCGTTTGTAAATAAAAGAATTGTAATAAAATCGTTCTGTTATCATGATATGAATCATGAAATCTTTAGGTTTCTATGTGTACTTAATGTGAAAGTATTTAGTTTGCCATCCGAAATATCAGTGAACAAAGGAATAGTTATGTCTATGAATTATACCTCAGTCACATCGCTAGACCAGTATTAGCCATTCAGGGTAAAGTAAGTTTTATTCGTTTTGTTATCGTTCTTGTATCGATCTCATCGGTGTAACTGGGATATAAGAGGGCAAAAGAATATTAACTGACAGTATTTGGTGTAACCGTCAATAAAATGCGACTGAACCCAAGCGGGTATGATGGAAGAAAGATTACAAATACAAAGTGGGACGAGATAGAGAGAGAGAGAGAGAGAGAGAGAGAGAGAGAGAGAGATGGGGGTGGGGAGGGGGCAAGAAAAGATGGAGAGAAAAATAGATAAAAGAGACAGATGGATAGAGAAATGGAAGAGAGCTCTAGAGAAAGTGTATGTGTATGTTTGTGCATGGGCGTTTGTGTGTGAGTGTTGAGTGAGTGAGTGTTGAGAGAGAGAGAAAGAGCTGTTTGGGAGAGAGGGAGTGAGAAAGAGAGAGAGAGAGAGAGAGTAGACAGAGAGGGGGAGAGGGAGGGCTAGGGCGGGGGGGGGGGGGAGAGAAAGAGCTGAGAGACAGAGAGGGGTTCCCATTCGTTCGTGTACTGAAGAGAGCCCCCGTGTTGTGTGTGTGTGTGTGTGTGAGAGAGAGAGAGAGAGAGAGAGAAAGAAAGAGAGGATGGAGGCAGAAAAAGCGTTTGCATAATCTCCCTCTACATGATATACTGGTAGATGCCCCCTTTTCAACAAAGAATGTGTGCGTCTTCTTCTATGGCAACATATCTTTAGGTAAATGTTGAAAAATCCGTCAAAAATGTTATGGAAGGCAATATTAGCGACAGTGTCTGAAACTTCTATACTGTACTCGTTATGACTTTACAACTATCCGTACTTCCAAAATAATGAAGCATTTGGCTTCATGTACGTGATGTATGAGACCAGGGGCGGCGGAGCGTCTTCCAAAATGGGAGGCACCAGCCACTAAAAAGGGCACTTTTGGGGGAAAAGCGGCACCTACAAGGGGGTAAACATAAAGCGAAAAAGGGAACATTTGTGACATTGGTATTACCCTACAGTCCAGTTAACATGATTAATACATTATCAAGCATCATCTTCTTCCTTTTTATTGTGGTTCTGGACACTGCTTCAGCTTCCCCAATTAGCAGTGATGGGCCAATGACTCATGTGCGAGCGAGGGAAGCGAGGGAGCAAAAATTTTCAGACTTTTTTCTAATGCTGAAGTCCTTTGCTTGAACATATAGCGGTATAATGAAAATGACAAAAACAAATTATTTGGAGGGAATGTCGAATTATCTTTGAATTCCTACATCAACACTGTCGTTTTTCTTTGGGATTAAATCGATATCAACATACTTTATGCATCTGCTTGATTTCATTACATACTGTAAGAGCTATCGAGCGTAGCGATCAATTTTTGGGGAGATTTTCAGAAAATATTGCTTTTAATGTAAATTATGGGCACATTCGAGGGAGTGGAATGAGAAATCCTTTGCTGGGGGGGGGGGGGGTAGGCATTATGCCCCTTTTGCCTCCAGCTCCACTGCCTTACATTGAAGTAAAATATTATGTGTACCTGTTACTACATAAAGTAGCATCGATTCTTTGAAGTTCCTTTTGTAAGGAACAATGGGAAATATAGGTAGTAAAAGGGGCATTTATCAGAAGAGGAAAGGGCGCTTATCAGAGATGGAATGGGGCACTTGATATAAGAAGTGAAAAGGGGCACTCATGAGAAGAGGAAAAGGGCACATATTAGATTGAAAAAGGGGCACTTATCAGATTTGAAAAGGGGCACTTATCAGAAGATGGAAAGGAACTTACTAGAAGGAAAAAGGGGGACCTATCAGAAGTAAAATTGCACTTATCAGAAGGAGAAAGGGGCACTTATTAGAGAGATAAGGAGGCAATTATAAGATTTGAAAAGGGGCACTTATCAGGAGGAAAATAGGCACTTATAAGAAGGGGAAAGGCTACTTATTAGAAAAGAAAAGGGGGCACTTTTAGTAGTAGAATGGCACTTATCAGAGAGAAATGGGTATTTTCAGAAATAAAAAGGGCCCTTTGGGGTACTTTTAAAAGTGGGTGGGGGCACTATGCCCCCTGCCCCCCCCCCAGGTTGCGCCGCCTCTGTATGGGACTGTCCTACTGACATGTGTAAAATTATTTTCTTCGAATAGATTATTTGTCCTTATGGTATCAATATAGGCCTAATCAGTACTGGGTCTTACACAAACTAGGTCTACGCATTGCGATCCGTTTAAAGCTGATTATGTTACTAAAATTCTAAATGGTTTAATTTTTCAAAATTGAGAAGGAGTGCACACCGAGTTTCAGAACAAATGCTGTTATATGATTGATTTGTAAAAAAGGGTATCTTAGCAATAGGAGTTGTATTACGCATAAAGCAACACCAATCAAGTATTAATGTTTGTGAGAGAAAGTAAAAGAAAAGGAGGAGGTAGCCGGAATGATACAACCCTATTCATAACCTTTCCCTCATTCGATATCCTTGTTCTTTCCTATTTCATTCACCTAGTAAGACCGATGTCCCCTTAATGGCTGCTCCCATCCTATATCACTGAATGAACTCCACGGAAGGAGTCAAAACTGTGACCAAGCAAAAAACAACAACAAACAAACAAACAACCAAACCCCCCCAAAACCCCCCCCAAACCCCCCCCCCCAAAACGAATAAATAAATAAAATATAGGTTATTATTATTATTTTTGTTATTATTATTATTATTATTATTATCATTATTATTATTATTATTATTATTATTATTATTATTATTATTATTATTATTATTATTATTATTATTATTATTATTATTATTATTATTATTATTATTATTATTATTATTATTATTATTAATTATTATTATTATTATTATTATTATTATTAATTATTATTATTATTGTTATTATTATTATTATTATTGTTATTATTATTATTATTATTATTATTATTCTTATACAAATGATTGTGCTGTAGTCGGCGCACAATTAAGACAGCAAAGCAACCTGATCCAGGCATCGGGATATATGCATATTTTTTTCTTTGCAGGACGACTGAGCAGACAATCTTCGGAAAATATTATTTCTGTATGGGCCTTTGAGAACAATCCGATAATAATTTTAATTTTAGGGAAATATTAAAGTACACATTCAAAGAAAATCACAAATATGATAAATAATGTATCACTAGAAACTGGCAAGTTAACAGATAGCAATCGTATCAGTTTAAAGTCAACTACATATCAGGTAATTAAACAATAATACAAATAAAACTACCTCCCAGCATCTGCGATATACAAGCGCTTCGCCAAAAAAATAACAATGTTTCAATGACGTCAATAAAGGGAACAATCCTGTCCAAGCAGACGACGTCCCATAAAGAATGAACATCAGTGCAGTGCAGTTATTTCTCAAATTATAAAGAATTTAGTGTATTCAAACGTGCCCATATTTCACACCATTCTAAAATGGGAATGAAACAGATTCTGATTACTGAAATCTTGTGTTTGTAAATATATAGGATGAGGGTTAATGAACAATCAAAGAAACCACACTTTCAAATTGAAATGCCCGCTGAATGATTGCAAGGACGGTATTTATCCCTCATTCAACGCCGAACGTCCAGCGGTGTATGCAGCTGTGAATGAAATGGCGTCTATTTTGTTTACAAGCAACTGATTCCTTTATTCTTGTAACGCTTCATTTTCCATCCAAATAAACCCATGCACGGGGTTTAGAGTGAGGCAATATATGGATTAAACATAATAGACTAATGCTAGTGAAGTGAAATAACTGAGGAGAAGATGACAAAACAGGCACTGAAAATATGTGAGATGTTATGGGACATCGTCTGCTTGTGCAATTAACGTCCTCCCTTTGACGTCACACATTTCAGCGGCTTTCGGAGAGCTGTTCAGGTGCTATGTCGGGGCTGTATTTTAGCAATTTGTAATTGATAATAATCATTACTTCGAATGTTTGCAAGCGTCGAATTTTGACAAACTTGTCCGGTCTAAGCTTCACCTACACAAAAATGAAAATTAAGTAAGTTTTAAAAATCAATGCAGCGAATTAGTGTCTATACAATCTGATTCTAGACTAGCTCCATCTTTTGATCATTTCCTTACATCGCGCGAACTTGTAAATGGC
The DNA here is from genome assembly GCA_025618425.1 of Heliocidaris tuberculata. Taxonomy (NCBI): domain Eukaryota; kingdom Metazoa; phylum Echinodermata; class Echinoidea; order Camarodonta; family Echinometridae; genus Heliocidaris; species Heliocidaris tuberculata. Next base: position 1,475,967 of record CM046834.1, read on the forward strand.
TCATAGAATCGATGCTTTCAAACCAATAAACAGGGCCCCTTGTTCTCCAGCTGAGCTCCCGTAGTGTCGGCACACGCCACTCCGTACCACACAGCAGGTGCATAGCTAGCAATACGGCATACGCGAAAGAATATACCGTCTGCGATACAGCATCTTCAATTCGAAGAGATGCGACTAGTTGAAAAATCGCGTTATCTGCAAACGTTCTTGCAATGTTAAAGGTTTTGAAATTTACTTATCTATCCACGCCCTTTGGATAATTATATATTGAGGAATATATCATTAACATAGTCATATACGTTCAGAGACCGACAAACTGGTGAGTCAAGTGATATTGTTCCTCCATCTCATTCATTTGTTATTCATGGTTATTGACTGTGTACCTGATGACAGACACCTTTCAAGTTTCATTTTCAGTGCAACTGCGATTAGGCTATCTCCAAGCTTTAGCTCTGATGTCTCAATTAATTGACTTTAAAATGATGGCGTTGACAATAACATATTGTGAAAGTCGGATCTCATTTACAATTCCTTCATCATCTCATGGTTCAACATCATGAAGCTGTAGAGTGTAGTGTTGTTTTCCTGAGCTTCTTTATGTTATTTTGTAGAAGGGGTTGCTTATGTCTGAGATCTTGATTTGAGCATTCATTATGAATTCAAACATGCCTATCCGGTCAGTGTAATTTGATCACTTCATCAATATACTTATGTTTAGAAATCCAAATATAACAACCAAATTTAAAAAAATATCTGAGGTATACAATTGCCCACATGAAATTATTTCATCAAGGCCATCTTTCTTTTTCTTTCAAAGTGATAGAGAAAGGTCAATTGTGAAACAAAAACAGGAACATCTACCATTGTATGTTATTTTGGCTGTAGTTTGGCCACTGGCATGAAGAAAGTATTTAGTAGGTAAAAAGTCAAAAATGAAAGTTAGGCAATTTCATTTAGAGTTTAATTTATGTATAAAACAAGTGACGACTTTAGCATGAATATCACATGACTAAGTTTATAATCTCATACTATAAAAATATAACTTTCCTTCTAATTTTCTCTATTTTCCCTTGTCTTTCATAATAATAAAAAAGAAAGGAAAAAAAACCCCTCTTCATTATGAAAATACTATGCAACTATTTTCTGTTACTTCTAGCATGGGGTTTCACTCCATTGTAGACATAGAGCAATTACTATTTGCTTGAAAATATTGCAAATTTTTACAACATTTTGAGACAGATCAATCCACAATTCATTACCGAAAGAGAACTTTTCTGAAAATTTCAGATATATTTTATGAGCATTGAGCACTCATTACTATGTATCAGTATGGGTTACAGTAAAATGCCTTGAATCTTTCAGTAGCTTAAGACCTGTAGGTTCCAATAGATGGTTGTCTTTGATATTATACCTCTTGAATTTTGTTAGCAAGTGATGCATTTATTGTTTATCAATTTTTGATATGATTACTGTATAACCCATTATAGCATTTACTAACAAGAAATTAAAGATTTAATTTACATTCACAGTTATTGAATTTGTGTGTCAACTAAATATTCCTGTTGACTAATTTCAAGTTACCAGAAATGAGACATTCCATTTTGATTTCCCCAGAACCTCAGGAAAAGCTAATATCAAGCCCTGCATAATAATAATCAGTACAAGAAGGTGTTATGAAAGATATGGGGAAACTTGTTATTGTCTGCTAAGGTGGATTACATGCCTTATTGATTGTCTGCCTATTGAGAGTGTGTCATCTTTTGTATAGGAGATAATGCCTACAAATCTTCAATGGGCCATGCTTGTTGACAAGACAGAAAATAGATTTTTCTTCCAATATTATTGTACATAACAAGTTTCAGTCATTTTTGACATTGTAGCCTACTATACTGACTTACACTTTTGAACTGAAATTACGAGGATGTGTGTAGTCATGATCGACAACATTATAAAGTGAATTGATGGACTAGATTTGTAATATACATGTAAAGGTCATCTATCCACATGGCTGGGTTGTCTAATAATGTGAGCAATTTCGACTTATGAGCTTAGAGATAAGGTCAGGTACTACGTAGCTGGTTAGGGAATATCTTGGTGATGAGTATTCTTTTATATTTTGGTATGAAAGAATTTCACATTCAGTGTGTATGGTTGGCCTTTAAAAATTTGGGATTTATATAATTAGTAATTAATTATGTCATTCTAGTGCAGTTGGTCCAAGTTTATGCTTGTATCCATTCTAATTGTCATGTAATGAAATCAGTGTACGTTTAGCAGGGCTCGACTCTAACGGCCCGGGTGCCAATAGCCACCTGAAACTGTCGGATCATTGGCCCGGCTGTGTATTTGTAAGATACAAATAAATCACATGTAGCATCTGGGCCACCTGAGAATCCATTTGGCCACCTTGATCTCATGGTCAAGTTGCCCTGCTGGCCATCTCAAAAAAAGTTAAGGGCAAGCCCTTGTCTAGGGTGTGTGTGTGGGGGGGGGGGGGGGGGGTAGTGATATGATTTTATGGCTTGACTCAGATATCTCATCAAACATTCTGAATGAGGATTTTCAACCATTTGAGTTGACCATTGCAAGAATAACATGTGTTTTGTAGAGATATTATTTGCTCCGAATTTCAGTACCATCCAGACTATTATTGCTCTTTTCACTGATATGGAACTGATGTGACTGCATGCATGGGGTATTCTTCATGTTTTGTTCCATGTTCTAATCACTTTTCATTCCCAGATTCTCTTTAACTTGATATTAGTTTTCATGTTCTTAGTGTGGATTCTGTCTTTGCATGTTTCTATATCTACTGTTGAATACCTATGCATAAATCAAAGTGATATATTATTTGTAAGTAAATTGAATAATTATGTAAGTCTACCATGTATTTGATAACTATTAGAGAGACAGACAGAGAGAGAGAGGTAGGATGGTTGGGGTATGAGGGTGGGAAAGAAGGATGTATGGAATGTAGAGTGGGAAAGGGGAGGGGTATATGATTGCATACAGGATGATGGTATATATAGATATGAATGCTATAGACAAATCCACAATGAAATTTGGTCTAATACAACGTATCATACATGACTTCATTGAGGGCAGGCCCACATTTGTGTTTTAGTTGAGAAGTCTTATATTATCAATATTTGTTTCTAATTTTATTTCAGTCAGTTCAGTTATTATCATGGGAGACTCAGGTGTCATTTTGTGTGCTATCAGCCTATCATTGGACCTATACTCAAACACCAAACCCACATTTGGAGATTATTAAGAGTTTTGTGAGATGGCATCTCGGAGGTTGAATCGAGGTTTTGGAAGCACTCAAGGATTCACTGGTGTGAGAGATGCAGAGATCGCTTCTACTATCAAGAAACTTGCACGTAAGTAAACAATAAAACAATGCAAAGCATATATCATAAATTGCAAATTTATTCAAATACGTGAACAGTTAATCAATATATATTTCATGTTTTGAAGCCAAAAAGAATAAAAATGGAAAAACATGAAAATAAAAACAAAATAGGCATCATTTATCCATAGCATCATGAAACCATGCTATTGTTTGAATTCATTTTAGACTCATATATATATATATATATATATATGTATATAGGGAGAGAGATAAATAAGTAAAGGCCCTGTCACACCTTTCCGGGCAAGCTACGCGGGCTTGTTGCGTGTATGGATTTTCCAGCACGCAGAATAGTTTTTGCGGGCGGACAAGGATTTCGCGTGCGTCTTACCTGCTGGACGCGTGCTACTTACGTTCTACTTGCGTGTATTCCGTGTGACCTGCGTGTCAGGCGCGTGGGTGGCGCGTGAGAGCTTCGAAACTGATCCGTGTTAGTTACGGGCGACATACGGGCGCTGCGAGGTACCTGCGTCACAACTGCATGTTACCTGCGTGGAAGTTGCCTGCGAGGTGCGAGCCTGGGTAATACTGGTCGAGTGGATGGAGAGACCATTATTTCTCGTTTTCTTCAGTTGGAATAAAGATGCCCCGTCGGCAGAACGTCATTATCTTGGCCGCAGGCGACCCTCAACTAACCAGCAGAAAGGCAGTAAGTGACCCTCGACATGCACGCAATTTGCTCGTATAGCTCGCTCCACGCCCGCAGAACTGACCAGCTACACGGATGTTGGCAGTATCGACACCGTTCCTTGCCAGTAAAACACCCGTATTATGCTCGTAGAATGCCCGCAGATGACACACGTTTCCGGCGCATAGCCACAGATCCACGGGCAACCTACGTACTTCAAGCGGGATAACTGCCTGTGACTTGTGGCCGCTACGGGCCTCCTACTGGTGTTCTACGTGGACCTCTGCGGGCAATCCCCCGCGACTCACCCGGAACAAGTTTTGGGCATGCTCAAAACTTGGCTGCGGGTAAATCGGACTTGCGTGCGCACCTCCGGGCAACTACGGGCGAGATACGTGCTAGGTACTGTCAGGTGCGGGCCATCTGCGGAGACCTCCGGGTAGCAAAAATTGTTCCCCGCAAGTCACACGCAAGGCTTGCCCGGAAAGGTGTGACAGGGCCTTTAGGGATGTAATGAAACCTGATAGGCCTATATACAACAGGCCAGTGTTGACTAGTGATGACATTTCAGTGTGTTATTGCACTGTGAGATATCCCGGCGGATGGTATAGATAGCTGACACCTCTTCATTAGGATGGTCATGTGTGTTATGAAGTTGATGCATCAAGCATCTCATATGCACTCTACATACTGTTGAATGATAGCTCTATGAAAACTGAGATTGGATGTAGCACTTTATGGAATACTCCATCTCCTCAATATCTTGTTTTTAATAAACCATGAACGAGTAATTCAAATCACATGAAATATGATTTGACTTTTGTCAAATCTTGAGCATATGAAAGCTACTAGCACAGCAAGAGTTTATGAAAACATAGTCTCCAAAAGACTATTTCATCCCTTTTGTCTCTGTATTGCATTAAGATGAATGTTACATCTGCCTTGTAGGACATGCAATATGGCATGAAACCTTCAAGTGACAGGAAAGTGACAGAAATATATAAGTATTATAGGTCTAAAAGGGTTACTATTGTCTTTCATGTTACAGAAATGAGAGATATAAAAGATATATTTCCCATAGATTTGCAGCACCTCAAATTGTTTTGTGTGTTATGAAAATCATTAACCCCAAAAAAAATTGTTGAAGACTGGTGACTTTCTTTTATGGATAATGGTTTTATAAATTATGGGGAAGTTTTGTTGTCTAGCTGTAAGTTTGCCTAATTGGATTTTTAAAGTTTTATAGTAAAAAATGCAGGTAATATGTAATTCTATCTTGTCTGAAAACACTGATATGATTGTATGACAATTGTGTGGAACTCCATGGGGAAGGAAATGAGAGATGAACAAAATTGTTAACAAGATCAGGTGACAACAAAAAATTCGAAACTTTTCCCTTGTGATTCAAGTGCATGGTGGGTCCGGTAGTGTGGTTACAACTGTACAAAGCAGAACTTTTTGTTATTCTTTATCACGTTTGGTGACAGTATTTTAGCTGTTATTCCTAGGGTTTTGAAAAGAGGATATCTACAAAAGATTGTAAATAAAATTCATAAAGACTATCTGATAGTGAATGTAGCTTAAGTCCCAGCAGAGGAACTAGGTAATGCACCCAAAATTGTACTGCCTTATTTTCTAATCCTGGACCTCTTCATTCCAAAATGTTAGTAGCACATAACAGCACCTCGATCCTTTATACAATAAATGTGAAGGCCATTGTCTTTTATTTGTATTCAGGAATATTTTGGTAACCAGAAAGCTGGGAAAGGGCATTTTTCAAATGTCAATAATATCACTAGGGTGTCTCACTTGTGACAATAAGACTGATTTCTCTCTCAATAGACCTACTATTCACTCATGGGTGTCCATCCATGAGGCTTTTGTAATATTCAAGACAGTGAAGATTAGTGCTTCCTAATGTGTTAGATATGAATAGCACAATCCAGGATTTCAATTTGAGAAGCTGGCCATTTAAAAACCTCAAAGTTTTAATGCCGTCATTGCAATACTGTCATATAAATCATCTGTGGTAATGTCTTTTCATTATAAAAGAGAGGTGCTCCCCTTAAACATAATTACATTATTATTTTTATTATTATAATCCTTTTGTTAAATATCTTTAGACACTGCAGATTTCTCTTTAAATAAGATAACAACAGTAATACTTCTACTGATGATGATGGTGTAATTATGATGATGATAATACTTAGAAGAAGAAGAAGAAGAAGTGGCTGCAGCTCCACTAAATGTGTTTCCATTACATGTAGCTTTGTTACCTGCATGTCTTTCTACTGGTTAACAGAAATAGGTCTTTCAAGGAGCAAAGCTTTATATGAGATGCATGCTGTGAAATAGAAAACAATGACAGTAATGATGATGATTAGGCAATACTAGTGGCATGCCAAGTTATAAAGAATAAGGATTGCACAATCTCTATGACTAACTGTATGGTGAAAGATAAAGACAAACACTTCATATGACTAACATGTCATGAGAGAACATTTCAAAGAACTTGTAGACAGCCACAAAACCTGGCAAATATTCAAGTCTAGGAACCAGTTAATCTGCCCTTCCTTATTTCTTCAAGGGACTCATGTAGTAAACTGTGAATGTGTATTTAGTGGACAATATGTGTTAAATACGTGAAAAATAGCACAGACAAACAAACAAAGAAATATTATGCTACATAGCCACAGGAGATTTGCTGTAAATGTTTCAAATTATGAGATATGTGTAGAGGTACTTTTTTAAACAATGATACAAAATTAATCCAAAGTCTTAAGAATAGCGTAATAACAAGAAAACCAAACAACATAAATATTGGTTTTTCAAGAGAATGAAATATGTCTACAGCTATTTCAATCTGCATGCATTTTTAATTGGCAAAATTTAGGACAGAAAAAGAAAATCATTTTTTCCTTTTAATATACCATTGATAACTGCCTTTTGGGCATTTTGATTATAGATGCTGTCATGTAAGATTGAATTCACTAAATTTCCCCCTCTCTATGAAATTGTTAACTATACAGGAACTTAAATGTAATAATTACCTAAGAAAATGGTTTTTAGAAATAATTTTTACTCTGTGTACATGTACATTGAATACAACAACAAAGGTCTCCTCCCCTCTTTCCCACATGTGGGAAATTCATTTTGCTTATGTACACTTCACAGAGATATACACAGTACTATGTACCTTGTTAATGTTATGACTGTGTACAGGCTACTCTATGTTATGACAGCATCTGAAGAAGATCTACATGGGAATCATGGGATTAGTATGGTATGTTATGAGATGCTTTGGCATTGACTGTCTGCTTTATATAGCAACAGAACAGATATAGAAATAAATTAGATATCTCAGTAACCACAATGTAGCCTGGATTTCAGGGGAGATGAGTTTTTGTATTCTACCATCTCAAAGCCTCACAAAGTGTATTTGATTATGTTCTGCTAATATATTTATAGAATACATATTCATGCCGATATTGGAATAAATCATTTTTGACATGAGTAAGTGATGTCTTTGTCTATTTCCATAGGCAGGACCAACGAACATTTTGAAGATGTTGAGCATGCTATGACAGATCTTATCAGCCACTTTTCATAATGCAGTCTGTTTACACCTTTCATTTCAATACAGAAAACTGAATCAATCTGAAATCCAGTTTACAACATTGGTTAATCACAAGCTTTTGCAAGGAAATTTATGTGAGGCGGCATTTTCACATGAAGCAGAGGTTGTGTCAAACATATTTCATCTTGATGATATGGTTGTAACTATAATCTGTGAATATATATTTGTATACAAAGTTTAATTTAGGTTTATTTTTTAGTTGTTGTTGGTATGAATCATTGTAAGAACATTTCTGCACACTATTTTCATTGAGGACATTTGGGACAATATCAGGAGCAAAAATATTAGAATTGTGATAATTCTGAAACTCAAATACACCAGAGTAGGTATGTAAAGTATAATTGAAAACATAGGCATATCAAAAGCTATTCATACTGAGGATGAAATTAGTACAGTGACTCCTGTCTGATATTATGCATTATTCTTCGATGACTATGGTTGTTTATATTTTCAGATAGAAATTTGAATTTTCTTGGACATTGATTGATCCATGATGCATCCTTTTTTGTGTGTAGAAAACAATTGAAGAATTATATTTGCCTGCCATCCAATTAATATACTGGTACTGCACCTACAATTGAAAATATCTGAATATATAATTTAATCAGGAAGCCTACTGCAGACTCACAGTTATGATAATGAACATCAGCCACAAAGGTTGAATGATTCTACTTATCCAGATGGATTGTTAATACTTCACAATATTGATGGGTTTTAGCTCTGGACAAAAATGTACACTACGCTATATACATGTTCAGTAGTATGTTAATAAGCTGCAGATTGCAGACTTATTATGTGTCAGGAGTCGTACTGTACAGTGCTCAAATCTATTTTTTCTATAAATGTGCAATTCCATATTAGAAAAAAGAGGACATTATACAGTATTTTGAAGCCTACTAATCATACAAATAAGACTGATTAAGGGACAAATTGTAAAGCACTATCTTTTAATAATCACTGGTCAGTTTGATTTATTGATGATTTTGGGGTAAAAATGAAAATTGGGCTCAGAGATTTCATGCTTAATATTTGCCTATTTTTTATTTATTTCACTCAGTTATGACAAATCGCTCAATATATATTTCTCGATCATGACAATTGTTAATGAACAATATATATTTCTTCTTAATAAAAATAAATTTTTGTATACACAGTAAGCTATAAAACGAGTTGTCAAAAACTATATACAAATTATTGTTTTGTCCCCATTCATTTTTTTTTTAAATTTGGGGTATAAATATGAGCTTGTAAAGACTTTTCAGAGTTATGCATATATTCTTATACTTGATGATTACATGTAGTACAGGAATACTTGTAAATTGGAATGAAGATAAGTGTCCTATACTGATTCATATTGTCACAGTTGAAAGCTTTCAGAACACCATGTGGTAGCCTTTGTGAATAGGCTATTGATATATTCATGTTTATAATACCAAGATGTGTTTAGTAAACATTAGGATCTGGGTCTTTATATACCACCTGTTCAAATATCCCCAGCTCATTTTCCTCTGCATGCCTTGAGCAAGCAGCAAGAATTATTTCATAGCACTTCAACTTGCAGACATAAATCAAGAAATTATAAATTTTATTTGCAGTCATTCATTATTCATGATCACATTATGATAGAAAGACTCTATTTAAGATGCAAAAGAGGTGTTTAGTCTGATCATATTGATACACTGCCTGTAGTTATAAGTATACTTGATTGGTCACATTACCATTTAATGCAGCTGTACTAAAAATGTGAAACTGTCTTTTGTTGTTGTTTTTTAAATGATATGACAGATCAAGTCCTGGTAAAAATTCCACTGATGGCTATAAAGTAGTTCCTGGATGGATCCTTGCCATAGTATGGGAATGACTTATGAATATTCATCACTTTAATGGGACTGCGACCTTTAAAAGTCATGGCAGATGTTTCTTTGCAACCAGAAAATCAAACTTGACTCAGGAGTATTGATAAGAGAGTGATTTGTATTTTGAAGTGATATGACTGAATGCGTTGGCATGGGAAGCCCTTCCTGGTACCCTAGCAACACACTCACAGCTTGTCTTGCCTGTAAGGCAATACCTTTAACCCATTGAATACAAATTCCCTGATTAACTAAGGCTAAAATCACATTATATCCAACAGGTTAAATATGTGGAGGACTGTGAACAAACGTACTCAAACTGTCAGTGCACTTGCATGCATAGAGAAATTGAATTTGCTGCCTTCAGCCATCACTGATTCCATTATGTAATGAATATGGAAAGGAAGTCAAGTTCTTGTATAGGTTTCAACCCCTTCTTTGCTGTATGCAGCAAATCTTGCTCAAATCTTCATACTATCATTGTTGTTTCCCTCATTTTCTTCTGAAATTTTTAAATTAGGTTCATACTTTGGTTAATGCCATTGAATATTATGGAAGAAAGGATTGGTCTGAATAAAAATTTATTTTCAATATATGATTGAAAAATTTGGTATTCTTACCATAAGGGTCACTATATATTTCAATTGGATTCACCCATTGTCCACATGAAGATGTATTAATTGATTTCTATAGGAATGAGAGAATTCAGTAGTCAAAGGGTTAATAATTCACAGAATGAAAGAAAATGATGTTCTTGATCTACTCTGCCTGATCATGATCATAATTTATGTAGTAGTTTGGCTTTGTAAATTCCCTCAAAAGAGTACTATTCATGCCTGAATTTATATGAATTTTAACAAATGATATTATGACAATCACTTAGTTGGTCAAAAGTCTGAAATTCTTACATTGCAGAAGGTACACAGAAGTACTCTTTCCTCTGCATTGGGAGATACCTATCTCTACTGTATACTGTATTTCACTGTTCTTTCTGAATTAGCAGAACAATCAAACTTAACTTAACATATTTTTTTTCAATCTCTGTTCAAAATAACATTTGTGATTAGCACAGTTCGCAGGATTATTTTTGTACAAATTTGAAATGCATAAAATTGTAATAGGCCTCTTGTAAAATTATACTGAGAAGAAACCCTACAAAGAGTCAATCATTAATATTGCTGCATTGTGTATTAGGAAAATTTTTTAATCAAGTTACTGGCACAAATTAATGGTTAGAAAAATATTTATAAAGCTATCAGAACATAAGTAGTCTACACCTAAGTAACTAATCCCACTGACTTATCATTTAAAGGGTGACTAAATTAGAGAGAAAAAGGGTGCTGTTTCCATGTATTTTTGCATTCAAATCACGAATCTGGCAATTGATTGTCAAAATTATGTCTCGTTTTGGCGAAAAAGGGGGAAAAGTAGAGGTTTTGGGACCGTTCCTTAAAACTCGTGAGCTGATTGGCTAATTGACGTCACACCCCCAAGTGACGTATGAAGAGTAAGAGGCACAAGATCTACAGGCTGCGGCAATGTAACATTGTACAGACAATGCGGTATTTGACCCCTCTGTTCAACAGACAATTTATGAAAAAGGGAAATTAATTAATACAGTCTAAGGAGTGAATAATCATTATCAATATATTTTCTTTAAGATCAGTGAACACTTTTGCCCGAATATACAGCTCTTGTTTTGTTTTTTTAACTTTTCTTTGAACAATGTTCTCATCCATCTGAGCTTGCCGAACGATAGTTTTGCATTGGTCTTAAACGCGTACACAGCCGTTTTATGCGTCTGTGCAATGTACTACACATCTTTAGTATGGCAACTATGTTCCCCCTCGTACTAAGCGACTGGTGAACGCTTTTGTTTGGTTTGTTTTCACTCGTACTCTCGCCTTTTTTTTACTTCGCTTTACATGTACATGTACTACGGTAGTACTGACTTAGATGTTTGGCTGGATTCTTCGAGTAACTTAGAGAGATGGATAGTGATCGCGAGTCCGATTTGGAGGCCTTTTTTGAGCCAGATACGAACTCTGATTTATCAGATGATTTATCGATACCGAAAGAGAAGAAGCTCAAGTGCAGTGGCAAGGGGAATTCGACCATTATGTTTGAACCCCTCGCAGAAGACGGGCCAGGGCATGGTGAAGGGGTCGTGGGGGAAGGGGCCGCGGGTGAAGCTGCTGCAGCTGCTGGAGAAGAAAAGTGATCACTGCAAATTGTACTCCACTCGCTTGGCCCTTGCCACTCTGCCCGCGTGAGAATACTGTTGCGATCCACAATTTCCGTAGATTTTCATCTTTAGGAAAATGATGTACGTAGGCTTACATCATCTTCAGGGGTCTTGCTACAGCCCGCAACTATACACCGATTTGGCATTACTGATGAAATTGTGTCCCAAAATCAAAGTTATTGTGAGGAATTAAACACACGAAAATATGCGATGCAAATGGTCGATGCGGTGAATGTCATGCTCGGCACCGGGCTGGGCCTGCCGGGGCCTGCGGGCGCGCACGGTATATAGGTTGATGGAATATTTTCCCTTCTCGTACGTCACAGATCACGTGATCATGATGTCGCTCGATGGGTTTTTTTCAGGGGCGGGGCTTATGACTGTGTAAATCAGCAAAAATGTACTTTTCAAATGATTAAGAAATACAACTGAATGCATAAAAAAGTGTGTGATAGATATTTTTTGGCTCCTGATGACTCCTTCCTACGAAAAATGGGCAATCAATTTTTTAATTTAGTCACCCTTTAAGTTTCAAACATTGGTAGAATTATAGTTAATCTATCAGTCAGGAAGAGAAGAATTAGGCAAGTGTTTGAGAAAGAGTAGGTAAACATTGTGAGGTAGTCAGAGGTACTAAAAGGAGATTCTATTTTACTATGTTTGTAGTAGAGATTAACAGAAGTAAAAAGTTTTGACTTGTCCATGGGAAGTAGTATTACATAGCCAGAATGGAGTTGATCAGTGATAGAAAATGTTTTATTCTCCTGTCATGTCTTACATGTAAATATTTGCCAAAGTTTGTATTTGTTTTTGGATAATTTATTAATGCATACAAACAGAAAATTGTGAAATGCAACTATTAATTTTTCAAAAAGTAAATTCAAAATGAAGTTTGGATGAACGTAATTCATGAGTCAAGAAATTAGGATATTACAAAAAACAACAACCACCAAACAATTAACAAACCAAAAACAACAACATGGGATCTGTCCCTGAAAAGGATATAAATTTTGAATACATTTCTTAACTAAATGATAACAGTAAATGATTTTGAAGAGGAGAAAATGCAAAATAATTTCAAGCAAACAGATAAAACAATGATTTCCTTGTTTATCTGTAGTTACTTTCTATGTCATTTCTTCCAGACTGTTTTTTAATTGCTGTTACTAATTTAAGTAGTGGAGTTTCCTTGATGATTCACTTGATGTAAGGAAGCATGGTCTTGCTAGTAAAGCTTGTTTATCACTATGGAGACAATTGTTTGGATTTCAACTTGAATTGTGTACACAGGAGACTTTACAAGCTGCTTGTTTGGATATAACAAACTGATTTACATCAACTAGCTGTCTTTGTTAAACATTCATTGAAATACAAGTTCCATTTTCTATTACACCAGCATTTGTCAATGTTTGTATTAGAGTACTGCTTTGTGATAAGTAAGTGAAGTTGTTGAATTTCAATATTTACATAGATCATTAATTCTCTGCTTACATGTATTTTTCAAGCCACTATAATACATCATATAAAAGGTAATAAGCAATTTAAACTTTATCATTACCAGACCTTCTACAGTCATCAACAAAGGAATGATCTTTCACATCTCTTCTATTCCTATTAGTCTGCTTCTCATTCTGATTGACATTACTGGGTTTGCGGTTGACTTTTCATGGTACCATAACCATGTTCAAACAATATCATCATAGCCATATTATATATTCATACAATGAACATGAGAGTAATGATATAGGGCGGCTAATAGATAGTGTACTATGAAAGGTAATGTGGTTTGGTACTTTAAATCTTGCTTATAAAAAACTCCAGTATGAGAATTTGTGGAATAGTATGACCGTGCATCACTGTCAAGACAGTAGATAGTACAGCAAGATTCACTGTGGATACCTCATTAATTAGAGTTTTATAAAACAATAAAAATTAAAAAATAAAAAATCAGTTTGTAACTCAAATAAACCTTGATATCAATCTCAAAGATTCATGAACTTTATTTTTCAGCTTTGATTTTCCCTTGAAGCTTGATAAAAGTGTCCATGATTTTTATAAACATATTTGATTCTAGTTCTAAAATATGTATCTTACTAATGTAGATAGTAGGGTGAAGATGGATGGCCATGGACAAGCCTGGGATATACATCAAACATATCAGTGGAGGCTGATGGAAGAACATGGTTCTGCTCTAAATGCCACATTAGATGTGTGAGGTAGAACTTCCTTTGTGTGATATACAATAGAGCAGATGGCTTCTACCTGTGTGTGTAAGGATGAATACATTTATTTCATACACATGCCGTGCAGGGGGTGCACATTTGTAGTAGTACCAATTTTAATTTATATTAGATTCAAAATTCAAGCTATGTAGTCTGTATATTTGATGCAGGTGACAATCACATATAAGTATGAATTTGTATTATGATGGAGAGTAAAATCTCATTAATATCCACCAGTATATAGCAGAAAGTTACATTGTTAAATGCCACTATGTAGCCCAGTGTATTTCAGAGGGATTATATATTTATATGATAGGATAATATTGGCTGGCCTTGACTCCTTGAGGGGAAATTTCAAATACATTTCTTGTGCTAAAATGCACAAATATAAGACAAATATTGCTGATATTCTGCATTTGTTCTTCTTCAATTTTATGATGGAAAAGAAATATTCTGTGAGGTACATGTATATTAAGGGCAACATGCTTTTGCATATCCACTGAAAAATATGTAGATTGTAGGTTCCATAGTAAGGTACATGTAGCTTAGCAAATGCAAAGGTGCATAAAGATGTGAGAAACAGGAAAATTTTGAGTTTTGTATGTGTTTCTGAAATTAGAATCAGACATAATCTGAATAAAAGTTTTCTTATTATTTTGCTTAAAAGTGTTCAGAGAGGTAAATTTAGTAATTCTACATCCTAATATTTTGATTCTGCCTCTGTAGAATAAAATTTTGATTTTGAATGATTTTGCATATACGTCTTTCCCGTGTTTTTATGCACCATGTTTCGCTAAGCTGCCTAAGACAAAAATGAAAAAAAACTTTCTTTATGTAATTAGTACACAATAAAGAGAGAAGTGGTCCAGTTATGACTTCCCACACCTTGAATGCATTGCTATCCATATCGTTTACATTTTTAGTTTATGAGTACTTCAAGCAGACATGCAAGCACCTTTCTCTATTGTCAGCCCACCTGCATAGTTGAGTTGGCTCATCTCTAGTTTCTTCATTTTTATGATTTTTTATAACAAGTACAAATGAAGAACAAGGCCTACATAATATATCATTTCTTATTAGAGTAACATGAAGAGATATTTGCATTTTTCGCTCATGCAGTCTGCATCAATGAATAGAGCATGGCTGAGCAAACTGTGTGGTTTTCTCCCCCAATTTTTGTTATTGAGAAGCTTAGCATAATTATATGGAAAAAGCACACCAAACATGAATATTTTTTTCTTCAGTATTTAAAGACATATAACTTTTACAACCTAATTGAAGCATGAGAATATATATATTTATGACCTTCATCACTAGCATTTATTAACATTTTAATACCATTATTTAGATATGTAAGTATTGTAAATACATGTATCATTGTTTGTTTAATGTCCAATATTCATTTTTTTTATGTTCAAAGAAATGATATTCATCTGTACTGCCATCAGCGGTTTAGTACATTGGAATGAAAGTCTCATATTTCAGTTAGTCTGAAGGAAGTGACAAGTACTTTAAGATGAATGGTAATCTGTTTTGTTACCAGAACTTTGTGTTACTGTTGATAATGTCTCCTATGATTAATTGTATTCAGAGGCCTCATTTACAAACAGAAGACCAATACATTTTTTTTACCCTATGTATTGATTCACAGACTGTATGATGGGAATTTATCACTCGTTTTCATTTTCAAGGAGAGAAAACAATGTAGCTCTCTTGTCTATGTACCAAGGCAATGTGTCTGCAGACAACCAGATGCTATTTTCTAAATACTATCATCAGTCAGACCCAACTTCGGAAAACCGAGCACAGGTATATACTCTGAAAACGGCGTATGAATAGAGAGCCCTCATCGTTCAGCATGAGGCAGTGTGTACAAAAGGCATGTTAAAAATCTTTCAAAGTCAACCAGCCAACGATATATAAATTTTTAAAAATAATGCTGCCTGCCAATTATCTTCAAAATATTTGAATGATTCGTCATATTAAATGACCTGTAAATGACAAACGTTTGAAATTAATATATCCGCAGCATTATTTTTGAAAAATATATTATCGACAGCAGGTCAACATTGCTCCATTTTCCCCATGTCTTTTGTACACACTGTCTTGCACTGAACGATGAGGGCTCTTATTCATCTTGCTCCATACGCCATTTTCGGAGTATAAACCTGCGCTCGGTTTTCCGGAGTTGGGTCTGACTGATCATGTATGTATTCAAAGAAAGATGCACATTGTGCTGACTATTGACATAGAGGGCAGCAGAGCATAACTCTTGTAAGACATGGAAACAGGCTTCCTTCCTTGAC
Organism: Heliocidaris tuberculata; assembly: GCA_025618425.1. Taxonomy (NCBI): domain Eukaryota; kingdom Metazoa; phylum Echinodermata; class Echinoidea; order Camarodonta; family Echinometridae; genus Heliocidaris; species Heliocidaris tuberculata. Next base: position 1,492,273 of record CM046834.1, read on the forward strand.
AGTGAAGTTGATAGTCTGGAATCATAGACTCTATTTTGGCATGTGAAGTACTGTGCTTGTTGTATTTAAGCTAAGTCTTGTGAATTTGGAAATGTACGGCAGACAGTGAGTTAATTAAAGTAGACATGCATTCATTAAAAAAAAAAGGAAAAAGAAGAGATTCTTTAAAATTCAAAACAATTCAAGGCATTGTAAAACTAGAAAAGAGTAATCAGCATTCATGATGAAATGCTGAGATAGGAGTAAAGAACAGGTATGTAAGACTCAGTGCAATACAAGCTTTGCACTGGAAGTGAATGTGCTGTCTCAAGATACACTACAAAGCTCCATTGTAATCGTTTATGATGTATAACTTGTATTTAAAAAACCAAACTTGCAGATCTCACAGCTAGTATACATCATCATTGGAAAATTAAGTTCATCAACTGAAGAGATTTGAAGCTTATTAGGTTAGATACACATTAGTTTCATTACCTGTTAATCACAGCACCAACAGGAATTTATCCTCATGAATATTTTGGGACTAAGTCAGTATCATTTAAAGATTAGAAGAAAACATGCTTGAGTAGCCTCCCTGAAGTGAAGTTTAAAGACCAAATCTAAATCAGAGTACAGTCCGACCTCGTTTATCCGGCTGCATTGGGACCGGCACCCATCCGGATATGTGAAATGGCCAGATATGAGAGAAATGTACATTTTCTATGCAAATGAATAGGGTAGGGCAGTCTATTGGCTGTAAAATTTATGTTTTCTTGGTGTAGTTGATGATTGCAAATGATCTTTTTATTTGTAAGAGATGAAATGAAATAAAATTAACAGAAAATTGCCCATGGTGTTCCTGTTTCCAAGGCTTTTGGGTGAATTGCATGACGAACTGGCATGAAGACAGGGCCGGTTAATAGAGATAGCCGGATAAATGAAGTTCGGATAAGTGAGGTCGGACTGTAAGTCACTTTCAATGAAACCAGAAATATTAAAAAAGCAAAACATTTGAGGAAAGTCAGACAAAGGCTTTGATATTCTCACGATTTACCAATTGTTTTGTTTATTTTTATTTTGTATATTTCCTATTTTCCTGAGAAAATGATTGCCCCATGTCTTTCGGGGGCTGGGGTGATAAGAAATTCAGATTGACTTAAAGCTAGTATCATAATAATTCCATTGTAAAAACCTCAATCACGATTGTCTCTGAATGGGGATTTTGGTATGCCGCATCACATCGGTTCATAAAACCTGCAAAGATAATCAAGATATGTACGTGTACATGTTGACAATGGCTTTGATCTTTATTCAGTTTTAAGGAATTTATGAGTTTCTACTGTTGGATAACACGTTCACAAATTGTCTTTTCACGTAACAGGATTGTGTAGTTTTTACATGTTTGCAGTAAATGGGATGGGTGGTTTGTGAAAATTGAACTATGTATTTGAGTAGTATTGTTTGCTCTTTCAAAGTTCAAAATCTTTTTTCTTTCCAGTAAATCTGGCAACTGAGAAATGTTAAGTTGAAGTTTTGATCATAGGTATTTGAGGAAACTGGAGTGATGTTCACTTACCATTTCATAAAAGTTATATAATCCTGAGATGACTGATGTAAATGATACTAGCGTTATCTTTTATGCATATCTTTTATGCATATCACCAGAATTCTTTGTTAAGGTGTCACAGATCAAATATTGAAGTGATGACTGAGTCATTACTTCAGTTATTAACTACCCACAGAATGCTATCATATACAGTGATCTGACTAATTATGTTCTACCTGTATATGAGCACTGTTAGCATGATGCATAGTTACAACTGATGTTTTTTTGCAAAATTTCCATTTTGAAAAACTTGTAATAAGTATCCCTTTATCACTGTGACATATTTCAAAGGTAAATTCTTCTGAAATGATTATCAAATGCTGAATTTGAATGAGGCAGAGAAAGAGCCATGTATACTTTTGCCTCCATATGATAAGAATTCTCCATAAACCTATAATAAAAACACTGCGATATAGTTTGATTTTATATTTCATAAAACATAAACAGGACAGATATTTATTTAGGGTTTAACTTTTAAGCGATAAAGGATTTTGAAAAAAAAAATACATATTTCAGAGCAGCAGAATTAGCAGCTGGGCAACTTTTAGTTTAAACTGTGTTAGAGTTTGATTCACTTTGCATGGCTGTTGTTTAATAGTTGTGCATATCCAAATTCATTCTTGATATCCAATTTTTTCATAGGATGGAAGTTTGAGTTTGAGTTTGAGTTTATTAACAACATAATACTTATTATTTTATATACATGTACATTTTATAAATGTATGTACCACAGTACTGTACATAGAATACATAATATGTGAGTATATGAAGAATAACAACACACAAAAAAAAACACAAAAAAACAAAGAAAATACAAAACTATGTACAAGTATCTACAAAGTTTAGAAGTTGAGATTATCCTAAATGTTATTAAAAGGAATCAGAAGGTAGCATAAATGCTAGTCGAGACTGATTCCCTCAATCTACTACAGAATGATGAACATTTAAGGTGAATACAATTTTATAAGAAATTTATAAAACTTATGTTTTGTCACGAAAATAATATAAATTGTTGTATTTTTAATGATTTTTAAGTGATGTTTAGCATTCTTTGCAAAAAATAATTTTTTTTTACCCCCATAACTGTAGTTATAGGCTTACATTGTTTTGCTGAAGAGTAACTTCTGATACAAAATTTCTGCAGTTATACCCTCACTTGAAATATTTAGACTTGGTAGGTATTCATGTATTTTGCTTTGAAATTCTTGATATGTACTCTGTAAGCATTCACCTTAAACCTATAATTACCTTATGACCAGACAAGCATGACGCTTTACAATATGTTAGGTGTACGGTGATCAATACAAGCACTATAATACCCTTGATGGGGTGACATGGAGTATTTCATAGGAGAAATGTCATTGGTGTCATGATAGCTAAGCTATTCTCTTACCCAATGCAAACAAGATTGCATTCAGAGATGTTTGAATGCCCAACGCCTCCTCACTTGGCTCTGGTAGTGACAGGATTAAACCTTTCTTATGGCTTTCTTTTTATTTACATCCCACGTTGCGACAATTGTTGGTGAGGAGGTAGTTCCTACACAGTAGTAATTGGAACGCAATCTGAACTATGCACATTTGCTTACAGAGAAATACATACAGAAAAGAGGAGCTGATAAGCTCATGGTCTTTGGGGCTTTTCTAACAGTATCAAAATCATTGCAACTAATTCTGTGATTTGGATGACTTATTTCTGTGGGAGGCAAAATGTAGCAGTTTGAAATCACATGCATCCTGTGGATGACATTGGAGGGGCCGGAAGGGGGAGGGGCAAATACAAAATATGAGGATTAAGTAGAAATTACAAGTTTTTTTCATAGCTTGATCAATGTTTGTTTGAGAGACTTGGGAATCATCATGTTGTGATAGTGTTTGATGGTCTAGGATGGCCCAGAGGAGATATCATCATGTTAGGAAGAGTCCGAAGAAAGAGAAAAAAGAACCAGTTTATGTGGAGCTATACATCTTGGGTGAGTATAGTGTGTGTGAATCAGTAATTCTTATTTAGATCAATACTGCTTCACATCTTCAATATTAACTAGTTTACCTGTGACTCTACATACCTCTTAGGCAAGTATAGAATTCACTTTTTAAATGTGGATCTAGAAATTCAATATGAGTGGTAGTAGAACTGCATAGCATTTTATTGATAACATTTTCACATGGGGTAGATTATCACAATCAGTAAATTCTTATTTATTAATGAAACTTGTAGTGACTGTCTTCTACAAGGTGAAAGAATGCACTTGCTATCAGATTAAAGTTTAGAAATGGTTACCTCTTACACGCAACAGGCTTCAAGATTGAAATAATGTAGGTAACAATCTTAAAGATTCTACTTAACATTTTGAAATGTTTATTAATTTAGGATAGAATGTGAGAAAAAATCATCATATTTAGTAAAGCAAATTCATGATTATTTTGATTGATATGATTTCTATATACCATGTTACAAATGACCTGAAAGTCATATATATATCTGATTATTGTTGAGCAATCTTCAGTTTTAGGGTTAAATGATTATTTCAGACTTTTCTGAATATTAAATGGAACTCTGTGTTGCACCTGTCTCTTTTTGCCTTGTTAGACATCACAAATGTCTTTTTCAAATTACTTTTCCAATTGAAAAATGTTCTGGGATGACCATGACTGGGAAGAGTTGAGCCTCAGACACCCAAAATGACTACATTGTCATTTTTTTCAAAATGTATTACTCAGTAGGATCTTTTTCTTTTATGAGGACATATTACAATATGCTATCTCCAGTATATTTTGAATATTGCCCCAAGAGTAAAGGTGCTTCTGAGAAAACTGCAAATTAATTATATTTTTGTGTATGACAGACAGGAGAGTCATCCGCATTTTTTTTTCTTTGTTTTATGTTTGATCTTGTTCAATTCATGTCGATCTTTTTAATTGTTTGTAAATATGTGATTATATTTTGATTGAATAAAACACAGAAAAAAAAAAGTATGTCACAATCCACTCACCAAATTGACCATTTGAGATTCGCATAGTGCAGTGATCTCATTCTTCAAACATCCATAACTTTCTTATTCATTGTTCAAACTTTCTCACAAATCATCTTATTACCAAGGTTGGATTGCCCTTTAAGTATTTATAAAATATACGATAACATAAATACACATCGTATGGAACGGACCCAATTCATACTTGGGTTTAGTTGATGCATGTTGATGGTTTTCGGCTTGGCGGCGTTTGTCATTCACTTTTGAACATTTATGCCTAAATTATCAAATCATGCATGTATGATTGCAAGTAGTCTGCTCACAAGTTACTTTTACCCTTGTTTAGAGAGTATTTGAACTTAGAATTTCTTTGTACAGAAGTTATATTTGAAGCTGTCACATTGAATGTAATGTACTTGTATTGAAATGGGATCACAATTTGTAGATTGATTACTGAATAGGATTCTAAATCTATAATCATAAAATCTTGTAAACATATATATATATTTTTGAGTCATACTTTGAAAATAAAATTTGAAATAATGCAAACTGACACTTATCACTCCATTTGTTTATGTGCTGAAAGAGAATGAAAATATGCTTCAGAACATTCTCGTGAAGAATTATTTGAAATACACAGTGATCACAATGAAATTCAGTCATGATTTATTTCTTAACCAAGAATGATTAAAACCTATATGTATATGTAGGCTACAGATCATTAAGCCCCCCCCCAAAAAAAAACAAACAAAAAACAAAAAAACAAAACAAACTAGAGGGGCCGTCAAAGGCGGCAGACCCACGCCTTGGCGGTGCTACAGAGTAGTTGCAATACTATACTATGGGGTCAAAACTGAAATCTACATTGGGTGATTTCACGCTCGGTGTTGGTGTTTGTGGTTAGTGTTTATTTTGCCGCGAAATCATGATCTAACACCGACTATGAAACGGGAAAAAAATCAGTCGGTGTTAGGTGTTGACCTCTGATTTTCTGACGTAGTTCCGGTTGCCGGTGTTTAATTTTTGTCAGATGTTGTCTGCTGAACCGAGCTTGGCAGCCGGTGTTTAATTTCATGTACAAAATTCCGTTCACTAACACTATACCCTAGGGATTAAGAAATTTTCATTTCACGTTCGGTGTTGGTGCTGGTGTTGCTACTTGTATGCTAGATACGGGAAATTTGGGGGATTAGCCGTGAGAAATAAAGTCAATAGGCATCATTCGAAGTGTAATTTTACAGGTGTTATGAGGTAGTATGTTCATATAGGTCTGATATTAAATCTAGGCCAACATTTAGTCCAACGTTCGATCTAGAGCACACGGAAAGGAACTAGATCTACCTTTGCTTTTTAAAGGGGCGGAATGAGTGAATAAAAAATCCTACCTAGTTTTTTTTCCAGATAGATTTGATAAATATGATGTTCGATATTCCGTAGTAAAAGACCCAGAGAATCCACATTATTAACTAGGATGAGTTCTAAATCAACAATCACAATGCAAAAGTAATTAAACTTCACGGCTAATCTGAGCCGATGCCCGAAATTTGGCCGTTTGCCATGTACGCGCTGGGCTGTCCGATCCGACGTCTAGCTGCATATTGGCTACCGCAGCATTTTCTGCTGCAAGTGAGAAACTCGAGAGAAATTAAATCTAATCTTACTGTTCCTATCAATTCTATCCATTTCTGTGAAGTTTCTTACCCGTCTCTAGATCAAATAAGGATTGCTTTTAGAATCACCGGACTACTCGGGCAATTTTACGATATTCTAGACTAATAAATCAGTAGTTAAAAACATTTTTTTCTTCTTCGTTGAGAATGGTGCTGACGCCATTACCAGTGTTAAGCTATCGATGCGATTTGTTGGGATATCGGTATCGGCTCCGAAACGGTGATCTTTACATATACTATACTACAGAGTCAAAACTAGAAAGTCTCACAGAATTTGCAGGGATCAACCAATCATCACCAAAATTTAATCGATTCTTTCCTGTCACTATCCAAACAATCCCTGAAAATTTGGTGCAAATCCGTTCACCCGTTCTCTAGTTATCTTGTACACAAACAAACAAACAAACAAACAAACAAACAAACAAACAAACAAACATACAAACATACGGAACCCTTTACATAACCCTACCGATTTCATCGGCTGGGTAAAAAACAAAACTTGTCAGGTCTCTTTGATTTAATTCGATTTCAGTTTCAGTTTCAGTTTCAGTTTTATTTCAACAGTGTAGTCATTCAAGTCCATTTCTGGACCTGCTCTTCCAAAGCTAGAGACGTGCATTCACAAAAAATAGAAAGATACCAACAATTACAATGACATTTAGGTTTTACTTTTACTTATTTAACTTTATTCATAAGCAAAGCCAAAAAGCCAAAAAAGAGATGTAAAGCCAAAAAGAGATGTAAAAATAATTCATCTTTAATAGGCCAGGATGTAAATCAGCATGTCGGCTTTAGTGTATACATACACAAATTTATTGACCTCAACAATTTGTATGCCTTGAGATCTTGCATTTTCAGAATAAACCTGGATTGAGAGCCACTTTTGATACACATTAGCAAAATGTAACTTCTAACTCTCCACTCATCATTGTTTGTTATATTAGAGAGGATCCACATTGGAGAAAAGCTCCTTTGCATTTGCTGTACTATTTTTTATAGTTTTCCTCAGTCAAGATGATGATTTAATTCTCAGCAAATTAATGGTGCTCCCATCATTGTGAGTTGAGTCTGTGTGTGAAGACTACTTACAGTAAAAGGTCAAGTGAGGGGACATTGCTGCCATTCTGTTTACGTTGATGATCATGTTACTATGGGAACATCCCCCACCACAGAGCAATCTCTGTCTGCAGTGGAAATATCTAGGTCAAGCATCATTAATGATGACATTTAATGATAAATAATGTTTAAGAGAGTTTTTACATTTTACCTGTGTTTTGTGAATTGATATTAGGCCTACATTTTTGCATAGTCTACATTCTATTAAATTCTTATTGTATTTTCCATTATATCAATGCAAATAGTGATGTGCCAAATATTTGTACATCCTGTTCAGATTTTACAGTCATTGGAGGCAACAGTCAATACACTAAGCTGGAATGTTCTCTGAGCCTAGCCATTGTCCAGTATGTTAAACACGCACCCTTCAAAACACCAGCACAATGAGAACCTCCACTCATGAATGTGAACAAAATCAAGCAAAACTTTTCCGAAATCACAGATACCATTTATTTATCTTGCAAAAGCTTGATTTTTTAAAAGGCAAATTAATCCAACACATATTTCAAATTGGAAGGTCTTTCCTATGAAACCAAAATTATAATTAAGTTGGAAGATATAAACACAAACCTTGCTGTAGTCTTACCCTGGGCCTCTGTAATCCAGTCAGATAAGAAGTGCTTTCAGACATAACTGTTAACAGTTCTGTGAAAGACTGACAATAACCTGAGTACTTGTGTTTAATCCAGGGTAGCTGGGCTTTAAATCCAAGTCTCTGTAAAGGATTCTGTTGAGGTGTATCAGTACTTTGATTCATTGAAGAGAAAGATGAAGGAGTATTGTCAACAATACAATACTCCTCAATAGTTGGGTACTCAACCCTAACTGTGACCTACACCCAGACTAATACATAGCAGACAAATCTTCAGTTCAAACATTGGTAGAAATGTACACTGAGATTTCAGATAATGATCTCATAAACATTTGAAGTAATTTGAAGGGCAGTATGTACTGCATGTTTGCCTTGAGAGAAGAAACTACATGTACGATTGTAATGATAGCAGAGTTATATTGCATTGGATTGTTATGAGAACATTTTGAATCTCCTCTAATGATAGTGGAGTTATCTTTCCTTGGACTGTTATGAGAACATTTTGGTTGACCTGACCCCTGAGTGTTCCCCTGCTGAGTTCTAAACAAGTGGATTGGTTTTCTCCTGCTCCACCAGACGATGTACTGTCTTCATAGATGATGTTTGCATCTATACTGGTGATGTAAGCAAGCCTGGCCGTGTTTCTTGAGTATGACATTGTTTGACAGGAATACTTGGATTTACATGGAATACTTGCAGTGAGGATCACAAGATATTGGATTGGACATATAGACGTTATGCATGATTAAACGATCATGTCTTATGTGAGAGCTTTAGGAAAGAAGCTTCAGCGTAAGTAAATGCACAAGACGGTTATGTGATTGTGAGGAATAATACAATGCTGTAATGTAACATGTACATGTAGTAGTCTGCACTCATAATGGTGTGCCCAGTATGACATCAGACGCATGGCAACTATAAAGTTGCAATATTTTTTATTCAGATGCCTCCAAAAGTGGTAGAGCATACAATAGGTAGAACAAATAATTCCCTTCATCCAACCAAATGAGTTTTCTTAACCCACTTTTTGCTGACAGACTACCCAGTTCTGTCTCTCCTTCTAAGAAATTCAGACAAGAAAATCTTTTTTATTTGGTCCTGCAGGCATCTGTCCAGCCTGAGCTGGTGCAGAAGGTTAGTGGTAAAAACTAATGTGGTCGTGTGAGGAGCAATTCATTTTTATTGTTGTAAATGAATTTAATGAAATAATGAATTCTCTTCAATTTTTTGGTAATATCTAACCAGCAATATTGCAGCTTTATTGTCACCATGCATATAGCCATATACCATTCTCATACAAGAATAATGAATGTAGATACCATTATACCATTACCAAAGCATGGAAGATGGTAGATGGTGCAGTGGATAAATAAGCAGAAACAGGTTTCAATAAAATCCCACTATAATTGAGTATTCCATGTATGTATATTATGCTTGATTTCTACAATGTACACCTGCACCCTTTATTTACTCAAGGAGTGAATCAGTAAAATACAATGAAGTGGATTTGTTTGGGTACATGGTCCATTGTTAGATTATGCTTTTAGATTTACTTCTCAGAATGAAAACAGATAGGTATTACAGTATAATGAAAATGTTTCTTATTGTTTATCATTATAGGAGAGTGTATAATAACCTATCACAGAAAATTGGTCAGAATGGAAGCTGAACAGTCAGAGGATGAGATGAATGAGTTTCAGAAAACTTTGACAAAGAATCAGAAAGTTATATTATTGAAGGTTATGCATATTAGGAATCTCCCATGGAAGTATCATGGTATAGTGATTAATGCATTTGTCCTTGGACAAGGCATTTTCTGATTATTAGATACATTTAAAAAGTTTGAGCTTCTCAGTTGCATCCCATAATTACTGAATGATCTTACTCATTATTTCAAAGACATACTCTCATTGGTTTCCATGTGCATTGGGTCATAGTTCACGAATATCAGACCTGGTGGAATTACTAGTTAATATGTGTACAAATCTTGCATGCAGCGAAACTCATATCCCAGCCACAACTCACTGCAACAATCTCATAAAGTCACAAACGCGGTTGCCAGCTTTCACATGCTGCTTTGCTTTTCCTTTGTTTGATTTTCTTATAATTTCTTTGTTTTTCCTTCTTTCGTTTTCTCTCTTCTATGTTTGCTTATGTATTTCTTTGTTCAATCTTGAGTCTTAATGAATTTCTTTGTTTTTTTCTTTTTTCATCTTCTCTCTACTATTTTTGTTTATGTATTTCTTTGTTTTCTCTTATTATTCCTAATTAATTTCTTTGTTTGTCCTTCTTTCATCTTCTCTCTTCTATATTTGTTTATGTATTTCTTTGTTTCCTCTTATAATTCCTAATGAATTTCTTTGTTTTTCCTTCTTTCATCTTTTCTCTTCTATATTTGTTTATGTATTTCTTTGTTTCCTCTTATTATTCCTAATGAATTTCTTTGTTTTTCCTTCTTTCATCTTCTCTCTTCTATATTTGTTTATGTATTTCTTTGTTTCCTCTTATAATTCTAATGTCTTTGTTTTTCCTTCTTTCATCTTCTCTCTTATATATTTGTTTATGTATTTATTGGTTTCCTCTTATAATTTCTAATGAATTTCTTTGTTTTTCCTTCTTTCATCTTCTCTCTTCTATATTTGTTTATGTATTTCTTTGTGTCCTATTATAATTCCGAATGTATTTCTTTGTTTATCCTTCTTTCATCGTCTCTCTTCTATTTTTTTCTCATGTATTTCTTTGTTTAATCTTGATTCTTAATGAATCTCATTGTTTTTCATTCTCTCTTCTTCCTTTCTTATGTTTTTCTTCTTTTCTTTTTGTTTTCCCTTTCATAAATTGCCGTGTTCGACACGGCTTTCTGTTTATACACCAAAAAAATTGCCGGGTCTGATACGACTCTCGGATCGAAACCTACTATTCTGGCGGAGCTAAAAAGGCGTGTTCGACCCAAGCCTCGGATCACACTGATCGCGTTTATAAATCATAAAATTGCCGTGTTCGACACGATGTCGAACCGGAGAGTCGGATCAATGTGTAAATGCGGTATATGTGTCTATAAAGGAGAACTAAACCCACATCGCAGTGGTAATCCTATTGAAAGCTTGGACTGAAAAAATGGAGTAGATTACAGCTTCCTGGACTACCTCAACAACCAATTGGTTCTTGGTTATGGATTATACAGATTACTCCTTTCTCCAACAAGTGCAGTGAAACCATTAAAATCATACATGCAATCAATTACTATGAAATTATATAGCATTCAAACTTTTCAGTATAATGCTGATTGTTGCCATTGAAACATTTTGAAATTAATAACATCTGTGCAGTGTCATGTTTTTCAAGCTATTCATCATGGAGAGGTATGACCTTCATCGGTGTATATAGAAATTGTGTCTATACTACCTGGAATATATTGTTGAGACTAGATTGATAGCCTTATAAGTCCCCCCCCCCCTGTTTACATGGTGAAACTAATATAATTTCATATTAAAGTCTAGAGCTATGTGATAATTAATAACAAATTTCTGTGAAGTTCCTGCACCAAATGGAGATTTTCGCATTCTTCTATACAAGAACTTGATAAAGAATCAGGGATTAGACCTACTCACATTAGGAATTCTATACAACTGTACTCTACCCTGCTGTTTTGAAAAGTGAAGGTCTAATGAAAACAGGCCTTCTGGAAGACAGGCCTTCTGGAAGACAGGCCTTCTGGAAGACAGGCCTTCTGGAATACAGGGAAAATTCAAAGTTTGAGTATATCCTTGATGGTCTGATATATCAAGTATGAGCATGCTCAGGCTAATGGAGAAAAACCTCATTTGATATATCCGAGTTACACTTCCATGTGTGAAAGAACCAAGTACCAGCAGTAAGAAGAGTCTTCCTGAATGAAATCAATATTACCAGTAGTGTTCTGATTCATGAGGATTTCTAAAAATTCTCTCACCTCTCAAGTAAAGTTACTGGTTATTATTATTATTATTTTTTTGATGTGCGTAAAACAATAATTGTGGCATTATCATTTCTTTTTATGGTCACAATCTGGACCTGATTATTTTTGAGAACAACAATGCCATCGAAGACTAGCTTAAGAAGGAATATTTTGAGAAGTGAGTAAAGACTTGAGTACTGAAAATTCTGTGAGCAGATTCCTGAATGCCTGGAAAAGTGAATGTTTAAAATTGATGTTTGTGCTTTTTTGTCTTCTTTTGATTTAGAGGAGCAAGAGAGAGTACAGAAGAAAACTTTTACAAACTGGATGAACTCACATCTTGCTAAGGTAAGCCTTCAAACATATTGCATAGTGCATAGGATATCAAATTCAATTGATAAATTCATGTTCACTAAGATCAATGATAGATCTGTCTAGCTTTGACAAAAGCAAAGTAATAAACAGATTATGATATAGTGATTACCCATCATGTTTTTACCTTGAAATTTAAAATGACCTCAAATGAACTTACCTTGATCAGCAAGCAGGGCTCCACCCTGGCTCTTTTTCCTATGGGACCATATTCACTAGGCCCCTTTTATGCATCTTGATATTTTTGGTTAGTCTGGAGTGAGATTTTTGGGTCAAGGTTTACCAGACCCATGTTAGTGTTGAGTCATGTTGTGGTATATCACACAAATCATGAAAATATACATGTATGTTTTTCTTTATCATCCGAAGGGAAGCCATTCTATAAAAATTTTTGTTGATTCTTTACTCAATATTTTGGTCTAAACATTTTGACACCTTATTCAAAAGCTTTCAATAAAAGGTCAGGAAAGGGAATCAGAACAATTCCTGTTTTAATTTCTCTACTATATTTTCTTATTATTTTCATTAAATCTTTGATATGATATGTATACAAGTTTTAGTCTCTACTTTTTTCTCTTTCTTGGTTGTTGTTACAAACAAAGTAGATTCAATTTATTCATTTAATTTTTTGTTTTTTTTTTCATGTAAATTTCTTGTAGCATGACCCACCACACAAGATTGATGATCTCTTTCGTGACATCCAGACTGGAACAGTCCTACTGGCTCTCCTCGAGATTCTCTCTGGGGAGGCTCTAGTAAGTACTCATTTTCAAGTCAGTTCAATTCATATAAGTGTGTGTATATATATACATAATTCCTACTTAAGGCGATTTTTTTTGCGAAATATTCAACGGAAGGGGGAAGCCGACGTTAAGTCAAATTTTTCGATTCGCCTTAACGTTTTCGGCACTGTTTTTTCCCATTTCCGTAGGGGTAGGAGGCATTCTATCGATATAAATGTAGAGGGAGCCAAATTACTTATATTATTACAAAGTTTTGTTCGGTAGGGAGAACTCATTTTCGTATAATATAACATGTAAAATCTATATATGTATATGTGGGTATCTAATGTCCTAAGTTGGACTTAAGGAGATGTCTGTTTTTCTTGATCATATCAATAGTTTGGGGATTTCCTAAAAATACCTTAATGCACACAAAAGGTAGTTATTATACGATTCTTTTTGCCATAAATGCAAATTAAATCAAATTAATTCTAAACATATACTAACATTTTGAATCCATTAATTCTCTGTAACGTCATTTTGCGCTGATATACGTATATACAGTTTAAAAAAAAATGAAATTCACCTTTTAGTTGAATCTAGGTATATATATATATCGTCGATGGGCTGATAAAACCTCGTATCTCAAATTTTTGTGAAAATGATTTTTTTAAATAAATGTGATGTTTAAAGTGTAATTCATCTCCTGATAACCCCAGGAGTTGCATATCTTTAAAAAAACATTTTTTAAATATCTCTTCAAAAACCTTGTATCTCAATTTTTTATTCCACTTTGGTCTAGTGCGCGAACCTCGTAACTCCATTTCCTGCCTTCTAAATTATTTTTAATGCATTTTAACCACTTCATATAATCCAAATTATTAACAAACATTGTTTAAGGTTCAAATAAAATTGCCTACACACATGGTTTCTTGAAATGAAGATTATTTTTTTTCATTTTACTAAAATTTTCAGGGTTTGTGAGATACGAGGTTTTAACAGCCCATGAACATCATGTCTGCTTGGTGGATAAAACCTTGTATCTCATTTTTGGGGTGAAATCACCCTTTTGCAGGTTAAAATTACTCTTTTTGTTCATGAATGTGAAGTGTAAGGTGTAATTTATCTTCTAATAGTCATAATAGAGCATGGTGAGTTGCATATCCTTATAAAATATCAAAATTCATCATTTGTACAAAAACCTCGTATCTTTTTTTATGATTTTTTTTTTTTTTTTTTGGTGCCAAAACCTTGTAACTCATTTTACCCACTTCATAATCATCTACTGCACATTCCAACCACCTCATATTGATTTAATTATCAAACACAGTATTTAGTACAAATAACATAGAATATTCACATATTTTTTTAAAATAAGAATGTTTTTTCGCTCTCCTGAAAATTTAGTTTTTTTGAGATACGAGGTTTTATCAGCCCATCGACGATATATATATATATATATATATATATAGTGGGATGAATTCAAACCAAAGATGACGCAGGATACTCAGGAAATTTAAGCTTTCGTCTTTCGACTTCTTCAGAAATCCTGCATCATCTTTGGTTTGAATTCATCCCACTATGTTCTATATCACCCAAACCAAAGCGAATGGTAAAAGTAGACTCAACATCATCACATTATATATATATATATATATATATATATATGTATTTCACTTGACAGAATAAAAACAATAGAAAAATGCAACAAAAATACAAAATAGTAAAATTGAACACTTAACAGTTAACAATAATGCTGGAGTGGGTGGCAGCCAAAGAGGAAAAGGCTCTTATGGGAGGCTGAGCCAGAAAATTAAATCATATATACAATATTTTATTTGTAGGTTTAGTTTTTTAGGGTTACACCATGTAATCTTTCAAAAGGGCTGGTGAGCTCCACTAAGAGCTATGTGTAACTCTGTGTAACCCCGAAAAACTAAACCTACATTTCAGTTTCTCCACCATGAAAAGCATCGCTCATACTTCATTAAATACCGGCTCTAAGGGCAGCTATCATTCAGCAAAAAAAATGGTGCTTTATTCAGAAAAACAATTGCACCACCAGGTGCTTTCTCTA
This sequence comes from Heliocidaris tuberculata, assembly GCA_025618425.1. Lineage (NCBI taxonomy): Eukaryota > Metazoa > Echinodermata > Echinoidea > Camarodonta > Echinometridae > Heliocidaris > Heliocidaris tuberculata. Next base: position 1,507,315 of record CM046834.1, read on the forward strand.
TTTTAGAAGAATTATAGCACCACAAATGCCCAGAATGAGAATGCAGCCGTGAATAAAATTCGCGGGCATTTCCGATAGGCATCAATCAGAAATGAGCAGGCTGTGAATCAGACCCCTTCGTAGGCAATAAATAGCCTCCACTGGGCAGTGTTCTTGTTATTCTCCTGATGATGATCAGAGCATACTGAATGAAATGTCGAGAACCACAGAGCTCTTAGTGGAGCTCACCAGCCTTTTTCAGGGCTCTTATTCCTTGAAAGATTACATGGTATAACCCTGAAAAACTAAACCTACAATTCAGTTGTAGTTTTAGGTTTAGATACTTCACTAAATATTATATTTATAAATACAGTTTTAATGATGTTACGGAAATATACTCGTTAAAAATGACTAAAAAAACAAATCAAGACAAGACAAAACAACACAAAACAGAACAACTATTACACATGTATATATGGATCTATAATCTGTTGTTGTATTTCTTGGTATTTCTCATATACACCAAAATCTGAGAATTTGGGGTGCATGAAACATTCTCAAATTATTTGAGTGGTTCAGAACTTCAGATTTGCAAAAGTATGATGCCCTGAAATATTTGAATCAAATTTGACAGTAACAACTAATTCTCAATTTCTTTTCCTGCCATGAAAATAGCTGTGGTATACAATTTGTCAAAGTTCCATGTTGTGAAAGTTTCTGGTTTTCCAGTATGCAATTCATAAATTCTTTTTGATGTCACACTTTTAGACAAACTATACAAACATTCCTGAAGAAGACAGGTGAAAAGTAGCTTTGAACAAGATTTGATGAAGATTTAGACATTTTTCTTCTTTGATCTTGAAGTCTGAGAGACAATTAAGATCTGAAAACACAGTGTGCTTTGTAATTAAGTGTAGATTTGCAGTACCTCCAATGATTACAAACAATAATACTTTGAATGCCACATCTAAAAAAAATGGTCATATTCAATCCACTAGTCAATTACATGTAGTAATAATGACATATGTTCATGCTGAGTAGATACTGGGAGCTGACATTCAAGGGCTGTATTGTACTTTAGATTTAGTCTTGTGGCATGGTGGGAATTGATGCTTACAATTATTTATGTATTCATGTATTCTAACAAGTGAAATAGTTTTTGTGGATAGAGTAATAAATCTTTACATGAGGGGTTAAAGGGGTGACATATCAGAAGAGTATTTATATTGTTTACACTCCCTTATACAGCCACATAAAAAAATATGGGCACATGAGCAAATTTATTGTATGAGTTATATTCATATAGAGCCATATAAAAGATGACATATCAAAAGCGTGATTACATATTGCCATACAACCATAAGATAAAGGAAGGCATGTGAGAAGAATGTTTGCATATTTTTATTTTTCATAAGAAAGAGAAAGCCATATTATAAGAGTATTTACACTGTTTACACTCCCATACAGCCATATGAAAGAGGAGACATGAGATGAGTGTTTACACTGTTTATATTCTCATACAGCCATCTTAAACAGAAGGTCACATTATAAGAGTGTTTACAATGTTTATATTCCAATACAGCCATATGAAAAAGAAGGATAAGAGTGTTTACACTGTTTATATTCCCATACAGCCATATGAAAGAGGAAGACACATGAGAAGAGTGCACTGGATGTCCAATGTGAACACAGCTCTCCAGTTTCTTCGGGACAAAAAGGTGCGAAAAATATACATAATTATGAATGAAAGGGGGCTAATCACCCCAAATTAATTTTCATATCATTAGACACTATCTATGTGTTTATCTATCATTGATCGAACTAAATCACCGACAAAAATAATACTGTATTCAAATGGTTAAAAATTTCAGAGCGTAAAGGAAAAATTATTTTGTATTAGTGGTTGACATGTTGAATATGAGAAATGCCTATAAGTTGACAATGAATATATCTATAGAATAAAATCAGAGTAAGACTTAAATACCTTGGACATGCTATTCTTATCTGCAGATCAAGCTTGTGGGCATCAATGCTGGTGATATTGTGGATGGCCGTCCACCGATCTGTCTTGGTCTTATCTGGACAATTATTCTGTACTTCCAGGTGGGTTTCATACCATTAATTAGAATTCACTTATACATATTACATACTTTTATAAGCCAATTGTATTATACAGGGACACTTGATATAACGAGGCCATCGGGACTGAAGGATTTTCCTCGTTATAGCTGTTATCTCGTTATATCAGAACATTCCTAAAAATGCACATATGCGACTGGATTCTACATGTACACTAATAATGTACCCAGTTCTGCTGCAGCCACTACTTATATACTCATTTGAAAGCTGTGAAGGCATTAATAATATATTAATTCTCGATTTGAATTAGCTAATAAAATATCGGATCATGTTGGAAAATATGTTAAAAGCATTATTTTCAGACGCAAAGTTACCAACTGAGAGATAAGTCCGTCACACTTCTGCATTGAATATACACTTAACATGTAGTGGGACTGCGCTTGTACTGTCAGCATAGCGCATACTCATAGTATGAAAAAGGGTCTCATTCATACTTTTGGAGCTGGGCCGGTCTCCCTGTCATATGAATAAAAAGACGCTAAGCTGTGTGTGATACAAATAAAAGGACGCACCCTGCATCGCATCGCGATGCCCCAATATCTCTTTGCTATGCTCGTGTGTGTGCAGATTCTCCAACTGAATGATTTTTGGCCATTTGAGGTGCAGGGAAAATTGCTTGCTCGTTATAACGGAATGATTACTAGTCTTTTTCTTTGTTTTAGAGGCACAAGATTTAGCTCATTATAGCCAACCTCGCTATAAAGGTTTGTGCCGCCATAGAATTACATGCAAGTAAATTTGGGACCATGACAATATTCTCGTTATAGCTGTTGCCTCATTATAGCTGACCTCGTTACGTCAAGTTTTCCCTGTATATTGTAGTAGTAGTAGAAAAAGACAAAAAAGATATTGCAGTGACAATAAACATCCTATTAGACTTGTTTTCTTTACTTATCAAAGTACAGAATGTTCTTTTTTCCCCCTAAAATTTGATATAGAATTTGTTTTGTTTATTTATAAAATGGATAGAATCAAAACACCTTCAGAGTTAAAATGCATTGAAAGGGTTTGCCATTTAAAATCATAAGTTTTGAATATCAACAAACTTATGTGTATGTCATTCTTTCCCTTCAAACAGTTGGTAATGCATCTTAACATAGCACTCTTGTTTTTAATCACTATCTTCATTTCAAATTGAAATCAAGAGTTCATTTGGAAAAATGATGTTTCCATCAAATTTCGTACTCAGCATATACCAAAGGAATATGCTTTTGGTCAAGTTTAAATTGTCATATTTTTCCAAATTTTTAGGGGGTTAATAAAGGATTATTGGTCTAAACACTGTCCTAATGTTCTTCTTGTATTGTAGATTGAAGCCAATACCACTTTATTGGATGCTCTTGCTGAGTATGATTCAAGCAGTGTGGGTAGTTCAGCTACCTCTAGTCCTACTACATCAAGACGAGGGTCTGATGCTAATGAACCTCCTCCTTTGAAGAAGGCTTTCAGAGCTGCTTCCAAGTTGAAAGAGAAAGTGACGGCTAAGAAAGCTCTTCTCAATTGGGCCAAGAAGGCTTCAAAAGCACTGTAAGTTTGCTATTATCATTTGATTTATAAGTTTGTCCTTCACCAATAAAAAACTCTTATCAACCAGCTGTTATGGAAGTGTCAAATAGGAAGTTTTCTATCCAACCAAGTAAGTAATTTCCTGTATCATTTCCTGAACAATTCCTATAGGAAAAGTTATCATTTTTTCATCATAGGAAGGATTATATAATTATATATTCAGATTGTCAATGGAATGATTTTATTAGTGTAGAGCTTCTTAGTAAATATAAGATAGAAAGTTTCCAAAATTTCCAATGAAGAATAAGCTTTTTCTCTTCAACTGATCTGTACAAAATTAGTAATCATATTAAAATTACAATTAAAATAATAACTTTTTGTATCAGTATAACCATAGAAATAAGAGAAAGGTAGGTAAATTACATATCAACGAAAATCAACATTTTGACAAATAATGAAACCTTTTTAGCTATGTAATGAATGCTGATAAATAATTTACATTAAAAGAAATAATATTCAGGCTATAATATTTTAAGGCTTTTTTTGGAAATTCAAAGAAGGGATCAGTTTTGAGAAAGCTCATCTTGTCTTATCTAATTCATACATGGAAGAACATGTTCGTTAAAATGTAACATGGGAATGATTTCTCTCAACGTGTTCATATTTCAAATATAACTAGAAATAATGTATAACTAAGGCTAAGCCATCTTTGCCATGATGTTTTGTCCCATATTTGCTTAGATATATTTTACTGGATAGTGTATTAGGGAGACACACAACAATGAGGTTTATTCCGTCATAATAGGGACTGGTGTATTAGGGAGACACAAGGACAAAAAAGCAAGACAAAAACTGTCTCCCTAATACACCTGATATAGGTGTGTGTGTATAATTGTGAGAAATGAAATGAGAGAATAATAGTTGCGTAGCTTGATTCAAAGTTCCCCAGAGCTGTCCTCCCTTTTTGACATTTTTGCAAAGGTTGAAAAATTGTCTCCGCCGGGAATCGAACCCGGGCCATTGGCTTAGAGCGCCAATGCCTTAACCACTAGACCACAGAGATGGGCCAGTGGTTTTGGCGACACCAAATTCAATGGACCGACAGATTGACAAATCCGCCGATTCCCGGCGGAGACATTTTTTCAACCTTTCCAAAAATTTCAAAAAGGGAGGACAGGTCTGGGGAACTTTGAATTACACTATGCAACTATTATTCTCTCATTTCATTTCTCACAATTATAATTATTTCCACAACAGTTGCGAAAGCTGTTGTATATGTTATTTCCTTACAATCATATTATATGCTTTTATATACATATCCCGGGTTTCCCCCAAAAAGCCGAACGGCGGATTTTCAGTACTTCAGTACTTTGCCTTCAAAAAGTATATAATGATTTACATCACTGGGTAAAGCATCTTCTATGAAAGAAAATGATACCAAGATCATTGAATTTGGTTAAGTAATTTTGATTCTATGCCCATTTCTTAAAACACAACCATTTTCAAATTTCGCTTGATTTTTGCGACCGATGAGTGTAAGATCGTATTGGGAATGGGTTTTAGTGAGCTGTAGCTTGGGAAAAGTGGAAACGACGCTAATTATTGTACATGCCATATAAAAGGCCATTCCTGACACATTTCTACTCTCATCGGTCGTAAAAACATGCAAAATTTGAAAATGACTGAAAATGACTGTATTTTAAGAAACGGGCAAAGAATCAACATTAATTTACCAAATTCAATGATCTTGATATCTTTCTCTTCGGTAGAAGATGCTTTACCCAATGATGTAAAAAATATATATACTTTTCGAAGTTAAAGTACTGAAAATCCGCCCTTTCCGCTTTTTTGGGGACACCCGGTATGTATATACATGTATACCATGATATTCAGAAAGATGCTGTAATTGATACACAATTATTCCTACATGTACTAACATTGTCCTATGACTCCTACTGTGCCATTTAGGTTTTCTTGCACAAATTGTACACAAGTCTCATAGGACAATATTTGATCTGGTATTCAAAGAGTTAAGTAGTATTATGAGTGAGGTACTCATTTTGGTTGTGCATTTAGCAGCTCCCATTCTTTGAAGATCTTTCCTATCATTTTCATTTACTATGCATAGAGAGGTACAAATGGCAGGGATATAACAGCAATTAATGTAGGCTCTATTATCATCTTTTCTACATAACCATTGAGTCAAAATTGAAAACTGAAAATTCACACCCAACTGGCTTTGAACAGATGATATTCACATGCCATGTGAACAGGTAGACTGAAATAGTTATCATTTTGTGCAATATATTCACAGTATGTGTGTCCTTGAAATCAATGGATAACTGACTGTAACTCGTGCATCAAATTTCAAAATGTTCATGTGAATGTGCGCTGAAGAATGCACTTGGCTCTTGGCCAGTCTTGCCTACATGTACAGCAGTATGTGAAGTATAATGTGTTACATGTTTTGCACACTTTAATTCCAGACAAAGAAAAACGTGTTGAAATGTTCTTTCCATAGAGCAAATACTCCACCTCTCATAACAAACATTCTATTTGCTCTCCACTGACCTAGATCATACTCTTTCAGAAATGAAAGTAGATCAACCATAGATATTTCCTACTATTTGAGGTTAGGCTTCTCTGCCATTCTTTCTTTCTCCTTTGTTTTCCTCTCCATAGAAAATTATTTTGTCTCATACATGTATATCCCTATGTACTATCACTCATTTTCAATCTTATCCTATTCTGTTACTGACTCTGCATTTTCTGCTACTCCCCCTTCTCCCCCTTCTCCCTCTCTCTCTCTCCCTCTCTCTCTCTCTCTCTCTCTCTCCTCTCCCTTCTCTCCTCTCTCCTCTCTTTGTCACTGGGTATGTATTTTTGACATATATTTACTTCATGTGATAGCTACTTGAGAGACATACTCAGACCTTTGTTTTCCTCTCCATAGAAAATTATTTTGTCTCATACATGTATATCCCTATGTACTATCATTCATTTTCAATCTTATCCTGTTCTGTTACTGACTCTGCATTTTCTGCTACTCCCCCTTCTCCCCCTTCTCCCTCTCTCTCTCTCTCTCTCTCTCTCTCCTCTCCCTTCTCTCCTCTCTCCTCTCTTTGTCACTGGGTATGTATTTTTGACATATATTTACTTCATGTGATAGCTACTTGAGAGACATACTCAGACCTTTGTTTTCCTCTCCATAGAAAATTATTTTGTCTCATACATGTATATCCCTATGTACTATCATTCATTTTCAATCTTATCCTGTTCTGTTACTGACTCTGCATTTTCTGCTACTCCCCCTTCTCCCCCTTCTCCCTCTCTCTCTCTCTCTCTCTCTCTCTCTCTCTCTCTCTCTCCCTTCTCTCCTCTCTCCTCTCTTTGTCACTGGGTATGTATTTTTGACATATATTTACTTCATGTGATAGCTACTTGAGAGACATACTCAGACCTTTGAAGTGTTTTTCAGGATCAACTATTATTAGTATGGCTGAAAATTAGATCTTCTTATCTTAATCAGACTGTCTTGACTTGCATCAGATCAGGATTGGTAGTCTCTGTGTTTCAGACTTGCCTGAAATTAAACATCAGCTGGACCTTAAAGGGGAATTCCACACTGGTATTTAGTTGATTTGAATAAAAGCAGAAAAATGAGAGAAACAGATTAGTGAAAGTTTAAGCAAAATCTGTTAAGAAATAAGAAAGTTATGAATTTTTAAAGTTTTAATCAATCGAACACAAATTAGCAACTCTGTGACGTATCTTGCGAGCTCCTCTCCCATTTTCTCTGTACCCCAAAAATCGTTAATTTCCATTTCGCTGAAGAAAATATTGAATCATACAAGCACCTTAATTATTGATAAATAAATAGATTTGTTTCATATAGGTTGTGTGTAAAAATATATTTGCAATGACTATAATGTAGGGTGCATGTATGATTAAATATTTTCTTTAGAGAAAATGGAAATTCATGATTTTTTTTTTAGTACAGGGCAAATGGGAGAGGACCTAGCAAGATACTTCATAGAGTTGCCAATTTGTGTATGATTGATTAAAACTTCAAAAATTCATAACTTTCTTATTCCTTATCGGATTTTTATATTAGGGTAGACTTCCCCTTTAAAGGCATTACCACTGGATTTAAAAAATGAAGTAAAGTTTTGAATAGCTTGTCCATCACCAGCCTATCATTTAGTCTTGAGAAAATCATTGTTTCAGGAGAAATTTTCCATGTGAAATGAATGAAATAACTTTATTTTGATATGTTTGAATGAGAACCCACCTGTTTCACCCCAATTGATACAGATCTGTACCTGGAGGTCCAACTGTTGAGATAAAAGACTTTGGACCAAGCTGGAGGGATGGTAATGCCTTTAATATGTTGATCCATAATATCCAACGTGATCTGATTGATCTACAACATCTCAGTGGTCAGACCAATGTAGAAAGATTGGATCAAGCATTCAATTTAGCAGAAGAGAAACTGGGAATTGCCAAACTCCTTGATCCAAACGGTAAGTAGAGACAAACCTTTACACTCCCTTCACTGCATCATTTCAGGAAGATGTCCCAGCAAATGGCATAAAAGATGAAATTCATCATAAGTTTGTGGAATCATTTATACCACCTTTAAAGCACATCTCCTGCAAATGGTGTTAGCAAAATAGCCATACTAATCACCACACTTCACATGCTACATATGTTTTTTAAAATACAAAAATATCCATGAAGTGATATACTATGCAGCCATCTTAGACAGAACAAAAATTGAACACAATGCAAACATGCTCTGCCTATGGCACCTGCAATCTTTTGGACTTTCCATTTCATGTTTATTTCTTTACTAGTAATGCAAAAACCAGATTGTTTTGGTCAAGTCAGACACCACACATATTATTTCAAAGAAAGCAAAAGAGAAGAGTGGTCATAATCAAGTTTGTCCTGTTATCAGAAGTCAACCATCTCTTTAAATTGTCATGAAATTTATTTGTATGACACCACTTTTCATTTCATTTCAACTGTCTTGTAGCTGAGATACTTTCATGTTTTGTCCCATTTTAATCATACCTTGATTTGAATGATGCTTGTTTTGTTCCAGATGTTGATGTTGATAAGCCAGATGAAAAGTCTATAATGACTTATGTCTCTCAGTTCTTCACTGCTTATCCTGACACTGGGTCATCGGCAAAGGTAACTCTCCTGGATAATCATAATGATTGATCCCTTTATATAGCTAGAATAACAATAGAAAATTATCATATCAAATCATTATTCTGGCTTTGGACGATAAGGTGCTCAGGCATTCAAGGAGTTTCTTCCAACCAATTACCCATTTCCTACTTATGGGTCAAGAGTGGCAAATCTAGATTAATGTCTTTCCATGGGACGTTACTGTCATCACAAGGATTTGAACTATAATAGTAACAATAATGTTATTTACAGTGTGCTGACTGTTCCACTAAACCAAGATATCTCTCCATAATAATACATCTAATTTACAACTGTAGAATATTGACCCGATGATTTGAAAAAGACTGAAATAATTCCAAAATTTTCTACAGATTAGGCACTTTGCAATTTATATCTGCTATCCATGCATCCATCCCCAGATTTCTGCAGATTTTGATTTATTTTGTATTTTCACAGAGAAAGGAAGCAGAGGAAGAGGGAAATGAAGAGAGAGCTGTATGTAAGCAGCTAGATGACTGTCTAACAGTTGAGGAAGCTGTCTTAGCAACCAAACAGACTCCAACATCATCATCAAAACCTGGAGAATACCAGGTACTTACTCTATCTTCTACCTATTGTTTAATATAAATGTGTATTTACAATATATGTCTTTTGATACATTGATTTATAGCTAAATCACATATTGAGTGTTAGTGCTATCCTGATGGTCTCTGAATATAACCATTGTGTGTAATGAGATATTGAGTCAGGCAGAAATTTTCTCTTTACAAAAATTGGATTCTCATAACTATGTGCTCTGATTGTTGTTTATACAGAGATTTGTAGAGTTTGAAAAGCAACACAAGAAGAATAAGCAGATGATGACAAAGCTGATTACTAAGAAACAGAAGAAAGTTTTAGTGACATTGACCAATGAGGAATGTGAAGTCTTGATAGAGAGATGGACAAAGGTTTCAGATGACTATGAGGAGTGGAGAAAACAGCTAGAGAAGGAAATGCCAGGAGAACTAGGTCGGATAGGAGCTTGGTTGAACAGAGCTGAGGAGCTTCTGAAGAGAGGAGAGGTTGAGCCTTTGGAGTCTCAAGATGCTACATGGAGCCAGATGAAAAGGAGATTAGAGGAACATAAGGTAAGACAGGTTTAGATGGGAGCTTGATAGAGCAGATGATTTGCTAAAGTGATTAAAAGTGGAGCTCTTATAACAAAATTAAGAGATGAGAACATATAATGAGTTAGTCAAACAGGTTGTCTCAGCTAGCTCTCTACAATTGCAGTAACTTAAAATATTGTAGGGAAAAATTCCCATTCTACTTATCACAGCACATGAAGTGCATTTTTGTGTATCTTTCTGAAAATAGTTTTCCATGTAATGTTCTGTCAAGGAGTATGGAGTGTACATCCAATTGCATGTATTGTGTAGATGCTAATTGGTTGTAGCATAATTTGTATTGCAAATTCATTCAAATTATTTTGTAGCCATGTATGTTTTAAGCTACCAAAGCTTCCATATTTATGTTAAGAATAAATTTTTCATAAATGCACCACATTTGTCTTGATTATGATAATATCATATGACTCATATCAATATATTGCCTACCCATTCAGGAACACTTTAGAGATGCCAACGCCATGCAGCAGTCCTTTATTCGGATTCATCATCAAGGAAACAAGGTGGAAGGTCAAGAGATTCCCCAATCCATGTTGGATAGCATGGCTGAAAGGTTTATTGTTGTCATGGAAACAAAGGATTCTCACAGGTATGAAATGTAATTGTTTGTAGAAAAATACTAGATGTATTGAAATTATTGTTGTATATGTTATATAATTGTTATACATTAATGAACTATTGCTTAATTAATGCAATATCTTGATGGCAAAGACAACTCCCATTAAAAAAAAACCCCAAAAGGATATCATCATATAAATTTTTTTTAAAGTTTAAACTATACAATTACTTTATAGAAAGAAGTAGATTTGAAACGAGATACCACCCCCCCCCCTCGTACTCTGTAAGTGTTAGACCATTATTGATTTACCCACATTGCCATTCATTAGATATATTACATAATTATAAAAAGATGTATCCTTTCATGGTTACATGAGAACTGTATTGTTTTAATACTGATGTTATTTGATTTGTTTTATGTACATAGGCTACCTGCTATAGATGTTGAATGAAATGAAAACAATCAAACACAAATAAGAATGTGTTTTGCAATCATCTTAAAGGGGAGATGTAATCAAAATTATACATCTCAGGAAAGCTGAAAAATATAGTAATCTATCCTCTTACTTGTGTTTTTGAGTCATAAATGTATGTGTGTAGCTTATAGTGCACCACATTTCATTTCTATTTTGCAGATTACACTTGGAATATGAGGAGATTAAGTATCGTCTGCTTGCATTTGTTGTGATGGCAGAGAAGAAACTTCAGACATGGACTGTGAAGTATGGGGATGCACAAGATGTTCAGAGATTATTACAAAGCTATGTGGTATGCTATAATTCTATTTCTAACTGCACTGTAGATGAGTTGATTGATTGTGCTTATGAATTGGATACTTGTTTGCTGAGCCCAATTATAAAATTATTATAAAACAACCTTTTTAAGCATAATCCAATGTTGTACATGATACCTTGAGTTTCTAGGAAGAGAGATACTAGTATTCATGATGAACTGTATTGATCCCACCGCTGCCACCACGCATTTAAGAAAACAGACGACAGTCTGAGAAAGTTATAACTCTTCATTTAAGACAAAAATCAGAAACTTAGCAAGAGTGCTACCAAGCAACAGCTGAACAAAGAGGCACTAGGATAATGATTCTTACAGAGATTAACAAACAGACACAACAAGGTGGTGCGAAAGCTTAAAAATAACATTACATAATGAGCGTATAGAAAATTAGAAATATTGTTTTTCTTGATTGTTGATGAGAATGGTTGATAAGCTTTTATATTATTCAATGTATTTCTCATTTTCAAAAAATCAGGATTTTGTGGATTCTGAAATAAAATAGAAATATTTTTATTCTTGATTGTTGATGAGAATGGTTGAAAACTTTATGTTATCGAAATGTTTTTCTCCTATAAAAAAAAAAAATCAGGATTTTGTGGATTCTGGCAACTTCTTTGAGCAGTATGAAGAGACGTTCAAATTACTGGAAGATGCAACTGGAATATATGTTGCCAACCTGAAACATGGTAGGCATTCTATAAAGATCTGATTAGGGAAACAAGATAATATGTTTTAATCAGTTGTGATGTAATCCTTTTGTGATTATTTATTCCACAGATGTTGGGATATGATTATTGCTAAATTATGTGCAATGATATTATACTGAATATACCAGTATGACTGAAGTGCAGAAGGTCTGTAGACCTTTTTTTTCAATTCCTATACTACCAATCATGATACCACTAGAATTTTAGCTCTGTAGTTTTCCATTGTATATAGATATAGATAATGTACTTGAAGGAATTGTCTGTATTTATCTAATGCTATAAAAGGTTGCACTTCAGGTAAAGCTTAGCCGTTTAGATTGCTAGAATACTTGTTCTCACCAAGTGTTATTTATCTACATTTTAGTTTGCTTGCATGAGTAATGGTTAAGGAAAGAAAATATATATCTCATAATTAGATAAAATGTGTAGAATTATGAGCAATCATCAACAGCTTTGTCCATGCTATTAGTCTTGTAATTAAGATATTGTCATATTTCTTCTGTTTTCAGTATGAATTATTTGTTAAAGTTTTGTCCATTTAATCATTGAATACTTTACAGGTGAGGAGAAAGAGGTTTGCAAGCGATTTGTTGCTGACATGGAGCTGAAGAAGAAGAACCTGACTGTTGAAGTAGCATCAGTCCGAACTATGCTAGAGAAGGTCACTGAGAATTGGAGGTCATACAGATCAGAGGTCATTGACCTTCAACCTTGGTTAAAAGAAGCTGAGAGAGTTCTCAATCAAGGAACACATGATGATAAAGTGGTGAGTTTGCTTACTTTTTTTTTCACACTGTTTTTTTTAATGATTTCACGTACAAAGTAGTCTGAAGTTTGAGTGCAATTGAGCTGCTATTTCAAGTTGTAATTTTTCTCATAATGATTTGGTTATTTACCTTTACTTTTCTGAAATTTTATTGTGGCTATCAATTAATAAACTTCTTTTCCTTTTGGATCTTAAAGAGAAGATAAGGGGGAAATGCGGTGATAATCATTCCCTCAAGTTTTGGTTGGACACATTTCAATACACAGTATATGTGTGAACACCTTTTTTGCTCTGCACAAATTCCTTTGCTCCCAGAACAACATTGCTTGATTTTTATGATTTTTTTATCCTGCAATTTTACACAAAGTACTAGTTTCTCATGTACAATAGATATATAAACCTTCCTTTAGGTAGATGATATCTAGCACAAGAATTAATTTATGTATGAGTGCAATCCTTGAAATGCTGTATATACAGTACATTTCTCCAGTTTCTATTTTTCTGTGTGTGCAGAAAAATTTCTGGCAAGCAAAAGTAAGGTTGTTGCTCTTTTCTCCAGCTGCTTTTTGGGTCAAATATTTGGAAGGGTGCATTTTTGTTTGTTTACTTAAGATGTGCCACTTTGGATTCAAAAGGGGGGCAGAGGCTAGGTGTACCCCCTAAATCTGCCACTGTGTGTTTGGCTATAATGTGTTTTTGTGCCCTAAATCTGTCACTGTGCAGGGGCGGATCCAGGATTTCCCAATAGGGGGGGCCGGAAATTTGAAAATTGCAAAGTTCAATCACCAATTACATCAACTCATTACATAGGAGTACCGTACCTGTATCTGCGCGCAGGCTCAATTTCGAACTCGATGTGACAGGTGTCTCTTGTACAAATTAAAGGAAACCAAAACCCAAGGAGAGAATCAATGTTATTGGAAAGTGAGAATTCAGAGAAGCACTTTACAAAAAGTTTCATTAAAATTGGTTAAAAAATGAGAGAGTTATGGAAGTTTGAAAAGTCTCGTTTTACTTTCTATGGGATCCTCAAATTGGCAAAATTGCTTCAAAATAGCTGATTTTGTGAACAACTCTCCATTTGTTTTGTACACAGATTTTCAGATTTTCCCTATTATCTTTCAAGGTGCAGTTAATCTCCTTCTGAGCTCAACATATATAATGGGGAAATGTATTTTACACCACATATGTCGAGTTCAGGAGGAGACAAGGAGCACCCTGAGAGATAATGGGGAAAATCTGAAAATCTGTGTACAAAACAAATGGAGAGTTGTTCACAAAATCAGCCATTTTGAAGCAATTTTGCCAATCTGAGGATCCCATAGAAAGTAAAACGAGACTTTTCAAACTTCCATAACTCTCTCATTTTTTAACCAATTTTAATGAAACTTTTTGTAAAGTGCTTCTCTGAATTTTCACTTTCCAATAACATTGATTCTCTCCTTGGGTTTTGGTTTCCTTTAATATACGTATTTCTGCGAGGACTGACGTCACTTGCCCGATCAATTTGTGGATTCTACATCTGGCGAGCGAGCGAAGCAAGCGAGCAAATTTTTGGCACTTTAATTTTACAGCCTTTAAAGGAAATATTATTACCAAAATATACAAGATAAGGTATTTACATCTGATATTCGGGCAGTTCGCTCTGCTGCCCGAACATCGGGTGACTTTGTTTGTTTGTTTATTCATTGGAATATACAAGTCATTTATATACATTTGAATTCTGAATGTGAGTATACTGAAAATTGATATTTAACAAAAAAAAATTTAGAACACAGGAGACCTCCGTCATGAGCGAATTGCTTGATATCGATATTTTCAATGTTGACTTCGGCATCGTTAAGGCCTCAGGTTCAGCATTCCTCTCTCCACTTGTCCCAGATCATCGTCGAAAAGTGATCTCCAGAAGATAGACGTAATATGCGCGAGCTGAGAGCTAGAGCACTAGCTAGATAGAGAAGGCGCTAGAGTTAGAGCTGCTATAGAGATCAACGATAACCAACGAATGCGCGCAATTTCACAATTTCAATGTGCGCGCGCAATGTGTACCCGTACCATAGAGTTAAATACTTCTTAACTCTGTGACCCGTACGTATTCCCAGCAATTCCTGATGTAGAGCTCTGCCCCCTCAAACAAATAAGGGCTTCCAAATTTTTGGGACTGGCCCAACCGCTCAAAATGTCCTTATTCTGCCGCTCTTTGAAGGGGCCAGGCGGCCTTATCAAGAGTGATTTAGCACTAACCTTATAGAAAATAAAGCTTGACATCTATGTCTGGCCGGCCCCTTTATTCAATAACGGCTTCCGAAGGCCCCATGAATGACAACCTCCTCCCCCCCCCCCCCCCCCGGATCTGCCGATTGCACTTCTGCAGGTTCTGCTCCACTTTGTAGGGGGCCGGGCTCGACCTTATCATGAGTGCTTTTACATATTCCCCATACCTTTGCTAGACTCCTACTCAAATGTGCACCCCAATGCGGAGCGCAACTGAACATGTGCACACCCTACCCCCCTCCATTCCCTTATCCAACGCTGCCGTCACGGCCGGCCCCCTCTTTTCAAATAAATTCTTCAGGAATGGCTCGAAATTTTCTTTGGAGGGGCATTATCGTCAGCGCATTTGCACTAAGCATTTCAGACACTGCGTTTAGGCTGAGATTTTTAGGGGAAATAGGTTGCATTCTGACTTAATTTTCCACAAGCCAGGGCCGGCCCGGGTTTCGCACGTGCTTGACCCCTCAAATGTCAATGCCCCCCCCCCCTGCATTGTTACCGTCACCGTCAGGTCGTATGTCTCTCCCCCCCCTCTCTCTCTCTATCTTTCTCTTTTTTTCTTTCTTTCTTTCTTT
This sequence comes from Heliocidaris tuberculata, assembly GCA_025618425.1. Classification (NCBI taxonomy): domain Eukaryota; kingdom Metazoa; phylum Echinodermata; class Echinoidea; order Camarodonta; family Echinometridae; genus Heliocidaris; species Heliocidaris tuberculata. The sequence goes on from CM046834.1 coordinate 1,522,979, forward strand.
TCCTCCTTATCTTTTTTCCTTTCTTATTTTCTTTCCCTTTTTTCCCTTCTTTCCTTCTTCCTTTCTTCTTCTTCTTTTTCCTTTCCCCTCTTTTTTCTTTTTTTTTCGCCGCCAATTGGGGGGGGGGGCCGGCCGCCCCCCCCCCCCCCCCCCCCCCCCTGGATCCGCTAGTGCTGTGTATATGGCTATAATGTGTTTTTAGAACTTCCAGAAATTTTAAAGTTTATAACTCATTCGATAAAGAAGTAATTGGTGGAAACTGAAAACTGGCACTGAGATAATATGACAAATTTTTGAATACATTTAGCTTATCATGTGGTAGCAAGGTGATAATTAGTTGGATGTAAGTCAATGAAATTGTTAAAAGGGAAAAGTTGAGAAATCTTCCATTTGCATCTTGTCTCTTTGAAATGAATGTAGACATTCTTTGGCAACCTGAATGAGATGTCTCCAAAGCACGCTGCTTTGAATTACCATGGAAACTTCTTAGTAGAGACATGCCAGCCAGCTGTGTCACAACAAGTACAAGATCAACTCAACATACTCAACACAAAATGGAATCATGTATTCATTCAAGCCAAGGTATGTCAGTAGTTTAAAAAAACGTATCAGCTTTCAAGCCAGAGAGTACTAAATTTCACTTGCATTTGAAATACAAGTTAAATGAAACTAATAGCTTATGACATTATCACAAAAAGAGTCTTCTGTACATCAACATACTTAGATTATTATAAGAGTATTTATATTTATATCTGATTAAAACAGTCTACTATATAATTTGTTGTACATTTTTCTCAATGTTATGTTATCCAGCCAATCCCTTCTCTCACATATCCGAAAAACAGAAGTGAAGTAAATAAATAGCCGGATCACTGTAAAAGCACATATTCAGAGGAATAACAGCTTTTCATGCATTGTTTTATTCCTAAAAGAAATATGTTATTTCTTTCAGATGTACATGCAAACTGCAGAAGGAGACAAGCTGAGGAAAGAGTTTGACAGTAAGCTCTCCTCTGTGAATGCCTGGCTTGAACATACTACACAAACTTCTAAGACAGTGCTCCCATGCACACAAGATGCATTGCTGAACAATCTTAGGGAATTAGATGTAAGTTAGATTTAGTGTACCTTATTTTACACAGAAGGTGATATGCATACAAGTTGAAACTCCCACAATAACACTTTTTTTTTGCCAAATGTATTTGGCAACCAATAACCATCATGCATATCACCCCCTGATCTGATTAGCATTCTTGTCTGATTAGCTTTCTTGTTTACACATTTTGATGTTGCTGGACATACATTGTTGCAGTTATAGTTTGAGAATCAATTTCCATTCTTTGGCGTTTGGCTAGGAATATTATAGTCTTAACCACCCAGACATGAAGATAGTATTCTCTATAAGCATCTCATGAATAGAAATGAATGTCAGAAAAGGCTCAGCATTGTTTATCATTACTTCTTGAGACAGTCCTGTTGAGGGGTGAGATATGGTTGACTAAATTGTCTCAAAAAGTTGTTAAATAATGATGATGATGGCTTCTTGTGTATCACCTGTATCCACTTTTGCTGGGCACTCATGGCGCTTATTGTGCAAATAGGGTTTATACATTAGATTGTTTAAAATTACATTTCCCTGTTATAACTCATAGATTCTGTTAACTTTTCTTTAAGATATAAACATAATCAGTTGTTTAGAAGGAAAATTATATCCGTCTTTTCTCCAAACCCAATAGGAAACTGTAGGCAGTAGAGGACAGAATAGATTATAAAACATGTCAGTAATATATGACCTTATATTTGATAAAAGTTTGTTAGTAGAGAAATTTTACATATATATATATATATCACTGGCAGGTTTCACATGAATCCAACAGACAGTGTCAGTATGGAATCCAAGGACTGACCTTGGTAATAGTAATTGTGAATCGCTCTGATCAATTATGGATGCAGAAAGTACTTCACAAGAACAAGCTTTTTCTATTGTTATTATCTATACGCTGATATTATAATGTGTTGACCTGATAGGAAGCAATTGGAGAGGTGTCAGGTCAAGAGCATTCGTTCAAACACCTGTCTGACTTAGCCCAGGAGATAGTGAAATCATGCACCCAACAGCAAGCTACACAAATACTGGCTGCACTTAGACATGTCAAGGAAAATCTCAAAGATGTCAAGTAAGTTCAAGGCATATTTCAATTGCTAGTGAAATGAGAATATGCAGATAGATGCAATAGATTTAGATTCACTATCACTTCTAGAAGATGACATTTAATGCACGGATTACACCAAACTTATAAATGAGTTATAACAGGAAAAGATACTCTGAAAGTGCAAGGCACAATTGATGATAATTAGCATATCAAATCAATACTTACTTCAGTTGTAAAAAAGACACTTTTGTTGTTGTTATACATGTATTCAGTTCTATTCTTTTATGAGTATAATTGACCAAACTTTATAGGGGTTAATTTGCACTCTATCCAAGGAGATAGGATTCTGGTTCAGATAATTATGTCATATACACATATCCTAACCATTGTACTCTTTTGGCACAAGAACAGCTATTAGATATATGAATTACATATTGGGGCACCTTCCTGACAGAATTTGATGGTTGCCAGAATATGGTATTTTTTCGAAATTCTTGGGGGGGGGGGGTGCAGCACCCAGCCCCCCTCATATGCCTATGCTGGTATTGCTTAGTAATTAAGCAAAATACTTTTGTTAGGATGATCAAAACATGTAGTTAAGACTTGTACCAACCATACAATTTAGCAGGCTTAGTAAATTCTTTCTCAGATGTCGGGATATATATCCTCATTAAATTTGTGATGATACAGTGTTATAGATTGTGAGTGAGAGAGATTTTTGTTTTTTTTTCTGAACAGGGAGTCCATGCCTGAGAGGAAGAAAGTGATTGGAGAGGTTCTTAAATCGATGAGCCAGTTTCAAGATGGAATGGGAGCTATACAAGATTGGATCCAAGAAGCTGAAAGATTACTATCTGAATCTACTCAACATGTCACAACTATGAACATCACACTTAAAAAGCACAAAGTAAGTCTAGTTCTTCATTAACATCATCACTATCATCATCATCATCATCATCATCATCATCATCATCATCATCATCATCATGTCTCATACCATTCTAGTAAATGTGAGTGGGGCACTATGGACATTTTGACATCTTTTGCCACCCTTTGTGAACTACTGAATGATAGGCTTGTCTGGTTATAACCCAATGGTAAACTGCCATGGTTTACTGTGGTATCAGATGTCGAGATATATATCCTTGTTACATTTGTGATGATACAGTGTAATAGATTGTTTAGTCATAACCCTATGGTAAACTGCAAATTTTTACTGTGATATATGTGAACTAGCCTTAATTTTGATCTATTTGAATATCCCATTTATTTTGGGTGATTTATAGTTTTCAGTGATATGCAAATCACTTTTTTGTCATCATTCATTCATTTAAGCTGTTGAATACTAGAAATTAATCTGGATTCAAGCCATGGGAAATGCATGATAAAAGAAAATATGATTGTCTCCAACAAATCTAATGATTTTATTGAATCTCTACCCCTTTCAGGACCACTTTGTGAAGGCACCTCTTGTGCAGGTGAAACTGAAAGAGAAGGGTCACATTGTAACCTATATCATCAACCTTCAGTGTACTTACATTGATACAACCATCTTAGAGTCCACTGTGTCAAACCTTAATCTTAGATTGCAGGTAAGTAAGAGTGACATTCCATCTGAAATCCACCTAATTTATAAGTTTAAAAAAAATGTTCTGAATATATACTGGATGTTCGAACCCATGGTGTAGCAGCAGGTATGTAATATGTCTGGAAGAGGAAATGTAAACACTGTTCATTTCAGTGTGCATGTATCTATTGTCTTAGCCAACAAATATTACTTTACATCCTAGCTTGATATATTAAGGTAGCTTAGCGAAGCGTAAGCGCATAAAGACGCGGGAAAGACACAAAAAGGAAAATTGCTAGTTTTGTCTGTGCTTCTAAAATTAGAATCAGACATATCTGAATAAAAGTTTTTGTATTATTTTTCTTAAAAGTGTTCAAAGAGGTAAATACTAATTCGATATACTAATATTTTCGTTCTGCCTCTATGAAGTAAAATTCTAATTTTTGATGATTTAGTCATATGCGTGTTTCCCTACGTTTCACTAAGCTACCTTAAGTGTTCTGCAAAAAGCGAACTATCAAAAAAGGTGAGGAGAGGACCGTGTACTAATGTACAGTGCGTCCCAGAAAAAATGAAACCCTAAAACAAAAAGTTATTGTGACCACACTATGTACTGTATGACAATGATTATTCATTTTCCATAAACTTAAAGTATTATGCTTTTAAATGATACCTTGATGGCATCCATCCGTACATTCGTTACCGAGCAGAGGCATTTTGAAAATGACATGTAAAAACTCAGTTGTGCCAGATTTGGGTAAAACCGTGAAAACGTTAGGATCCCATGCGAACATAACCCAAATGTAACATGACTTTTAAAACCCTGCGAGAAGACTGTTTTCATGTGTTCGTTTCAATAACGATGATAAGGATAATGTCCTTATCATGAAATAAAGGATGGTCAATGTTTTGTTGATGTTGGGGGTAAAGAAAGGGCATGTTTTGTATTGAAATGGTACCTGCAATCATAATGAAAAGTAATTTTTTGAATTTTGAAGAACGACAATTTCTTTTAAGAATAAAGCGGACAGAAAGGTGATATTTTTCATAAAAGTAAAGTTAATGGCACTTTTCATTGTCATCAAAAGGAAATACAAGGTTGAAAGGGCATGAAGGCAGAAAAAATATCAAGATTATGGCAATTTCCCACCTCAGGAGGGGCACCTTTTCTATCACAGGAGGGACACTTTTTCATCTTTTGAAGGATATTTACTGATTTAGGAAATTTTGGGGGCGTACACCCCTGCCACCACTGGAAATTGGTATCGACCCGTGTTTTATGAATTTCTGATTGAATGCATGTCATCACACAAAGGAATTTCATGTATCATATCTCTTAAAGCTGGTTTTCCCTTGTGTCATGTTTGCATGTGATCCTAACGTTTTCACAGTTTTACCCAAATCTGGCACAACTGAGTTTTTACATGTCATTTTCAAAATACTGCTGCTCGGTAAAGCATGTACAGATGGATGCCATCAAGGTATCATTTAAAAGCATAATACTTCTAGTTTTTGGAAAATAGATAATTATTGTCATAGAGCACATAGTGTGGTCACAATAACCCTTTGTGTTAGGGTTTTCTTTTTTCTGGGATGCACTGTATATATGTTCATTTAATTTTACTGTGTGTTTATAGAAAATGAAATGAATGAACAAACTGAACCAAACTGAACTGAACTGAACTGAACTGAACTGATTTGAACTAATCTGAAATAAGAATAGAAAACAAAGAGAGAAAGAATGAGGGAGTAGAGAGACAGAGTTGTATATGTATATGCATCATGTAATGATAATGACAAAATCTTGATATCCACAAGCAAGGATCTAGATTCTAGATACCTAGATTGCATTGGGGTTGTATTTGTATGGTATTTTACAGGAGTGTCTAAGCAAGGATCTAGTTTCATAGCTATACATAAATAAATTGTAGCAGTGCATTGGTAGTATTTGTATGGTATTTGTATGATATTTGTATGGAATTTGTATCGTATTTTGCAGGACTGTCTCAGCAAGGAGGAAGATTTTGAGAACCAGATTGCAAGGGATATGGAGAGCTGGTCTACATTTGAGGCTTATGAATCTGAGTTGAAGCATTGGCTGGTTTCAGCTGAGAGACAGCTACAGATCAGACAGGGTACACCTAGTCAACAAATGGAACAACATAAGGTAAGCAGGCTCCCAAGCCATGTCAGCTTTTGGGGGATTTTTTTTTTTTTGTGTACCTAAGCTACCATCCTTTTATGAAATCAGTGACATACCAATATCTTGTTTTGAAGAAAGAGAATAAACTGTCATGCCAGTTATCTGATCAATCATGTAATTAAGTTCAAATTAATATTAAAGTATATTTATGTGCAAAATAGAATTCATACCTTGTTTAACAAAGATGGCACTTTATGTATCAAGTTCTTAGTTTTATTGTAAGATAGTTAATCATCTGAAACATAATTAAGATCAATATTCTACTTATGCGAGTGTTGTGTATTGTACTCTATGGCATTTATTGCTGGCTGTCTTACATGTAATATTTGAAGACCATCAATGCAATTTCAATTGATACTGTATTGCTTTAAAAAAAAAATAAACAAACTACATCTAGTATTAAACAGATAATGATTCATTTTGCTCCACATATTTACGGTATTACAAATAGTGTGTTTGTGATTGATGTTTGAAGGCAATGTTTGTAGATGCTGAGCCCCAAGTGATGGCCCGGTTTCTAGAGGTTTGTCAGAATCTCCTCCATGCTTTACCTACTGCTAACAGGAAGGAGGTAGAAACTAGGATGAATCTACTTCAAGAGAGATATCAGGTTTGTCTGCTTTCAAATCTAGCTGGAATTCCTAATTGGTAAAATTGGTATATCGCTTGCTCTCTTTGTGCTCCATTTTTAGCTCATTCGGCCCGAATGGGCCAGATGAGCTTATGCCGTGGCGAGGCGTCCGTCGTCCGTCGTCCGTCCGTCCGTCCTTCGTCTGTCGTCCGTCCACAATTTCAAAATGCTTCTTCTTCGCCATTTCTTACCCGATTTTAATTCCGTTTGCTTTATATGATAGCACTAGGTGGGGGATTCGAAACTTCTACACAGAATTTTGAAACTCATTAAATATGCTAATTTATGCGCATTTCTCAAAAATCACAAAAATTGCTTCTCCTTCCTCATTTATTGACCGATTTCGATTTTTTTTGTTCCATCTGAAAGACTTTCATGAGGTTCATTGAACTTCTACACAGAATTTTGAAATTTTGTCTACAAAATTAATTATGCTAATTTATGCGATATTTATTCAAAAATCACAAAAATTGCTTCTTCTTCCTCATTTATTGACCGATTTCGATTTTTTTTTTCCATCTGAAAGACTTTCATGAGGTTCATTGAACTTCTACTCGGAAATTTGAAATTTTGTCTAGAAAATTATTTATGCTAATTTATGCGAAATTTATTAAAAAGATCACAAAAATGGCTTCTTCTTCCTCATTTATTGACCGATTTTGATTTTTTTTTTTGTTCCATTTGAAAGACTTTCATGAGGTTTATTAAACTTCTACTCGGAATTTTAAAATTTTGTCTAGAAAATAATTTATGCTAATTATTTATGCAAATTTATGCAAAATTTATTAAAACATCACAAAAATTGCTTCTTCTTCCTCATTAATTGACTGATTTTGATTTTTTTTCTTCCATCTAAAAGACTTTCATGAAGTTCATTGAACTTCTTCATGGAATTTTGAAATTTTGTCTAGAAAATTATTTATGCTAATTTATGCGAAATTTATTACAAAATCACAAAACTTGCTTCTTCTTCCTCATTTATTGAGGAAGACTTTCATGAGGTTCATTGAACTTCTACTCGGAATTTTGAAATTTTATCTAGAAAATTATTTATGGTAATTTATACAAAATTTATTTTAACTCTTTGCCCTGTCCATTATGAAACCCATGGCTGCTGGATTATTTCAAAGGCTATACCTTTCTACATGATTTCTGTCGACATCATCGACAGAACCGAGAACCCAGAAGTGACAGTGGTCAACAATAGCGGGTTATGAGCTAATAAAGACTTGAAACAGTGAGGGACAATGCACTGAAGCCACCCTTAAATGTCCCAACCTTAAAATTCTTATTTTACACCAATGCATAACTTATGTCATTCAGTGCTTTTCTCTTTTATTACAAATCTTAACCTTCAAATCTCTCTCAATAAAGATTTCACAGTTGGTAGAGATACCTCACCTTGACTAACTTTATGCTTTATTTCAAATTTCTCTGTCACACAGTAAAACTATTAAAATTTACATTCCCCAAAATCTTTTAACTGAAGTCGTGCAACTTGAGTTGTCAATTTCCAGACTTTCATTCATATCTACATGTCACTGTCTCCTTCCAAAACCACATTTAGCCAGATCTGCAATAGGCACTTCATCATCTGTACATGCATGTAACCAATACATGTACATTTCATCGATTCATTACAATGTCTACTGTGTTCAAAGTACAAATTGCATCAATTTCTTTGCTGCATGCCGGATGAGCGCCACATCATTGATGTGCTAGTTCTAATCAAAATTCATGTAGCAGAAAAAATATACACTGGCTGAAAATATGGATTTGCCACTTTGTATGGAAAGAGAGTGATGTTGAACTTGTTGACGTGTTGCCAGTTTATCCCGTCAGTACCTACAGAGTAGTATTGTTAGGGCTCTAAATGAAAAGTTAGTGAACTGGACCCCCCCCCCCTAAAAAAACAAAAAAAACAAAAAACAAAAACAAACAAAACAAGAAACAAAAAACAACAAAAAAGAAGGAAAAAAAGAAGAAGGAAAAAGTGATAAATTTGTCCTGAATGGTTAAATATGTGTACTAAATTTAACTTGTATGAATTTTGTAAATAATTTCTTCATTACAAAGAGTGGAACACGCTGTTTCATTAATATCATTAGCTGAACGATAGAATTCACAAAAAAAAGCAAGAATGGTTGTAGTAATTGATTTCAGAAAGTCACGTTTACACTTTTCTGTATTATAGTGAATACTTCCAACATGAAACAAAATATAATTGATACAATATGATACAGTGATACAATAAAATAATTTTGAAAGTATAGTAACGTGACACTTTGGATTCCTTATTTTATACAGTCTATCCACAAAGAAGCACCAAAGAGAATGAATGAGCTACAGTTTGAAGATATTTGCAGTCAGCTTAAAGACCAGTTTGATGCTGCTGAGAAACAGCTTAATCTTGAGAAACAAGCTCTGAAAGCAGATCAGCCTCCTAAAAAAGTTCTTCGACAACATCAGGTAATACACCTCTGTCTTTGTTTCTTTATCTTGATTTTGAGTTGCAGGCATTTGGTACAGGTAAATTTTGTTATTGATATATTGTGTTTTTATCAGAAACAAGAAGGGTCATGTTTTGGTTTTAACCTTTAGCAAATGCTTTATGGGCATTTTAGTGAAATGTGGTTCTGAAAATTATAAGTATTTTTGTCCATTTATGTCATCCAAAAATGAAAAATCTCTTGGTATGGCCATTGACTAATAGTAGTGATATAAGAAAGAACAATTTGTCAATCATCAATTGATTTGCTTTTCGAAATGAAATAAATGGATAAAAGACTTGTGTCATATGGGACACATTTCATTAAATTACTCCTGTAATACAGTAGTTGCACAATTCTAACTCAAATCCTCAAATCATGCTTTTTGAATTTCCTTGGCATATAGGAGTTCTTCCAGGACTCTCACCTGTTGACAGCCATAGCTGGGAGGGTGCATGTCTTGGATACTATCCAGAGTCAGATGGCTAGGTCAGACCCTCAACAGGCTGCACAGATGGCTCAGGTCTTCACCCAGAATAAACAAAGATATGAACAAGTACTAGAAGCAGCTGAAGGTCTAGAGAAAAGACTGATGCAGGCACCCAAAAGATGGCGGCAGTATGAAGAAGAGTAAGATATTCATTTCTGTTTGTTTTGGATTTGCCAATTAGCCCTTTGGGTACAATTTGATTTGGCATAATAAGCATTTTCTATAGATTGCAATCTGAGTTATCTTCCCGGGGGGGGGGGGGGGGATGTCTCATTGAGACCTGTATATCATCCACGTACACGAAACGGATAAAAAGGCATACTTTTTCAGCATTAGGCGCATAACCCAGGTTACGCGTTTAGGGTATCAAAAATAGCAGAAGTCAAGAAAAAGGATCTCAAATTCAGAGGTGATAAGAAGAAAATCCGCACAAAGGGGTATGAAAATTAGAGATGTTAGAAGGGTTTCCCTGTTCAGGGTATCAAAACTACTCTTACTGCAATCCCAGTTTAGGGGGTTCTTTTCAGAAAGTAATTTATGCGGATGATGTATAGGTCTCAATGTGATTACCCAAATCTTGTATTCATAGCATTTGATTTCAGTTTAGTATTGAATGAAATTATTTCTTAGTATGAATGTATGAGGTACAAATAGACTGTAAATCATCATTGTTTACATTTCTTCATTTTTGCAGGATAATCATTATAAATTTAGTATTGAAATTGAATCTTAAAAAAATGTTTTGGAATGTCCTTTTAAGTACTGTAAGAAATGATATGCATATACATGTACATGTATTTTTCCCCCCTACATAAAGACGGTTGTCTGCCTTGACTCTCATGATTATAAAACTTTAAAGGACATTTAGTCTATGAAAGCAGCTGGGGTCTCTATATATTTGATTGCGTTTTTGATTGGTCATTATTTTGAGGATTTGATTGTTATGTAGGTGAATGCAAATGTTTAATGTTACATTTGAGACTATTGTGTCATGTTTATTTCTTTTCTTGTACTAGCATTGAGAGAGTGGTGAGCTGTACTGATGGAATGAGGTTCACTTTGCAGGGTTTGGAAGAGGCAGACACAGTAGATGATGTAGAGCAAGCAGCTACTAATATTCAGGTACAGTCCTTTCTCAGGGAAATTTCATAGAATAATTTAGAGATATGTTTTAATAAATTTATTTGAATTATAGGGTACCTGCATCCCTTGTTCAGTTGTATCATGACAAAATGAGTGTCGATCTTTCTAAGTTTTAATCTTTGATACTTGCAGAGAGCATTATGAAATTGACTTGAAATTGACGATAGTCTAAGAAGAAATCTTCATGACATTTTAAAGATTACAATTTTGCATATGTTACCATATGATTACTTTTGTTATTTGTACAAATAAGTCATTAACTTGATTCTCTGTAACAGGATCTTCTGGATGCCAGTATTATTTCCCAAGACATTCTTGCTCAACTCCAAGGAGATCTAGTAGAGTTGAGTGAAGACATAACAAAAGAAAAAGCCCAGGAGCAACAAGCAAGGTTGGATTCTTTGTCTTCTGATCTCAGCAGTCAGAAGACTTCACTACAGAATGCTTCATCTATGGTGTCTTCAAAGAAGATTTGGCTTGAATGCAGGGATAGCAGTCAGGCTCTGAGGAGAGAGGTAGAGGAGGTTAGCAAGCAAGTGAAAGAAACTAACAATTGGAATGATTCCCAGACATTGAAGGATTGCTGTACAGTGCAGGAGGTATGTGTGACACTTCTCATGTACTGGTTTTCTAATTAGATTGTTAATACATGCCTGTAACCTAATGAAGTTGTATTTAGATAGGATGCTTTGTACATGCCTAGAAGGGTGGATAGAGGTTAATGGTAATATTTGGATTGAAATGGCAATGGAAAGTGTAATTGGCAGCAAGATAACCAGTAAAACAAATATCATATAATAAGTGACATATTTTCTTTAATGAATGAAAGTTGTAGATGATTACAGCTGATCTTTGCTTGTAATATTACTTATGTACTTGCAAAATGAAAAAAAGAAACAAGGTTTAAAAAAAAGGGAGGAAAAATCATATATTAAAGATGATGTTGACTACTCATCAGGCATTTCATTATGGAAAATATTTTTCTGAATTAATCCTGAATGAGTGATTATATAAATAATATAAAGGATTATGTATTGTGAGGTTTTGGATTGAAATTGACTCAATCTTAGTGACAGTCACAAAGAATGAAAGGTGCTGAACACAGATTTGGGTATGCAAGCTTAAGAAGACATTGAAGGGTTTGAATTCATGAATGTGAAAATTATTCATTGATTGCAAGTTTTAAAAGACAATGTGACAGGTTTATGTGTGTGATTGATTGCAGGCTTTAGAAGACACAGTGAAGAAGTTAAAACCAAGAGTAGAAAAACAGCTTAAGAATGGTCAATCTCTTCAGAGAGATCCAGAGTGTCCAAAGTATATCAGTGAAATGACCATCCTACTGGACAGGGAATGGACACAAACTGTGGAGGAAACTAAGCAACAGTCATCCAAACTCAAGGTATTCATAGCACTTAAGTGGTTGTATTACATTAGTATGACTCAAAGGTACCAGATAGACAAACTTAATTGCATATTACCATACTTTATGTTGTACACATATGATGTCCTTCTTGATTATTCAGTTCAAGATAATCTGGGAATGAAAACAAACCATATTTGTGCTAAATTAAATCAGAATCTGTGAAATCTCTAACTGTTCATACCTTTTTTTTTGTTTGCTACAAGTTTTTCTTAGCCGTTAAAATGCAGTGAATTCAGACCATAGTTTGTAGAGTATTTTTCTATGTTGTTAAACTGTTGAAAACTAAGGTTGAGATAACTTAGGATGAAATCCACTATTAGATAAACACAATTCAAAGGCTTGACTGAAAGGTGCAATGATCAAGTGAAATGATAAACTAAATATCAAATTATTGTTTTATCAAATAGGAATGTTCTACAGTGTTTCCTAAGTATGAGGAAGAGAGGAAGCATTTAGATGAAGTATTGTGTGAATGTGAAGCTGAGATGAGTAAACCAATCCCTCCTCCTACACCAGGCAAACAAGTTATACATGATGAGATCAACAAATGTCAGGTAACTTTAAAGATAATCTTCAGTTCTCGTAGTGACAGAAAAGTGATTCTCACAGAATCAAATTGAATAGAAACTTGATCTTCAAAACTCACATAGAAATATCTACCATACAATTTTGTTTAAAAAATTATAATAGCTTAGTAATTAGCAAGAAAAGATAAGAAAATTGAGCAACTCGTCCCAACACTTGTGCATATATGATCTCCTATGTGCAAGTGTGAAATTTACTTTTCATTGAATGTGATTTTGAGAATGTCTTCACTAGCTTGTATATATTTCCCTGGTCTAAACAACCCATTTGCTACATAATGTACACTCGAAAATTACTTTGAGCCAGTTTTTTTATTTTTATTAATTTAGTCTTATTTTACCAGGGTGGCTTCATCAGTGATTTCAACACTGGTTTACAGGAAGGCCCTGCAAATTAACAAATATAACATTGTCAATACAATAGAAAATATGAATATTGCAGAAAAATCTGCAAAAATTGCAACAAAAAAAATTCACTTTAAATTGAATAAAGAACTTAAAATTATTTTTTAAAATTTTATACACAATGCTCTGCATTTGAGTAAATTGAATGTTATAGAAATTTGGATTGTTTATCCCTAAATGCCACTGACTTTGTGGAATTAGTAACTAGTTTTTATGTGTCTTCCTCCTAGGATATGATCACATCACATGTCCCTTCTGAGTCCATCCTTGCCACATTGAAGCAACTCTCAGAGCAGCTACAACCCTTATCACCTACACCTGTTTGTGAGACTATACAGAAGGACATCATTCACAAGCAGACCAAGTGCTTGAATGCCAAACAAGGGCTTGATGAGAGACTAGCAAGGTAAAAATTGCATATAGTTACTATCTATTTGCTTAAACATGGTAGACTTTTTTCACTGATTGCCTCAGTATTTTAGTAACTGTAATACTGTCTCTGTTTGTCTGTTGTCTCTATTTCTCAATTTCTCTCATATTGGATACTTTGTTGTCATATACTTTTTCCTTATATATTTGTGCAGTCTAAAGCAGTTGTCAGCTGATTGGGACAGTCTAGACACAAAGAAAGCAGACTTTGTAGAATGGTTGGAGATGAAGAGAAACAGACTTGATCAAGTTGAAACATCTCATGTACTCCCAGATGACATATTCACTGCTGCTAAGGTAAACTATTGTGGATTTTATTCTCTAAATGTACTTCTATGTATGCAAGTATTGGCTTTAAGCCATATTTTTTTTTTTTTATCTTTATGGTATTTGTCATATGGACATTTAAATGATATTATGGAATAACATATACACAGGCATACTTGAATTTACAACTGGATACCTAAAGGTGTATTTTCAAGTGATACTAACATGGGTTGAATTGTGCATTAATATGTCTTTAAGGGCTTGAACAATATACATTTATGTAAAGGGTTAAAGTGGAATTATTACCATTGTGTGTAAAGTGATACATTTATTCATGTTTTCTGTTTTTTCTTCATCACTTTGGGATAGGAAAAACAACAAATCTTAATGTAAATGTCTACAAATATTTACTGTTTTGGAGAAATTCTTCACACTTCTTGTTTTTCTTGCTCTGTTTCAAGTTTTTTTCTTACCAGTACCTTTGATAGATACATGAATGTGTTAATATTTCTGTAGCTGTGCAGTATCAGTTTTTGTACAACAATGTTAATATTTAAAAAGCAAAGGATTCAGTATGTTTGCATGGAGGTACTTTATCCATGCATTTGGGAATAATTGGATTTTATTTTCTATATTACGCTTTAATGTACATATAGGCCTATAGTACCTCTTATAAATAAAAAAAATTAGGTATTCTTATGAAGTACATGTATTCTGCTGGATATTTTTTATTGCCATTACATTTACCTTGACTATTTTCCTGACCAATTTGTATCCAACAGGACTTACTGTCTGAAATAAATGACAAATATCCATACCTTAAAGACCTGGAAAGCTGTCTGTTTGGACTGATCTCCCCATACCCTCGCTCTGTAGCTGTTCTTGTTCTGGAATCAGATGTAGCCAGTCTTCGCAGCCAATGGGAAGAGCTCTGTGATAGGGCAAAGACTCTTACTGAGAAGTTATCTGAGCAGGTATCTCAGTGGAATCTGCATCAGAAATCTATGCAGGAGCTCTCAACCTGGCTGAATAAAGCAGAACAGAGACTGAAAGATACATCTGATCAGTCCTGTGATTCACCTCAAGATGTTAATCAATGCAAGGCACAAGTTCAGGTGGGATATAATAATTCTCTATTTCTATGTCATTTCAAATAATAATTCAAAATTATGTAAAATATTTGCAGAAGATATTGTTCCCTAGAAAGAAACCAGTTTTCTGTTAAATGACTTTTGCATCACCTTAAAAGGTGCTTTATATGTGAAATGTTCTATTATTATTAGATGTAAATTATAAATAGTGTTGGCATTGAAGTTGTAAATATTTAATAGAAAATGAATTCACCATTGATATTCTTTTCCTCTTGTCTATTATTTCTTAGCTTGTAAGGGAACAGTTTAAGGAGAA
This sequence comes from Heliocidaris tuberculata, assembly GCA_025618425.1. Classification (NCBI taxonomy): domain Eukaryota; kingdom Metazoa; phylum Echinodermata; class Echinoidea; order Camarodonta; family Echinometridae; genus Heliocidaris; species Heliocidaris tuberculata. The sequence continues at coordinate 1,538,173 of CM046834.1, forward strand.
GGAAGCCATCATGCGTATTATCCAAGAATGCAGACCTGAGTCCAGTGATGATGTAGAGTTAGAACAGCGTTGGAACACCTTGAATGATGTAATCAGTAAGAGCCACATCCACCTTGAGAAGCTAGGCTCCCTGTGGGATGAATATCATCATTTATTGAAGGAAACAGAGACATGGATGAAGGACATGAGCAAGAGAATGGAACAAGAATGTGGTGATGTTGTGGGAAACACAGAACAACTGAACAATAGACATCAGGTTCTAGAGGTAGGGTTTATCAACACCTCCCAAAACAATTGCATTGCATTTTGACACATCAGTAGAATATTGCATATGTCATTAAGATTTGGGGTTCTTGGAAATAGTAGAATTTACCTAGGAGTTATCACAAAGTAAGCATTGCAAGTAATATTGGTAGAATACTGTTTATGAAGTCAATAGTACTTAGTGTATAAGAATGTCATTTCCATATGTAGATATATAAATGTATAAAGTAAATGAAACTTTAAAAGTTTTAAAACTCCGGTCAGCCTTTAATAGAGATGGTGTGGTCAATATGTACACATAGTAGATACATTGATATATAGCACCAGGATATTGATCGCTTGGTCTGGATTCAATTTATAGCCTCTGAACTTATGTGAATGCACATATTGAGTAGAATATTCTCAATTTGAGAGAGTGGAGAAGGAGCACATTTAGTATAACTTGAATGATAAGAGTATTATTGTATGAACGTCCAGCTCTGATGGAAATCTACACAACCTGGTATTATTTTGTTTCTTACAGAGTATGAGAAATGGGTGCCAACATCAGAGTGCCAAAGTAAATGAGGTTTTGACCTTGAACCAAGCTCTTTGTCAGCACTGTTCTCCAGCAGGCAAAGAGAGACTAGGAACAGAAGCCAAGCACCTGTTATCTGAGTACAAGAGACTACAGGAATTATGTAGCAGTGGAATAGCTCGTCTGGATGAAGTGCTTGCTCAAAGGCAGATATTTACAGACAAAATGGGATCTTTGTCAGATGTGCTTTGCCAACAAGAAACAGCTATAGAGAATCAGAAAGAACTAGGAAGAGATGAAATAAAAGACAAGCTTACTGCAATCAAGGTTCGATTGATATGTCTCTAATGTTTTAATAACATAATGGAAAGTTTGCAGTATAATTCCAAACTAAGTAATATTAATGTTTTTTCCATCCACGATTGCAGCTTAGTTTGTTGTGTCTTTGGCAGTGTATCTGTGATGCATTGTTAATCAAGAATTAATTATGCTTTAGGAAACCACCATCATTGACATTATATGGCAAGACATTAATGCACATTTGCCACTCTCCACCCATGCTAGAGCGCTACATATTTGGCCGCCAAGCTATGACTGGTGTATATGTATTTATATTCCACCATTTTCCATAGGATAAAATGCCGTGGGGGGTATTTTTTCAGATAGTTTTTTTCAGATAGTTTTTGAAATGGTCAAAATGAAGTGTTATTTCTTGAATATGGAGAAGTATGTTCCAGAGGCAATATTTCTTAACTCCAAAATATGTCATAATTCATGGTTGTTGAGGATGCTCACAGTTTTGATGGACCATGTTTCTTTATGACTGAGTGTTAATGATTATGATGATTTATGAGAACAAGAATGCTAATAGTTCTGATAATTGTGATGTTTATTTAGAAACAAGACTCATATTGATAGTGGTGATTTTTTATCCAAAAACAAATCTGCAAAATGTTAATAATTCCAATGTTTTATCCAGGAACAAGATTGTGTGCTGTCTGAAGCATCTCATGATCTAAAAGCATTGGAATCTGAGTTAGAACCAATCTGTAGGCACTGTGACTCAAAGGAAACCCTCACCTACTCACATCAAGTAGCTGGTCTCAACAACAAACTGGAGAAGGTGCAAGAGATTATCACAAAGAGAATCACATATGTACAGTTCTTCATCGAGTTTGAGGATATCAAGTATCAAGTTCTTGGCAGGTACTGACAGTTTCTTTATTTTTCTTTGATTGACTGGATATTGTTAAAGAATCTTTTTTCATTATGAATTTGGTTGCCTATCAAATGCTAAATATATATATTATATAGTTATGAATGAGTCACATGAAAATAATGAATAGACTAAGAACACATGTGATGAACCTTAAGCCAGAACTATAGGGTCTATGGAAAGTGCATGTTTAACCAAAATCAAATCATATCCAAGTGCTTACAAAACTGATCCTTGTTTTGTAGTTTGTAAACTTATGCTGAAAAGGAAATACATGAAGCTAAGTCACCTTTATGAGAAGATGATCATGTACTTTACTTCCCTTTCTTTAGGTTTCAAGAAGCTAAACCTCTTCTTGACAAGGAAGATCCAACAGATTCTGAGCTCATTCAAGAACTAGAACAGCTTAAAGCCTTACAACCAGTCCTAGAAGAGTGGAAAAACAAGACCCAAAATATGGACAAAATTGCCAAAGAATCTCAACTCACAATCAGGTCTCCTGCTTGCCAAGACACTAAACATCTACTCAAACATCCAACTCAGTCCTCAGCCAGCTTAGACCATGGTGATATGGTGTCCACTCACACTCAACTCACCAAAGAACTGCGGTCAAAGTTGGACAAAATGGTCAGTGTCCAGAGAAAGCTGAAAGAGTTTGAGGTCAAGCAGAAGAACCTTAAACAGTGTCTGGAGGACTTGCAGAGGACAGTGTCCACAGTGAGAGACGTTGGACAAATTAGTGATCTCCCTCCAATTTCTCAGTCATTTGAGGTATGGGTCCTTTAGATCAACTGAAAATTTATTTTATGACAATATCATTAGCAATGTATCTTTAGTGCTCAGGTACAAAATTGTATTTTTTCTGAATAGGTGGCATTGCTGTATTTGTGTTTTCTTTAGATAAGTTTAGGTATATACATGTAGGTGACAACAGTGACATTCTGATGGAATTAGCAAAGTTTGGTAGAGATTGATCGTTGTAGCTATACGTAAAGTGTACAGTGTATATAGAGGACTGTAATTTTGCTACTGATATACTGTCATGAATTATTTCTACAGGAGGCGCGGACTGAATTAGCCAGGAATCAAACAGACCTTGATAGATTGACTAGACTGGGAGTCGAAATCATGGAAGATGATCCTAAACTCATTTCAGTCATTGAACCAAAGGTATTCCCTATATCTACTCATCTGCAAGTACATAATGCAAGCTTCCCCGGATAATCTCATATGTTGTATTATAGCCTAGTATTATTACTGTGCACAAGCATCTAAGTAAGCAGCGCATTACACTAGCTTAACTGAAGTAAAAGCCCACATACATCTCGGGATTATGGCTAAAGTAAATTCTTATTTATTCTTCGTTTACTGTTTATGTTTGTACCTTCAACCACAGGAACAACACAACATGGTGACAGCAGTGGGATACCAACCCATGCCACCACAAAGTTGGTTGACAGTATTAGTGTGCATTTCATACCAGTACAAGAAACAGCTTTCTCTCATATATTATTACAATGAGCGAGTGACATTTGATAGTGCCCAAAAAATGTTTTGTACCACATGTTCATAAGTGTAAAGTTTTAACACTGACTATATCTTCAGAAAAATTGAGGAAAATATAGTACAAGACTCATGTTGGTGAGTGAATTTCATTCTTATAAAAGTTATAAGTGTAAGATACATAAATACTGTAAATTACTGTGGTTTACAGCTCTTGATACGGTTGAGAAATAAATTCATTTAAAAGCAGAATCCAATTTAAGGTAGAATGATTATTTTAGCACACATGTGAGTTATAATGTGAAAACATATGTCCATTTACAACATTATATTTTGTTGGTTGTTATCTTACAGGTGATTACTTTGAGGGAAGATTGGAATAAGATGGATGAACAAGTTTCCATGGCAACTAAGTGTGCTCATACCGCTATCAAGCTTTGGACAGATATTAACCGTTCACACACAAAGCTACATTCCAGTTTGGAAAAGGCACAGGATGTATGCAAAGAACCAATCAAATGTAGTAACAGAGAAGAGACAGAAAAACTGCTGAAGTCACATGAGGTATGGAAATATTTTCATGTTTTACATTTGATCATTTTTATGTTGTGTGTGTTGAAGATTACTACCGACAAACCATACACAACATCTACCTATGTAGTAGGGCCTGTACATGTACAGGTCAGGCTTGAGATCTTTTTCTCCCTATGGATTTACATAATCTCAATCCAGAGAACTGTTTTGGTATCTCAGATTTTAGTGAGACATCTCAGACACCTTCATCTTTTTGTATTATTGTATAAAATTGAGAAGCATGTGAAAAATATGTTTCATCGTTAGGCAAATCTCTGTTTTACAGCTTATGTGGTTTTGAGCCAATGGGTCACATGTAGTTTTAAAGTGAATGATTGTACATGAATTTTCAATTGGTTGGTCCCAAACCTAACTTAAATTAGAATATATTCCTACATGTATTATTTAGAAAAAAATTTGACTCTTGATACTATAATTTCTTTTCTCAAAAAATGAAGGCTGCATTGTTAGATGTTGAGACTGCTAGACATCCAGCCTGCCATTTTGCAGAGTCATCACAACAGGTCTTGAACCTCCTATCAACAATCACCCACAACCCTGCAACTACCTCTTCTCCAGACAAACCTGCAATGCTGCAGCAATCCCAGGATTTACCTGGGAACCTGGATGAAGTGTCAGCTTTGTTGGAGGAGAGGTTGACAAAGCTAAGAAGAGGTAGAGAGTTATGGGATGTGGTGGTAGAACGAGAGAAGATTCTTCATTCATGGTTGGGTGTTTCTAAGATGAATCTTGATGAGATGTCTGGCACCATGGATGATAGTCAGGGAGATGAAGTCAAAGTTCAGCTACAAAAGTTCAAGGTAACATTATTGCTCTGTCAGTACTATAAAACTAGAAACTTTTACAAGTGCTTCAGGTTCGAAAAGTGTTACAAAATCATTGAATCACAACTGACACAACACTGAATTTTTTCTGTTTGCAAAAGTTTCTTTCCGCAATGATTGTTGTTTTACCATTCCCCAATTTTTCTTTTCACAGAAGTTTCTAGTTCTTACAGCTATTACAATGGTAGAATCTCTAATTCTCTCTTCTAGGACTCCCAAATATATCCCCTTATTTTTGATAAGAGATGCAAATATTTCTGCTGCCTATTAAATTTGCTACTGAAATCTTTTGATTGCTGTTAGTCTAACCAAATTCAATCATATCACAGTGATATTAAAGAACAACTGAATGCCCTTCAAAGAGGACTGAAATGCACTGTTACAGATTTACATATAATTCACTTTGATTTATGACTGAAATTATATATGTATCACATATGTAGCTTATTTCAGGGGGAGTGATGGCTCAGTGGTAGAGCAGTGGTCTGGTAAACAGATGTCCAATGTTCAAAACCAAGTAGATGGGATAGTGGTTTTTGGCAAGTACTCAGACAGGCCTTAAAGCTGTTGGTTCCCCTGGTTGGTTACCTACAGGCATATACTCACTATCTTTGCAGTCAGGTAAAATAAAGATAAGAGATCATCATTATCATTATCTTTGTTTGTTATTAGGATGAAGCAGTAGACCGTGAGAGTGAGCTGCAGCAGCTAGCAGCTAGTCTGGCTGAACTCAAGTCTTTTAACCCTGATCAAACTATTCCTGAGGTGGAAGAGACATTCAAGAAAGTTGAAGCAGACTTTGTTCAAGCCAAAAGGGTTAGTTGGTCTCATTTTATCAACAATCAATGAATAAGAAATATGATAGACATGATGATGTAGCTATATTTGTCTTGTGATTAATAAATCAACATTATATAAATATTCCGTGCTGTATAGGAAACCACAAGGAGAGGCAATTCAAGCTATCCTGAGTGCTGCAGGCCAAGGTTGAAATAAAATTGATGGTGCCTTATTGCCTCTCAAATCATCGCTTTAGATTACATCAAAATTAAACAATAGGTACATGCAGAAAAGCATGAATTTCCTACTTGACTTATCATTTATATATGATCTATCATGCCATAAAAGATTCTGTAAATCAGTATTGTGAGATATATTACCACACATGAATGGTGGAAGAAATGTTTCAAAAATACAGTGACATATTTCACTTTAAACTTCAAAAGTAAATAATTTGAAAATAAACATTTTATAGACTGTGCCTAATATGTTGTTTCTGGGTATCAGTGTATGCTGTTCATGAATTGAATGAAAAAAAACTTGCCTAATATTCCTGCAGACGGCTCTTGAAACTGAAAGCAACCTGAGTGAATTCACTTCTCAAATTACTACCTTGAGAGGCCAGCTATCTGAGCTGTTGTCATGGTTACAAGATCAAGAAACTAATGTTGAAAGATGCAGGGACATGTCTCTTGATGGAGATCAACTGGCCAAAAACCACAAGCAATGTCAGGTAGGAAGTTTGTCATGTACACAGAAAATCTGAATTACAAGGAACTATTAACTTCTTATATATTTTAATCTCTGTACAACATTTTGTATGCTTTAAAAACTCTATATAGTTTATACATTATCTGTTGGTACCAAAAATAATATCAGATGTTCTCTTGCTGTAGTAGTTTATTTTTTCATTCATCATTAATCCTACACTCTGCTTTAATTCTAGGACATTGAGACAAAACTTGTAAGTAAGAGAGCTGAGGTGGATAGTTTGAGTCAGCAGGTGTGTTCTCTGAAGCTTAGGTTTCCCAAAGCTAATACAGCATCTATTGAAAAGGAGCTTGACACAGTTAACAATCAGTATCATCTCTCACTCGAGTCATGCAAACAGGCAAGTATTCATCTCTGGACCAACAATAATTTTTTTCATAATGAAATCTTCATTTTTCCCTTCACTTTGATGTCCATTAAATTTCATTGTTGTGGCATTCGTAATTCAGGAATAACTGGAAATTTATGTCAATGATTATATTAGTACATTTCCAAGTACTTCAAAGTTTGTTTTTCAGTTTATTTGCATAGCACTTCAACTATCTTTAGGTTGCTTCCATGTATTTAGCCATCTGATTTTTAGACAGTACTACTCTTTTTTTTTTTTAATTGTGAAAGAAGATTTGAAAAGGGAATAGCAGGCTTGTTGACTTCTGTTTGACAATCCTGACAGGTCAAAGAGAATATTTCAACAGTACTACAGGAAGAGTCTATCAAAGCCAACAAATCAATGTCTTCTTGGTTGGACTCGGCGGAGAGGACCCTCAAGCAGTCTTCCTCAACAGAGGGTAGTCTTGATGACATTAAGGAAAGGCACAATGCTGTTAAAGTAAGACATTTTATTACTTTTTTCATTTTGCATTATTTTGAATAAGAGCAGTTTTAAAATGTATGACGTTATGATGAAAGCAAGTACAACCTTTGTAATGAGATCAGTCGGTGTAGAAATAATAATATCGATTATAATAATAATAACTGTTTTTTATATAGTTCCTTTTCAATTAAGTACTTGATCAAAAGACTTTACAGTTTAGAAAGTTTGAGACTTATTTCATTCTAGAAATTTCAGTGTGAATGATATGTCAACTATTTTATATGCCTGACACCTGTGAGTATGATGTGTCCAACAATCTTACAGAAGTAAATTGTGTATAGTTGTTTTGAAGAAAAAAAAAAACTTATTTGTGTTAAATAGGCTGATGTCCTGTGAATATGATTTCTGAAGAAAAAAATATTTTGTTAGCAACTTGGCTTGTAATATGCTACATAAATTCATGTGTTGACTAATATTACCCTGTCTCTTTTTCCCCAGAACTTACAATCAAATATGCCAGAAGGTGAGCTGCTCTGGAAAGCAATGAAAAGCAAAGGGTCTCATCTTGCTCAAATCCTTCCTAATGACCAGCTGACCACTCATAATGAAACCATAGCAGCCCTTGACGACCGCTATATGAGGCTGACCAGTGAGTGTCCAGTCAAGGAGAAGGACCTTGGTCATTGTGTAGATGTCGTAGAGCAGTATGAGAATAGTGCAAGTGAGATCACTGATCGGTTGGATAAAGTAAAGGCACAGACCAAGGAGTTGATGAAACCACTAGGGGATACTCAGAAACAACTCACTGCAATTGAGGTAAATGATTTGCTTTTTGAACATATGCTTCGAAAGTAATTTTGTAGTATTTTCTTGTATGATATTGTTTCTGTGAGAAAGTGCAGTAAATCAGTGAAATAAGCAAGTGAAGTTGTTTAAAGCCTTTGGAGTACAATTGTTGTAATTCATGTGTATGGTTTAACTCTTTGTTAACTTAAAGGTAGGAGGCAAGCCTTACTTTAGATTTTGTATTAATTTTATTAAATGATTAACCAATTTTTTTTACCATGGATTGAATACATACTTCAATAAATTGTAGTAGGTTGTCGGAATGCTTTGACTGACTAATTTGATTTCAATAATAGTCATGCAAAGACAGGTTTGGAAGTAATTTTTTCGTGTGCATTCATATACATTTTTTGTCAGTCTTTGATGCAAGACATGAAAGATGATCATCTGGATGACCTACAAGACAAGACTGATGCTGTGTGTCAAGTCCTTGAAAATCCTTCAGCCCCACTTCAGACTCAACAAATCAACCAAACTCATCAAAATTTACTCAAGAACTTGGAGGTACGTTGAGTGTACTACCATCTAGTGATCACAAAGTGAATTAAATTTTTGCATTGTTAATTTTTTTTCGAAGGGTTTTGAGCTGACAAGAAAATAAGTATATCTCATAGTTTACAAAGAATTACTGGATAACCATACAATATCTCATGGTTTGCTTCTGTGAAAGTGTGAATATATGTATGTGTTAAGGCTGAGACAATAGACACACGTGCCACATGCAAATGTAAACAAAGTGAAAGTTACCGCAAAATGTTTGTCATATTATTCTAAAGTTAGGATAAAAGTTGGTTTCCACCTAAAAGATTTGTTTGTTATAGTATTCTAAATTGGGATAAAAGTTGGTTTCCACCTAAAAGGTGTATGTTTATGATTGTATTGCAGGAACTCCTCCATCAACTTCAAGGTAAAGTAGACTCTGAGAAGCAGCTACATTCTAACTTAGATGATGTGAGGCAGAAGCTGGAGGAGTCAAAACAGTTAATTAGGAGCTGTGTGGATCCAACTGGGGATAGAAACGTGTGTGAGGACAAACTGCAAGCTATAAAGGTAATTTTTAGTTTTAATGGATCTACATTTCATGGAGAACACCCTGGATTACCCCTCTGATCAACTTAGAGCTCATCATTGATGGAATGATAGATTCACTACACATTTACATTGTTGAAATGTTCAATTGAAAAGTGTGAAATGGATGTACAGTATTGAATGTTGTGTTCACATGTAATGAAAATCACTGTTTATGTCATTGGAATTTATGCATTTTTCTTTATTACAGTCGCTTGAAGATAAAAAAGAAAAGTGCGAGGAGAAGCTAATTCAAGCACAGAGCATCCTTCCCAGTCTATTGCCATTCACTCCCCCTGCTACCCAAGATACCATTAGTGGACTACTATCTACCCTACAGAGGGAGGTAGAGAACCTGTCTGAACAGCTGACACAAGGCAGACATGATGTTTCAAAGAGATTATCTGATTGGTCTGATTACGAGGAGTGTCATACAAGGGCTATCCAGTGGTTGGACTCGATAGATGAGGCAGTGGATAAAGCAGCTGAACTTCGGGACACATTGGACAACAAAGTTAAACACCTTGAACAGTCAAAGGTATTTACTATATGTTTACAATAATAGTTGGATATGAAGTTTTGTGAGAGGCATAGAGCTTAAACTCCTTTTTTGCACACTTCAATTATCTTGAATAAAAAAGCAATTTTCATCCTACATTTTCTACATGTACTGTGTAATGGATATATATGTATGAGACAGGAGTCAGGTAAATGTAATCTCATTTTCAACAAACTAAATAATCATTTTACTTAGAATTTTTAAAACATTTTCTCTCTTTTTTTAGGGTAGAATAGAATGTACAATTGCTGATTCCAGATACAATAAAACAGTCATGCACTCACAAGTTTGTGAACTCTCTTGAGCTCTTTTTTCACTTTTTGTGTTTATGTAGATACTAGAAGATCGCATTAACTCAGAAGCAAGCACTGTAAATAAGCTGACAGACAAGGCTAAGACTTTATTATCCTCAAATAGTCCTGATGTTGAGGAGCAAGTTGAGAGTCAATTAGCCCAAACTAATAACAGATACATTGCAGCAATGGAGAGACTAAAGGTATGTACATCTCAGAATAGACATTGAAGAAGTTTGATTAAACAGATGTTGTTTTCCTGGTGTCATTGCAGTAGAGAAAAATGTTGTGTTTTGTGTTCCTACACAAAAGCCAATATTCAGAAAAGCATACTAACTTTAGTCCAGGTTTAAACCCAGACTTATTTGGTAGGATTAGTCCACTAATTTATGAAGTGCCTACAGAATGAAGAGCTTGACACTAGGTGCTCCATGAATCAGTGAAAAAAGTTAAACCAGGTTTAACATCGGCCATATAGTGTGTGTTTCTACACAAAGTAGAGACAAGAGATACAATGTTAGTAATGTGTTTGTATCCCACCGCTGCCACCATGTTGTGTTTTGTTCATACATATAAGAGAGAATTAATGATAAAACTGGAGCCAATAGAAGTAACATGTCCTTTATTGTATGACCTTTTCACTTTCTGTCTCTCATACCAGATATATGAAAGTGTGTGTTTGTGTATAGCTATATCATAACTCATGTCAATTAAATTGTAGAAATGAAACATTTTATAACCTTACAGCACATATCTTGGAAAGCTTGTATTAACTTTATCAGGTAATATTTTGGGGGTTTTTGATTTGTTTTGCAGGATATCATTGGTAATCAAGAGAAAGCTTCCCAGGATCATACCAACTTTGATTTAGCTGTCAAAGACCTCGCATGTCTGATGGATAATATCAATGAAAGTCTAGCTGATATAAAGAAAGACACATCTGACTTGAGCTCTCTAGAAACAGCATTGCGGAAAGTTCAGGTAAAATTTTTATGCTTTTAGATTAAGATTGTCATTGAATGGTATTGGAAAATGTAAGTTTCAGAGTCTTCTATGTTTTTATGACTTTGGTTGAAAAACATGGGGAGGTTTGTAAATGTGCATAACTTTGTCTTGTGAATTCTATTACATTTTTTCAGGTTGAATTATCAGCATACTGTTCTTCATACTTATTGTACACCTGTAAACAAAATAATTTTAAGAGTTACATGTTGATGTCCATATGAATATTCTGTCCCATTTTTAGTGGTGATTAGCACTGATTAGCACTGTGCTCAATTGTGTTAATTAAATTAAGACTTGTTTACAGGCTAATAATGATAATAACTGTGTGCTGATACATGTAGGATTGTTGCCATGACAGAGCAGTATTTGTTCTTTGGCAATATTCTTTATAATTCCTTCCACTCCCAGACATTTTTCCTTGTTTAATTATCTCTTACATTGTCAAATTTGTTTTGACTTTTGTGTGTTTGCATGTATTTTCTTTTTTACGCAATTTAAATGAACTATAACTGAAATTTTATGACTATATTTTCAGGCTCTGCAAACTCAACTGTCCATCGGTCAAGCTTTGCTTCATACCATTGATGAAAGAGCCCAAGATACGCTAGCCTCCACCACAGCCCCTGGTAAGCAGGCCATCGAGGACAAGGTCATTACAGTGAGGGATAGTTGGAACCAGACGGTTACACAGATGACTGGTGAGGAGTCAAAACTGTCTGAGAGGCTGGCAGGTTTGAAGGAGTTCAGTAGGTTGATGGAGGGATTAGAAGACTGGTTGAGAAAAGCTGAGAAAAATTTGGAAGAGATTAAGCAGCCACAAGATGACCTTGAAGGAAAGCTGCAAGCCCTGGACCAGTGCAAGGTATGTTTTTATGTTTTGTCATTCTACCTCTGAATCTTCATCTTTTGATATGAATGTGTAAAATAGCAACACATTTGAAAAAGACAGATGAAAATGTTGTGGTATAAATTAGAAAATACTTTTAACAAAGTGTACTTTCAGTTTTCAATTTACTGCTAGTTCTTGTAGTAAGATATTAGATACTAACAATACAATAGAATTCTACTATTAATGATACATGTGCATATACATATGATTAAAAGAAAGAAGTTTAGAAACTTAAATTGTTTTTATTAAAATCCAATCCCAAGGGCTGCATTACATGGAATGTAGAAAGTAAGAGCATAAAAACAAGATGCGGTATAAATTGTCAACTTTATTGCATGTAGTGTTTTGTCATGTTTTATTATGTCATTTATAAAGGGAGTGTCATGTTGTATATTTTGCTTTTCACTTCAGATCTTGAAAGCTGAATTTCTTCAGCGTGAACCCCAGGCTAGAGTACTCCAGGAGAAAGGGAGACATCTTAGCAGCAAGACAGAACTCACCCATGCAAATCAGCTGAATACCAAATTCTTTCAACTGCAGAATCAAACTGATGTAAGAAAATAACAAATAATAATTGCAAAATCATAGTCAGTACCAAATACTCTCAACTCTCTTTCAATTCAAATCAATTTGGAAAAGGGTTTAAAAGTCCTAAGTTCTGTAGAACAGAGGCCTCCAATCACAAGATTGCTTACTCCTTAGGAATTTTACAGTACACATGGCATGTCATCTTTCAAAATAGAGTCTTTGGTGACATCTTTTTATGTATTCTTAATTTCCTTTGAATCCGAACACAGACACTGAAGCTGTATTTGCAAAGACTGAAAGCAGTGGGTGCTGATGATGATCATGTTTGACAAATCTTTGTGAATAACATTTCTCATTATTCAGTTTATAAACTAAACACACATTATGACTCTTTTCTTTCATTAAACATTTCAGAATGCTGAAGAAGCTCTACAGAAGGCTGTAGTAGATCACGAGGAGTATCAGGCTGCTCTCAAGAAAGCTTCAGATTGGTTAGACTCACTTAGGTCAAAGGTGACGCAAGCTTCATTAATATCAGGATGCAAGCCTGAGTTGGAGCAGAAGCTGGTTGCCCTGGGTGACCTTGAGAAGGATGTCATTGAGAAGAAGGAGCTGGTAGAGATGGTTGCTCAGAAGGCTCATCAGGTCAAGAAGTTAACATCCACTAATGGTCAAGCTCAGGTGGACAGAGAAATTGCTCACCTTAAGGTAAATTTTCAGATATTACAATATTTAGACATTTAGCAACTTTCTATTTGTTGGATTTAATCTGTATTAGCTTTATTTGTAGAAATATCATGCTATACCTAAGTCGTACATACAAATCTATAATTAATTTATCATCTAGTTTCCGTCTTTCTCTCTTTCAAATATACTACTTAATGTATTTTGTTTATTTGTAATATTTGAAGCATGAAAATTTGATTGTAGAACACCTTAAATATTATGAGATTACATGGATAATGTACTCTTTATAAGCCTTCAAGGTTACCTGAAAGTCATTCATGTGTTTGCTTTTCTCCTTGGTTTGTGTAGGACACCTTGCCCTCACTGAGAAGTGAAATATCAGATTCACAAGGAGCATTGAACACAGTGCTGGATCGGTGGAACAAGCTGGATCAGGACTGCAAGGAGGTCGATGCTTGGTTGAAAGACATTGATGATACTATTCAGAAAACAGGGGAACTTCAACCAACTGCTGCTGAAAAAAGGGCTCTAGCTGATGAACTAGCTGTAAGTTGTTATATAAAATTGATGAATGTTTTCCTTGTTAAAATGAAACAGCAGTGTCATTTTCACATTTTGCATTAATGATCACGGTAGTAATCAGTATACGAATAGTATATGTGTATTTATATATATATATATATATATATATATATATATTTAATGTGAAAGGAAAAGAGAGAATAATGGTTGCAAAACTTAAATCAAAGTTCCCCAGAGCTGCCTACCTTTTTAGCTCATCCGGCCCGAATGGGCAGATGAGCTTATGCCATGGCGAGGCGTCCGTCGTCCGTCGTCCGTCCGTCCGTCTGTCCGTCCGTCCGTCCTTCGTCCCGTCCGTCCACAATTTCAAAATGCTTCTTCTTCGCCATTTCTTACCCGATTTTAATTCCATTTGCTTTATATGATAGCACTAGGTGGGGGATTCGAAACTTCTACACAGAATTTTGAAACTCATTAAATATGCTAATTTATGCGCATTTTTCGAAAATTGCAAAAATCGCTTCTTCTTCTTCATTTATTGACCGATTTTGATTTTTTTTGTTCCATCTGAAAGACTTTCAAGAGGTTCATTGAACTTCTACACAGAATTTTGAAATTTTGTCTAGAAAATTATTTATGCTAATTTATGCGAAATTAATTAAAAATCACGAAAATTGCTTCTTCCTCATTTATTGACCGATTTTGATTTTTTTTGTTCCATCTGAAAGACTTTCATGAGGTTCATTGAATTTCTTCACAGAATTTTGAATTTTTGTGTAGAAAATTATTTATGCTAATTTATGTGAAAATTTATGCTAATTTATGTGAAATTTATTTTAAAAAATAAAAAAATTGCTTCTTCTTCCTCATTTATTGACCGATTTTGATTTTTTTTTGTTCCATCTTAAAGACTTTCATGAGGTTCATTGAACTTCTTCACAGAATTTTGAAATTACAGTCTCAACTCAGTTCAAAGTACAAATTGCGTGAATTTCTTTGCTGGATGCCGGATGAGCGCCACATCATTGATGTGCTAGTTGAAATTTTTGCAAAGGTTGAAAAAATGTCTCCGCCAGGAATCGAACCCGGGTCGTTGGATTAGAACGCCAGTGCCTTAACCACTAGACCACGGAGACGGGCCAGTGGTTTCGGCGACACCAGATTCAATTGACCGACAGATTCACAAATCTTCAACCTTATTAATTGATTCCTTTGTCGGGGGCAAGTGAGTTTTGGACAAAGACAAGCCGCATGCCTCAGCTGGATCCAAGCAAATGCTTTGAGATACATGTATAAATTAAAATAATTATAGACAATTTTAAAGAAATAACATATACAACAGTTTTGGCAACTCTAGTGGTTAAGGCATTGGCGTTCTAAGCCAACGACCTGAGTTCGATTCCCGGCGGAGACATTTTTTTCAACCTTTGCAAAAATTTCAAAAAGGGTGGCAGCTCTGGGGAACTTTGATTTAAGTTATGCAACCATTATTCTCTCATTTCTTTTCACATTGTATTTATTTCCATGAGAGTTGCCAAAGCTGTTGTATATGTTATTTCTTTACAATTATATATATATTTATATATAATAGTGTAAGGATGTTTTGTCAAGATATACATATAAGTTATTACAGTGTTAGAATTTTTTTTTCCTATACAGGCTCTTTGTGAATCAATGAGAAACCATAAGTCCATGGTGGAATCAGTAAGTCAACAGAGTGATCTTCTAACCACCAGTGGGATCAATGACCCAAAGGTCAAAGAGCAGGTCAACAAGTTGACTAATATGTATGCTGACCTTTCTAAAAAGGCACAGGTATGTATCTTACTGTTCCATATGATACCTTTGTCAAAAGATATTTAAAGGTTCCATATACACATCGTATGTACATTTATGCAAGTATATCGTCTGTTTGGAGCTAGAAGGGCTTTAACTCTGTGTTAAAGCATATGAGTTAATGCCCTTCTGGCTCCAAACAGATACTTAGAGGGGTATAAGATTGTGTAGATTTACAGCATGCTTTATTTATGTTAAGCAGAATGTGAGTGTAATTTACAGTAAATTACTTCAGTTGGTAAACATAATCTCCACATCTTATTTTATTAATTTGAGAAAATAATGCAAAGCATAGCCTTGAGATATGGTCATTTCTATCATGTATATACATGCAGGAAGGGAAATGTAATGTTGAGAGGATAGCTGATGACCATGTAAACCTAGATCAAGAGATGGCAAAGCTGTCATCCTGGATACAGTGTAAGACCAAGGAGATGGAACCTTGCTGTAAAGTAGCATCTGATATGGAGACAAACCAAGCAAGGCTTAATCTGGTCAAGGTTAGTATCACCTCAAAATGTAGGTCTCCTCTAGATGTGGGGGATGAAGTCTTTTTGATACCATTCTCCATCTCACTCTTTATCTGTAGCCAACTCCAGATTAATCTTTCTTCTATCTTTGTTGATGCAGTCTATCCATCTTTTTTCTTTTGTTAGCATCTCTTCTTCCCGTATTATCACCAGAATTCTTAAAGAATAATCAAACTTCACAAATTTTGGTTGTAAATGTATTTTTTGATAGTACTCTTTTATAGAAATTGAAATATAGTAGTATTCTGATGTTATAAAGTGTAGGAAAGAATTTGCTGTGATATTTTCAGAGACATTTATCTCATAGGTTATAACAATAATAAATAATAGATGTTAATGCTTAACATGTATACCTTTACATGTGGTCTACATGGAGGTAAATGTAGAAATTATGAATACTTGTAGAATCATTTTGTTGTTTGTCAATGTAATTTTCACTATTATCTCTATTTCTCCTTTGATATTCTTAATTAATGATAATAACAATATGTCCATTTATATAGCACAGCTGCTATACAAATATACTCTCCTGCACTTAATATTCATGGTATGAGTTTTCCTCTTTCCTTGTAGGCCATCTTGGCATCTTTACCAGAAGGGGAGGCTCTTCTACATCAGATCACATCTCACTCAGACCAGGTTCTACCAGACACATGTGCTAGACCAGGCCATGATCGTATCACCAGACAGGTCCAGTCTTTAGAACATGAGCTAGAGGCTCTTAAGATGCTGGCCCAGGATTCTTGCTCTAACTTAGAACAATGTGCAAAGGTGTGGAAAGAATACCAGGAGAAAGCAAGACTACTGTCATCTTGGATGCAAGGAGTAAAAAATGATGTAGGCAACTTGGAGGGAGAATGTGAGAACCTGAATGAAAAGGAAAAAAAGCTACAAAAAGTCAAAGTAAATATACTAATTCCTTAATATGTGTAAAACCAGAAACTTTTGTGACATTAAACTTTTTCAAGTTTTTACCAACCACCATTTTCACAAAAAGAGAAACTTCCTGAATTGCTAAAATTTAGTGTTGTTTCAGCTGTGACGAAACTATTTCATGGCATGAAACTTCAGAGAATGTGAAACTACTGTGAAACTCTCCCAAGTCTGGTGCACATGAAAGTTTCTGGTTTTTTAAAGTATCATTGTCTGTTTGTTTTTTTAAAGAGAGGTTCTTAGGATCCAGTAAACTTGGGTTTGTTGCGGTTTCATAAGATGTTTATTTAAGAAATGAAATATACTTACAAGTGTTTTACATTAATTGAAAAAAGACAAGTATAAATACTCAGGTGGCCCAGCAAAAGTTATGTAGGACAAGCATATTTTTGTGCATCACTATTGAATGCATCCTGAATTTTGAAATTTGCCCCAAGATCTTATAGTTGTATGATTGACTACACTAAACTAGATGCTAAATGTAGGTGTGTATGGTGTGGAGTACATATATCATTTCTGCTTTTATTTTCCCTTTGTGTAGGCGCTTATTCTAGAGAGTGAGGACAAGCAGCCTTTACGAGAGGAAGTAACATCATTGGGTCAGGGTCTAGTGACCTTTAACCCTAATGTTGCTCACATGAGCAGCGAGGCCACTAAGCTAGCAGTACAGTACCAGACTCTACATATGACACTGAAAGTAAGACATATATGAGATACATTGCATTTTTATACTCAACAAATTCCTGTATATGTGAGAGCTCAGGCAGAATACTATTTGTCTGACAGAGAGAAGACTTGACTTTGATTATGTATGTGAATGTTGAATTTTGTTTATAACATAGGGGTTAACAAAAATAAGAGATAAATAAAGATTCAGGCATGATCATGATTTTAACTCATGAAAATGTTTCCAAACCATGTTTATGTAATTTATTTGTTCAGCACTGAGCTTTCAAAAGATATTTATTTTTATCTGATTTTTCAGTCATACATGTACATGTACGTACCCCCAAACACCAGTACTTATGTTTTTTCTACATTATATATTTGTTTTAAATATCATCTTTCTTTTAGAATTCAAACTCAGATATTCTCCAGTGTACAAGCTTGTGGGGGAAATGTGTGATATGCGGGTGGATTAGATAGTAATTGTAAAGTGATGAAGAACTGAATATGTTTCACTTCTTGCTGATCTATTGCAGGAACTGGAACATAACCTTGAACGATCTGTTGATGATGAGAACAAGTATCAGATAGCAAGCAAAGATTGCAGGGAATGGCAGACAGCAGCAAATGAAAAGTTAGATGTATGTGATGACCTCACAGGAAGCAAAAGTGAAATACAGAACAGACTACAGGTTGTACAGGTCAGTATTCACAGACCATCTATGTTGATCTTTATGGCCCCAATGTTCCTTCAAAGACCATCTTTGTGTTGTGCCTTCACCAATTACCTGTAGTGATTGAGCAAGTGTGTTTTGTCATCACAGTAAAATTTAGAACTGACAGAATTATTTCATCATATCTTGATCTTGTATATACTAAACTTGAGAATAAACTGATTATTATTATGCGGTGATAGACTACTGGTCTTTTTTAGTGAAAATACATGTATTATCCTTGTGATAACTTGAAATATGATTGGTTTGGAGTTGACATAAAAGGTATAAAATATTTGCCACATTAGGTAAAGCATACATGTACATTCATATAGATTTATGTCATTTGTTGTTGGCAAGGAATTTATTTATTCTTGACCTTATGAACTTAAATCCATTCTTGTCAACAATTATCCTCATTTCTTACTATAGGAGCTGATGTCAAGCAGACATCGTGGTCAGAGTATTGTACATGCAATGGTCAGCAAGGCAGAGAAAGCTCAGCAGAATACAACTCCCAGTGGTCAAGATTTGATAAAAGCAGAGGTGAATGATATGACAAAGACATATGATGAACTTGTGCAGAAAATGAACAGTACTAAAGACAAATTACAGGTAAGGATGAATATGATTTGTGATGTACATGTAGAGAGAGAAAAGCACTGTGTAACAGATCATCAATAACATTAAATACATACAAAACAGTTACAATGTTCTACAGTATACTTTACGCACTGACTAACAAAGTGAGCATTACTGGAAGTGTAATTCTATGTTCCAATTTCTATTCATACTTTGTGGCAGAGGATGTCATAATTAATTTTTTTTAAATTGTATGTTCAATAATAGATCATTGTAAGAATGTACTTTTCATGTTAAAAAATCAAGTCTTCTTTCCATATTCCCATATATATATATAGTAACACATGAAATACATATTCAAAACTTAACATTTAGATTCCATAGGAAATGCAAAGATTATCTGAATAAGAAATAAAAAAAGAAATCAAAGACAATTCAAACAAGGCATTAATATGTATAACATTTAGGTTAAATATATACATGTAGATTATAAGTTCAACTGGGTTTCATTTTGTAAGTATATTCATCTGGATATCATTGTAAGTGTACATATGTTTATGTTCTCAATTGCAGACCAATTTGAAAGATTGGGAGGCCTTTGATGCTGGTAAAGACAAGCTATCTAGATGGTTACAGGAAGCCTATTCCCAGCTCTCAGATGCTCAGCAACCTAAAGCAACTCTTACAGAGAAGAAGGCACAGCTGGATAGGTGCAAGGTATAGTACCCTTACATGATAAAAGTAGCAAAGCCACTAAGCATACTTAATCATCTGTGTGTCAGACATGTTAGATACAGAAATGTCAAACCAACTATGCTTTTTATTGTCATTATATTTTGCCATGGCTTTTTAGGCAGTTTTCCATCATGTGTGATTAGGTTTCATTTTCCTCCAGTGTAATCTTATAGGGGAAAAAGTGAGGTCTCAAATACACATTCAATTATTTAATGATGGTTAAAAATTTGGCATTGTTCCATTTTCTGCATTGTATCCAATGAGGAAATGGGAAAATTAGTGTAGCTTATTTGGTGAGACTGAAGATATGTC
This sequence comes from Heliocidaris tuberculata, assembly GCA_025618425.1. Classification (NCBI taxonomy): domain Eukaryota; kingdom Metazoa; phylum Echinodermata; class Echinoidea; order Camarodonta; family Echinometridae; genus Heliocidaris; species Heliocidaris tuberculata. The sequence goes on from CM046834.1 coordinate 1,558,160, forward strand.
ATGTTCTTGATAATTTTATATCTTTACCCTTTTAGTGCATTCAGCAAGATATTGAGAGGCACCGTCATGACCTTGAAATGGTTACTGACCGTGCTCAGAAGCTGGAAGAGGAGAGTCCCAATAATGAATCAGTCAGAGCACCTCTTGATGAGCTGGTCGAAAAATTTGAAAAGCTAGAAAAAGATTGTAAGGTAAGAGAAAGAGATCTTCTGATTTGCAATTTACTAAATTCTTGTTTTAGGTATGCAGATATTGAGTTAAAATAAACAAAACCATTAGCAAACATAAATGTGAACAAGAACATGTATTTTTATGAAATTGTACCTACCCTAACATCATATTTTAAGAGAATCAATCCCCCCCCCAAATTGTAACCTATGTTTGAGGTTCCATATATCATAATTCCTCAAGGTTTCATCAGTTTATGTACAAAAAGTCATGTTTTATGAATTGCATGTACATAAGAAAGTATGGGATGCATCTTAAAGGGAAAGACATGGTTGGAAACTGGAAATGAAAATTGATGGGAAATTATGAAGAAATAGATGAATATCTGGGATGTTGTCCAACTTGAAAGGTAATAATACAAACATGTAATATATATGTATGCTCAGGATAAAGAGGGATGAAGAAATCGTACCCCTGGGGGGCGTTTCATCAAGTGTCTTGTCAGTGATTTTTACTGACAAACTTGCTCTCAGCCAATCAGATGCAAGGATTTCAGTAGCTTATAACAGTTATTGTAAATTGTCAGTGAAAGCAAGTTTCATGAAACGGGGCCCAGATGTCTTTAGTGAGTGAACCAAAATATCTGTTGCTCCATCTGCAGAAGTAGTTGAACATGTTATGTTATACGTATTGGTTTGAACAGGATTGTGTTTGTAAGCAGTCTGATGCAGTTAAAGAACACCAAGCTTTCCAGCAAGCGCAGCAAACTTACACCCAACAACTGAGAGATCTGAAACACCAACTATCGACCAAGGCAGACCCGTCTGGAAACATGGAAATCATAGAAAACAAGATAACTACTTTTAAGGTTCTACCCTTATTACCTGCTTGTGTTCTCCCTCCATGAAATATTTTCTCTTTCCTTTTTCTCTTTTTCCTGAGACTGCAGTTAGCAATCACTAGTATGTGTTTAATGATTGTTTGCATTTATGAAATGAATATGTAGAAAAGCTCTTTTATCTCTGTAATGTCTTTGGAATTCGAATCACTTTCAGTCTCTTTCTCTCAGTCTTTTTCAGTCATCCCTGATCTCTTTCAATCTGTTTCAACTGCTTTTCTTCTCTCTCATTCATTTTCAGGCCATTTCAGACAGTTTTAATCTCTTTCAATCTGTTTCAGTCTCTTTTCATCTCTTTCAGTCATTATCAGGCTGTTTCAGACAGTTTTAATGTCTTTCAGGCTGTTAGTATACAAATAATGCATGTTTGCGAGTGCATTAGTGAATATGCACTGCACGAATGTTAAGTCACAATGGGATAATGAACGAGACTTGTCGAGTTCATTATCCGTGTCATTGGGATTTAACTGAGTGCAGTGCATGTCACTAATGCTCGAGCCACAAAACATGAATTATTCGTTTTATAAAACGGGTCCACAATATTGAATATAAAGTCCAAAAATGGTTACACTCCCCATCAAAATGCAAAGAATCGCACAGTCAAGGAGGCCGCCATTTGCTTTCCTTAATGACATCACATTAAGCGCAGTCAACACGTGTCAGTGTGCGCATCAAAGTCCTTGCCATGGCCTTCCTGAATGAAACTACGTGCATTTCATTGCATCTTAAATTTGTACGCCCTAGCGGTATGCATACGTGCATCTCAGCCATGCATTATCACTTTTTGCTGCCCACTTTTTGCACTCCCGTGCATGTTAGCAAAAAAATAAAGAGCGCACACGTGACTCATTTCAGCGCATTTGATTGGCTACATTCTTGAACCCATTTTATAATCCGTTTTAATGACTTGTAGTCATTTTTAGTCTCCTCCTTTCATTCATCTTTTAGTCTTTCTTTACATTTATCACTTTTAGTTTCACACTGTACCAGCATATAGAGGATCACTAATTATTGTCAGTCAATTTGCTTACATGTCACCTTCTTATGATCAAACCTTTTCTTTAAAGTCTTTATTTTACATATCTCCCATTTAGTTTCACACTTCAACTATCTTTTAGACATCTACCTGCATATAAATTATCACTGATTACTGATTATTATGAATCAATCTGCTTACACAGGATCTCCAAATGGAAAAGAAAAAGTGTGCTGAGCTGCTTGAGTCACTGTCTGCCTTAGGGGAGAAGGTCAAAGAATCTACATCACCTGGTGGACAGGAGACTATCAAGAAGCAGGTGGAAAAATGTCATGAAGAGCTAGCAGCCCTTGACAGCAGCTTGCAAACATCCAGTGACAGGCTGCATGAATGCTTAGAGAGATGGCAGGCATATGAAGCCAGAAAGACAGCTGCAGAGTCAGCTATCCAACAAGCGCAAGAGGGATATCAGAAAGGTGCTCAGCCTCAGACAGATCTGCCAGCTAAACTGGACCAACTCGAGAACTTCAAGGTATTATCAGTATGTGTATTGTAGTAAAACTTGAATTGAATTTAATTGGAGGACCTAAAGGTACATACTTGTGTTTCTAACTTTTGAATAGTCTGACATAAAGGTATGTTTTATGCAAACTTTATTTGATTTACCCACTGCTTGAAATGAAGCTTGTTGAAATGTATGAAAGAACACTTTCAGTGTGCTTAAAATGAAGTTTGTTGAAATGTACTTAGGAACAATTTCAGTAAAACATTTTTTGGTTTCCTTCCACACAGTCCATGACTTTGTCAGATTCTTATTCAAGACAAGGGAATTAATGGGACATTAATGTAAAATTTCTGATGCTGTATCTTAATTATTAAAGTAAATTCATCATGAATTTGAATAATAAGAATTAATGAAATGTATTAAATTCTATTTTTGTGGGCTGTTTATAGTGATCTTTTTATTACTCCACCATAAGAAAAGTTCATATCTTTATTCACATTTTTTTTTTCTTTTCTGAATCCATTTCAGGCTGTACATAGTGAGCTAGCTGGTCAAAGAGTATGTATTGAAGCAGTGTCGTCTGCAGCTCAAGCCTTACTTGATAGCAGTATGGGTAATGTAGGGATAGTGAGTGAAGCTACAAGAATCACATCAGAATACCAGATGATGTTACTTAACACTAAGGTAAGAAACTTTTAACTGTTGTGACCAGGATTATTTGTTTTCTTTTTGTGGTTGTATTGTGAGTATTCATTCATGGTAAAAACTCACATTCAGCCCAAACAATATACAGGTGCAGTGTAAACATTTGAATATCTGAGAACATACTTTAGAATAAAAAGATTTTTAACTTCTACCTATCCATCACCTCTCCTATCCATGAGTCAAAAATAACGTTGATTGTAGTGAAAACGATATGTTAGTGTTTCCCTTAATTGTTGTTTTGAAAATTATTTAAGAATACAATTTACATATTGTGTAGAAACTGATATTAGCCAGCATAAAAAATTAGCAATATGCAGCTTTCAAAATAGGTTTAATGTTGATAAACAGGGAGCATAGATACACTCAGTATATTTGTAATTCATATAAACTATGCCAACTCTTAAGTAATCTTGAAATGTCTTTGGTTTGTTCGGAAAGGATGCTGTAAAGCAGAGTGAAAGTATAGCCAGAGAGCATGAGCAGTACTTAGATGCCCAGGATACCTTCTCAGATTGGCTTGATGAACAGGATCTTTGTGACAGTCTAGTGGGTGATAAACAAACTCTAATAGGGAGATGCAGCAAACTCAAGGTAAGTTTGTTCCCTACAAATATAAGTATATATGATATTTTGCCACACACAAAAAAGTTTGCACTTCTTTATGATTCCAAAGGAAGATTAGGGAATTAAAAGTTTGAGAGGTTTGAAACTCTCCATTACTTTTCAGTGTTGAGTGGCATGATCGTTCACCATATTTAAGGCATTTTCAATTCTGCTTAGCCAGGTGGTACCAAACTGTGCGTAAAATATCATGTTGAGCTATTGAAAGGAAAATATATGATCACAGACAACAGATGATGTTTGAATTGTAAATAGAAAGTGATGATTTTTCTGATAATTCAAATTCTTTTAAATCCATTCTATTGAGTTACAATCTGATATGCACAGTGTACATCCCTTGATGTAGTAATGGAAAAAAACTGAGATCATTAACCCTTTCGAGACAATTGACCACATTTTGTGGTTTGGCCCAATAACTTTTGATTTAGAGCCTTAAAAAATATACCAGATGCATGAGTAGAAAGAGCAAAAAATTCTGCACATAATGTGTCCATTTTTGTTGCATAATCATATTGCGTTTGATGCCAGGAATTTTAAAAAGGAAAATAAGATTGAACATCCTTAAATTGGCAACACATTGAGAGGTTCAAAATCATTGTTTTTTATCCAAATTGGCAACTTTTTCAACTTTTCAACAAAGTTCCTAACCATGTATATTATTTTCAAGACATTACATCTTATTAGAACCACGTAGCACTAAAAGAAAAATATTATTGTTGCCAATTTGCAGAACAAAATGTGATCAATTGAGCTCTTAAATAATTCCTGTCCTGAAAGGGTTAACCTTAGCTGAAACCCTTTTTCAAAAACTCCAGGAATCAGTGAAGTCATTATGCTTTTGCTTAGATTGATACAAAATCTTATCTCTCTGTTTATTTTAATGATATTTGCTTTTATATGTTAGGTTCCGGGGGGGGGGGGGGGTTAACTCACCATTAAAATGTTGTTTACGCATGACTTTTCAAATTTTGTGGAGGAAGGGGTTTTTGCAATTTTCTGCTTCTTCGTGCATAGACCATTATTGTTAAAAAGAAGGGATTTGTGGCTCTGTATAGAATTTACTCCCATTTTGGCAATTAGCCAATTGTATAAACTGCTACTGAAATGCAACAAAATGTAATATATTTGTTTATTCACAGGAGTTACAGAAATGTGAGAGTATTGGATCATTGAGGTTGAGCTCACTAGAAGAGAAAGCTGAGAAAGCCTTACATAACACCAGCCCTGAAGGTCAAGACCTGATAAGGACTAACCTGGATACAGCCAGAAAACAGCTTGAGCAGTACAAGGACTCACTCAATGAAGCACTTCAGGATTGTCAGGTACAATACATTCTATGATTGATTGATGTAGTGGTTAAAATTACCCCCCCCCCCTTCCCCAGATACACACACCACTTTCAAAATAATTCAGCTTCAGATGGGTAAAAGTATAAGTTGCAGTTACACTGGCAGGGGTTTCTTATTACTGCTGATGATGATGATGATGATGATGGGAATGGTGATGATGATAGTGACAACGATGATGATGATGATAGTGACAACGATGATGATGATGATGATGGTGGTGATGATGATGATGGTGATGATGATGATGATGATGATGGTGATGATGGTTATTGTTGTCATCTTTTCTCTGTCTTATCATCCTGTCATCATGTCTATATAGGCATGTTTAGCATCCTGGGATCAAAGTGAAAGAGATTATGAGAACATCTGTGATTGGTTGAAGGACATGGAAGAAAAGACCAATCACCTTCCTCTAATGAGTACAGCCAGTCAGAAGCAGCAACAAGTCGACCATTGTAAGGTGAGAATCTCTTTCAGATATCACGAAATTTCTTACATCAAACTATGTATAAAAATGTTCAGTTGTCTGATTGACACACTCTTTTTAAACAAATACAACATATAAATTACATTTCATTCTGGCCTAAAATCATCTTTCATTGGGTTATGTACATGTATTATAGTGCACTCTGCAAGGCATTTCTATAATGTTATGTAAAATCGAAGTTGTATATCATCACCCCTTCTGTTACTGCAGTTGTGTTCAATTCACACCTCAATAAAATGGTCTTATGTTAAGGTAGGTATTGTGATTGAATCTTTGTCTATATTGTTGTGGTGTCAGTAGTGGGATATGAACCCATGCAATCGGAATGACTTGTGACTCAAACAAGATGTGATATTTTTTTAATGCTGCTTTGTATAAAATATTATTTTACCAGAATATTATTTTCATAAATATTTTTTCAATGAATTTTTTTTTTTTCATAAAGTATTGTTTATTCATCTTTCTTGATCAGAGCATAGAATGTTGTGTGAATGAGAAGAAACCTGCTGTATCACACTTGAAGAAGAAACAAAGATGTCTACTGGAGCAGACACAACATACTCCATTCAATGATGAGATGCAGTATGTCACTCAAACTTATGAAGCCTTGCAACAACAATGCCAGGTATGAATATGATATCAATAACAATAATGCAAATAAGAGATAGGTGCATGATTTATTTCCAGACTCTTTTCTTATGGTGTTAAAACATAATGACTCACCATATTATATAAATGAATAAATAACATTGTAAAGCGCATTGAAGTATTCACATAATGCGCTATATAAATGTTATATATTATTATTATTATTATTATTATTATTATTTATTATTATTATTATTCTATGTAAAATAAAAAATAAAAGATATTTTTATAATTAGGAGTTTAGTATGCAAGGTGTTGGATTTTTTCTTTCACTATTTTTGAATGTCCAAAAAAGCCTGTTTCACCGATGTTTCACAGATTATTACCTATGTTGCTTTTCTTTGAATGTGTGTTCCCAGATATTTTATAGGCAGAATAATGTTCATCCTTTACATGAAATTGTTAATTCAGTATGCAGACGAATGTAGTCTATTTTATGAAAATTCCTTTTATTTAACTGACTCAAGCTAAATATGTATTTATTATCTCTAATTATAGGATAATGTAATATTGGCAGAAACCAGAGCATCAAATCACAATGCATTCAACACGGATGTGGCCAAAGTTCAAGAATGGCTGGACACTACCAAACAGTCTCTGACTACTCTATCTAACCCAGATGGTCAGAGGGAGACTGTAAACACCAAACTACATGACCTTCAAACTCTAACTGACACTCTTCCCAAAGGAGAGGGTCAGTTGGGTCAGGTGATGAATCTTAGGCAGCTTATTGGTCCAGAGACATCAGAAGAAGGTCATGTGATCATTGATGGTGAAGTGGAAAGATTACAGCATATGTGGAATACTTTGAATGATGGTGAGAACTAAATGTATTGCAGTATATGTGATGTGAAGTACATAGAGCAAAGTACTATGTAGCTTACATGCAATTTGTCTTGGAAAGTTGAAAATTTAATATGTTTTATGGCAAATGAATGTTTTTCTATTATGTAACACCATATATTTTGTCATTGTACATGTACATGAATAGAGAGTTGAGAGGCCAATCTCTTAAACCAATCATGATTGATATCATCATCTGGTTTTTAGAATTAATGGCTCTTATGTAAATATTATATTATATATATATTATTTTGTCATGTGTAAACAAGGCCTAATGTATAAGAATTTTAATCTTTGTCTATATCTCCTTTAGATGTGAAAGGAGTCCAGACTCTGCTGCAGAAAACCATCATGGAGTGGAATGTTATCAATGATCTCCAGAACCAGTTCTGTCCTTGGTTGAATGATGCTGAACACAAAATATCAAAGGATCGAGAACCAATGTCAAACCATGAAGAAAAAACAGCACAACTTGAGTCTGATAAGGTAGGACAGCCACTGCTAGTAATATTTTAGCAAAAAAATCAATTCTTCTACATTTTCACTAAGTATGTGTACCAGACTACTAATGAAAACTTTCCAACCGTAAGAGTTTCATACTTCTATTATTCAAACTTATTTCGGCATATTCATGCTCTAGTTTGACTATCAAATGTAAAAATCATCAATTATATTAAGACCCATGAATTGATATTTTGTTAGACTAATCTAAAGCTTAAAGGGAAGCTTGAGTTCTGGGAAAGGTAAAACATATTTGGTGAGCTTGCTCAATCTTTTTATAATAATTTGAAAGATTATCATAGTAGATATGTCCCCTGAAAAAGATTGCTCTTCAAATGCTCTCATATTCAAAATATGACAAGAAACAGCTGAAATGTGCAGGCCGAACATTTGCTTGTAGTCCCATATCACATTTCTGTGTGCAGTGCATGTGACTCTCAGCAGGATTGAGTCAATTACTTATCATGTTGGTGATTCCTAAACCTTACAATATACACCAATTCTTATGTGCTATATAATCAACCTTTCCTAATTGATTTGAGACAGTTTCTTTCACAATTCAATCTCATGACCAGAACTCAACTTTATCTTTAACACAAAATAGACAAGACTTACAGCATTCTTCAAACATTATGTATTTGTATTTTCACTCAGTATTTTCTCTTTTGGTTCAATGATTTACAGAAATTTCTGACAGAAGTAAGAAGTAAGGAAGAAGTTTTGGACAACCTCTTAAAAGCATCCCAACCTATTATTGAGAAGAATCATCCCAGCTTCAGCCTCAACTGTGAATTGGCTGACCTGACTGCTCAATATCAGTCACTTCTACAAAATACCCAGGTCTGTTCTATCAGTATTATGTACAATGTATTAATTGCAAGTGTCTAAAGTTGAATAAAAACAAGGATAAGGCTTGGAAGCTGAAGAAGTATTTATTTTTAATTGATGAGTCAATTACTTTCACAGCATGATTCTCAGGTGTGATATAACAAGCCATGGTATCAAAGTGGATGAAGTTTATGTCCTTATAGCCATATGGTTCTCAGTTTCTCTCTAAATTCAAGTAATTAATAAAAATCATTAAATGATGTCAATGGAATATGGCTCAGATAAACATGGTTTTGTATAAAAAGAATATCCTAGTATGCAGTGCCCCTTACTTGTATGTTAAGCATGCTGCTACAATGACCTGTTATGTCCATGTACACACAAAATTGTTGCATATCCAGCTCTGCAGCGATTGAACACAGATTTTCATGAAATGTGTTGAAACAAGAAAATATAATGGTATCCTAGCCTCCTTATTCACAAGCACTTTTGCAGTTTTAGTCATAATGTATGTAAGTAAAAGATTTAGGTACTGTTAAGATGTGGTTAATGACCAAAAAGATTCCTTGCTAAGGTGAATTATAAAATAATTCAAGTTTAGTCCTTCAAATAAATTTCTTTGCATGTAATGATATAATAACGAACACAATTTAATGAGAAGATTTGCCTGGTCCACACTAGTTCGGTATACAGTGGAAACTCACCATGAAGAACTATATAAGAAGGCAATTTTGCTGGCCCCAGGTCTTTATGTTCTTTTGTTTTTTTATCCTGAGATATAAGGAGATTCCTGATATAACAAGTTTATTTTCATGGTCCCAAGGTCCTTGTTATAGCAAGATTACACTTAATTTTACTGTTTTAATTAAATTATGTATATTTGTATGCAGGATGTTGTAAAGAGATCTGAAGAAGATGTAGCTGATCATGAGAGTCTGGACTACATTATAGCCAAGATAACAGCACTCCTACAAACCAATACCATGACAGTGAAGGAATTACAGGATGTCACTGGTGACAAACACTCTGTACAACACAAACTAGATGCATTGAAGGTAGGAAATCAATGTGTGTGTGATCTGCTGCTTTAAAATTACATATGAGTCACCAGGTTCAAGTTGTCATTATGTTCATTTCCTTACAGGGTACCAATCACCAAAAATAATTTTGCTCTGTATGTTACAGGTTTCATGTTGTTATATTATATTCAAAATATGGGCTTCAGATATCAATTCTATAAAGAGATATTGCAATTTTAATCACACTCTCTATAAGCGTGAAAGCAACTCGTGAGTAGACTACTCGACGCACCCGTACGCACTCGGCAAGATAAAGGCTCGCACGGAACCCAACTCGGAGTTCGGTTCTGCGCGAGCATTTTCATGTTATCCTCACTTTCCTTCATACTCATTAACTGTTGACCTATAGAATATCAGACAAAGTTCTTTGAGGTTGATTTTATACTTTCTAGCTGTACACAAATTATTTTTTCAGGTGATTGGTACACTTTAAACTGGAGATGTGCAGCTTCATGATATTATAATTCTTCCTGTGAACTTTACAACAACCCATTTAAACTCACATTACGTTAATAGCAATCAATAACATCTACATATATGCAAAGAAAACGGACTTTGAATTTGAGGACAGAATGTCATTATTGCTTATCTTTCTTTTGTACTGACAATCAAATCAAGTAATTTAATTATCAATAGGAATCAAATTGAAGGAAATTTTAGATCAAGGTTAAATTTTTATCATGTCATCCTTCTTTTATACTATTCAGTACTTTATGAAAATGTCTAATAATAATAATAATTATAATTAAACATTTTTGTATAGCGCATAACACATAGGCAAATTTGCATGTCTCTATGCACTTAAGAATAGAAAACAAGTTTATACAAGAAAAGCAACAAAAAAAAAACAAAAACAACAGGTAAGATTATAGTTATTGAGATACTGTAAAATAATTCACAGTGGAATGATTTTCCATGATACTGACTTGTATGATAGAATGAATGATAATGAATGTATCCATTTATTCTAAAAATGCTGATTGTTCCAAAAGAAAACGACCTTTCCTTTAATCTTTTAAAAACTTTTATCCGAACCTCATTCAAAATATCTTTTTTTGTTATTGGCTGCCACATTTCAGGTACATGTACAATTATTGCATGAATGCACAAATGTGGTAAAAATGCTTTATTCCTGCAGCCTGTACTTGACTCCATGAACGAGATCAGAGGCCAGGTCAAAGAGACAGAGGAGCTAGGTCAGAAGGTCATGACCCGAACCTCAATCCAAGGTCAAGAGGTCATCAGAGATGAGCTTGATGAAATGATGCGCTCTCTTAACTCTCTTGAATCAGTCTTGAAATCTACTCATCATGATGTGAGAGAGAAGTTTACTCAATGGGAACAGTATGAGGAATCAGAGGTTTCCTTAGGGATGTGGTTAGATGATGCTGAGATGGCTGTTGCTATGGATATGGGTCAGATGATGGAGCTAAGTGATAAAATCAATGAACTGGAGAAGAGAAAGGTAAGTCAAAGATTTATATCGTTGTTATGATATTGAAGGTGTTCCTCAGCTTGCACATGTTCGTTGGTGACTGATGAGGTCTACATGTATTTGAGATAAATATGTCTAGCTAAAGTGGATGCAGGGTTAGGTGTAAGATGTGGGTTGTATTGTAGTATTGCAGAGGGTAATAAGCAGTTAATAGAAGTAAATATTGTGATGTCCAGACATAGAGATGGTTTTCTTGAAGTTTCTGGAGAATGAAATTGGACTGAGTATTCATGGTTTTCTGCGATAAGTTCTTGGAAAAAGATTGTGCTGCATGAGCTTTCTTTACTTTATATGCTTGAGCCTTCTTCTTCCTGTTGTACCAAATTCATGAAGTTTAAAAAACTAGTAATTATGCAAAATTGTCACAATTTCCCCTACGTGTATATATCAATGATGCATAATTTTCAAAAATGTCTATATATTGAGTTTCGTTGCCTTACTAATAAGATGCTCTATTTATATGTATATAAGGCAAAATTCTTTTTTTTTTGTATTCCCATGTCCAAGATGGGGTGGGGGTTATCCGCCCATCTGCCCAACCCTTGCTGTGAGACTTCAAAAATACCGAGCCTTTTTAGGGTTAATACTTATAAATAGATTATCCAATTTTTTAATTCTGTGAATGGTGGCTTTGGTTCCTTTCAGCATCATTTCAAGTCCTGTCATAATATTCTATGCCATTCCTAGTGTTTTTGATGTGGATGTAGTCATAATGGAACTTTTGATGTGTGCAGGCATTGGAGAGGGAGATAATATCTCATGGGAGCAATCTGGAAGAGATAGAATCAAGAGCTAAGCCATTGATGGAGCATAATACAAAACCCAAGGATGTGACTGGAGATTCGAGGAGACTGGCTCAAAGATATGCAAACCTACTCAAGAAAGCCCAGGTGAGAGGCACTTCAAAGAATGTGCATTTCATGTCCTTAAAGAATTAATTCCTATTATGGCACAAAATACAAGCTAATTGGATAAGAATTAAGCTGACTTTGTTAGAGGCTTTGGTGAAGTCGAGCCCAAAACAAGTCCAGTTCTCGAAACTGTATACTGAGAGCATTTTAAAAGAATGGAATGGAGCTTTCCAACAAAAGAGAGTTACTGCAGTGTCAACACCTTATTTTTTGATAGTAGAATGTTTTGAGAAGTCCTAGGAAAGGTGTTGAGCATTACCATTGAGCTGGACATACTGATATCATTAATTACAATAATTTAAACATTTATTTATGATGTTTGATGTGTTCATTCAGACCATATGTGCAGAGCTAGCATGCAATGTAAGCAAACATCAGGAGTATGAAGAAGCTTTACGTGATGCAGAGAGGGCTCTCTTACAGGTATCACAACAGGTTGCTTCCCAAGGTGCAGTAGGTGATGCGAGTCAAGAACCAGAGCAAGGACAACAACAACTGGCTAAACAGCAGGTTAGTGCTTCATCAAATATGGGCCAAGTAGGAAGAAAAGTTCACTTTTTTAATATAGGAACAACTGACAAGCTGATCAGTTCAGATTTTTAACAATTTTTAGCTTTCAGCATGCAAAGGTTCTGTAATTTTATGAGTCTATAGTGCCTCCTGGTAAAAACAAACAACAATAATAATGAAAATTTTAAAAAGCAAAAAAAAAAAAAAAAGAAGTATATTTGAATCTTCCATTATCAGTAATATATTAGGTATCAGCAAATTAGGTATTGGAATATAAGACATTTGCATGGATAGTTGTATGTCTGAAAAGAAAAAAATCAAGATCACAATTCAAGAAGTATTTGTAAACCATTCGCAACATGTTTGCTATGTTCTTTGATATCTCTTGCTGTGGATTTGTTATCTTGTCCATGTACTTTTTATGAGATATTTTCATGCTCAGTGGTATATGTATGATTTTCATTGATTAAATTTTGTATCTCTCAAACTTAAGAAAAAAATTAGATTATGCATGTCTGATAATTAATGACAGATTCATGTTGTATTTCTTTAAAAACACTAACATGCATGCAATGAATATATAAAAGTAAAATACTGTATAACAACCTCAGAAAAGGAAGCTGTGTTCAGCATAAAAAAAGAAAAATTATATTAAAATCATTCCCATTAATTGCAAGGCCTCTGAATATACACAATTTGCTTACATGCTAAAATTCCTTAATTTACTGCAATTCTATTAAACATATTGTGTATGATTGATATTGAAAATAAATGGTTCTTACAAATATACAATTTGTTCCTGTTCACATCTTCATCATTCATTATATCTATCTATACCATGATATCAACTAACAGCATCTTAATTCCATGCATATATATATGTATATATATTTATCCTCACATTCATGTTTAAACAAAATATGTGTGAAAGATTTAAGGTGAATTTTTAAAGCATGATTTCTGCTTCTTTATTGATTAATAGTATGGCTAACCAGGGACAAACTAACTTTCAAAGTCATGGTTTCTTCATGCAAGGCCTCAAGCAGTCTTTCTTTTAGAGCTTTTAACTTCCATTTCTATTCATTTAGTTATTTATTCATTTTATTTATTCAAACATATTTCTTCAGGATAACACGAGCACTTGTAGAACTGTTTTACATCTTGGTCCTTTATGGTTAAAAGAATTGCTTTTTAGCTTTTAATTGTAGCTCAAATACAAGCTATTTGGGACTTTAAATTCTCACCTTACATTTATTCACATGTATACTCTCCATGTGAACATAAAATGCATATATAACAAAACAGGAAAGGTCCATTCAGTGCCCTCTATGACATGAGTCTTACATCCATTCATTTCATCAATAGATGATGAATCTCTTGACTAATGGTAGTGATAAAAAAAGAACCATTGGCAATTATTTTATCAAGAGATTGAACAAAAATAGATGAAATAAATGGTTAGATGACTTATGCCGTATGGAACACATTGCATGGAATTGCCCAAAAGTGGTTTAATTCATTCCCTTAAAGCTAGGTTATTTTTTTTTTCACTTTTCATTATAATCCATGCCTGCTTTATTAACTTTGGTGTATGGTACATTTGTGCTTTCTCCTGCCCCTCTATGCACTTACTAAATCATCAGAGTCTCATGCGTGAACTAGCAACCTGCCATTCCAAACTGGATAATGCCCGCACCAAGGGTCAAACCCTTCTAGCTGACCCAGCCAGTACTAACTCCAATCCTAAGCTAGCAAAGCGAGTGGAGGGGCAACTAACTCAGCTTGATGAAGGGTTAGAAGCCCTGGATCAGACAGCTAGGAAGATCCAGGCCCGCTTACAGGTGGCTGTTCAGCAGCAACAGAAATACCTTGACACTCTGCAGTCATGTCATGATTGGCTCTTACAGGCTTGGGAGAAAATGCCATTGATGTCACTAGGGTCAAAGGTCACAACCAACAGTCTGCAAGATGCTGAGCATCAAGTTGAAGTCCTCAAGGTGATCGTTGTAATAGTTACATGTCATATACTTGTCAACAAAATATCCTTAACATCAAGCATGCATGTATCTCATGAATCTAGATCATCATTTGCTCTCAAGGGGTTATTTTAGAGTGCATTATAATGCAACAGCAAAACACTCGCATCATGTAAACCTCATCAAACATGGAAAAAATGTGAAAGTATTAAAGATTAGGACACTCACCTGTAATAATGAAATTATAAATTGCAATGATGATTGTAGTACTATAGCTATTTGAAAATTAAAATATTTTCAAGTACCGAAATCCTTAATGATTAAAGCTGTATATTTAAGGAGAAACCATTATTACTGTTAAACATTGAATTTTCAAGAATGTCTGCTGTGTTTGTTTGAGATGTGGAATGTTTTCATCTGATTCATAATAATGATGACATTTTTTTCAAATGCACTGAAATTGCTGTGAAAAAAAAATCTTGCATGAATCATGTTTGGTTTGGCCTGACGGTGAATGGTTTCATCATCAAAGTTGACAATCAATGAATGAAGTACATTGAGGAGCTTAGTCATTCATTGCACAACAGAGACACTCAGGGAGTTGAATGTTGTAACAAGTAGATATATGCCTTACCACAGGAATGCAGCAAGAATGGTGACAATGTATGTGGTGCTCATTTAAAAGTGTTGCAAAACTTAAAGTCATGAGCTCAATTATTTTCTTGTGGTTCAATAAGTCATTATTTACATGGGTTTCTTACATCTATCTCTTCTTAAGCATCTTCTTTTTGCTGCTAAGGATTCCTTCATAGTACATGTAGCTTGTGCAATAAGGAAATTAAAAAAAAAGGATCTTTGTGACTGTAGCACCAAATGGCAGCCCTCCCCTCCACACCTCCCCCTTCTAATGCAAGTCTTCAGGTTGTGTATGAAATCCTACCAAAAGTTTGTGGGGGTGGGGATGGGGTTAAAAAAGGCAAATTTAGAAAATGGGGACAGTTGGCCCCTTGGGCTCTCACATGAGTGCTACATGTTTGTAGGGTACATCCAGGACATTGTAATAATAATTAATATATTGTTGTATCTATTTAATTAATATCATTGTTGTGTGAGTATTCATTTAATATTATTGTGTGAATATGTAGGGTATCTTGGACACTTCTCTAATGCATCGTCAGCTTGTTCAAGCAGCAGAAGAGAGAGTAGAGGAAAGACCAGGAGATTCTACTACTGTTGCCTTAGCAATCAAAGTCAACAATGAGATAGAGCAAATTATAGAACAGGTACATGTGTAATGAACTCTTCATTCCTATACAGAGAGGCTCTCTAAGAATTATTAATTCTATCAAATGCTGGAAATTTTTTTTGATCTTCTTCTTTGATCTTTCTGCTTTAAGGGGATTTATTTTGGACTAAGTTGTACTTTGAATATGAACACTTACATAAGGTAGTAATAGTATGCAGAAAATTGTATACCCAATTTCAGTATAAGAGAATGAAATAATCTTTTTGACCATGTACTTGCTGGTATAGATATAAATACAGAAGCACAGGGGTAGGATGCAAATGCTCAATATTTAAAAATAAAGTTAAGGAAAGATGACTCCCCCTCTAATGACAAATGAAATGTTTGAAACATGAGTTCCCTTGTAAAGCAGGCCTATGGGGCCTACCCTGATTTTAAAAGGAGACATCAGTGACTTGCTTAACAAGATACCAGTATACAAATATTGGCTGCTCATGAGGATGATGGTGGAAATTATCACTCCCAAGGTGGTGTTCATACCGGCCCTCCTAACACCCCTGAGGTGAAGCCGAGGCAGAGCAGTCTATATTTGTTATATATACCTCATCCTTTTCATCCTTTTCATCCTCATCCTTTGCTAAGTCACTCGCCATGTTGAATTCTTATGCGCTGTGCGTATATTGATTAACGTAGTCATAGCCTAGCAACTCGCGAAAGTGCTCTTAAAACCTGAACCAAATTTTGTGTACTTATACATTGCGGAGGGGTTACGCGTTCTGTCACAGGGTTTTGGCATTCTATCATTTGACCTTAGGTCAATTGATAGAACGCCAAAACCCTCTGACGCAATGATGGATCGAGACACGCCATGTCATGTGATATATTTTTGACCAATCAGTGAAAAAGAATCTATGTACGAGGTATTTCTTTCTTACCTTTTCACCTTAGACTGAAAGTCAGCTTGGTCAAACAGAAGAGGAGGTTGGAAGATGGTCCCAAGTTGAGAAGATTAAGAAGGACCTGAAACAATGGCTAGACCAGACTCAGAGAGCACTGGTTCTGGAACAAGAGAAGCCTGCACAGGTCCAACCAACTGAAGCTAAAAATCTTATGGAATCTGCACATGTAAGTTATCTCAAATGTTGTTTATGTAGAAATACATGCCTCTTTTCTTAAAGAGTACATAGGTTTGCCTGTTTCCCCTGAACACGTATAATTTTTCACTTTCTAGGGATAGAATATTTTTAGTTTCCTCATAGACTAACCTGAATCGTATTAATAAATTTGTAATTGGCATTTTGAGTTAGTAGATTAGTCTGTTTTGTAACAAGGATTGTTCCTTCTAACAAGTTGTAGATTGATGTGTTGTATGATCATATATTTAGTAGATTCATTAGTGATAGTTTCTTACAGGTAGATTAATTTGTTTTTATCAACAGGCCTTAATTGATGACATACAGTCTCATCAAACTGACCTGAAGAATGTGAGCAGAGAAAGAGCAGACCTCTGTCATGATATTGACCCTGAACTTGAGGCATTGTCTGCTGATATAGAAACCCTCCTAGCATCAGCCATTGACCTGAAAGCTACACGTACCAGGCAGGTGGCTGATGCAGAGAGATTGGAGGAAGCTGTGTGTCAGGTCAAAGGTCAACTTGCTGAAGTCAAGGAGATTGTGGAAAAGGTGGAAAGTGACAGAGTCCATACCTGCAGAGAGAAGATTGAAACATTACAGGTAAGATGTGGCTTAGAAAATTAAGTCTATATAATGATCAAATGAATGAAATCATTCAACTGAGGCTTCTACTGAGCATTTTTCGTTTTTTATGATTCAACCATAATTTACTTGGACCATAGGTGCAAATCCAGGGGGGACAGGGGGACATTGAGGGTGGATAATGAGATTATTCTCATTGATGTTCAAAGATGATAATTTGTTGCATTGATGCTGAATATTGAGACTACATGTAAATTCACTTTCATTGCATCTTTGATTGTAGGCTGAATACTGAGACTACTTTTTTTGCCTTTTTGCTTTGAGGTTGAATACTGACTGTTTTCATTGCACTTTTTTCACTCAGAGGCTGGATAATGGGACTACTTTCACTGATATCATAACAGGCGCAGCCCTATACACTGCAATTAACTCCTTGTAAAGTCCTAAAAGCTTTTGAATTCCTAACGGCTACAGAGGCCCTGTGGTGAGAGAGGAGCAAAATTCCTCGAAAATTCACCTTCTTGTATCTCCCTTATTTGGGCCTTAAAAATCATGGAAATTCCAGGGTATCTAAGAAATGATGATATTATGCTTCATATCAATTTCATGCGCTCACCCGACGTCCTCCTTTTTTGCTTCAGCTCGCGCTCACGTCGATCAGCTGTTCCCGGGCCCTGTTTCATAAAACTTGTCACCAAGGACAAGTTGCAATAACTGTTATAAGCTAGTGAAATCCTTGGCATCTGATTGGCTGAGAGCAAACTTGTCGGTAAAAATCACTGACAAGACACTTGGTGAAACGTCCCCTGTTTACTCTCGATCTCGATCTCACATGTGTAGCATATAAGCTGTATATGACTAGACTATGCAGCAGGTTGATGTTGTATACATGTACAGCGCGCGATAGAATTTTATATAACTGGGGGAAAATATCCTACAGTCCGATCCGGTGAGTTGTACAGTTGCAGCAATCCACCTTATTTTAACATTACCCTTATTTGATTTCTTAATAATTAATCTTACATTGGATCTATGTCGTTCTTTTGCCCAATATCGGCCTTTACTTCAGCATGTTTTATCGCAACAGTCCAACACACCGCTGAGTCCAGTGTAAATATCCTGCACGTATACGTAGTACACCGGACAACACTTGAGTGGAAACCATCCTGCATGCACCGCTATATGTGCATGGACTACATTTCACCTTCTACGAAGAACGGTCGAGGGTTCATGAATGACATTGCTTTCGATTTTTTCCCAACATAACTGTTCGACAGAAAAATATGAAAAGATATTTGGAGGATCCCCCCAATATACTTTGATTTTTCATATCTGAAAGTTTTAATCTTGCGCAATGACGGAAAATATGAAAAATACTGCAACATTTTCAGACTAAAAAAAAAAAAAAATGGCTTCTCGTTTCTATAAGTTTTCACAAACTTAAACATGATTTGACTATGAATGGTAATAATTACGAGTTAGAGCAACTCTTAATCTGGAATTTGACGTTTAGTTCATTTCATTTGGTTGTTTCTAGGGCGAGATTTCACAGTTTAGCTGAGACTCTTCCGTAGCAGTTTCACGTAAACAAATTGTTTATTTTATGCAAATTAGGTAGGACGGAGTGAAAACTTTCAGTGCGCTAATTGTAGTGTAGGGCCGCGACTGATAGAAGTTAATCTTTATTGTTTCAGGCTCAATATTGAGACTTCTCGATAGATCTAATGAAAAGTAGCCTTTTTGAGGTTAAGGCTGCATAATGAGACAATAAGAAGACAAAAGAGCTTCATCCAAGGCTAACCCAGTGAATGATTCACACATAAAAGCTCAACTTGATTGGTAATCAATAAGGCAGTGTAATGAGAGCTTAGACTGTTAGAACATTACAAAGGCCATTCAAAAACAGAAGGTTACACAACACTAGATCTTTTATGTTCCTAACCTGTATCTCTAGTTGCAATACATCTATTTTAGCTTTCTCAGTAGTCTTTTTCTGATAGTTTCTACAGGTCTTTCCCTCATTTTCTCTCTGTCTGTATATCTGAATGTATTTTTTTTTTCTTTTCAGTGATAAACATACTGCACATACATGTACATGTATAGTTATTTTAATCAGTCTTTTATTTTCTTGTTTGTACCTTTTGGTCCCTTGTTCATTCTTTTATTTTATCCTTATGTTATCTCATGTTATGAAACATCAGGGGATATATAAAGCAATGCAAAAGACTACAGTGAAAATGGCACTGGAATATTTTCTTCTACATTTCTTATTTCATGTTTTGTGCTTTATGTGCATGACTTGCCTCATGTACATATCTGCCAAGGATGTTTAATCATAATACCAATAACAATAGAAATGATGATAATAATAATGATACTGATAATAGCTACAATTATATTGTGCATACATGTATGTATATCCATCCAGGGAAAGGCTTAATGTGCCTTAAATTATTACTATTACTCTAGGTTTAATCAAGATGGCCTAAGGTGCTGAAAGCATTTAAGCAAATTACTTCCTACCAGGTACCCATTTACTACACCTGGATTTATAGTGTCCATTATAGATTAATATTTTGCCCAAGAAAACCTAGTGCTACTGCTGGAATACAATTCATAACCATTTGATCCATACTCTGGGGTCACATTAACTAGATTCCAATACCTTTGTGATTATATTATGAAAGTATGTGATAAAAAGGAGTTACAGAGAGGTGAGAGCACTTCATTGCAAAAATGAAAATAGATAGCTCTGGACAGATGTCTGTATGAAATGTGGAAATTATGTCAACTTGGCCATTTCAAAAAATGTATACACAAAATGCTAAGGTATCTGATTTTGTTTGGCAAAAAAGCACATATAAGTGCTGAATATGAATTATTGGATAATATGGAGCTATTGATAGAGAATGGAATTTCTTTTGTCAAGGATACTTGAAATTCTTTTTGATTGTCACAAAAGACCTTGAGGATCAATAACATCAATTTAGACAAACTACTAATCAATATGCTGCCTTCTTAGAGCACATTCACTCAATACCTTAGCCCTGTCCCTGCTTTTGTTTACTCTCTCTCTCTCTCTCTCTCCTCTGGTAAATACCCAGTCACAGGAATCTCCTCCTATTTATGTACTCTCACTCGCATCTAACTGGATGTGCAAACAATAGCAGACTCTATAAAGAATTGGTAGGATATTTGTTGTCCTACAGAGAGAGATGAATAGAGGAGAAGGCGCGCTATTACAGTTAGATCATCTTGTTGACACTGCTGGTAGTAGTAGATGCTACCATATCGATGCTGCAGCGGTCGTAGGGACAGACTCCTCAGTGCAATGGGGTCTGAGCAGTCCCACAGTGAGGGGTCACCCCCATCCTCTCTTGATCATGAGAATAATAATAATATGGATTATGTAGACAAGCCTCTTCTAGACCATCATGGAAGACCATTGACCAGGAAGAGTCTTAGCCAACTCAGGAGTAGTAGTTTATCAAAAAGTGATGTGAAATTCAGGGTTAGTAGTACGTATGTATAACTTGAACATGTCATATAATTGGAAGAATTGTGTTTATGTTTGTATAAGCTTGTATACTACATGTATGTTTTGATATATATTCTTTTTTCTTTCTTTTTTTTGGTTTTTTGTTGTTGAGCTATTAGTAGTCCTATCGCATGCATGTGAAGTTGCATTAGGGGAATTGTATCATTCTATGATTTTGTTGAGGTCAATGTAAACACTGAAGTTATGAGTGAACAATGTTATAAATGATATAAGCTTTATTTTACAGTGGGTTGGGTTAGAGCAGATATTTACTCAGCAACACTCAACTCCTCTTATTGCAGTGAATGAGCTTATTTGGCTTCAAGCTATTAATGACCATTTGTACATTTTTATGCAATAGAATTTAATGAGGATGAATTTTTATTTACTTTGAGACTATTATTACCTTAAATCAGGCATTGTAGACAAGTGTGTCCAGCATGTACACCAGTGATCTCAGACAGTTTCAAAGATAATATTTAACTCTGAATGACATTATTACATGCCTGGTCTTGGTTATAATGTACATTTGTTAGTATATGAAGACATTACGATTCATGGGGTAGGTTATCATTTCTAAATAAAATTAAAACTTGAAACAATGCTGCTCAAATTTCTCCTCTTAAACTGAACCTTCTATAAAGACATTGTGTTATTGATTATTGGAGTCTTTTTTAGTGACTTCCTCTCCTGAAGTAACTGTTAACTGTTACATGTAGTTCAACTCAAGTGAATAAAGGGATTATCATGGTAATTACCAGGGGATTAGCAGACCTCAGTTTAATCCCATGAATATTGTGCCATCAGGGTATGTGAAATAGATGTGATGTATTAAGACATTGGTTTTTCATTGATTTTATTTTGATTATTTGAGGAAAGTGTGAATGCTTTAAGAAAAGTATTGTAGTACATGTATCTTTTGGGAGGGAATCACTGTTTGGGGGCACTTTTTAATGAATTACTTCATCTAGTGAATGTCATGTTATTTTTGATGTATACATGAGCATGTAGGTCAGGAAAAAAAATATTGTGTTTTGTCCTTTGTATTAATCTTTGTAATTAATTTCCATTCTCTTTTCTGTGTGTGTGTCTTTTTTTTTATTTGTCTTCTTTGTCTGCCTCAACTTCTCTCCCTTATTTTCAACATTCTCTTTCACTTTCTCCTTTATTTTCTGGTTCTTTCTCTCTGTTTTTTTGTATTTCTCTCTGTCTCTCTGTCTTTCTGTCTCTGTCTTTTCCTCTGCTTCTCTCACCTCTCTCTCTCTCTCTCTCTCTCTCTCTCTCTCCTCTATCTCTCTCTCTCCCTCCTCTATCTCTCTCTCTGCCTCTCTGCCTCTCTCGCCTCTCTCACCTCTCTCATTTCACTCTGTCTGTCTGTTTGTCTCTCTCTCTCTCTCTCTCTCTCTCACATCTACAGAGGTTGTCCTTGGAGGAGAGGAGAAGGCATCTTGATGAGGTCGATGAAGCCAGCAGAGAGGTTGGAAGGATGTCTAGCTCTCTAGATGAAGATTCTCTAAGAAAACATCTCAAGTAAGTTTTCTTTAACATACAGATGCAATGATGCCACAATATTAAGCCTTCTACCAACAGGAATGGGTAGCCCTCCACTCCTCCTATCTCTCTCTCTCTCCCTCTCTCTCCCTCTCTCCTTCCTTCCTTCTTTTTCTTTATAGTTTCTTGGGTGTTTTATCTGTTTGAATTATAAAAGTTTTTAATATGGTTTTGTTTTGGGATGAAAGCATGAAAGTTTATCAGCTGTAACAATGAATTGAAATAAAATGGGGAGTTCAATATCACTGTGCACATAATATCTTGAAATGTGACTGCATATGGAAACCATTAGACTATAATATGCTTTCTTATTTGTAGAGATGTTTGATGCTGATTATGTTTATTGTATATATATAGTGACATCCGTGAGGAGTGGCAAGGCAGTGAGATGCGTATCCAGCGCACACAAACCATGTTAGAAGGTCTGGAATCAGATTATAACTCCTTGCTAGAGAAAGCTCATCAGTTCAAGCTCTGGTTAGACCAGTGTCAGTCTAAAGTCACCAAACCAACCACCATCAGTCCTCACACTGAGGAAGTTGAAAAGGTTTTACAAGAAATACAGGTAAGTAATTGTTTTAGTCATTAAAATGCCCGAAAACATGCATTCTTTTTTCCACAAAATCTCAGCCAAAGAGGCCCAATATTTTGGCTGCATAATATTTCAGGAAGCAATGTTTACAGTCATTCTTCTCTTGAAAGTTCATTAGCTTGTTTCTACATATCCTTAGATATTTGATTAAAACTCTTCATTCATATCTTGCATTTAAGTGGTTCTTGGCCAGTATTAATTTTTAAGACAGATTGAGGGTACTATTGAAATAGGTTTTACTTGGAACCAATGGCAAGATTTTTGAGGGATTGCAGCTCATGAACCCTGTCTCAGTAGACTTTTAAAAAAATTACATGAATTTAAGGTCCCATGGAAGAAACTGCAAGGTAAAGGAAAAGGTCCGAGGTTTCTGAAGTACTTAATTGTTGAAATTAGCCAATAAATCCACTGAATATGCAGAGAAACATGTGCTCTGCAAAACAGTAGTAGCATAACAATCATTTTTGGTATCTGAATAATATCAAGCATAAAGTCAGTATACTTTCCTTTCAGATGATTTTGTTATACTTCTGTCATTATCCCATAGTATTTTATGTAATAAACTGATGGATGTAACTCTTCACATGCTTTGTATGCAGGCGTCAAGTGTAGAATTAGCAGGACGTAGAGCAACCTTCAAGGCTGTGAGTGCAGAAGAGAAATTATGTGATGAACTAAGTCCTAAGGAGAGACAGAGAGTAAGACAAGATCTACAACAGATTGACAAACAACTGAGTAGCATTGAACACACAGTTGCTATGACTGAAGATGAATTACAGACAAGTGTGAATGAGAGGAAGGTAAGAAGAAAGCAGAATTTATCTCTTGGACACTCGATCTTCACAGTAAAAGTAAAGTGATTTAAAGTATATTTTGCTCATACAATGTGGTAGAGTTAAATTCCATGTGGGTTCTACCATTCAGCTCAAATGAGTCCAGTATACTGCCACTAAGATGACCAATTTAAATGCATTTTGAGAAATTTATATCGTCAGTGTATATCATAATTTGCTTTCCTTCAAAAGCTACATGTATACACACTGGGGCACACTCTTTCATGTATAATGTGGAAATGTAAAATTTACACAACACATCTAGGCTTGTATAAATGTATGATCTGCATGTAGTCCAACAATAGGTCTTTATGTTTAGCTTTGCATGATAGCTGGTCTTTTACATTAATTAGAGATGCAGGCAACATTGCTTTATAGTGTCATAATGAAAACAAAGGTACATAAATTGCTATACCTGTCATTTTGTGATGCAATGTGTAGTTGCAAATCTACAAATGTTGTTTTCTTTCAATCTTGGATTACATTTTGAAGAATTGGGCAGGTGCGTAAGGAATAGGTGGATAGATTTTGGTATTATTTCTAGAATGATTTGATGTGTAGCATGATATGATATGAAATTTAAAATGACAAATATATTGCAGGAATTCTGGAAGTACTATTCTGAATGTGTGAAAAACCTTGAAACTAAAGAAGAAGACCTCAGTGATCCAATAGTACCCAAGCTGGATATACCAGACCAAGTACAGCAAGTCTTTGAAGCCAAGGTAAAAAAAGGATCTTCTTATTAGTCAAGTTTATCGTAACATATCACTTACAGTACAAGTTACTGAGATGATGACAGATATATGAAATTGTCTTTGACAGATTTATTTAAAACATTCTTATAAAGGATGATTTGCATGATTTGAATAATAATTTATCATTGTAATTAATTTCCAGGCTATAGGTGGTTTGAAAATAATTATATGTTGTTGTTTTTTTGTTATTACATTCCATTCGTCAGACATGAATGTTTATTTCCTCTTCTGATCCATCTTTTATAACTTTCTCTTCAAAGCACATAGGTACAAGTATTTCTAATGTCAGTATTTAAGCAATGTGCATTATTACTACCACTATTAGTGAATGTTTTTCATAACTCCTTACTATCAGATCATTTTAAACAATTAAGCCCTTGGGCTGCTCAAAATTTTTTATAAACATGTAATGTACTCTCTTGATTGATATTTGTATGTCTTGTAGGCTCTTCAAGACCAGGTGAAGAGTTATAATTCTAAGGTGCAATGGCTGTCAGCTAGTAGTCAACCCATCTGCCAAAGAGCAGAGGAGAAAGATAGCCAAGATGTCCAGAAGAAAGTCAAAGGTGACAAACTTTCTAGGGTTATATTTATTCCAGTTAAGTGTAGTTGGACATGTGTGAAGACTATGCTATTTGTACATGATGAAATCAGTGATTTAGAAATACACCAAAGAAGATAAATATATAAATATATAAATTTCTTGTTTATGTATACAATTACATATGCTGCATCAAAATTACTGATAATGAAGCTGAATATGAACATGTCCCCTTTTATTTGGCTGGTTTTGCATAAAGCAGACGTATGATTAGTACTTCAGATATTTGTTTTATGTACATTATAAATGAGGCTGGATTCATGTTTATATTTCACATGCTTTGTATCAACTGAGAGTTCTGTGGTAGAATAAAGGCAGAGATGCTTTTCAATATATTCTTATGTACTTAAGAATGCACATGGTAAATCAGGAAAGATTTGCTTAATGAAGCAGGAACGTTACTACATGTTAAACCTCTATTTAATTTATCCAGAATTAGAGATGACTTTTGTGAGAGCTGAGAAGGCTGCTGTAGCTAGATTTGGGTTGATGTCTGACAGTCTGACTAAAATCAAGGAATTAGAATATCAGATGAAGCAGATTAAGACTTGGTTGGATGAGCAGCAGCCTATTGTTATACAGCCAATAACTCTCCAATGTTCACTCAATGATATCCATAATCAAATCTCTCAACAAAAGGTAAAATAGCACATTCTATTTCCATTGCTGTGATTAAATTTAAGTTTTTCATTGGTGTTTGTTCTCTTGAAACAATTAGTTATGAGTGAGTATACAAATTTAGCCATTATTAACTGTATGATTGCAATGCATTTAAGAAAATTTGGTAAATCACTTGCTTTGTGAAAAAGTACCCAAATGACCCTGCAGTATAATTTTAACATCTAATGATTTTCTTGCATGAATGCATAAATAAGTGAATATGCATTTCAATTTGCAAAAGCTTATACAGTGGATATACTTGCTGCATGTCATGAAAATGATTTGATGAGGATGAATCAGTATCCTTTCACCCTGTAGTTATAGTGAAAGTTACCACAAAGTGATGGCTCAATTTGGGAGGGGAGGAATAATTAGGTTTCATACAATTAATGATAATAATATGGAGAGTCTTTTGTTTTGTTGGATACAAGGAAGACTTGTAGTAAATGCTGCAGAAAAAAATGAACAATTATCTTTGCTAATGATGATTGCTTCCTTACTGTTTCTGATTACAATGTTCATATTGGATTTGTGTATATCTCATTATTTAACATCTATTTCGATTCAAATTTGCAATCTAAGTTACATTTAATGAGGTGATATATCTCTTAACTTTTGTCTGTCTGTTACAGAATGTGAATGACAGTTCTGTTTCCTATAAGCCTCTCATGCTAAATCTAATGAGAGATGGTGAGATCATTGCAAAGAGATTGGGAGAGGATGATGAAAAGCAAATCACTGCCAAACTTGATGATATTCAAGCTTTATTCAATAAGTAAGTACTGTATCATTTTTGTAATTACTTATAGTAGGATTCACACAATATCAACTAAGTTCTTGTTTATAATACAGTAATTTAGTTTAATTTTGTTTAATTTTTCATTTGATGATTTTGAAAATACATGATTTATATATGAATGTATATATATATATATATATATATATATATATATATATATATGGTTCCATGACATTTGCTCCTGCGACAATTGCTCCAGTCTAACTTTGCCATGTTAATCCTAAACTCAAACCTAACCCTAACCCTAACCCTAACCCTAATCCTAATCTTCACATTGTCCTTAACAAAAAACCAAATCATGACCTTGACCTTAACCTTTGACCTTCCGAGATAAAGATGGAGGAGCAAATGTCGCAGGAGCAAATGTCGTGTCACCATATATATATATATATATATATAGAAGACAAGTAAATAAAAGATTCCGTGAGACTGAAAAGTTTTCAAATTTTCGGCCATAGGCCTTCATCAGGAAATGATGAAAATTTATTAAGTATCAACAAAAGAGCTTGAAGCGCAAAAATGCAAAAAGCTCCATGGATACTAGCGCAACCATGGTAGAGAAGGCTGAGGGAGGACAGAGAGAGAATGACGTAATAAAACGTCATAAAAGAAAAACAAAAAACAAAAGAAAACAAGAGAGGGAGAAGGCGCACAAAACCATCGTTTTCTTTTATGACGTTTTATTACGTCATTCTCTCTCTGTCCTCCCTCAGCCTTCTCTACTATGGTTGCGCTAGTATCCATAGAGCTTTTTGCATTTTTGCGCTTCAAGCTCTTTTGTTGATACTTAATAAATTTTCATCATTTCCTGATGAAGGCCTATGGCCGAAAATTTGAAAACTTTTCAGTCTCACGGAATCTTTTATTTACTTGTCTTCTACACCTCATCTAACTACCATTCCGAAGCAGAACTCTTATTTTTTGTTATTCTATATATATATATATATATATATATATATATATATAATGTGAAAGGAAATGAGAGAATAATGGTTGCGTAACTTAAATCAAAGTTCCCCAGAGCTGTCCTCCCTTTTTGAAATTTTTGCAAAGGTTGAAAAAATTCTAAAGCAATGACTCGGGTTCGATTCCCGGCGAGACATTTTTTCAACCTTTGCAAAAATTTCAAAAAGGGAGGACAGCTCTGGGGAACTTTGATTTAAGTTACGCAACCATTATTCTCTCATTTCCTTTCACATTGTATTTATTTCCACGAGAGT
This sequence comes from Heliocidaris tuberculata, assembly GCA_025618425.1. Classification (NCBI taxonomy): domain Eukaryota; kingdom Metazoa; phylum Echinodermata; class Echinoidea; order Camarodonta; family Echinometridae; genus Heliocidaris; species Heliocidaris tuberculata. The sequence continues at coordinate 1,586,176 of CM046834.1, forward strand.
TGCCAAAGCTGTTGTATATGTTATTTCCTTACAATTATATATATATATATAAAATTTGTGCTTGTAGAGATGGGTAATTGCCAAATATATATTTCATGTATCCCTTGAATTTTATTTAAATTGGCTGCTGTAATAGAGTTTATACTCATGTCACTTAAGATGTTCTCTGTAGGTTTCTAGTGAGAGCATTCACAATTGAAAGCTTACAGTAACACCATGTAGTAGCCTTTAATAATGAAAAGACTTTTGATATATTCTTTTGTCAAAAGAACGTTTTCACTTAGGCTACCACATGGTGTTTCAGAAAATGTTCACTAAAAATAGGCTAAGTTTGTACATTTTTTATGAACATTATTGATGATAGCTTTTCATTATGTTTGTGGCAGGACTGTGCATACAGCTGGTGAGAAGTATACTAGACTGACCACTGCATATAATGATAGACTAGCTTTTGAAGCTGATCTTAGTCATTGTGATGCACAGTTCCAGGACCTGAAGGCATCAGTAGACCAGCTTGATCATCCCATAGGACTTTCATCAGTCGATGCCTCTCATCGACTCGCTACATGCAAGGTATCATATGTTACAGAGTGTTTGCAAGTTCACAAAAATTATTTGTTGGGTTTATTATAATTTAGTAGGGACCTGGTCGGATAACAAAAGTTGTTATTGTACTTGTTGTATGCCCTTATGATGACCATATGGTAAAGATACTGCCCAGGGAGTGGATATTATGTAACATTGTGTATGTGAATGAATCCGATGTCTGGGGTAAGTATATCTGTAAGAAATTAGCAACATATTGTGTACTAAACGCTAATGGGTATTATTGAATCAAAATATACCCCAACACTGCTTAAAAAAGGACTATATTGAATCACAAGTTCTATTTTACAGTACTGTGCTCCTCCCATTATGTTCTTGAATTCAATTGTATCCAGTCTCATACTTTAACATTGAAAAGAAGAAGAAAAGACACTCAAGCAAATTATTTTTCTTTTACCATTGTTTCATCATATACAGGACCTACAAACCAGATTAGACAGCCTACAGGATCCACTCAACAAACTCAATGATGGATGTGATCACATGACTAAGGAAGGTCAGGTGACACATGTTCAAGACATTGCCAGACTAGGCCAACTCAATGAAGAACTCCAGAAGGCATTAGAATCCCAAACTAAGCGTTCATTAGATGCAGAGGATGCAAGGAACGGATATGAAGATGGCCTGGCTAAGATACAGGAATGCTTAGAGCATTATCAGAATGAAGGACCTGCCATAGAACAACCTGGTCTAGATACAGAGACTAAGCTTCACAAATGCAAGGTACATGTATCTCAAATATATAATATATTTCTATACAGGTATACAAGAGTGGTGCTATATGATCTCAGACATAAGACAATAGATATGTTGAACTTTTTCATCTTTCATATGTCTACAAGATTTACCATCATGCCCCTCAAAACACCTTCATATTTGAAAAAAAAAAAATTACACATTTTGTGCACATTTATTGATTTATTACCTTGCCCCCTCATCCACTGCTCTTGATAATCATATATGATTTAATGGTTATCTCAGGGATACCAAAAAAAGTGAGCTCATACTTGGGATTTTTATTAATCTTTAAGTTAAGAAATTAATTATTATTTTCCAGGGCAGAAAATGTGTATTCAAGAAAAAAAAATTCTTCCAGGTGAACTAAATAAATGAGCAAATGGTGTGATTTTTAAAGTTAATAATCTGGTTAGCATAGCAATTGAATAAATTGTTACTTTGGCCAATATATCAATCTTATTCTTTATTGCAAACTGACACTTTTTCCTCTTCAGGCTGCTCTCAATGAAATTATTTCCCTTGAGGAAGTAATGTATACGCTCCCAGATCATTGCCAAGCAGTGTGTATGACAGCTAACCAGCCAGACCAGAGAACAGTCAACTCCACTGTTCATAAAATGACCTCTGACCTTAGAGCTGCCAAGTTGAATCTAGAGCAGAGGCAGAGATCACTGGAAGGCAAACTCAGTGACAAAGAGGCTCTCAAGGAGGATCTGGACAGGTGTTTGAAGGAGCTAGAAGGATGGAGCCAGGAGGTGAAGGAGCCTGTTATCTTTGGACTGGAGGTGGAGCCAGTGAAAGATGCACTCAGTAAACATGAGGTAAAAAACTTTGTTATATTAGGGCTTGAGGTGAAACCATTTATCTATACATTTTAATGCTAGTCCAAATTTTTATCTTTCCAATAAGCATAATTTAAAGGAGATCTCTTTCAAGTGGTGAAAGAGTATACCCCTTGGCATTTGTACACATCAAATATTACAACAGCTACATCGTAGCTCCTCCTTTGTTTATCATATTACAAAAGGTATCTTTATCCTAATTCATATTTTGTTCTTTTCTTGACAATACAGATGGACCAGCCCAAGATGGACCATACTCTTGAACAAGCCCAAGCCCTTATCATCTCTGCCAATGCCAAGTTTGCAGACCTAGGTGAACCCATCACCCCTAAGCTCCAGGGTCAGCTTCAGACCTTGGATACCCTTCACTTAGACCTTCTACAGGCCTCCAGGAACAGAGGAACCAACTTGACAGAAGCTGTCAACCTGAGAGAAGAGTTCAACAGTCAGAGGGCAGAGGTCAACAGATGGCTCGAGGAGGGAGAGGAGATGTTGAAAGAAGCTAAAAAGGGAATTGATTATCCCAATGGAGAGCAGGATTTACACCAGCACAGAGTATGTTAAATACATTGAGTGATGTGCACGCAAAGTAGAAAAACATAGTTTTGTAGGACGACAAGATTGAATACCTTGATTTAATTATTCTTTCCCTCTTTCTTTACCATGTCTTATATTCTGGTCTAGAGCAAATTTATTTAAACAGGTCATTGCCATGCTTTCTTCATAGATACATTGTATATAGCGATACACAAAGCTGAGGACACACTCGATTCTGATTTTTAACTGATCCACTTACTTTTAAGATCAGTGAGAATAAATTCATATCTGCCAATTACATAAAACGGTGTCCAAAACGATGTGGCTTTTATACACTGTGGTACTTCCATATGCTTGATAGCTCATAATTTGATACAGGGGATATGCTACTGTTTCCAGTTTAATCCCCGAGCATGTTTCTAGCTGTTACACTCTAACATTACCCAACCACCCCACCTCATTCCTAGACTTATGTGGAGAATGACCTGAGATTTCAAACATGATTTTCCTTTTTGCAGCAATTCTTCTCTCAGGAACCAGTATACCAGAACAAAATGGATGAGTTGGTGGATCTTGCTGATCACCTGTCTTCCACCCTGGCACCCTCTGCGAGAGAAGAGATGAAAGCTGATTTGAATCGTCTCAACTCAAGGCTTTCCTCTGTCGATCTTGGAGCTAGAGAGTGTGAGGAAAAACTTCACAAATATCTTGGGGAATGGCAGGACCTTGTAAGTGGAGTGAGTGATGTAGAGAAGGCTTTAGATGATATCAAGGAGAGATCAGTTTATGCAACACCAACCAGTTTACCCCAAGCACAGGACAATAAACAACTCAATAAGGTGAGAAAATTCACATTTACCATCACAGATTCTCCTTGATTTTTTTTTTCAATTTCACTTATTTACCAAATCCCTTAGAGAGGGCTTTAAAGCCATATTTCACCTGACTGCTTAATCATGAACCATCTACATAATATCATAATGCTAGTATGATTATCTATTGAAAAAAAATTATGTTGTAGTATATTTGCAGTCTAATGATTGGTAGTTCCATTTATGATATTAATATTGTGTGTTTCAAAAAGTATGAAATCTGCCAAACACTGCAGAGACTACTAGTACATGACATAGACACATAGACAACATTACACAATAACATAGATGTATATACATGTATAAGTAAACATCAACTCTGCATAAATTATTACAGCATCCCTCTTTTAGATGGAATATGATGGAAAAATATGTAGAACAGGTGTCACATGCATATTCACCTGTTCTATTTAGTTTTACAGTGAAGGGATGTTCTTTTGACTACCAGAACTATTGCGAAGGGTAGAATGAGGGGTTGTTTATTTTGTCCACTCTCTTTGTCCATCATGTTCATAGTGTACACTTTAAACTTTGAACACAATGTTACCTTTGTCTTTCTCTCCCATCCTTACATTGTCAATTCATAGGAGATTGAGAATATCTTACAATCTCAAGAGACACAACTCAAGCTCCTGCGTTCATATTCCAAACCAATCCTAGAAGAGGGAGATCCTGCTGGTCGTAAGGCAGTCTCCTCCATGCTTGAGAACCTAGAAAAGCTATTTGATTCTCTACATCAGCAAGTAGGGAGTGACAGGTCTAGGGTTGTAGACCAGGAACAGGTCTGGGTAGACTACAATGACAGGAGACAGGAACTGTCAGAGATACTTGGTCAGGCTGAGGATACCATGCCAGTATCAGTCTCACTCACAGCTGATAGCAGTGATCTCCAAGGCAAACTCATTTCAGTGAAGGTATGTCAACTTTCCACAGACAGTTCAATCATTTGATAAGACATATTTGTGCTTATTTAAAGCTTGAATATGTACAGCACCATATTTTTTGTTGAAATATGAACTGATAAGCGATGGATGTGTACTATTTGTTAAAATCAATTTACCACAAGTAGGTTTCTTTTATATACCTATGTCATTTAAAACAATAGCTAGGCTGAATATGGTTACATAGTTAAGTAAAACTACTTTCCAAATGCATAAGACCAAAATGCATGTGAGAAATAAAATATGGAATCTACAGATGTGAATTACTGGTACTTGTGGCAATGGTGATTTGATTGTATTTTGAATTTCATAAGTGATGAACAGTATGTTTTAATATTGAGAAGGCATGAACATGAAATGTACTTGATCTTTTTATTCAGGCTTCCAAGGATATATTAGATGAAGCCAAGACTCTACCACCAAGGGTAACAGATGCCTCAAACACATTACTTGAGAGTGTGTTGAACCAGCCTGATATAAAACACCCAGTCAAGAAAGACACTCAGGAGTCAGTGGATAGATATCATAAGTAAGAGAAACGTGCTTCAAATTCATGTGCTCTTTGATATATCATTAATGCTGTGATACAGAACAAGGATTGTTATGGTAATGACATTATCTAATGATGAGAAAATAAGGGACAACATTTGTTTGTAGAAGCTTTGTACAGAATACAAAAATTTCAATCATTTTTTTTTTTTTGACAGGTTACATGACTCCTCAGCTAGACTTCAAGATAGTATTGAGAAAGAGCTGTCACAGAGAGCAGCATTTGAAACTGAGGCAGACCAGGCATTAGCTGATTTAAATCTTGGTAGAAAAACACTGGAAGAGCAAACAGCTAGTATTGGGCCCCTCGTTTCAGATGCAGAAGAGAGAATTGACAAACTCCAAGTAAGATATGTGTTCTTGACATACATTACATGCACATCAGTAGTACGATAACATCAGATACCTACATTTAGCTAGTGACTTGTTTGAATGAGTTGAAAAGACATTTTATGTTTGTATTTGGTTTTTTATTTCCAGGATCATAAAACATGATAGCAAAAACTGTCTAAAAATCAATCTAAAAGTTCTTGCAGTGGCCTTGTGCATCACATATTGAAATGTGTGGACTTTACGATGATATATTACATAATCCAAACATGATTTATATAGGCAGTACAATAAGATATAGAAATTGCACTTGAGTTGATTTCTTGAAGGTCTTATGATTGTGTTATAATAATGCGTACAAATTATGAAAATGATCAGTGTGCAAAGAAGACAAGTAAAATTGGCATTGGGCACTGAAAGTAATCTTAAATCTACTGTTCAGCACTTTGACATGGCTGTGGAATTACATGAAGTTCAATTATTAATTGTCTCAGAATGTATATGTGTATTGAATCATAGACGTTTAGATAGGAAAATCAAGGGTCATTCTCTGTGATGAGAAATCTCTTCTTACCATGGTAGAATTCACTTTAAAATCAAATGTCATAAGTAGATGTGTATTTTTGTAGGAGTTGCCATAACTCTTTGAAATGATTTCTCAGTATATATATATCTTTATATATAATACGCTAAGGATTTGGGGTCTTTTTTTTCATTCGAATAGGCGCCTCCCCTGGCTCTTTAGGTCCCCACCTTTTGGTACCCACGGGCGGGGAATAGTCCCCAGATGGTTGGGAGGCACTTTTTAAGTGCTGAAGTGCCGTCCATATCTCATAAATTCATTTTTAAACATTGAATTTCCGGAGGGAGTAATATTTCTGTCGATGGAACAGCTCACTGTCGTAGCACGGAAAATGTACCTTCTGTTATGCCCCAACCCATACTAATTACCTGTGAAAGGGAGAAACTTCATTGACGTATTGCCAAAGAACAACGTGACGTATTCTCCATGGCCATATCCGCATGTGCATGTATATTGGCTTCAGTGTATACAGCACACGTGTTATTTGTTCGCACATGTACATGTACTGCTCCATGTACTATTTGTAGCTTCATGGTTACATAACAGTTTAGTGCGTGTGTAACTCTATGGTTTCACGGAGGGGGGGGGGATGGGGTGGTGGGTGGGGTGGGTGGGGACATGTCTCATTGAAGCCGGTACACGTACATGAAAACGGATAAAAAGGGTACCTTTTCAACAATAAGCGCATAACCCGGATTACGCGTTTAGGGTATCAAAAAAAGCAAAAATCAAGAAAAAGGGTATAGCAAATTCAGAGATAGATTCGCGGAAGGGGGGGGGGAGTTCGGTAGTGTGTTCCAAAGTAGGTTAAATTTCTTTTACGGTTCCTTTTTGGCTAAAAAGAGGTCTATGATGATGATGATGTAATGCTCAAATAGGATGTAAAATACCTTAAGCAAGATATAAAATCGCCGTTAATAATGGTATAAAAATCAGAGATATCGGACGGGTTTCCCTGTTTAGAGTATCAAAATCTGCTCCTACTGCAATCTGCTTTTTAATTCAGCAAGTGATTTACGCGGATGATGTACAGGTCTCAATGAGACATCTGGGGGGGGGGGGGGAGGGGGTGGTCGTCGCGATCGATTCGGATCGATTCTGGTGCCCGTAAACTTTTCTGCCTTTTATTTGTGAAAATTCGGCTCCTTTGGAAGTTTGATTTATGTAAGCATTCCATTACTTTATAAATTGAACTTTCAACAGGTTTTTTTGGTTTGTTAGTTTGTTGGTGTTTTTTTTTTTTGGGGGGGGGGCTGTTTCTTGGTTGAACTTAATTCTTTCTGTGATACAATTGTTTTGTTTGTTTTTGTTGTTGTTGTTGTTGTTGTTTTTTTGTGGGGGTTGATGTTCGATGAGAAGCCGGGAGGAACATGTAACTGTTAGATGTATTACGCGGATGATGTACCGGCCTCACTGAAACATCGGGGGGGGGGGGGGGGGGGGGGGGGCGGTCGTCGCGATCGATTCGGATCGATTCAGGTGCCCGTAACCTTTTCTGCCTTTTAATTGTGAAAATTCGGCTCCTTTGGAAGTTTGATTTTTGCAAGCATTCCATTACTTTATACATTAAACTTTCAAGGTTTTTGTTTGTTTGTTGGTGGGTTTTTTTTTTTTTGGGGGGGGCTGTTTCTTAGTTGAACTTAATTCTTTCTGTGATACAATTGTTTTGTTTGTTTGTTGTTGTTTTTTTTTGTGGAGGTTGATGTTCAATGAGACAGGGTGAAGCCGGGAGGAACATGTAACTGTTAGATGTAAAAAAAAAGGGGGGATTTCGGCCACTTCATATTTTAGGACTCTTTATTTCACTTAGGAATATCGGTTGCCACGGTGTAAAGAAGAAGCCCCCCCCCCCACCAAAATTTCCTTCGAAAATATTTCCACTATGATATGAATACGTATAGGATACTAACCCTCGCGCTGGGGGTGACGGGAGGCCGATGGGGTGGGGGAGGGAGTACGGTAGGGAAAGGTCAATCTGTCGGTCCTCCCAAGACTTATAAGGGGGCCATAATCCCCCTGAAAAGAAAATGACAATAAATTCATTTTTTCCCCTAATTTTTGCGTCCTTTACAAGGGATGTACCGCTAATTATGCATGTTATGTTTTTATGGCCTTAATTTCTCTGAGTATTAAACCACAGAAACATGGCAAGATCAAATCGGTCACTCTAGCTCTATTCATGGATATACTATTCGAACATAATTACATCCATGCTCTGTGTGCGAGAATCCCGCCCAGGTGTAAATGAGATCGTGTGTCATCCACAGGCCACAGAGCCGACGTAACATAAATAAATATCATTATTCAGTCATTCATAAAGTAAAACAATCGTCATTTAGTCTTCATCAAGATGGAAATGTATTTTCTTCAGAACTCATGCAAGATTTTGATGAATAACACATACTCACATATTGTAAATACTTCTTGGTAAAAAAAATAACACATTACCCGACTTTTTTCTTTATTCACTTGATTATTGTGACAAATATACGGTACTGTGATTAATCATAAACACAGCTAGCGCCCGTGGATGATATGTCCACGGGCTGCTTCAGCTAGTATATATATATTTCCAGAACTTCAATTGTATCTTCAATTAAGTTCTTTTTCTATGGAAGGTTTTTTATTTAATGAGCTCTATTTCATCTTTCATTTCAGGCTGTGACATCAGAGCTCCTACCCAAATTAGAGCAAATAGAGGAGTTGTGTCATAAGCAGCACCAGAAGTATGCTGACCTCCACTCAGTACCTCCATCTAGCATCTCAGAGAAACTAGAGGATCTCCAAACACATAGAGCAGAGCTGAACAACCTGCTAGACTCTACAACCCAGGAGTTGAATGAGGCCAAAAAGATGAGACATGTATTCCAACAACAGACCTATGATGTGGAGCAAGCAGTAGACAAAGCAAAGGAGCTGTTGAATAAACCTATCTCTGATGTGCCAGATGCTAAAAAGAAACATGAGGTAATCATTCTTTGTTTTCTATTGTCTCCTTCATCCACTTGTCTGGATATCTAAATCACCATTTTGTGTATGATTTTTAAAGATCAGTTTGTGTTATCTTCAGTAAGTGGTAAAATTTAATTTCAGGGTCTTTATTGTAATTATTATAATTCATTAATATTTGTCTATATGTAATCAATTTAGTTCTTACTTCAGGATATCTGTCAGATTTTCATCAAAATCTATTTGGGAGATCTTTTGGTAGAGGGTGAAATGAAGGAGTCTTGATGTTCATAACTATTTTTAGGACAGATCAAGCATTGGAATGCTTTTGTGATCATTAAATACAGGATTTACAGGAGTCTCTGAAGTCAGCTCAATTGGTGATGCACTCTATCCAGAACATCACCCAGCAACTGACAAACCAGACAAAGAAACCAGAGGAGCGTCATGGAGTCATAGCTACCTTTGCATCTCTTCAGACTAATCTAGCAGAGGTCATTCACACCACTGACCAGATGACTGATGAACTGACCAAAGCCATAGAACCTTGGATGCAGCATCAAAGTGCTAAGGAAGCAGTAGAGAGATGGCTCGATCAAGGAGTGGATACAGTCAAACCTACCTTGAATCTGGGAAGTATGCCTACTGTCCTTCGTCAACTACAAGAACACAGGGTAAGTGAATCTGCTTTTTCATCCTGTGTTTTACCCTTTAGTGAAGTGTTACAACATTTATTTGAGCTGATAGTTAATCCTTAGCTAATATGTAGCATAGCTCTTCCTTTTAATAGGAACATATTGATAGTTAATTCTTAGCTAATATGTAGCATAGCTTTTCCTTTTAATAGGAACATGGTCTAGTGGATAAGTCACCAGACTATGGACTACATACTACAGGTGTTCAAATCCATTCCTCAGGACTAACCTAAAATGATTTTAATTAGGGGTAGAATGTAGGGTCTATATATGATAATATTATCCTTTGAATTTAAAGGGAAATTCAACCTTATTGGCAAGTTGTTCTGAAAGAAAGAGGAAAAATCAGAGAAGCAGATTGGTGAAACTTTGAACGAAATTGGACAAGCAATAAGAAAGTTATGAATTTTGGAAAGTTGTAATCACTGTACACATGGGAATTTCAAATTGGCCAAATCGGTAATGTCACTGTGATGTAGTGGCGGACAGCTCCCCCATTTGCTCCAACACAAAAAATGACTAAAGTGTCTCTTTTTTTCAAAATGTATTACTTATTAGGATCTTTAACTTTTATGAGGACCTATAACAATATCCTATCTACAATGTATTTTGAGTACAAAAAAGGCGCTTAGGAAAAAACCATAAATTAATGATATTTACGTGTATGGCAAACGGGAGAGTTGACCGCCAATATGTCACAATCGACTCATCAAATTGGCAATTGGATATTCACATAGATTTAGTGATCTCATTTTTCAAACATGCATAACTTTATTCCTTGTCAGATTTCTTTCAAAATTTCACTATCCTGGTTTTTTTTTTCTGCTTTCACACAACTGAGATAGACTTTGAATGTTAGTCATGCTGATGGTTATATTGCTTTTTTAAAATACTACTGCAGATGTAGGACAACTGACATCTTGATTAATCATGTTGGGTTTTTTAATGAAGAACTTTCTATGATTATTCATTCTGACAGGCTTTATTGGAAGATGTCCCAGATACTATGGAGAGTGTAGAGGTTTTGCAAACTTCAAGTCTAGCTCTTGCCAAAGTGTGGAATGACCCCATCCACCAGGACAAGGCAGCTAAACTGATGAAACACTTCCAGGATATGGTTGGCACTGCACAGGAACGCAAGGAAACCTTGGAGGAGGAGACTAAGAGATGGCAGAACTATCAGGGTGGGGTCATGGATCTTTTCCAGAGGATAGCTGATGCTAAGGATAGGATGCTCTCTCCAGACATGGAGCAAATGACGCTCAATCAACAACTTGAAAATCAGAAGGTATGATCAGGGACAATTAGAAGGGCTTTAAAGAGCAAAACCATACACAGTAGAGAAATATGGAAAATATCACATGCTTAGATGAAATTTATTTCTGAATGCATTGATTACCCTTTTATAGACACATGAGCAGAAGAATAATCTTTCTCAAATTGTTTAATATAGTTTGATATGATAACAATCTTTTACACATACTCATTTTGTTCAAAAGAACACAAAGTTGAATTAAATTTTTTAAAGGATATAACAATTTTTGGATATGATTTGGGAAATGTTTTGTGCCTTGAATTTTATTCAATACCAGGAGGTACTTGAGAAGCTAGAAGATGCCAATAAACGCTTAGCAGACCTGAACAATGTCCACAAACTTTTAGCTCCTAACTCTGATCAAACAAGTGAGCTTGATGGAGATGATGATGAAGATGATGTCATTGAGAAGGAGATCAAAGATCCTCAGTTGATGAGATTACAGGAAGATATCTCCAGGATAAAAGATGTTGCCATACAACATGGTGAAGTCCTCCAGAATTCTCTTGTACAACAGGTCAGTGAGCCCGATATATTTTTCCCATCTCTCAAACTAAAAAGGTCTTCACAGTCCTTTTTGTTCTTTCAATCAGGTGTATTGTACAAATTAATGGCCAGACATTAACAGTTGATCGAAAGAGGTGCAGAAGATTATTATTTGTCTCTTTTATTGCAAGTGAAAATCAAAGAAAAAAAAAAACACTTTCTTTAGCCTCCAATTTAGTTTCATATGCAAGGGATTCTAATTACCATGTGGATCTCACAAGACTTTATCATTAACAGTGATATTGTATTTTTATTGGGTTCTGGAAATAGACCTTGAAGACATCTTGTGCCATGGGCAGTTCATACCACCCCAGTTTTACTGCTATATCTAATATTTTTGGAATAAATAAGCTTGTCTTTCTACCCGAAATTTAAAATGTATTCAGTGTGGGCCACTGTATGAAGAGGGATGAAGAATTATGAACAATAATTTTAAAAGCTTATTTCATAGAATCCTATTAATAAAACAGGTGTGTCAAATTGATGGCACAGTACGTATTAAACATGATATGATGTTAATGTGATATACGTGTATATAATATAGGAGGCATATGAGCAACAGTTGGAAGTACTAGAAACCAAGCTGCAAACAGCACAAGAAGCAATGGCATCCCCAGTAGCACCTACAAGTGTGGAACAAATTAAGAAACAAATGGCACAACATAAGGTAACTCTCATTATACAGTATTCACATTGATTTCATAGAGAAAAGTGGAAAAAACAGGTTTACAAGCTCTTTGAAGAGAGGATGTTTTCCTAATGTACTTCATAAAATTCCTTTAGGGTGAACTTTGACAATTACCATGTTTACTCTCTGATATTTGACATATGTTGACACGGCACCACAAAACCACCAAAAAGTTGCAAAAAATAATTTTTCTGATTTTATCATATTTGGATAGAACAAAGTCTCAGCTTTAAAATGATATATGACTCATTATAATTGATACTTTCTAACCCTTTAATTCAGCGAATGAAAGGAGCTTGTAAGAGAGGTTTGCTGGTATTAAATAGGGAGGAAATGAGCTCTAAAGTTGAGGCCTATTCAAGCATGCGGAGTAAGAAAACAAGAGAGAAAATCAATGGAGAGTGAATCAAAAGGCCATAGCACCCACTATGAATGAATTGTCGGATTAGGTTGATATTTGGTAGGAGTGTTTATTCATTCCATTGCCAAGACTTCAAATTTTGAACTTTAGTTGTTCGAAAGTTATTATGATGCAAATGAGAGTGTTCTAATGAGAGATTAAGCGCACCTCGGTGGCCTGACACCTGCACTAGACAATGCCTAGTCACTCTTTTGGGGTGTCTTTCTTTGTTCCCTGTTACATAATACTGGTTTGTTACCTGTGTAGTCCTTCTGTTATCATACATTGAACTTGTAATTTAGCCTATAATTGACTTGAAAAGGACCTACTCTTTTTCTTGTTCACATTGATTAACCTATGCAATTTGTTTTACATAGAGCTTACATACTCTTTCCTTGCTCACATGAATAAACTTGATCGTTCGTCCTTTTTCAGACTCTGTTTCGTCATCGAAATGGAACTTAAAACTGCTCTGTAATTTGCTTTCGCGACTATTGGTGAACTGTAATATCAGTATGATGAGATTGCTGAGAGTTTATTCTTTCTAACAGTATAAAAATTACTAGGGAAAAGGTAATTTAAGGCCCGTGAGATTGCAGTGATTTTACGAGGGTGAGCGGTACCGATTAAATAAGATCATACAGGCAGGCAAAGAATTTGGAAGAAACCGAAGCTGTGCGAAAAAAAAAATGGTCTAGAAAAACTGTTAAAAATTCATCTTCTACTGTGTTTTAAGCTTCCAGATTTTGATATAAGGTACAGAAAAGAACGATTTTTCAGAAAAACCAAAAATCCCAAAATAAAATTTTCCAACCCAAATTTCCATTTCAGCTGTTTACACAAAATCACGGGTTGCGACTTTTTGGTGGTTTTGTGGTGCCGGGTCACATATGTTACTTAATATGATATAAACCCTTGCAGTATGTGACCAATCCAAATGTAGTGCAAGGTTTAGACCCTGATAGAAATTTTGGCTTACCTGTGAAACTGTGGTTTTTAGTGAATGCATTAGAAGAATGACTCATATAATTTGATTTTTTTTGTTTAAATATCTTTTGAACCTGTAAATCCTGTTAAATATTATGCCGCTCTTTTCCAGCTGTTTGTTAAAGACATATATAGATGTGTCATAGATCTTATTCCTAATAATTCAAATAATACTGATGAAATTGTTCAACAAAAAGAATTGAGATAAAAGATTTAGAATTCAGTCTTTACAATAAAATCTTTTGTGGCGATATGTACAGCAAATATCTTTTTTATCTCTTTACCTTTTATTTCAGGAACTTGCTGCAGAAATTCAGGGATATGAAAATGAGATTCAGGCAATCAACAACAAAACTCAAGAACTTCAGGAGGAAGCAGCTAGAAGGACAGACTTTAGACAGACGTCCCTTGCTACTCTCACCCCACCAGGTCCTCCTATGGTTGCCACTCCAGAGTTTGGTGTTGGTGCTCGTTTGGTTAGGAGGGGTTCACCCATAAGGACTCCATGGAGATCATTTTCTCCGGAACAAGTGAAGACTTCATCACCAGAATCAAAGAGACATCTTGGTGATGATGATCACACTGGAGACCAGCCTCCACAGAAGAAGGTTCTGTTTGTTGATGAGCCCATGGCAACTTATGTAGGTGATGAATGCTCTAGAGATGATATTGACAGTTCACTTGCACTTCCTGCTCTATCAGGATTAGAAAGCAAAGGGACAGACTATGTTAAAGGTATGTCACCATCTCTTACACAGCCTACAAAGAGACCCTTTGATGACAGTGAACCTAAACAGTCACCGAAAATTCTTGCCACATCCTCACCCAGACCATATTCCAGTGACATTTCTTCAGAGACCCCGAGTCCTGAAAGTGCTGCTCCAATTTCCAAAGGGTTACCTGATCCTTCCAGTGATGTACCATATCAAATTATCACTGATCGGGGGCCTGCGTATGTTCTTCAGCCAGCAGGCTCCAGCTCAATTATTGGACAACCTGGAAATGATGGGGAGGCACCAGGCGGAGGGAATCATCACACCCAATATATCATCAAGCAAACTACTCCTTACCTTTCACCTGTTGTTCTGGAGAGGGTGCCCGTTTTGGAAAGTGTTGCACCAATTGCTGTCATCGATCCAAAGACTGGCAAGACTATGGAGGCTGTACCAACAGACAATGTAAATGATATAGAGAATAACATGACAGCCTATATGGTAGACCCTGAAGCAAAGGAATTGGAAATACTAGACCCTGAACATAAAGTTGCTGTTGTGGCAATACCTTTGAGTGACCGTGACAGTGAACCTGAACAGTCACCAAAAATTCTAGCCACATCCTCACCCAGACCTTGTTCCAGTGACATTCCTTCAGAGACCCTGAGTCCTGAAAGTGCTGCTCCATTTTCCAAAGGGTTACCTGATCCTCCCAGTGATGTACCATATCAAATTATCACTGATCGGGGGCCTGCATATGTTCTTCGGCCAGCAGGCTCCAGCTCACTTATTGGACAACCTGGAAATGATGGGGAGGCACCAGGCGGAGGGAATCATCACACCCAATATATCATCAAGCAAACTACTCCTTACCTTTCACCTGTTGTTCTGGAGAGGGTTCCCATTTTGGAAAGTGTTGCACCAATTGCTGTCATTGATCCAAAGACTGGCAAGACTATGGAGGTTGTACCAACAGACAATGTAAATGATATAGAGAATAACATGACAGCCTATATGGTAGACCCTGAAGCAAAGGAAATGGAAATACTAGACCCTGAACATAAAGTTGCTGTTGTGGCAAAACCTTTGAGTGACTGTCCACAAATGACCCCAGTAGATGAATTTGTTTCTGCATCAAGGGTCAAACCTTCAAGGGTCAAAGCTTCAAATTTGTTGTGCAGTTTGCCTTCCTCTGGACATGATGGTGATGATGACAAAGGACAAGCCGATACTCAGCAGGGTGATCTTGATAGTGTGAAAGGACTTGATGGGGACAGTGCTAAAGGGCTGGATGGAGACAGTGCTAAAGAACTTGATGTTGTAGACAGTGCTAAGGGACTTGATGATGGAGACAGTGCTAAGGGACTTGATGATGGAGACAGTGCTGAAGGACTTGATGATGGAGACAGTGCTAAAGAACTTCATGGAGACAGTGCTAAAGGATGTGATGTTGTAGACAGTGCTAAGGGACTTGGTGATGGAGACAGTGCTAAAGGACTTGATGGAGATAGTGCTAAAGGACTTGATGTTCTAGACAGTGCTAAGGGACTTGATGATGCAGACAGTGCTGAAGGACTTGATGATGGAGACAGTGCTAAAGGACTTGGAGACAGTGCTAAAGGACTTCATGTTGTAGACAGTGCGAAGGGACTTGATGATGTAGACAGCGCTGAAGGACTTGGTGATGTAAACAGTGCTAAAGGATGCATTACAGGCTTAACTCCCACAGCCCAGGCAGATGATGGCCCTTTGGCAACCCTTCCTGATAATTTGAACATAAGGCAACATCAAGAACATGATGATAAATCTGATGAAGGACTGTTAATAGGCATATCACATGGTCTGAAAAATGCTTGTGAGCATCCACAGCTCTCATATGCTGATGTGGCCAAACAAAAATCTCAAATGCTGGAAGATAGTGAGAAGTTCATATCTGATCTGCAACAGGTAGTGACTACCAAAGGACCTGCATATGAATTGAAGCCTGTTGACTCTGATTCAATACCTTCAAATCGTGGAGTAGCTACTCTTTCCACAGCAGATGATTCAAAGGACACTGTACCACAACAATACTCTATCTCAAGGATGACTCCTTTTGATGGTGTTCCTGAAGTCATTGGTAATGCTCCTATACCCCTGGATCAAGTTCCTATTCTGATCAAGGACCCATCAAGAAACCAGATCGTAGAAGCTGTTCCTATAGTGGATGCTGATGATCTGAAAAGCAGAGTTACTGCTTACATGTATGTACAATC
Organism: Heliocidaris tuberculata; assembly: GCA_025618425.1. Classification (NCBI taxonomy): domain Eukaryota; kingdom Metazoa; phylum Echinodermata; class Echinoidea; order Camarodonta; family Echinometridae; genus Heliocidaris; species Heliocidaris tuberculata. The sequence goes on from CM046834.1 coordinate 1,602,722, forward strand.
TGATTCACAGACAAAGACCTTGGAGATTATTGATCCTCAGCTCAATAAGTCCTATGTAGCAGATGCTCTAGAGCCTGAAGATTTTGAAATATTTGAGGACACTTCAAAATCACCAAAGGTAGATGAAGATAAACCAGTTCTGCAGCTGATGACAAATAAAGGACCCGCTTATGTACTACATCCTCTGACTGAAGAATTATCATCCCCACAAGATGTCTCTCCTGTTAGAAAGAAACTGGAAGAGGACAATGCAGAGTACAAAATAGCAGATGAAGCAAGACCAGCAAGTGCAGCTGTTGTCACAGGATCAAGAAATTCAACTGAAATCAAACCAATTGAGATCCTTGATCAAGTTTCAGGACAAAAATTTGTTGCAGAACCAGCAACTAATGTTAATGACTTAATGAGCAAGCCCACTCTTTACCTGCCAGAGGCAGCTGATCTGTCCAAGCCGGTGGTAATATTCCACCCCAAAGCAGGTACAGAAGTAGTAGCCTTTCCAACCACACCTCAACCATCTGAACTTTCCAAACAGCCACATTTTGAAAGCACATACCTGCTTGATTCTGAGGCTTTTATGGCACCACAAAGAGACCAGTTCTCTGGTGAAATTCCAAGTGTTATCACTTTGAAATCAATGACTGTTCCAGTTGCAGATTGTAAGTACAGCCAAACTGAATCAAGCAGTGAAGTAGTGCCAATAATCACAGAACCTGTCACTCACCAGATTGTCACTAACCATGGACCAGCCTACACCCTGAGACCTATTGGTAGGGGTAGCGGTCCAACTCCTGGTGATGATGATCCAGATGTAGACTTCATCCTTTCTAGTCAAGGTCAATCAGACCAGTCACCTGTGGTGACTGGGGAACATGAATTAGATGCCCCCATTCAACCATTGTGTGTGAAAGATCCAGAATCAGGTCAAGTTATGATTGCTGAACCCATGCAGGATGTGAATGACCTCAGTGGTGTTGTAGCTGTTGTGGATAGTGTTGATAATAACCCAGTAATGACCATCTATAATACTGCAACAAAGCAGTCTGGGGTAGCAATGCCAACAGACCTATATTGTTCACCTTCATCATTAAAGAGTCCTATCTCTCAGAAAGATCCAGATGAAACTACTGATGAACTATCAACAAAATCATTGAATCCTGTACTACAGATTCCTACAAAAGTTGTAAGCTGGCCTAACAATACACCTGATGCAGGAGAGAATATTCCACTTGAAGAAACAGTGTCACGTCTAAATTCTGCAGAATGTGCCTTGTTTTCACTGCCTCATGAAGTGACTTCTGCATCAGATGATAAGATGCAGACCTCTTCTGTTGCTTCCAATGTCATGGGCGAACATTCACCTGAACATCATATTTTGGGTCCTGAAGATTTGGCTAAAGATGAAGAAAAACTAGGGAAGCCTGTTTCCAACCAGGTCTTGACATCGCGTGGAGCTGCATATGCCTTGACTCCATGTAATCTGTCTGAAGAAATGGACACGATGGAAGGAAATTCCAGCCAAACAGGTGATAGGGCTCAATCCAAGAGGAAAAATGACAATGCTGATAATCCATCTTATCTTGTAGCAGATTCAGAGCCTCTGGACACTCTTCCTATGGTTGTTGGATCCAAGCCATCTCCAAAGGAAGAAAGATTAATAGTTGAGGACCCAGTCTCTAAGAATACATTTAAAGCAGATCCAGTTCATAGTCTAGATGTTTTACACAATCAACCTACAGCATTTGTAGATGATACAAATAAGCCTGTTCACATTCATTTTCCAGACTCCGCATTGAGAGCACCACGTGCAAGTGCCAATGCAGATGAAAAGGAGAAATCTCTGTCTGAAATTTTCCAGATACCTACAGAAATTCCAACAGACAGGTCACTTGAACCTGAAAATGTAGGTAAAGGTTATGCAAGTACATCTCAAGAAGGAGATGATGCACCTCATCAAATGGGAATTGACAGTTCATTGCCCATGGAACAGAGGGACATCCTGTCTACTGATGATAGTGATGTTGATGATGAGAATGATTATCTAGGCCGTCATGCATTAAATATCAACACTAGTCCAGAGATACTGAAGCATCAACTTGTCACTGATGTAGGGCCAGCCTTCATACTGGTACCAGAAGACGATTATGGAAGTGGGGGAGATGGAGGTGGAGGATCTACTTCTCCTGAAGAATACGTTTTAGCATCATCTCCAAGTCCAGCTTACATGCCATCAGTTATTGGCTCACAGCCATTTTCACAAGACGAGCCATGCATTGTCAGGAACCCAAGCACTGGAGAAACTTACAGGGCTCTACCTGCAGAAAGCCTCAAAGATCTTAATGAGAATCCATCTCTGTATGCCCTTGATTCAGAAGATATCCCTGCAGTGAAGGTGTTTAATCCTTCAACTGGCTGTGCATACATAGGCATTGCAGCAGGTGTGCCACAAGTTGAAGAATGTGTTAGTGAATCAAGATTAAAACCAGATGAAGCACCGCTGGAATTCAGCTTTCCAGAGACTCACCCAACAATTGACAAGCACTCTAGTGAAGGCGAACATCCACAGAATTTTGATAAAGCTGCCAGTCATACTCCGATAGGAAGTGAGGAGAATAGGGTCCCAGTAGAGGATCAGCAAAGCGTGAAGCCAGCAGATGACTCTTCTTATTCTGCAGATGATGTGTTTAAGAGTGGTAACCAAGAACCCAGAATGCCAAAAGACGAATCAACTGCTGCTGCTAAGGCTCCTGAAGATACACCATTTTTATTTGGCTGGATGGAGATGAAAAAAGAGCCTTCCACGATAGGATCAGAGCAAAATACTGCGATGGACATCACAGGAGCTCCTCTTGCAGTGCCGCAGGTAGAGCAAATACTTACTGACAGAGGTGCTGCATACATTTTAACTCCTGTATCAGAGCTAACAGATCGTGGTGGAGCTGCCATCAGTGGAAAAGGGCTGGCTGGTGCTATTCCTGGTGCTGGAAGTTCCAGTCTCCCTACATCTTCACCAGACTATGTCATTGTAGAGGATACAGAATTAAAGAGATTACCAGTTGTTACAGGCACACAGCAGACAAGAGATGTAGCTCCTTTTATTATCAGAGATCCTAAGACAGGTCAAGACCTAGCTGCTATTCCGGCAAAAGTGTCAGATGACCTGCAGGGTCTTATTGGTTTCACTGATGATCCTAAAGATGATCCTCTGATGATACAAGACATGCAAACTGGGGAATCCATGATTGCACTTCCAGCATACCGCATCCCTGATGAACTTGGACAGTCTCAGTCACTACCTACTAGGGATTCAGGCTTTTATTCAAGACCAAGCAGCATAGCTGTCTCTGATGGTGCAATGCAGGAATCTATTGAATCGGATGACAGTTCGGTAGATTCTCTTCCTCAGCATTCAAAATCAGACATGCTACATCCGAGAGAATATGAACAAGGGAAGCTGCAGTCCATGCCAAGAGCGAGGGATGTTCAGGAAAAGCACTATCATAGTGATTCTACATCATCTGACTTCTATACCCCTAATGGTTCACCAGTACCATGGCAACAGAAGCCTGAAGAAGCTCCAATATCACATCAAGAAGAAGCTAGCAACAAAGCCCCAGTTCAAGACAGGTCTACTGAATATGAACCAATTGTGTCAGCTGCTGATCTGCTTGAACAAACACTGCAGATTCAACCTAAAATTGTGTTGCAGAAGGATTCATTACCTACTGAACAGTCACCAAGATTGATGGATAAGGACAAACCTCAGACTATGGAACCATCAGATTCCACACAGTTTGATGTTAAACCTGTAGAAACAAAACAACTGCATGTTCCACCTGGTCTTCAGTCAACCACTAGTCCTGGAAAAGGGAAGGAAAAAGAATCTCCCAAAAAAGCTGAAGCAGTAGAATCACCTGTCAACAAGAAATCAAAGCAAACATTGTCAAGAGACATGCCACTACCTGTGATAGGTCATGAAGACTTCACGAGAGACTTGAAGGATCCTTCTACATCAGATGGGAAAGGACAGAAGATAGACCAACTCAATCGTTCATGGGATGCTCTACAGCATAAGGTACAGTCATTTAAAGCGTGTTACCTGTATTATTTTCACTCAACAAATTTACTTAGGTTGTAAAATATCTATAGGAAAAAATGATATGTATTTACTTTTTCTTAGATATTCTTAAAGGACACATTCAAAGAAAATCACAAATATGATAAATAATGTATCACTAGAAACTAGCAAGTTAACAGATAGCAATCGTATCAGTTTAAAGTCAACTACATATCAGGTAATTAAACAATAATACAAATAAAACTACCTCCCAGCATCTGCGATATACGAGCCCTTCGCCCAAAAAATAACAATGTTTCAATGACGTCAATAAAGGGAACAAACCTGTCCAAGCAGACGACGTCCGCTAAAGAATGAACATAAGTGCAGTGCAGTTATTTCTCAAATTATAAAGAATTTAGTATATTCAAACATGCCCATATTTCACACCATTCTAAAATGGGAATGAAACAGATTCTGATTACTGAAATCTTTTGTTTGTAAATATATAGGATGAGGGTTAATGAACAATCAAAGAAACCACACTTTCAAATTGAAAAGCCCGCTGAATGATTACAAGATGGTATTTATCCCTCATTCAACGCCGAACGTCCAGCGGTGTATGCAGCTGTGAATGCAATGGCGTCTATTTTGTTTACAAGCAACTGATTCCTTTATTCTTGTAACGCTTCATTTTCCATCCAAATAAACCCATGCACGGGGTTCGAGTGAGGCAATATATGGATTAAACATAATAGACTAATGCTAGTGAAGTGAAATAACTGAAGAGAAGATGACAAAACAGGCACTGAAAATATGTGAGATGTTATGGGACATCGTCTGCTTGTGCAATTAACGTCCTTCCTTTGACGTCACACATTTCAGCGGTTTTTGGAGAGCTGTTCAGGTACTATGTCGGGGCTGTATTTTAGCAATTTGTAATTGATAATAATCATTACTTCGAATGTTTGGAAGCGTCGAATTTTGACAAACTTGTCCGGTCTAAGCTTTACCTACGCAATAATGAAAATTAAGTCAGTTTTAAAAATCAATGAATATCTACTTTAATAGTTCTGTTCATGGCTGTTCCTTTTTCTTTTTCTTTTTAATGCACACAGATGTCTTTCAGAGTATATGATTGTCATTATCTTTTTAATAAGTAATTGTAGGTGTTTTGGGCTTACCTATTGCAATCTAATTTGGATTACAGATCACTTTAAAAAGATTTATGAAAGCAATGATAACATGTCTTTTTGTTTACCCAAAAGATATTCCTTTTAGATACAGACTGGTTCTTGTAATTTGATTCAGAAAAATGTTTTAGAATAAATTTTTCTAACTTTTCAATGATACGCTACATTATGTACACCAAATGAGAAATTTTAATGATCAATTTTTATTTTCTTGGCAGATGACAGAGAAGGAGCGTCTTCTACAAGAGGCTTTAGACAAGCAGGAAGATTATGAGAATGCCCTATCACAAATCAACATTAGGCTTGCTAACACTGAGGCTCAACTCAAGGAGATAAAACACACTCCAATGGAGGCACGGAACCTGGATGAGCACATTCAAGAACTCAAGGTAAGAATATTTCATCTGCCATGAGCCAGGAGGGCATTCACTCTATGTTTAAGGATAGGTTCTTCAGGCTCTCGGTCAATGATTTGGTTTGCTTTCAACAGTAACTCCAATGCATATCCCTTGAAAAACACACTTAAAAAAGAAACCAAAAATAGCATTTAAAGACACAACCCAATGTAAATACTTTATGTAATGTAGGCCTACAACATGTACTGTACCTTCTTGTACCCTGTATATGAATTTGTTTTCATATATTTCAGATACATGTATGGTTGATGTATTGCAGATATTTAGCATGGACTAGACAATGGCCTAAATGTTTTTCTAACCATCGTATACTTAGCCTAAGGTTACACAGGCTGGAGTCTATTTAAATTATTTGAATATTGTATTTTCTTTGTGTAGAATCTGATAACTGAGAGCAGTGATTTGGATGAGAATGTGAGCATGGTTGAAGAGAAAGCTATCAAGCTACAGATACCCCAAGACGCACTCAAGAAAACCATAGCTGATCTCAGAGATAGAGTGGATAAGATCAAGAGCGATGCAAACGTGCTTCTCCAGAAATTACAGGTATGAAACATAAGTCTAAGATTTCAATTATATACACAGTGCAGCTTATAATTGTTTTCATATTTCTAGAAGTTTTTGTGGCTGATCACTTGGATGAGCATGTAATCCAGATACCTTTTCAATGCATTTTACTTATCATTTTTGTAACAACAGTTACACTCGTTTTGACTCTCATTAAAGCTTAAGCAGTAGACAAATTTGGAATCGGTACCTGCTGAATGAACATTAAATTTGCTTTTTTATCCAGTCATGAGGATCCTCATCTATATTTTAAAAAACAGGTATCGCACAACTCATAAGTAGTTCATTAGAATGATTTACTACCCTCTGTAAAGTAAGAAAAGCCCAAACTGAACTTTGCTTACACTTTGTCAGTTTCATCCTCTTTCAAGGGTACATTATGAGCTGACTGAAAGTATTTTATTATCATTTATAATCCATTTTTAAAAAAAATTTAAGGGTAGTGACAAGGTACAAGATTCATGCTTCCTGTTTCAAAGGTTAACAAATGAATATAACTAGACTGAGCTGAATCCATAACACTGATTCATTTTGATTTTTATTCTTCTTTTCCATGTTGTTTCAATTGCAGCAAGAGAAGGAAGATGAAATGCTAATAAAGGTCAGACTAGAAGTCAATCAGCAAGAACTTCAACATTTAGATGAATGGTTATCTGGTTTCATCAAACAGCTTGAACCAGATGAAGAGCAAGAGAGTGGTGAAGATGAAATGAGTGCTTCAGACATACAGGAACAACTCCTTCAAAATCATGTAAGATATAAAATATGTGATTCCTTTTTTAAATCCAATTTTATTGTACTAGAAAGTTCACCTTCACTTTTGAAAATGATAGAACTATATGGATAGTAGAATAAATTAGTTCTTTTGACATGCAATTACAATCGTATTATGATTATTGAATTTTGATTGAAATTCTGTCTGAAGTTGGATGACTATATTTTCCACCTGTTCCCATTTCTAGAATCATCAGCTTGAGTTGAGTCGTAAGCTACAGAAGCTAAATGATATAGAGGAGAGTATTGAGCAGAGTTTGGAAGCAGCCACCTGTCAGACACCAGTCCTAGCCGAGCACCTTGATACCACTGTACGGTACCTCCACAACCGCATGGATGCATGCAAGAGAAACCTTGCAGACCAAAGAGAACACCATAGGATGCTGCTGAATACTGAGCGATTGGCTCAGGAGTACCAGAGTGATGTAGCTAAGCTGCAGGAATGGCTGGAACAGCATAGAGGCTTAACATCAACTCCAGGTGGATCAGTGACTAGTAAGCTGCCTCCTGTGGAAGTTGGAGCTGAGATGCTACAGCAGCAGGCAGAACTACAACAGGTTAGTACAGCTCTATTCACGGATGAAGCAGTAAACAGCCTCAAAAATTCAGCAAGAAAAATTATTAAAAGTGGGGACATGAGTGTAGTGCAATTTATATTTATTTATCTTATTAAACACTGATAGGGATGTACCAGTATGCTTAGCAGTCTTTGTTGCAGGCAGCTAACTTTTTCATCCCGAATCGCCGTTTGTTTATATGTAAAATGGTGTCCTATTTTGCTGCAAAGGTGTTTTTGAGGCAGATTACCACAACATGTTTGATTGAGGCTCATCACTTAATTGTTTTGTCATAAAACATCCTCTCCCTCTTCACTTTGTTTTCTGTTACAATTCTTCCCCCTGTTTGTTGTGTTCTACTCTTAATGAGTATTTTTTTCTTCATGTATATAACATTAAGAACTACACCCATAACACATCATGTTTAATGAAATACATAATTATTCAATTTTGATTTCATTCAAATATCAATCAATATTACTGCAAGAATCCAACTTCCAACATAAGACGGCGTAATACTACTATATATTCCGAAATTTTGGTTACCATTTGATTAATGGCTGGTAACAAAGGCTGTTGTCTTGTTATTGTTTACATCCAATTGAAGCTCATTAACATTTTTCATGCACTTTGTTCCCCTTAGTTCCCGTTAATATTTTACGATTTCAGTTTCTGTTATGCAGTGTTATGTTAACCCTCATTCTGCCTCAAATGAATTATTACTGCACTTGTGAAATTCTGGTTTGTGTGTGTGTGTATACATTTTATGTTTTGTTACTGGTATATTGAACTGTTGATCATGCAATATTTAAAAGTTTGTTTCAAGGCATGTTACATCCATAAATCTGAGGATTTATAAAAATCTCATATTTCTAAAATTATTTGGGAATAAAACTTACATCATACATGTAGTCCAGTGGGACAGTGATTTACTCTTAAAAATATTAAAGTATTTCAATTACTGTGGAATAAACAGCTTTAGGAAATCAAATCTCAATCCATCCTATATAAATACAAACAGAGCAGCAAACCTGTTTCTCAAGGCCTAATTTACTGTAATGTTTTAGTTAGAAAGACATATTTTCAATAGTTAGATTATCAGGTATGGAGCTACTATAAATAACTACATGTACTTTCATGCTGAAATATAAATTTGAATGAAAATTGTTTAATCATATTTTGGAATTTTGGAACAGAAGTCTCATATGTATCATTGGTATGTAGTCTATTTTGCTAGTCTCTATGCATTTGTTTGGACATCAGTCTAAAACTGCATGATATATCTGGCTTCTTCAGTATCATTTTTTAATTACTGCTAGAAATCTTGTTTTCCCCATCTGATAAACATTACTTGGGTATTTATGCAGGATTTTACTTGATACAAAATCAATTTCTATAACTTCATCTTTTTTATGATTCAGATTTAAGTAAACAATAAAACTAGAGTTCAGTCTGAAGAACAGCAAGCATCAGCAAAGTCTTTCATTCATCTTCTTGATATTAACCTGGATTCTGATTGATCCTACTTCACAAGAAGTTATAGATACTCCTGTCACTTATGAACAGGTGTCACAGATTTGTAGAAAGCCATTTGTGTTGATATCATACACATTAGGATCAGGAGGGTAGAGCATCACCTTGAAGGGATATAGTAGAAAAATTGTGACATAAACTTTTTTTATTTAAATCTTTTAATCACAATTAAAAACTTTTTCCAGAAAGCACATTTTCCCCACACCTTTGCCCAATTTATATTGATGGTAACATGTAGTTGCAGGTATGCATCAATGTGAATAAGTTTTGATACTTTTCCATATTTCTATATATTTATTTTACATACATTTTGTCCAAAATATCTCTTTTCATAAGTATGAAAAAAATGATGTGGGTGTACAATCTCAGTATTTCCAGCTCTATCTTTGGTGTATAATGGGGGGCTGAATGCCTAAATCAATGACTGTATTACCATGTTCTTCCTCAAATTGTGAAACATATTTGAAAAATGCCAAGATTTTTGTTCCAAAACAAACAAAAATCTTGGCATTTTTCAAATATGTTTCACGTTATACCAATGTACATGAAAAACACAATTTCATGAGATGAACATAAGTGTTGGAACTTCCAAACAGACTAGAATCCAGCAATGATGTACATTTGCACCTGCAATGGGTGGTACATAATATGCACATCTAGGTTAATATGTCATACATTTAGTTTTAATGAATCATGAATAGAATGCAATATTGCATGTCAGGCTATAGAATGACTTGACTCATATGTGTCATAGCTTTCTATGTGGATTGATGCCACTTCCTTCAGAGTGTCTCTATTGTGATTGGGTACATGTATATAGTAAGATGTCTTACTCAGGCTTAGAGATTTGACCTGTTTTGTCATCAAAATAAATTTACATGAAGAAAATAGCTGGTTTAATCATGTTTCTAAATTAGAAATGCCCTTTGTGTGGTAAGTAGGTCACCTATACTAGTTTGTCTCTTCACTTCAAGTTTGCCTAGAAATCTTCGTGCATGGATGATTCAAGCACCATGAATCATTAATTCCCTGGTAAAATCCTCTGTAAGTTCAGACTGATCATGTCACCGGTAGGTTTGCTTCCTGATTACTTTCAGGTTACATTTACATTCTTATTGTGTTTATGAACACTTTGATCATAAACATGTATTATTAGTGATGTATCAAGCTTACATGAGATCATGTAGAGGAAAACAGCCTGAATCATCGACCAACTCAGGAGTTTTGATTTTAAAGCGATTCATTTACATTGCTAGTTTACGGAGAGGATTATATGCAGAAAAAAACTAGTGAGCTAATATCCTTGGAAGATTTGTGTTACTGGAACAAAGGTTAAAAGTAGGATTACCAGATGGCCAGTGAAGGAAGAAAACTGAGGGAAGAAAGAGGACAAACCTCCAATTGAGTCATTGTTCACAACCTCTCCACCCTCTCCACAACAAGCATTATATTGTCTTTCATTTCTATTATTTGGTTACTCATATCCTTTTTATAAACATTTCTGCAACTGAATACATGTGTATGCATTCATCTAATGTTTGGAAACCCAAGTTCTATGGCCTGTTTGACATGGTTTGTGAACAGAAATAAATCTTACTTATCCTTTATTCTTCAGCTAACAGTGCATTCACACTAGAGTATATTAATATGAAATATGAAAAAAAACAACAACATGATAATAATGTCTTTAAAGGAACTAGTTTGGGGAAAGTCAGTTTAAAATGTGTATTGTCAGTTTATGACTTGCTCATGGCTATAAAAAAAGCAAATGTACACACTGAAGAATTCATGTAATATTCAAAGAAAATTATTGTAAAGTAAAACACCATTATTTGCAATCATCATATAAAACGTCCTAGTAGGACTGCATAACAATCATGTGCTGACTAAAGTACACTGTAATAATCAATTTTATGAGACAACATTATGGAGGAACAGTAAATGTACAATCTACAGTATGTGCCAGCTTTAAGAAAGTAGAAATGATAAATGTACTGCATAGCGTTTTTACAGCCATTTTTATTATCCTTTTTACAATATGTTATCATAAAAGTCAGGGAAGTATCTATTCATTGCTTAGAAATAGGAATATGGATCTTGTAATCTCTAATCCATTTAGATACAACATTGAATATTTATTTGTGAGGACAAATATCTGCATGTAATATTGATTAATCCTGTTTTAATGTGCTCAAACTTTGAATTTCATCATAAAACTTATTCTAGTTTCTTGTATTAAACAATGTAGAGTTTAATGATTTTGAGAATTGTTTGTAGCTAATGAGTTTTGTCATGGAAATAACTGGAAGATAATATTGTTGACATGAAGTAATATACTGTTATGTTGTCAGAATATGTCTTACTTATCTTGGTAAGTAAAATGACACAAAGATGTTCTTTCCCTCACACTCAGTTTTCAAACTGAATTCTATTTTATTCTTTTCCTTAAAAATGTTGAGCCCCTTTGACATACTCAGTAGAAATATTGCTTCCAAATTGCATATCCTCACATATAGTTGACTTTTTTGTATAAGATATACTATGATTATAAAAAAGAAAAATTACCAGCTTTACATCAACTATGTAGGTTTTAATGTCTGTCATTCACTATATGTTATCCTTCATTGTTTTCCTTTGAAATAGTAAAGCAATGTAATACCAATAGATTGTGAAAAAGAATATGGTTGCATATTTGAAATTACTCAGTCTATTTCTCCTTCTTTGAAATGATTCTATTTGGCATATCATTATATTTACCCAGTGAAATAAAGAGAACTTTAAATTGGTTAATTGGGCTTTCATTTGTCAAATGAGAATTTCACAAAATTCATAACTTAGTGAACTAGTGGGGGGTTATTGAGAACTGGTGGGCTTGTGGGAGGTTTATGTAGGTGAGAAGATATTCCATTAGTCATATTAGAGAGTATAAATATGGGTAATAAAGCCAATGTGAGCAAATATACATTGTGCATGCTGTAAATTTAGTTGGTGAAATTGAATTTAGCTTTTTCTTGCTATCTCATTTTTTTCTCACATTACCTTAAACTTTCTGCTTTTGTCCTTGAGGAACTTCACTTGTATCAGTAAGGTTGTATCTCATCTGATCTTCACAAAACATGGTAGAAATGCTTATATACTTTGATAATGACTCTCTTATTATAATAGACATTGATTCAGTTAATTTGGTTTTTTTTTTTAATAAAGTGCAAATTTAAATCCATTTTACAGTCTAACATTTGATGTGAAGGTCTTTATTTGAGATCATATATTGACCCAAGAAAACTGAAGAACTGTTCATACAGGTAGGGCTATTAGTGTTCTCCTATAGTCTTTCTTTTCCCTGAAGTTTTCCAACCATTTGTCTATTTCTCCTTTTTGTGTTTCCCCACCCCTTTCTTTTTTCACCTCTCTCTATCTCTCTCTCTCTCTTCCTCTCCATCTCTCTCTTTTCTCTTACTGTATTCATTTAACGTATTATAAATACAACACTTTTTCTCCTCTCCTTCTCCCTTTCAGTACATCTGACTAATCATAATTGGCATATGTTCCAGCAATCAATATAAGATCATGCAGGTGCAGGCTATAAGCACACTCCTTCCTGAGGGTCATTGTTCACAATAGATCAATTTAATGATGTGTACTCATAAACGTGTGCCATGCAATAAATTGGATTTTATTGGTAGAATTATATCTGGCCTTATTCAAGAAATTGATATTTTTTTCCAATAAAAGAGGTATGAGATTTTCCCCACTACCTTTAATTTTTTTTACACTTTGGGAATATCCATGAAAAGAAAACTATGGAAGAAAAAAAAATCTTCTATATTAATCTTGATTTATTTATTTTCTTTGTTTTTTACGATGGCAAAATGTCAAGATATATTTCAAAATCTTAAGGGAAAGCAAAGAAGTAAATGTTGTTTTTAAAGATATGATTCTGTTATTAATCCTTTGTAGCAATTTTACCTGTTTCAATATCTTAATACCATTATTAAAATATGACATTTTGTGGTTTGGCTCAATAACTTTTGGTTCAGAGCTCTAGAAAATATACCAGATGCATGAGTAGAAAGAGCACAAATTTCTGTACATACTATGTCCATTTTTGCTGCCTGACCATACTGCGTTTGATGTCAGGAATTTTAAAAACAGAAAATGAGCTTTAAAATCCTTAAATTAGCAACAGTGAAGATGATCAAAATCATTGTTTTATCTAAATTGGCAATTTTTCCAACATTTTGACAAAATTGCCAACCATGTATATTGCTTTCAAAGACATTACATCTTTAGAACCATGTAGCATTAAAAGGAAAATATTATTGTTGCCAATTTGAAGAACAAAATGTGATCAATTTAGCCCTTAAATAGTTTCTGTCCTGAAAGGGTTAAAAGAAATTTATTTTCCTAGAGTAAGTGAGATCAAAGCAATCATTTCATGTACCTATGGGTATGAGATGATTAAACTAAAACATTGATTGCCTTGATATTAGTCTCAATAACACAACGTGCCAATTAGAAGTGATTATACCAACCTTCCTATGGCCCGTTATTCACCCTTGAACTGAGCAAACAATGTGAATGTCATTGACAGTTAATGGAATATGGACATTTGTCTATTAAGCTACGTGTCTTTGTTTTGGAATCATGTGTATTTTAGAGAACAGTAGTTATTTTACATGTAATAATATATGATTGACTTAAGTAGCATTTTATAGCTTAGGAGAACATGATTTCTGAACCAGCAAGGTAATTGATAAGACAAATATGTTTATAATATATAATTCAAATGGCATTCTTTGTTAGAAATTTATAAAATGTTTTTACTGTTAAATTAAATTCCTTCATTTTTTTCATTAAATATTTTTGAATATTAATGCATTTTATAGATGAACAAGCAAACATGGATGTTTCTCAACAAATATTAAAATACCACTAGGCCTATATCTTACATTTCCTTTTTTCTTTAGCAGACCACACCCTCTAACTATTATAAAGTGTCTGTTGTTGGCATTGGCATTGACAAAAAACAATGGAATAGTAGACATACTGTGTAACTAATTTGGTGGGTGTTAGTGGTTTATTCAAGCAAATCACGGTTTGAAAAGAACTCATCTCTTAACTTAGAATCAAGGACTTGAATAAAGAGATTAACTTAGATGTATAGCACTTATGCTCACATCACACACACATGTAAATACACGCACTTACACACTTACACACATCCAATCATCATTCATTCATTGAATCATTCAGGTGTGTATGTTGAGGTCGTTGCCTTGCTAGCTGTGTGTGCGTGATGGTCTTCACTCAGATCTCTGTTGATATTGCTGGAGGGAGGATGTGTGCTGCATGCTAGCTGTATTCATAATTCTGTATGGAAAGATTATTTTCAGCAATCAAAACCACCTGCCTTATGTATCACGTGTACTACTAGATGCAGCTCAACACAAAACATCACTCATATTTAGTACAATGAGTTAACGGTCTCTTTGTGTGTGAAGGGAGATGGATGTCATAGATGCACTGAGCTCATGTTAGTGTTACAGCTTTCTTGTTACAGGATTTGTTATGAGAGTCGATATAGAGCTGTCTCTATATAAAACCAGCATTGTCAACTGACTGACTTATTGATGCTAGAAGAGATTTGTTGGATTTAAGAAGAGGAATCAAGCATCATCTATCTATATTCTTTCTGACCAGTATGCTCTCCCATCTCCATTCTGTGGATGACTTGCTTATTGTTTATACATTGCTCTGATGGAATATAGTTGCTGTGGAATGATCAAGGCTGCAATCATGTTTGTCTGTATCATGGACTGTTTTCCTGGAAAGAAAGTTTTGAGGCAAATCATGGAGGAATAATTATCTCACTGAACAACCTGTACTTTGTTTTTGGATTTCATACTCTTGGAATATATGTATCACCATCATTTTATGTATTTTGTATTATACAAATTGATAACCTGGGACAGATAGAAAGTCTTATTGATATGTGAATGAATACCTAATCTGTGTAACTCAACGCAAGCATCATACTCTGTAATCCTTCACATCCGCACACCACATGCACATTGGTGCTATCAAGCCTTCCAGAGGTTGGAAACAACAATTAGTGTTTGTGTCATCTTTTCTTGTTCTGAAAGTACACTTCTTAACTTTACAAAACTGAAGAAAAGGAAGAGGATAGTAAGAGGTGATGACCTGGCACTGACCTTACCCCTGACCGATAAGACCTCCAAGACCTCAGAAAATCTGGATGCATAATCATGCTCTCCTCCCCGATCACCCCGAAGCGTCGGACTTTGGTTCCGCTTGGAAATGTAAGTTGATCCCTCCCCTATCCCTGACCAAGATTCTGATCTTATGTGATTTCAATAGGGGTTATATTCTGCCTAATTTAGTAGCTTTTGACCTGATATAGGTTAAGCTGTTGGAGATGAAGTGATTCCTGTTTTTAACTTCAGAAATAACAACACCACACATTTACTACATCTTGCTGTTATACATGTAGCTTACAGATAATAGAACTGGGTGTATTATGGTATTGGCTTTTTAAAAATATTTTGTACTTTGCAGCTTGATTATGGATAATCTGTAACTACATTTTAATTGGTAATAAGAACTTTCCTTTTTCCCCCTTGCCTGCTCAATTGTCTTATTACTGCCTCCTTACTGCTTTTCCTTATTTGTTCACTTGTAATCATAAATCTCAATGGAGAATGATTGTTTCAGGTTGCCCCTGGGTCATTAGGTCTATTATAAACACTGTCTGAGTACTGCGTAGTGCACCATACACTACCATATTCACAGGTATACCACTTTTTACAAGTAATGCAAGTTATAAAAAATCTATTTTATTTATTTGTTACATCATTAAATGAAACTATTTTCCACTAATGATTTCTGCACAGTATGAAGAAAGTTCTGCAGATTGATGCCTGGTGATTTCATATTAGCAATAAAATGAGAAAAGGCGGTTAAACCAGTATTTTTCTCACAAGTGTGCACTCAACATATGAAGTTATAAGTAAAGTTTATCAAACTTTCAGAATACCTGCTAAAACTCAAGAACTACCTTCAGTGCACCATCATGGACCTCAATTGAATGTAATTATTAATGAAGCTGGTAAAACATTGTGCTTTGCTTCTATTAAATCCGTACATTGGTATGCTTAGAACAGAGAAATGACATTATGTACCATTACCAGTCAGCTTGCCATCTATCATTCTATCAAGTTTGTTTACCATTTGGATTTTGAAATGTAGATAACCTCTCAACCTCAAATCATAATTATTTACAAGCCATGGGACAACTTGTTTGCAATCTAAATGAAACTGGAGCCTGTTTTGATGCTTCATGATGTTTCCCACGAGAAAAGAATTTAGAATATCAAGAAGCTTAGTTTCATATTCATCTCCAGATACCATTAAATGTAAATACCAGTTGGTTCCTTAGATAGATTTGTAGCCCATTTGTTGTATATTTAAAATTTCCCCTTTAACAAGCACTTTAAAAACATAATACATTTAGGGCCTTTTAGACCTAGCTTCTCAATTATTTCACTATTTCTGTATAACTACAGGTGTGTAAATATTTGAATTATTAGTTATGATATAAAATGTGTATATATTATATTTCTTTATCAATATCTCTCTACAATTTCAAGAAAATAACACAAAACATGTTATATTTATGCAATGAAAGGAGTAGACAAAGTAGATGCAATAGTACTTACTAACCCTCAAACGTGTCATTTTGAGATAAATACATTTGATTGTTATCATTACAAGATGATCAAGGATTATTAGTTGCCTCCATCATTTCACCAACTCATTTTATTTCTCTATTTGATGCATGCAATGTATGGCAGACATGGTTGTCACTTTATTGCCTTGACCACCCCCCCCCCCCCCCAAGCATTGGTTGTCTCCATTGTATTTTTTAGACAACTGGGAAAATATCATTGTTGAATGATAAAATATACAGAGCAAGCTAAGCAAAGTACAGAAATATGTTTTTAGTCTTTTTGGCTTCCCTTACATTGTTTTCTTTTGTTATGTTTCGATACAGTACCTTGTTTTTCTTCTTCTTTTGTTATTCTTTTTATTGACCTTTGAAGGTTAGTATGAAATAATGTTATTACTGGCCCTCTGCTCAATTCACATTCTTTTTGTATAGTGATATTTTGTCTTCAACTCAAATTATTGATGAAAGGTATTTATTTGCTTGCAATGTCTTTTCATATGAAAAAATGTTTGTAGAGTTGTCTGCTTCCAAAAAGAAGTACTACATGTATGTAAGCATATTCAAATATCAAATAACACATGTCTAGATCTGCATTTTTATCACATTTTCCTAATTTCCTTTAAATCTTTTGCAGATTTATAGTAAAATTCATATACTGATGTAATATATTTTTTAGAAATTCAAGTCTTCAAATGTTTCAATATAAATGGATGGTGTGAGGCTTTGATCACAGAATAATGTGATGTGTATTTGGCATGATACACTTCATCTACCATGCATGTGAAGTCTGAAGAAGGAACTGCACTTCACATAGCATGATAGATCCCTACAAATCTGTATTACACACCCCATTGACAACAATGCATCATGATGATGATCTGTGATAGGATTAAAATGAAGAGTTACTTATCCAATGATCCTTCTATGTTTCTTTGAAGTAATCCTACTTCAGGGATTACAGGACAATTGTTCATGTGCCTTCATATGGAATAGTCTGAGCAGAGAAGGTCTTCTTTTAAAGTTTCTGAATTCTACATGTAAATGTAGAGCATTGAGTTTTCAAAATATGCTTTCTTTCTTTTTATGCTATTCTCCCAGTGATTGATTAGTGGATGATCCTTGTACAAGTGGTTTATCAATGAAATATCATGGACATATTTTAATTTTAAAGAAATTATGAAAAATCCCACTCTAGGATTAACACAACAATTTAGAGAGTTTTTTACAAAGTAAATGAAGAAGAATGTGCAAGTGTGACATGATTATGATCGAAGAACTTGCAGAATGACGTCATTGCTTGATTTAAGCATCCCCCAGCTTGCCCCAGTGATGGGTTCATCAGCAAGACGATGGTAATTAGAACATTTATTATTAATGAAAGATGTGTGAAAAGATGGGTCATGGATGTATCATTGTAAGATGCATTAGACCAGTGTGTAATTGTTTATTGAATCTTCTTGGTATTCATTGATATCTTGATATCCATGAATATATTGATATGAAAATAAACCACCACTCAAGAATTTCATGGAAGTATTTTGGGGGTAAAATTGCACATTTTCTTGATTCTGAAATCAAATTCATTCATTTCTTAAAAATGAATACATTTTTTAAATGAAGTATACATGTAGGTTCGCTAGACAGACAAAAACAAAATGATTCAAAAATAATTTATTTTTATTGTTGGAAGAAAATTGTTGTTGACATCAATCTTCATTAATATCACACAAAACTAAAAACTTGTATGCTTAATTACTGATAGTATCATGTACAAATATGGCCATGCATCGTCAGCGATCAAAACATATTGCATAATGACCCATATTCTTCATCCCATGACTAATACAGACTGCAAAGAGGACTGAAATAATGAGGGATTAGTTTGATCAATATTGGGTGCATACATTATTAGTAAACATAAAGTGAATCATTTGCTATCTAGTCTGTTAGATTTTTATCATGCAAATGGTATCATTTGAGTCAACATTACATGTCAAGGTATGAGTAGAGTGAAAAATTTGATACCTTTATGAAACATACTTTGTTGTGTGAAGATGTTTTTATTTAGACATAAAATTATTAATGCTGATTTATTGTCAATAGTGTATCATTAGTGATCGCTTATGTGATGGAATTTTAAAAATTCTTTGTATTGCTTCTTAAAGTGATTGATTAACTTTGTGAAAAATTGTAAAATCAGCTCAAATGCCAGTGAATTGTGTGCAGTCCCCTAACTACATATATAATTAAGGATATGTGAAAGTATGAGAGAAAACGGAACCCGTTTACTATCCTAAAAAAGAGAAAATCGCGATCAATCGCTAGCGCAAATCGCTCGGCTTCTTCGCTGCGCTGCAGTCACAAAAACCAAGCACCAGCGCTTGGCGATTTCAGAGCGGGTTTCCAGCCCGTACGGTATTCTGTGATAGAGCGAGGTATGCCAACCGTGAGAGTTCTTTAGGGTTCGGTGGTACTCTATCCCGACATCAATGTTCAATCGTAAATATCTTGATATATAAACGACTGATCAGCTTATAAAACTCAGGTGATTCCTGTCTGAGCTAAAGGTTTGCAATTATGATTACAGCATTAGCTGGAACATTGATTTTTTTTTTTTCAATCCTGGGCAAAGTTAATCAATGCCTTTAAAATGAATTTTAAACTAAAGGTTTCCATTTTGTCCTTAATCATATAGTTTATGATTACTTTACAGAGGTGATCGAATATAGATTTTTGGTTTTGGTGGAAATTATTGAGAAACCATGTATTCTATGAACATTGAACCAGGTATGACTTCTCTACCCTTATCTTGACTTAAGACTTTTGAAAGAATATGTGCTTTGTTTGCAGCAAGTATAATATATCGTGGCAATGTTGGACATTGTTTGCCTACAGTCACCATAGTCCATACCAACGTGTGTAAACAGCCGCATAAAATAGGACAAAGGTATGGTCAGCTTGGAAAGGTCAGCTGTGTTGTTCCATTGGTTTTTTCATGCCACGTTTCACTGCAGTGTTGATTTCACATATCTTTGGATTTACTGAAAGGAAATATTTAACATAATCATTTGACACAGATCAGTCCAAAGTTTTATGGACTGTCAGATAAGAAAGAAAATTAATCATTTAATGAAATATTTTTCAAGAGATAATATAGATACAGACAAATATTTGGACTGCAGGAGGTGTAGAATATTTTCAGGTAAAAGAGAAAAAAATGAAAATCCTCATTCACATCACTACATCATAATTATTTGCTTGAAACTCTCCAATTTTTAAAGAAATTTTAGAATAGATTATGCAAAATTCAGCTTTAATGAGAACATTTTCAGAATAGTACCTAAAATAAAATTCGTGCAATTCTAGCAGTGGAGACAGACAGACCTGTTCTGTATTCTCAGTTGTCAATACAGGCACCTCTAACAATGCTTCAGACTTTCATATAAAAATATTTTCTGCTTTCATGGACAGCTTTGAGAACTAGCAAGATAAGAGTATCACATAATCTGATGCAGATGCCTTGGTTCTATAAAGTACATGTAATGTCTGTGATTGTTCACTGATTATGACTGGTCTTTCTTTGAAAATTCTTGAGCAATATCAAGTTTTGAATATAATCTTGTTTTGAATAGTTATATCAATTACAAAAACTTAAGTAATGTATATATCGATCGACTGGTCTAGTACCAGGACTGGTTACATATAAACTTTCATAATTATGCACATTATAAACCCTTAACATGGAAACAGTCACTTCATTTTCCCCCAGGTTTGTTTTTAGGGAGATCTTGAGATCAGTGGGTAGTCTCAAACTGTTGGGGATGTGTGTCGAGGGACCCTTTTAATAAAGACAATTGATGATTTTTGATGTGGACAGAATGCATAGTTCTTAGTTGGTGTGCGATTTTTCAATGTAATTTCAACTTGCTGGTATACTCAATATGAAGAATGTTCTTGCCATTACATTTGTGGTGTGCAAAATACACGATGGTGGTTTTTGCAAATAGAGTTTACTCCCTGTATCGGTAGTCTATACATGATTGCCAATATTACATTGAACACATTGAGAAATAACCACCAAGTGCATTTGTGCAACCATTACAATTAGATTTGAAAAATATGAAGAATATTCTTGCCTTCGAAATACTGAATCAATGATGAATATCTGTATACTTCAAATATAATTTTATAGTTTATAGTTATAGTAGCATAGCTTGAAGGCTTTACCAGGCCTTGAACAGAATGAAAGGGTTTTTGCTGATTGAATCCAAGTTTTATACCATATTTCTCTTTTGAAATGGAGAGGAGAATGACCTACATGGGGGTTTGAAACCCCAAAAGGTATTAAAGGCACTACATGTTATGGACATTTTAGTACGTCTTCTCTTGTTACTAAATCATGCATCTGTTTCTATACATTTCAACCTCCCATAATATGACGAGTTTTCAGCGAAATTATTATGGTGTAATGTAGTGTGTTAGAAGAGAAATTTTCAAACTATGGTTTGGCTTAGGAACCACATAAGTGTGGATACCAAATGGACATAGAAGAAAGTTTTTTTTTTTTAAATTCTGTATTTTGTGTCCCCATCAGTAATATCATCTTTCATGCAATATTCTTTGAAAATCTTTCTTTCCTATACAGCAAAGAATGATACAGTGTAGACATAGTAACTATATGCATACAGAAATTCACATGTAGGCTATAATTTTTCAGACCTTTGATCTACATGTATGACTTTCATTCTCTCTGATGATCTGTGTCAACACAGAGTTAAATGTTATTTAAACAATTACATTGAACAGACAGACATGTGGGTACAATTGCAAACATCCAAAAGATGAGGGATTCCACATGGCTGTATTGTAAGTCCTGTATGATTCACAATATCCGTCCAATAATTGAATAATGACTCTTGTCCTCCTCTTGGTGGACTCGTCTCCTATACTATCGTGTGCCTGCCATTGAAAGGAGTGAAGAAAATTGCCATATCCTTATTATTCTATCATATTCCAGAGTTATATTCTTGGGTGTGAATACTTTATCAGTTTTAACTTGGTATTTGTATTCTTCCATTCCCCCCCCCCCCCCCCCAACCATTTACCCCTTGTCTTCTTGAGCAATAACATACAATCAAAGAATTACAATCCTACAAGTTTGTTTGATTTTTAAAATGAATTCAAGATCTACCCTGTAGCAATATCATACAAGATTTGTAGATCCTGGATTGGATGCATTCATTGGATTAGTATTATATGGTATGTACCATGTTAAAGTGGGCAAATACTGTGTGTTCATTGCCTGACTTGGAATCTGTGCTATATTCTCAGATTTTCACCATTCTGTGGATTTAGAGATCATTCTGTATTGTTCTGTATGGACTTGGCTATCCTCTGTGATGCCTTTCACAGACCTGCTGTACCTGCCATACCTGTCACTATTCATAGGTCATACACCATGGATATAATGCAGTAATCTAATCAGGTCATACAACTCAAGATGTATTCTACAGCTGTATGAATGAATGAATGTTTATTATTGTTTTGAAAATTAATGAGTTTGTAATTTGCAGGAAATGGAAACATGATAAAAAAAATATATAAAAAGAAGAAAAAGGATTAATTCTGCATCATTTATCAGGCAGCAAAATCACATTAACTTAAAAGCAGAACTCTTTTGTGACCATCATGCATGTGGGTTGGGAATACAAGCTCAATTTTCCTTTTTGCTTGTGACTTAGATATTGTACAATTTCTACCAAAACCATGTGACAAATATTCAGTTGTAGAACTGAACATGAAGTGAAGGTTCAATTCATCATGTTAAGATATATCAGTTGCTCAGAGCAAGAAGATTGTTTGCAGCCATCGAACACAGAGCTTATGTCCTGACTTTCAACAGATGACATTTTCTCACATTACCAGAACTCAGAATTATATTTAATATCTTCCTACAAGGCATGGGTTAAAACTGATAGGATTTGCTTTGCTTCTCATTACATACCTAATATAATAGCAAGGACAAGACTTTCTCATGTTTTAGCAGTTATGGTCACTAGACTTTTGGAAGATGAGTTTATCAGAGAAAAATTTTATAAAAATGGGCATACAAAAATATTTTTGAAAACTTTGTTTCCCTGTGTGATAGATGTATTCAGGTAGCTTAACTATGCACTTCTAGAAAAGGCATTTATTGGTCAGAACATGTTTTTGTTTTATGCTAATTACATCATTGGAATGTCATTTTCCTAGTGGGAACATGGAATTTTTGCCACCCCTGATTGATTATTATGTTTCTCCATCCACCCAGCATACTGAGTAATTGATGGCCATACCTAGCAATAAAGTCAGAGATAGCTTGTTACTTGAGAAGGCCATCATACTCACAGCAGTCCTCTAAAATAATTGCTCTCTATTTCTGGTGATAATGAAGTCCAGTTCTACTCATAACCCTGAGAGCTGAGACCTTGTTTCAATATTCATTCACAATTAATCAAAACTGGACAGATATATGGATGTGGACCTGTGGTATGGGTCAAGGCTATTGACTATCTCTTTATTATTCTCAGTGGAAATACTGATAGCCTGTTGATCTAATGACCCTTTCAGCTATATATTCAATTGAAATTGTCTTTTATAGTGCTAGATTTAGTTAGAATCTTTGATTGATTGTCATGAGAGATAGGCCTTCATGTTTGTTTACCCATTGCCTACAGGAACTGGGGAGTCCCAGTATGAAGCCTATGGAAATTAGAGTATTAAGTAGCCAATGGGTTAACACCTAAATAGTAGTAAAGAACTTAAGGATTACTTCTTCACTTTTGTGCACTTAACTTGTTCATAAACCAAGAGCCTCACACACTTGTATTTATGTCAATTTATTCAGAATGTGAAATATTATGAGTTTCCTTTAGTTTTTTTCATATGTGTGTAAATTTGCAATTTTCAGACAAATATTCTTTTGATATCTTTCAAGACTTGCTTCACATCTTCATTAAAAAACCCTTTAAGACTTCATAGTGTGCAGTTGTTCCTCTATACATGTATTTGTATATTTATCTATAATTTTATACACACATACCCTACTACCAGATTAATATGAGCAAGCTTTGAATATTACTGGTGTGCAGGTCAAGACAAACTGAGACAGACCCAACAGGTAGCCCTCATTATTGCAACACTTTCTCACATAAGGTGTGTTGCCAAGTCAACAAATTCTATCGTTTTATGGCCACATGCTGCTTCTGTATATGATAAATCATCCAGCATTTACAAACTATTTTTCATTGTGAAAATTGATTTAATCTTTATATCCTTAGAATTAATAACCATGTAAATATAAGATATCATTGTATTTTTACCCAAACATCCGATTCCCTTTAAAACATAATTTTATTTAGCTGTTGACTAAAACTGAAGAAAAAAAACACAGGTTTTTTACATTTTATTTTTTGTTAGAATTGTTTTACAATTTAAGTAACATTGCATTAAGCCTAAACTGATTATATCAGTATTTTGCAGTCTCAGATCTCTATTTTATACCAAGACATACACTCTCATATTGTCTTCCTCTTATTTTACAAATTGATTCTGACAGCATGGCATGTATGAAGACTAATCTGCCTCAAGCCTAATGCAATTTACCTGCATTACAAAACAAAGCCTTCATATGACAGCCTGTGCTACAAGTTGCTTTATTGAAAGATGCAAGGAACAAGTGATTTTATTGTTCGGATTTTAAAATAATATGAGTCATTTTCTAAGTCACTGAGCAGTTATCCACTTTCCCTCTCTGTTAAACAGCATGGCGCTTTTAACCCACTGAATTGAATAAGGCTAAGAGGTTGAGGTATCTCAAGCTGGAATGAGGAAAATCTAATTGTAACCAGTGGGTTATTCATGCCACATTGATTTTATTTGTTACATTGTTTGGGGCCTTCCTTAATAGTAAAATAATCTTGATGTTATTATCATCATGGAGTGATTTTACTACTATTTATAATGATAACAAATATGTTGAAAGTGCACACTATGATGTCACTCAAGGTGCTACGTAGTAATCTCTCCTTTTGTGTAGCATTGATATGAATTATCGAGAACGGTCAATTGTTGAGGAATTCATGCTTTTGTACTTGAAGGTATTTTTTTGATAAAGTATCAAAGTGGTTGTAATTGTTCATAACTTACACTGCTTGATAAATCGTCTTGGAGTCCCAATCACTTTGGGAGGCTTTTCATCATAGCTAATGTATATGTAAAATATTTCTTGTAAACAAAAAGCATTAATTGCTAGTGTGAATCATGAATGTACATGTCGGTTATCAGTGCCATTACCGGTAAGTATCTGTAATGACTGTCAGAAACTTAAGCTGTTGATTATATGAAAGCAATTGATTGTATTTAGCCACAGACTTGCATAAGCTTTAATTGATTAGTCCCAATCCTCATTATATTCCAATTT
Organism: Heliocidaris tuberculata; assembly: GCA_025618425.1. NCBI lineage: Eukaryota > Metazoa > Echinodermata > Echinoidea > Camarodonta > Echinometridae > Heliocidaris > Heliocidaris tuberculata. Next base: position 1,628,027 of record CM046834.1, read on the forward strand.
ACTTTCTCATTATGTAGTATATAGAGAATGAAACCTATGTAGCCTTAGGACTAAGATGGACTGGTATCAATGATGCAGCTGTGTTCCTTTTGTGGGTATTATCAACATAATAATCCTTGTATTTAGTGGTGGTCATTGACCTCATCTGTGTCATTGGTGTGATGAATTAAAATTCATGAAATTTTTAGTATATATCAAAGTTTGAGCTGTTTGCTTGTTAAATATAACCAAGTTGCCACTTTGTGTTGGATTGATGGCAATTAAAAACATTACTTGTATTTTTTATTAGAGTTTCCTCTTTATAAGATTTCCTTCATAATAGTTTCTTTATTTGTTCTGCCATTGTGGTGCCAAGGTGGACTTCACTTTTATATTGTAGGAAAATACCATGCTAAGCTTAATTGAATAGTTTCATGTTCAGAAATAGTTTGAAGTTTGTTTCTTCTAGGTGTGCTTATTATTGATTACATAAGAAGTATTTGATCTGTCTCTCATGACACATTCTTATGTAGAGAGTTATGTTTACCTATCTGCTTATTGGAGCATGATGTCTGTCTGGTATTTCATTTGGTTTATGTGTCTCATGACCCTAAGTGTTAAAGTATTAAGGATATTTTAGCCTAACCTGCCAGGCAAACTAATTTTCTTCCCCACTTCCCATGGAAATCAGCCTAGTCAAGAATGGACCTTTTCACTTCACCAAGCCATTAAACATGTCCTAAATATCCTACTCTGTGCCATTCTTTGCAGATATAAAATTCTAATTGTTCAGTCTTCTCTTCCTACAGACCAATTGCCCTTCATCTTTACCTCAAGCAAATGTGATGTGACATAGCCCCCTCAAGTTGATAATCTTCATATTATTAAACTTAAAAGTTTATATGATCTAATATCATGGTTATACAAGAATACATTGTTCACTAAATGTCAACAAAATACTAATAAAAATGTATAGATACATTTATTTTTATAATAATATCCTCTAAAAAGATACTAATACATTTGAATATTAGCGTAACTAATTCATAAAATGTGCATATTTTCATTCAGAAACTGGAAGAGGAGCTGTCAGCCCACCAAGCCTTGGTGAAGTCTGTAGCTAGACGGGGAGCTAAACGTAGGATACCATCAGACAACAATGAAGAAAGTAAAGGGATCCCCTTGGATCTGGAGACAGACCAGGAGCTGGCAGAACACAGGTCCAAGTGGGAAGAGATCTCCAGGCAGGTTGCTGAGAAGAATAGACAACTGAATGCATCATTGGAATACATTAGGCCACAGGTTTGTATTATTAAATGCTTCATTGGAATACATCACACCTCAGGGTAATGTTAATACATCATTGGAATACATCACACCACATGTTTGTAGAGTAATGGTTGATATCATTAAATGCATTATTGGAATGATATACGTTGGACCACAGGTTTGTATTATTAGATGCATCATTGGAATACATTAGACCACAGGTTTGTTGAGTAATGACCAGGATTATTGAAGGTATCTCTTTAATTATCATATTTAAGTATGAAGACTATATATTAGTTATACAAGTAGTATGTCTTCCTTACATTATTTCAGTTTTGAAGTGTACCTACCCACTCCCATAAATTCTTGTTCATACATGACGCCATAAATCGCCTCATAAAAACCACATAGATCCTAAGCATAGTGTATATCACAATTCATTATAACACAGAGTACTTGTAGTGGCCTTATTTCATGCAGCTACTTTGTCTATAGTTCTTTTTCTTTTTAGACAGTTGTTAGCAGCATGTCTGAAAAAAGCTTTAGAGTGTTTGTTGATGATAATCTTGGTTATATTGATATTTGCTTTTCCTAAATTTAAAAGAGTATAAGGCTATGATAGAAAATAACATCCATTATTCAATTCAATTCCATTGGAAATGTATTTCTTATAATAATTTTGGTTTATGATAATATGGAATTTTAAGACTGAAGGAAATCAGATATTTTGTGGTAGCATGACAGCATAGCTTGTTATTGTGATGAAGGATATAGTTACTGTGGTATGATATGCTTGATTGATAATAGTTGTTGATTTAGGACATGAAGTGTGACTAGAATCAACTATTTTCTATTAGGTCCTTGTAGTTCTGGTACATTGCTAGATGCTATTTTGATGACAGGGGTCATTCTATTAATCATATGTTTGTTTTTGATATCCCACTAGGAGGCAATACTGTGACCAGGAAATAATCTATAAACAGTACTCGTTAGGTTTTCTCATTTGAAATTGTGAATGATGTTTGAGTTAGGCTTACTTTGTCGTCTCTGTTCTAGGCATATACAGTTTCTGTAAAGCCAATGGTAAGAGGGGGAAATCTTGTGTTCTTGTTCTTCTTTTCCTCCTTGTGAAAAGACTTCATTCTTGAAAACATAGTAACGGTTAGCTAAATGAGCCTGGTCATTTTATCATTTGTTTTCACAGGTATCTGCCATCACTATGACAACCAGAAGACAAGAGAATTTAACAATTATAGCAAAACTGATAAACATGCTAACATGTTTATTACCTGTGCATAATTTGAATCGATACATATATCTTGGTGTAAATCACTTTAACCATCATATTTTTTGGTGAACTCTTGCCTCCAGTTCTTATACAAAATAAGAATGGTTGGGGTCATAAGACAATTGCCAGTACTAAATTTTACCTAAACATGCAGAGGTTTGAATTGATGATTATCATGTTTGTGTGGTTGCTAGGATACTCCGTTTGTCCATCACCTGCCAGCCAGGAGAAACCTTCAACTAGATGTCCTGAATCACAATGGTGAACTAGAGGAGGATCTAAAGACATCTCTTGATGCTCTCAATCAATGCTGGGCTAAGATGCAAACACAGGTAGGTCTCAAATTCCATTCATGTGTGTCTTAATTACAAAGAACAAGTGATAAAACCTTCCTGTTGGTTCACTTTTAGGATTAATTTATTTATGTATTCATTTTTATCATTGCTGTTTCTGCATATCAACAGCAAGTTAAATTCCTTTTCAAATCATATCAAATGGTGCATAAATAAAATAAAACAATTGTGCAGTATGACTCTACTTGAAAGAAGTCACATGCAATGGCTATTTATATAAGCATAACCTTGATAATTTAAAATCGACTGAAATATTTTTATATGAATAAGAAGAAAGAGAACTGATGAAGCAATAATGTTCCCCCCTTTGCACACATACTTTACTTATAAAAATGAGATTAGTGTATGCGGACAGTAATTTGAATAAATATAAACATGTACTTGCTTTGCATGTAGTGTGTGAGAATTAAGTTCATAATTATAATGGCAGAGAATCAAGCAACCAACTTGTGAAATTCAAGTAAACAGAACCTCAGATTTTTGCTATTGTTTGCCATAAATATCTCTTTCTATTCAGGTTTTGAGTAAACACTCCTACACACTCCTACACAAGCTGCATACCTGATGCTCACTGCATTCAGGTGTAACCTTGTCTTGTATTTGTTTTATGGCCCAGTTATCCATGAATATTACTCAGAAAAAAACATCAGAATGGGGAAGCTCCTTGGATTTAGTCACACACCATTTTACCATTGGAGCCAGTTTTTTCCCTGTTATCACCTACTTTTACATTCAGATGTTTGTCTTCTAGAGACCCCCTCGTTTCAATTTACATATTTCTTTTAATAGTATACATATGAACTGCATTTCAAGGTTTATATTGATGATTGAATTATGCCGCACTTTCTAAGATTTATCGTGATCAAATATATAGTCACATGTAGATAATCTACAAATAGTAGATATGCAGATATTTAAATTAATTGATTGCTATTAGAAAGACCTAAGGGGATACCCATAAAGTACTGAAATTGTGGTAAAAATATGAGGTTTGGATAAGTAATATAATTATGTGGTATTTTTCACATTCAGTTATTTCCTAACTGTTTCCTGAGCATTTAATTTAGTGGTCAACCATCCTATCACCAACACATGCTTTACACAAGATACAACAAATTCTTGAATATTAACACAGCATGATATACAACACATATGCACTGATCTCCCAAATAAAAGGAAGAACTTTGTATTTTCTTTAATATGCAACTTCACTTTCATCATGAATTTATGAAAACTTAAAGACATGTTTACAGACTATCACTTTATTGACGTGTGAGTTTTATTTCACCTTCAGTTATTTGTTTATCATTGTCATATATTGATGAGTGTTCATACAGACTAAGCAAGAAGAATTAGCTTTAGTTAGAATTATCACTTTATGCATTACACTCATGTCTATATCTTGAGTGGATAAAGAATGTGCACAACAAGATTTATCAATACTGTCATTCAAAAAAATATTAGCAAATGGTCAACTTGATTTCTTTTGCAAATAGAGTTCATTAGAAATACTGCACAATTTTGCTGAATTAAGCTTTTTTTGTATGGACGGCTGGTTCATGCATTGATTGCTGAATGCTTTTTTTTTGGGGGGGGGGGGGTGGTACAAGTACAAAGGATGAAAAATTACATGTTTTTTAGGCAGCAGATCCATGGAAAATAATAGAATCTGATCAATAATTCTCAAACAATAGGCCTAGGGGAAAATTCACCTATTTATACAGGCAGTATCCATTTAAATCTTCCCCTTTACACTCTCTTACATGTGGATGCATAAAAACTCTTTCCCATTTGCCCTTGCCATATGTGTTGAGTTGCTAAGTGGAGAAGATACACATGTATTGATGCACAATCTATTGATTCTGAAGGTGATGATGTGGAAGAAGTGTGGCTGCGTATTGCATGCATTATAATTAGATACTGATGGGAAAGGGAATATTGTTTGTGGCTTTGATTCTTGTGAGGTCTGATTTCATTGTTTATATGATTGCTTATGGAGATATGATTGGGTTAGGTTGTTTTTTTTTTGTACTGTGAGTATTAGGAAGATTTACCTATATTTGATTATGAAAGATTTTGCATTTGCTTTGCTTGATTTAATTTATTTCAATATAATGGAGTACTTCTTAATGTTTTACCATTCTTGTAGCAATTTTTTCTTTAAAATAAATGCAGTATGTATTTTCCTGTGTGTGAATATGAAGTGTATGCTAATGGTGAGTGAAAGCTAGAATGAGAGATGGAAACAGTATGCACTGAAACAAAAGATGAGTGAAGTCTGAAGATGTGATTCATATATTTTAGTACCATCCCCCATTCCTTCTTGTCTTGATATGTTTGCTCACATGTTCAGATAGCAATTTTCTTCTATAATGGAAATACAATGATTTAGGGATGTGCAAACTTATGTAGATTTTTAAAAAGGAAATATGAAGGAAAATGTGTATAAAGAAGAGGTTAGTGCATTTTCATTGATGAATACATGCTTCATTACAAGTGACAGAATCAAGGCATCCAGCTCAGGTTTGGGTTTTACTGACACATGCACTTTTTCGAGAAGCCAGTATTTTGACTAGTCTATGTTTCAAACCATATTGATATCAGCAAAGGACATGAGTATCTAAGAATGTTAAGCTAAAGGCAAATGTAAGCAGAGGTAACTATGTATGATAATACTGGATGCCTATCCCTACAACATATAATTACAATTCTTCCTGTTGAATTATCTTCTTGCATTATTATTCCATGAAGGGTTTTCAGCCAACCAGAAAAATTGGTGTAACTCATGGTTTGCGCATAAGTACCAGGATGACCGTGCGCGCGACATGTAAAAAAGTGAATACGCGTTTAGATACACAATAGCTTAGACAACGGATGTACTTGCGCAGCCCTTGCAAGATGCTTGCATAAGGATGAAATGATATTTTCAAACTCTTTTTAATGTTGAAGTTAATATAAATACATAAAGTACGTGTTTTGGTGAAAATTGAGGAATTAGGTTTCATACAATTAATAATAATAATATTGAATGGCTTTTCTTTTGTGGGACACAAGGGTATATCTCACTTGCTTTGAGAATATTTCACTTGTCGTGCCGACTCGTGAAATATGCCCATCAGCTTGTGCGATATACCCTTGTATCCCACTCAAGGCCATTCAATAATCGTAAATATTGCAGGGTTACAAAGTGTTTCTATGAAATGTGTTTTAAGATGTTTGATGTGACGGAGGAAAACATAGTGATTGCCAAGACTCCTTTCTTTATTTGTCTGTCATACATATTCTTATTTATTTATTTATTTATTTATTTCTGGTATTTATACAGGGTAGCACATTTTCACCAATAGTGGTGGTCTTCCATGAGGCCCTGTTTGATAAAAAAAGCTATTAAGTGACAATATAAACTCATTACAGCAACAAATCAAAATATAGAAGATATTTATACATATTATCTGGTATCATAATAACTGGAAATTTCTAAAACGTATAGGTGCAGTTTTCTAAAATCATTCTTGTACTTCTATTTATATGAGAATAATAGATATTTTGCTTGCAGTCTCTCTTCAATGTACATTTACATTTTTAAAAATCATTTTAATGAATATGGCATATCCCAGGGTAGCATCATACGAAATGAAATTTGATCATACATTCAACACATATATGTGTGGTAAGCTTAAAGCCCAGCTTTTTTGAACAAGTACAATTAATTGTCTAATTATCTGGAGGGACAGATTAGGTGTAGGTCATAATGAATTTATTGCTTATCCTTTACAAAGAACATAAAATAATTTACAGTTTAGTATTTGAAATATCAAACTATTTAGTTTGTACAGAGAAGCAGCCAGGCTAATTTAGTAGTTAGATAATGTTTTCTTTTCCATAGAATTTGTTTAAGGGAGCGTTGTATGTCAGACTACGGGTTGAGTGCACTGTTGGTGAATGAGACTTTTTTATGAGACGTTGATAGTGCAGCCTGGAGAGAGTCGGCAGGCCCTTAGAGCTCACAAATTGATACCTGATGGTGTCCCTAACTTCTTGATTATGCCTTGAAGATTAAGAGTGAAGGATTTGATAGAAGTCAGTATTTGCATGCAGATCTAATTCATTTATATTACAATTGGAATTCAAATGTGTCATTGATGGCCCAATCTGATTGAATATCCACTCATGATGTTACAATCACACATAGTCTTTGTTATACATCAATTATTTTTGATAAGTTGAAAGTTCACTTTAATACAAGAACTGGAAAGCTGAATTGATGACAAATCATGGTCCTATGTCTTTTCTGAACAATTTCCTGTAGATTGAAATCCTTTCTTTCAACTTGAAAGTTATATTGTGTTGGGAGGCTGAAATATGTATAAATATACAAACATGCTTCAAATTGCATTCAAGAACATGTGATTGTTACGTCTTCAGACCATGATTCTTCTTGATAACCATTCTCATTCTATCCTAATCACAGATTGATGAAATGCAGTGTGTTGGGGAGAAAAGAAATTCTTTACAGAAGTTGTTTACACCCAGTTATGTTTCCTAGATATATTGCAAATTATTGCCTTGCTAATATCAACTTTTTCTAGCATAATAAAATGCTTTAATTACTTTTTAAAAATATAAACCAAATAAGGTTGCATCACTAATTTAATTTGATAAATTTTCTTTTCTTCATCTTATTCAAATAAAATAACAAGAACTTGGAATTATATACAGGCTTTGGGTTTTCCTTTACTTACCTGCTTACATATGAAAAATGTATATTTTCCAAATTTGGGGGAAAATTTTAATTTTTCTTAAAGAAAAGAAAATATCAATTAACAAAAAAACATTAAAAACAGTATATTAGCTGAGATAGCCATAAAGTGTACCAATCAACTGAAAAAGTAATTTGTGTAAGATCAAAGTGTAAAATCAATCTCAAAGAACTTCATCTAGCATTCTATAGATCAACAGTTTAGAAGTATAAAGGAAATAAAGGATAACATGAAGGTGCACATGTGAAAACTAATTCCAAGTTGGGTTCTGTGCGAGCCCTTATCTGGGCAAGCGCTTACAGGTGCGTCAATAAGTCTACTCACGAGTCGCTTTTATGCTTATAGAGAAGTAATATTTGAAGCCCATATTTTGAACATTATATAAAGACATGGAACCTTTAACATACAGAGCAAAATATTTTTTGGTGATTGGTGCCCTTTAGTATTCTGCTTGGATCATGTGATAAGAAGGATATTTCTCTCAATAATGGAAATAAACAGTGCTGAGATTGATATCGTTATTTCTTAATCCTCTACAATATTATGGTATAACCGTAGTTGAAAGGCTTTGTTCATATCCTTTCCCTTACACTGTGCATTTCATCATCCATCATAGGAGGCCCCCTTAACAAACATCTCCCAACCTCAACATCTTACTCTAGTGCTTCTCTGTCACATCAGTATACATTATGTATGGACTACGCTGCTCCTGCTGCTGCTAAAATTAGATTCACACTGCAATTTGAGGAGACACAGAAGAGATGTTGTTTTCGTCTTGAATTCTAACACACATATTAGAATATGGTTCTGCTCAGGTGTGAAGCTGGAGGTTAACAGTAATAATACAAATTTGTGACTAAATCAGTGAGAATGCCTAAAACAAAACATTTTCTACTCACAGCTTTAGTGAGTACTACCATTGAAGAATAATCTTCAGTTTGGCATTGATAATGGAATTTCCTCCAGCTTGAATGAAAGGAAATGAAAGGAAAACATTTGCAAGTAATTATTGCAATGTCATATACTTACGAGAATATATCAGTAACAAATTTTTTCATTCCCAAAAGATGATGAATTTTGTTCCAGTGTTTTTTTCTTTTATAAAAATCTCATCCGATTCGATATTCCCTCTCATGAATAAATTCACAGGCAACTAGCAAATAGGTATACAGTCTGTAATGCCGGGGTCAGGATTGCCCCAGCTCCTTTGTGTGCTCCCAAAATTTCTATTGCAACTGGGAAAGTTTATAAAACATGATGATCCCTGCAAATGATTTTACAAGTGTAAAGAAATCATTAGAGGACTTCCTGTGAATATTTTAATAGGATTTGGAGAATAATGGACACATGCAAGTGAATGGAAGCCTAGCAGCTGAGGAGGAAATGAACGGGCATCTAACCTATTATTCATGGCATCTTCTTTACATGCATCAGTGAACATGTCACTCTCTGTGGATGTCAATGTGAAGGAGTTGAAACTATGAAACAAAGGTTGAAAATATGCTGTGGAGCATTTCAGTTAATGTCACAAATGGTTAATAGTGCTATATATCTAGTGTATATGGTGTAAAGCCTGGCTTTTCACCCTATTCTCTCCATGTTACTGACACAACATAATTATTGTAAGTATAGAAAATGATACCATTAACTTAAAGTACATATACATTATCCCCTCATACTGTGTGAAGATTATAATTTGTTACAATTAGGCTAATTTTATGAATGGAAAATATTGTCTGACTTATACATAGTGCCATGAATTGTCAAATTTTTTTATGTAAAGAGTCTTGAACACAAATTTTCGATTTTGAATCTAATTTGCCCATACACAGATTAATCAGGAAGAGTGAATATGTTAATCAAGCCTTCAGATTCAGGAGCAATTAGTGAATACCATAAATCTGTTATCATCACATGATCTACTTGGGATTGATGTTCATAGAAAAAAAAAATCATCATAAATCTATCTTTCTGTGGAGGAATTTTTATCTGTTTTTTTTTATTAAATCATGCAAGACTGAGATCTTCATGCAAATATTTGCAATTAACTCTATGGTTGATTGGAGCTTTTCAAAGTTTCATTATTTGGAGATATTTTGCTGGTGTTTACATGTCTAATCCATAAAAAAAATCACATCCAGTGCTGCTGCAGCAACAGGGATCTTGACATCCTGTAATTGTGTAATGTCAATAAAATCATAGAATAAGTATTTCATTAACAAAGGGTCAAAGTCTGAGGGAAAGAGACTGAGTGAGTGTGTGTGTGCATGTGTATGTGAGAGAGAGAGGGAGATACATAATGTGTGTGTGTGTGTGGGGGGGGGGCATGTGTGTGTGTGGGTGTGGGTGTGTGAGAGAGAAAGATGGTTGGTGTAGACCTTTTTATGAAAGAGAAAGACAGATATAGATCATTTAGGTATGTGGGGGTGTGTGTGTGTTTGCAATATATTTAGAGAGAGAGAGAGAAAAAACGAAGAGACAGAGACAAGAAAGTGTGACTACTCTTTTATCTCTGACTGGTTTCTTCTAAAGAAGCGTATTAGATAAATTTAAGCTTTAGAGTTAGTATAATCCTACATTTCTTCTAATGGGTACCTTAATTTCATGAACATGCATCATTTGAGGTTGGTTTTTTTTTTTATTGTGTCACAGTAAAACTGTCTAAGGATTGATGTAACATAGGTGCACCATGCACCCCTTGTGAAATATAGATTTTCAGAAAGAAAAACATCCAAACTTACATCCTTTGTAAGCTTTTAATTGACTGTGTTTGTTTGCAGGTATCAGATCAGCAGTCCAGACTAGAGCAAGCCTATGAATTCCAGACCTGTTACCAGGATGCTTTACAAGCTGTATCAGGCTGGCTAGATGGTGTTCAACTTAAGCTCTTTTCAGAAGACTGGAGTAAAGATACTGAGACACAACTCATGGAACATGCTGTAAGATATTCTCAAAGATGTATTTGCATAGAAAATGAAATTTCCTCATTGATGGCTCCAGTAGCCTTGTGCAGCTCTTCATTCAAATTTATCATTTGATAAAATCAGATATTAAGTTATAAAGCATGTGTACTTATTTTCTTATAAGTGTATACTATCATGCTAAAGATTTTTTAAAATTCATTCTATACATTTATCTCCCCTTGAGGGAAAGGGAAAAAGGGCGATTTTAAAATATATACATATATTTCCTTACTAGAATGAACGAGGTGACTCCTCTCCCCCTGAGCATTATTTAACTTTGGTTCTTTTCTAGAAGTTGGTAGAAATTTGCATGTTTATGATACAATTCACAAGGATTAAGGGTCATATGCCATAATGTGCTTTTCGGTGGTCCAGTCCATTCTTTATTTGAGTTTTATGATGGCTGGTAGATGAAAAGAAAATTCTATTCTATTAATATTTCTCTATAGAAACACGCAATGTGAAGACCTGTCAGATTCAGGGGGTTAGAAATAGAGCCTGGAGCAAACCATAAATTGAATATTAAATGGTATTGTGATTTGAAAATGTTATAGCTGCTGTGTGTAAAGTAAAGATATTAAGCTTGGTTCATGCTCTACCACACTCTCCTTTATGTGAACCTGTGAAAGGTTTTGTGGTTCAATGGATAAGTCACTGGACTGTGAATAACAGGATACTAATGTCTTTTGGCAAGACATGAATCTACAATAGCCACCCTTGACCCAGGTGTAGTAGGTAGGTACCTGTTAGGAATATTCCTTGAAATGCACTATGAACTGATTTGTTAGAGCGAAAGCCAGGTTAATGATTTCCAAAGCTCTTTGGAAGTGCAAAGAGACACTATGTCTTAATTATGTGCCATACAAGAACAGATAATTATTATTATTATCGTTTTTTATCCAGGCTCTCCAAGAAGAACTGAAGACATTTCAGGACCAGTTGGAGCACATGAATGAGGCTTGTCACCTGATACAGGCTGAGACTGGAGCTAGGAGTAAGCAATTGATGCAACAATCCCTTGATGATATCAACCAGAGGCTCACTACCCTAGAGACAGAGGCTAGGCAAAGAGAACAACAGCTTGTCGAGAAGAACAGACAATTTCAAGGCTTCCAGGTAGAACTTCTCTTTTACTTGCTCTCTCTTTCACTCTCTCTCACAATCTCCCTCTTTCTCTCTCTTTTTTGCTCTCAATTTCCAACCTTTTCACTGTTTCTATTTATTTCTTTGTTGTTGTTTTTTTCTGCCATGTTCTAAAATTTTGATAAAAGGAATCATTTTGATCAGTATCCTTAATGGTTTCTTGCTTATGCAAACTATTCAACAATGTTATATAACTATCTTTTTAAGATGGTCATTATTTTGATATGAAATTATTTTGATAATATTTGTATTACAGAGAGACCTGCAGAGCTTCCAGCTGTGGCTAACTGGTGCAAAGGAGCAGCTAAATGTACCACCCACCAATGTGAGCGGGGCATCATTAGAAGATAACATCAACATCAATAAGGTATGGTCACTGTCAAAGTATATATTCCCTAGAAAATGGTATATGGAAGTAATTTTTCAAAGTTAGTCAACATGACACCAAGATGGATACTGACTCTTTTCTTGTCAAAGTATTGCTGTTAAATTCTAACTGTTAGAGCTACATCAACATTCCTGATCTAAAAAACGGTACTTTTTGTAAACTCCTTTTTTTATACTCCCCTCCCCCCCCCAAAAAAAAAAGACTCACTATTCATGAATTATTCATTTCATACATTTGAATAGATATGATGATACATGTAGAAACTTTATCTGTCTTACTCCTAATTCTGTTTTACTCATAAAGTTAGAATAGTATTCTAGATTTCCTGTTCAAAGTCATCTAACCTTTGCACCATATAAATTGACAAAAATAGCTTTTTAAAAAGAGTTTTCCTCTTTCCTATTCTTAAATCATAAATCAGCCTTCACTTTAATACTTAAAAAAAAGACTCAATCATTTGCATGCAGGATACATGTGATATGTATGTGAAGATATTGTGGGGGTTTTTTTTACCATGAGAAGACAACCATCCACAGTAAACAAAATGTGTGATCTTTAGTGAGACATTGTAATAAAACCAGTACTTAGTTTATAGCCATTCGAGATAAAGTGCGTTGCTGTAGTATTGTGTGACATTTCTTTTGATTAATCTCTGTAATTAACTCTCATAGGAGGAAAGACTAAAGTTCCAGGTCAGGAAAACATTTTCAAATTTCTTCTTTCTTCTTGCTTTTCTTCATTCTTGATAGAATTGTTGCGCATTAGAAAAGAACTTCTTAGTTTTTTGTGCATTATCAACAAGAGAGAACTTCTGTCTGCAATGTGCACATTTGAAGGTTTTGTTGAAATCAAGTAGAGAATTGCTTTGCAAGGTGGTGGTCATCTTTTCTATATTTCATTATGTTTCGTTATGTTACATATTTCTATTTGATTATTTTTTGTTTCAAACACTGATTCCTTTTTACTACTCCACTGTTTGTTTCATCAGAAAGTGGCACCAGACTCTTAGATTCTAATTCCTAATCAGCCCCCCCCCCCCAAAAAAAGTATTATGGACCAGATCATTAGCACATAAAGAACAAAAGTGATGTAAACCGTACTGCTAGTTGTATTAGGGATATTTTAGATATACATGTAAAATGAACAAAATGAAGAGAATTTGTGTTGCTGAAACTTGTCATGCTGTAGACATATGGCAAAACACCTGACATATTAATGTATGTCATCAGTTCTAATCCCACTATGTAGCAGGCAGCTTGCTACTCACAGATTATCACTATTACCCAAAGCTTTCATCTTGTCTTGCTACATGTGATTGCCTCTTCTACCGTCTTCTTTTACTTCCTGCACTTCTCTTCATGTCTCCCTACAAACAATGTATATGCAGAAACTGTCCCTCCTCCCCTCCCCCTCTCTCTCTTACAAAAGTTTTATGTACCATTTACTGGTATATAGAATTTGCCTTTTAACTGTTACAGTTCAGCTATTTCCACAGAATAAATTCCTGTTGCTTCATGCATGTGGGTTGTTCAATGATATTTTTCCTTTTCTTTTCCTCTTTGTTGTTTAATGAATAAATCATTTTGAAAGAAATATTGGGTGATGGCACTGTGAAGGGCTATATGGTTCATAAAGTTTGTTCCAGTTATTATTTGTTCCTTTCTCGGCATATTTACTGTGAACCGTCAGCACAAATATTCACAAAATTCATGTTTCTAGTCGTAAAACCATAATTAGGCAGTTATCTTTGTTGTTAAATGATTAAATCATTTTGAAAGGAATATTGGGTGATGGCATTGTGAAAGGGCTATATGGTTCAAAAAGTTTGTTCCAGTTATTATTTGCTCCTTTCTCTGCATATTTACTTTGAACTATCAGCACAAATATCACAAAATTCATGTTTCTAGTTGTATAACCATAATTAGGCGGCAATACTAAAGACAATATAAATAAAGTGTAGTGTAGGTAGCAATATTAATATCTTTGCAGATCTTAACATAAGAGATATCATGTCAATGCATACATTTATGTATACTATTGGTACTTTACTTGACATCGATGCTGCATGAATATGTATCATTTCATAAACCCTTCATGAGTTTACCGACTGAAATGATAATACTGTCATCTTGGAATTAGGTATTTATTATTTATGAGTAAGATATCTGCAGACAGGGAGCAAGATAAACACATTCAGCATAAGAGCTGTGATTGTTCAATGGATATAGAAGTCTGTCATCCTGGAGTCAGGAGGTCCCAGGTTCAAAACCATGTTGACATGATAGTGCCCTGTAGTAATAATAATATTGATAATAATAATACAATATAAAGCACATAATAAGCATTCACTTCTCTATGCAGTGTACATGCATAAGTAAAACATAATATATACTACTTTGTATACAATGTAAGGGAAAATACAATTTACAATGTTGAAGTACTAATTAGAAATTAGCACAACCCTAATTTAAAAAAACAACTATATGTTACCAACTAAAAAAAAATCTTGTAACACACAACATGTGTTACATACTACAGTTAAACAAAGTTGGTAAATACAATTCATGATACTTAGGTGAGGCGGAATAGGTAGGCTTTAAGTACAGATTTGAAATTAGAAATAGTGTCAGTAATCCTTAATTACCCTGACCCTCACATAGAAGTACTTACATGTATAACCTGAAGGCCTTCTGGTTGCTTATCTATAGTCATATACTTTCTTTCCTAACAGTTAGTGTAATATCACATGAGAAATCACTTATAGGGCAATCTGACCATCCTTCTTCATTTCCATCCAATATAACTTTTATTTCTATTTTGTTTGTTCATGACAGGTTCTAGAAAGTGAGGCCAGTAAGCGTGAGATGACTTACAGAGATCTGCTTCAGAAAGGAGAAGATCTTCTAGCCCTTGATCCTCATCTACCTGGTATAGCACATGATATCGCTACTTTACAGATCAACTGGGAAGAACTTCAAAGGTTGCTAGGCAATAGACGTAATCAACTCAACACTGCTAAAATATTACAGGTAAGCCCAGTGATTTTCTTTTGAAGTAGGCCATGTATATTAATGAGTCAGTTGCACAGATTGAAAGGGAGTAATGGACTAAAATGGCTTCAAGATCGCATTGAAAGTGTGAACAGCATGGAATAAAATTCTGAAACGTTTCTCATAGAATGTAAATTTTGAAAAGCATTTGAGAACATTTTGAGTGGTCTTACTCAGACCATCCTGGTATGCCTAACATGCAGTTTGAACACCACTACCCTTGCAGTCAATTCACCTTATGAAGATGTGCCATTAAAGTATGTGCTACACAGTATAAACCTTACCAACCAGCACTAGATATGGCACATATGCCTGTGCTTCTGCACAATGCTCACAAAGCAGAATGATGAAGTAAGATAGTAATTCATTTTTTAGATGTTTTCAAAGAACTATTGACAGTTATTATTATGATAGTATTATGATAGTATATACATGATATAGATTATTTGACATGGTATGACTTTTTCAGATTGAAGATGCCTAGAAAAGCAAACATAAATAGTGTTGAGACTCTTTCCCTTCCGTTTCATTGAACCAACTACTTCCCTTTGTTGAGTCAGCAGAGTAACATTTTGAATGGCTGCTGCAGTTGCCTGTGAATATTAAAAGCTTTCATTTGTCTTCATTCTCTGGAAGCTGTTTCCTGAAAAGGAAGAAATATTGCAGGAAAGAGATTTCTTTTTAAAGCCAGTGTTTGCTGATTGATTTATTTTTTCCATCCCAGTATAATTTCATGTAATTGTTAATATCAAATATATCTAAAAAGATAAGCAGTTACTATATTTACATTAATGCATTACCTGCTTTGATTACTAGGAACAATACCACAAGATCTTGAAGGATTACATGGAGTTTCTTGAAACAGCTGAGAGGAAGCTACAGAAACAAACCATCTCAGCTACAGATGTAAATGATCTGCATCAACAACTCCAGAAACACAAGGTAAATTATATATTTAGATTTGTCTTCCATCATATGAGGCAGCAAGAGTCAACCAATTCCATTTACCAGTTGCAGCCACACTTCGATTTGGTTGCTCATTTGGTCCAACTCATTTGCTGGGGGGGGGGGGGGGGGGGGGGGGGCAGCAGCAAGTGTAGTGCATTCATATATAATGTTCTGCACTGTCTGCTGTGGTTTCCCACACATACAGGCTGCTGATGGGTGTAGCCCCTAACAAAACATTTTAGCATTTAACAGGCTGACTCCTGTTCTTAATCTGTTGATCTGGGTAACGCACTCCTTTCATAGCAGGTCTGAGCTGGTTGGGTGTGTAATGAAGGAGGGTAACTGTGCATTGTTATGGTCTGTCAGTATATCATGACATAACACCATTCTCTTCACAGGATGATTCTGGGACATTTTCTAGCCTCCTATTACATGTAGTGTAGATAAATGATGAAAATTTGTTGTGATAATTATATGGTGATACTAAACAAATATTTGTCAGTAGTTGAATCAAGGAATGTTTCATTTTATAATAATAATAATAATTCATATGATTTATATTGCGCCCAATCCACTCTGTGGAGTGCTCTAGGCGCATGTATTATAGGATGAAGAAAGGAAGATAATTATAACAAATATAAGAAATGAAGAAAGGAATGGAAAAACAATATTAACAAAGGGAAGCATTAAACAGGTAAGTTTTTAGATTGCTCTTAAATGAATCTGAGGAATCGCTTTTTCTAATTACTGTTGGTATGTTGTTCCACAGAGTAGGACCAGCATTATATTTGCATTATACTTCTGGGAATACAGGACACAATATCTCCCCTCTTATTATTTCAGAAATTGAAATACTAAATGATATCCATAATGCTTGGATTTGTCATTGGGAGAATCAAAGACATGTGATATTAATTTTAGATTTGATTTAATGAAAATCTTCTTTTCATGATGTTGATTATTATAATGTGCAGATACTAATAGATTGCTTGCTTGATTGATTGATTGATTGATTTATCAATTAATTGATTTATTTATTTATTTATTTATTGATTGATTAATACAGGAATTCTTCAGTGACCTAGACACCCATCACATCCTGATAGAATCCATTGCACAGAAAGCTGACCCATTCACTCAGCAACTCTTCCATGCACAGCGGTCAGAGCTCGACCGTCGTAGCCAAGCCATCATGTCTCAGGCTACAGAGCGAGGCCAGACCTTAGAAGGACTGGTCAGTGATTGGCGTGAGCTAGAGGTCAGTTTGACAGAGCTTCGTAGCTGGCTAGGACACGTTGAGGCTCAGGTACCCAGTGGGATCAATGATGCTACACAGGACAGTGTAAAGAAAGCCATTCAAAAGTATCAGGTAACACTCAGCATTAAATGCACTATTGCAGTAGTTATGTACTTATTATAGATTATACATGTTATCAAATGACTATGGAGTCTACAAAATTGTAAACCAGTTGGATTGGTGTTCAGAAGCTGAGTATCTTTCAGTCATCAGTCAATACTACATGTACATGTACATCTCAGTTATGATATGAGATAAGGAAGGGAATGCTAAAGTTTCTTTGTACTGTATTTACTTGAATTTAGTGTAGCATACTTCTTTGATGAATTATACTAAGACCTTCATAGAGGACACAAGGCTAGAATAAGAAATGCATGTGGTGTATCTTTCTTTTATTCATGGCAGCAATTTGAAAAATAACCACTTCAAATATAAACAGACAATTTTTGACTGTGGCCATGCAAGTAAACCGGGTGGAGAGCTCTAAATAGGCCAATCAAAGCTGCCCACTCCTCACATATTACTCTATTTTTACAAATCACAAAGCTCTTGTCTGTTATGAAACTGAAATATATTTGTGGAGCATACTATTGTATGAATGTTTGCAAATTTGCTTACTTTGGTGAAAAGGTAGATGAATGGTTGGGAAATCCGTGTGAATGGATCTACATCTCTACCAGGAAAATGCAACCCAAGGTATTACCGCACTCATCTCTGGCAGTTTAAGGCTTCAATATTAAAATATTTTTGTATTTGTAAATCTTTGACCAATGTTATATTTTTGTTAAACAGGCAATGAAAGGTCTACTTGAGGGCAGACAGGCATCACTCTGTCAGGTAGACTCCAGCAGCCAGGCTGTCCTTCAAAATCTCAAATCACCACAGCTAGAGAAGAGACTAGTTTCACTCCATGATCATTGGTCATCAGTCAACCAACGGGTCAAGCAAGATCTATCTTCCTGGAATACACTCTTAGAAGAATGGAGACTGTTTGAACAGGAGTCTATGGAGCTTATACCATGGCTTAGACATGTTACTGATCACATGGCTTCATTGAAAGATAAAGATCAAACTAAAAGACCCATCTCAGAGCAACTAGAAGACTTCTCTGTAAGATTTTTCTTCATCTTCCATTCATTTTACTCTATGTTGAATCTTCTTGTGTATAACTAAATGTAGGTTGCTGGGTTTATTTTGCCGTAAAGCTTCTCCTTCATGCTACATATACTCATGAAAAAGTATCTGTAGATAAAATTGTAAATGTAAGAATAAATAAAGTATAATTTCCAAAATGAATGGATATCAAGATATATTTTCTGGGTTAAAAAAAAAACTCTCAAGGAATGAACTAAAATACATTAAAATAATTGTAATCCTCTGTATGCAACCAAGCTGATTATGAATATTAATTATTTATGTGGAGTAAAATGATAGATCATTCAGCCAAAACAGTTATAACACTGTAATATTATTTGTATAGTATTCTTATAAAAATGTATGTATATTTCTGTGCAATATATTCAATTTCCAGAAACTGCAAAAAGATATAGAGAGTCACACACCACAGAAGATATCAACTTGTAACCATGGCAACCATTTGTTGAAGTTGAAGCAGCTGAACACTCCACCAATCAGGGAGAAGCTTTCAAGCATTGAGTCTTATTGGACAGACATTCAAAATGAACTACCTCAGCTCCAGGAAGACTTACATCAATCTCAGGTTTGTTTCTCACATTAGGCAGGGTTTGTCTATTTGTACATGTATATCATCCGCTGAGAGCAAAATGTGTGTTAACTTATGAACCTAAAGCCCACCCCACACTAAACGATTGACTGCGATGCGATTTTAGAAATAAGTCACAATAGCATTAAATATAGGCATTTTAACAAATAGAATTGCCTTGATTCAGGTTATGAACAATAATATGAATACTAAACACAGGATATTGGTGCGCTGTCAGCCTTATACCCAGAATAAGGGCTGAATCACTTTCAAATCCTAGACAATTATAGGACTGCTTTGATGTCACTATGACTCGAAGCTGATTTGGCCTTTTCTCTGACTAGAAAGCTCGCAGTAGGATGTATTTTTGATTTTACTATCTACATAACTATTCAGAACCTTAATAAAAAATATTCTATGTCTTTAAATATTTATATCAAATGCTATTACATTTTCTTCCAAAATCGGATCGCAGACCAATTGTATAGAATGCAATGGGCTTAACACAGAGTAAATGACTCATTCTGACTTTCAATAAACATTATGTTTTATTTCTAGCCAATTTTAATGAACTTAATGGATGGGAGCTAAGAAGAAAATCTTCAAGATGAGCTCGTTTGTATTTTCTGTTCATATTCAGGTCTTTGTTTTCATGAGCTATGTTCAGACAACTGAATTCTCTTATTTCCAATTTTACTCCAAAGTTTACCAGTTACAACAGGAATAGATGATTCTGTAGAATGTTAGTTATTACATTGCTGAATCAAAATGGTTGAAGAATAGAGATATTGTAAATCCAAAAACTTTTCTTCCAGAATTTTTTTTTCTTCAAGAATAGTAAATGACAGCCTTCTCTGTGGCAAGAAGCTCCTGCATATTGCTAAGACTTAGTGTTGTGTCATGTTCAATTTAATTATTTGACAGCATGAACCTTTCCCGATTTACAAACCGTTTAAATTCAAGAATGTTTCATGCATACAGACATTTCTAGTTGTGCAGTACATGTACTTCTTCCACAAGTGATATATGTTTGTATGATGTTATCTTAGATGGAGCTACTTCCGTCAAGACAAGCATTAAATGAATTAATGCTATGGATGGATGGTCTGGAATCTACATTAGATTCATACAAGCATAAGGTATACACCAGCAGCTCTGATGTGGAGGATGCCTTACAAATATACAAGGTATGTGAACCCCAATCTTCTCATGTCCTGTTGAAGATACAGTAATAGTCATTGTCATTTATTCCAAAACTGCTCTTGCAACAGCCTAAAACTGTCAAAAGGTGTCTGTTTTATTAGTCCAACCAGACTGAATATACTTGTCTCCTTTACCATAGGTATTATATCTAGACAGAAAAAAATCTAACTTAACCTTATACCAAATTTTGTTATTATTGTAAGACAAGAAAGTGCATCTATTGGTGATATATTGATTTTAGACCTTGATTTAGTTCTTATTAGCAATGAAACAACCATTTTCACCTGTGGATTTTTATGAAATTATATGATGAAAAGATAGCATCTACTTTCATTGAAACCAGTATTAATGTTTGTGATTGGCCTGTTGTTTATAGACTACATTAAAAGTGTGTTTCTTTTTCCATAGGGTTACAAGGTAGACCTGTCATGTCATCTGCTAACTGTAGAGTTTGTCAATCAATCCATCCTACAAATGAGTCAAGATATTGAGAGCAGAAGAGGAGATAAAACTGACTTTGCTGAAAAACTTGGGACCATGAACCAGAGGTGGCAGGTATAGAAAAGAATTCCTTATTTACAAGGTCCTAAACAACACCTCTTAAAACACTTTTATGTGTTGTAAATTCATGTTATCTTAACTGAATGAAATATGATGATTTGTGAAATGTATCAGTCTAACATGACATTTTAATGAGACTGGGAATATTTAATGGTACAGAGACACAAGACGTACCGAATATATTTTTGTGACTTTAGAAAATTAGTTTTCTTAGACATTTTGTTTTCTACTTTGGTTATTTTGATGTAAAATCTTAGTAGATGTCTTCATGTGTACAGCCCAAAGTATGAATATTTTGAATACATGTATCTAATGTACATGAATATACAGAAAATTATACAAAGTGTGTAGATGTGTGAATGTTATTTCATTGAGTTAAAGACCATGCTAATATGCAGTTTATTGATGTTATTATACAGGCTTTGAATGGGAAAGTTGGAGAAGAGACTAAAGTACTAGAGCTCCTTCTCCAGCGCTGGAAGTCATTCAGTAAGCTGGTCGCTGATACTCATACTACTCTCAAGGAACAAGAAGATAAAGTCAAACTATTTGATGGACCAATTGGTCGAGAGGCTAGCGTCAAGGAAGCACTCCGGGTCTGTCAGGTCATTACTTGAAACTATTTACTTGTTTGTAGGTACATGTAGTAATCATGGGCACACGTTAGAATCTCTAGGAAGCCAAATGAAACTCTTGCTTTACTACATCTGTGTGAATTGATTTATTCCATTAAGTATTTTGATATTGTTTAGGTGAATGATATAGTGTATGTGTTATAAGCCCTTTTGTTAACCGACCCGGTAGAAAGCTTGAGAATCAGGAGGCATGGTGTCTCAGTGGTAGAGCATTGGTCTCATATATAGAAGGGCCATGGTGCAAACCAAGTTGATGCACTAGTACCCATTGGTAAGGCATTAATCCTCATTACCAAGTCCTTCTGATATGACTTCAAGCTGTAAGTTCCCCTGGTTGCTTACTGTTAAGTCTATACTTGCTTTCATGACAGTCATGTGTGATAAATCATCATCAGCGTCATCATCATCACCGTCATTATCATCACACCTATATATCATTGAACAATCAAGAACTCAAGGTTGGGTTTCCCCCAGACCCCCCACCTGAATGCTTCCCATGTAACACAGTGAAGGCCGAGGAGGCCTGCCCCTTGCATCACCTGTCAATGTTTCCCTCTTTCTTGAAGTGAAGTGAATCTCCTGCCTAATGGTAAATAATAGTGACATTTCACTTTTAATACCCAAACTGCAGGCCATCGAGGAGCACATCAAGAGCAAAGCAAGTGAGCTTCATCAGCTGAAAGCCACTGCCCATTCCCTAACTTCAGACCAGGAGTCCATCAAGCATACTCTCCAGCCACTGGTCAATCGTCAGACTGCCCTTCAACGTTTGGTCAAGCACTTGAAAGCTGACCAAGTCACTGCATTGGAGCAATGGTCACTCTACCAGGAAACACTCACTGCTGTCCAGCAAGCACTCGGCAAGGCAGAATATGCTCTTAGTAGAGGAAATGTTGTCATGGGAACAGTGGAATCACTGCAAGTCCAGACCACAAAGCTCAGGGTAAGATCTACCGTATTGTATTGATGTCAGTGTATTTTATATTTTCAATGTATCAAATTTTTATAGCAGTGCATTTCAAGTATTTCGGTTTTATTCCGGTCAAAGTTTTTTCCATCAAATTCTTTGAACTGCTCTATCATATTTGTTTTTTATGACAAGAATTATTGTCTGGTTGTTCACAAATACTTGTACCTCTGCAGTGTGACTTTAAATGTTATAAAAAATCATTATGGAAATGATTAAATGAAACGTGTGGAATGTGTGTAAAAAAATGATTATTGAAATATTGCAAGTTCTATTTGATTGATGTAAATATTGCATCTTTGGCTAATCCTATTTTTATGAATTACATGTATGTGCTTATGTTTTAATTCATTTGAAAGCTTTGCTTCCGTAATAATTTTTGTGTATTTCAATTTTCAAATTTTATTACACCATTGATGCACATAAATAGCTGTGCATGTATTCTGCTTAACAGCATGTGTGTTTAAAATCAATGTATTGCTAGATTTGTATTATTTTGCTTTTTTTTTTTTATTGTGTAAACCTTGTTGCACCCCCTCACCCATACATGGACCATGACAGGACTTATTTGCATTGAAGGTGACCTTCTCATCTCATTTGAATGCAGTCTCCTTTTTCAACAACACTTCAACCTCTGAGAGCCAGAAGGGCATTAAATCCTGTTACAAAGGGTTAACACTCTTCTGGCTCTAACATTTTATTTTTTTCCTTCTTTCATTTTCAGTCTATGCATAATTAATTACCTGTATTTCTAACACAAAAATAATTTTCTTTGCCAGCTTTATTTGAAGTGTGTGTGTGAGCATTCTGTAAGAGAGCAAGATTTCTGTGGATTGGAATTCTTCTGTTTAATATTTTCTGCCAACAAAAAGATGATGAAATATAGTCAAGTTGTACAGAAAAATAGTATGTATATTTCATCTAATTATATGAATATGAATAAATAGAAGTAAATCAATCATGACATTTCCAATTTCCTGACGGTTGCAAATATGAATAGTTTTTGCCAGCAATTCTTTTGTTTTCAAAGAATGGCATGTAATTTGCTCTTTTTTATTGTGTGGGAATTGCTTTATAATGTTTTTCATTAATGTATAATACAATTGTGTGTCATTGATCTTGTATATATAAAAATGGTTGATTCTTACTAAAAATTTGATTTAGTTATGAAGGATTAAATAAATTCAAAATTTTTGCATTAATTTAAGTTTGCTGTGATCTTCTATATCTTATACCAAATCCTTCAGGAATGTTTAATTTTTAGTTGTTGTTTTTTGCTTGCAACCTCATTGTAAAAATACGAAGAGATGATAAATATTACTTTTTCTTTATAAAGGTAGGAATATATTGTTGCATAGTCTTTTCAGGAATGCTTTGATAACCAAATATATGTTTGAAGCTAAATAGTGACTTGTTTGAAGAAGATTTACAATGTATTGATGAATAGTACATGAGCACTTCTCATCTCTTTACATTTACATCACAGTAACTGCACATTTTGTTAATCATGCATTGTCTGTCCCTCACTAACATTTTCCAGTATTGCTGACAATACAATTAATTGATGATAATTTGTTCTGTAGTCGTTTATCATGATAGCGGAATGAAACTCTTAACAGTCATTTCAAGAGATTTTTCATTTTTATGAAATGAATGAAAATAGGCCAAAGTTATACTGTCTAGACACAGAAATATCA
The DNA here is from genome assembly GCA_025618425.1 of Heliocidaris tuberculata. NCBI lineage: Eukaryota > Metazoa > Echinodermata > Echinoidea > Camarodonta > Echinometridae > Heliocidaris > Heliocidaris tuberculata. The sequence goes on from CM046834.1 coordinate 1,652,251, forward strand.
AATTGCCAATTTTGCTCTCAAAATGAAAAAACCCTGTCACTGACCATTGCTTGATATTTCAGTCAGGTTATAGTAAACAAATACCACAAAACAAATCTTCATTAATATCTAAATGTACAATACCATATGGTATTAAATTGCCAAGTAATGCTCAGATAAATTATGTCAATGTTTGATTGAATGTTAACAATGTCTGTTCATTAGTTCAAAGTAGTGTAAGATGTGTCGCAAAGTGTTTCAATAAGAGACTGTCATTACAATCTTTTTGATTTCTTTCAATTTGCTAGGAAGTACAAGTTGAGCTGAGGTCCAGCATCGGTCAGCTCAACACACTCTGTAAGCTAGCTGATCAGCTACAAAGAACATGCATTCCAGAGATCAGTGAGGATCTTGACAAAACAGTCCAGAACCTTTCTTCCAGGTATTTATTTCAGTGACAATTTTGTTATGTGCATTTAAGTAATACTTATGATCATGTTATATGCAATTCATCTTGTGTGTATATATATATACTACAAGTGCTGTTCTCACTTGGAGTGGCCAAGCTGTCAGAGTAAAGTTATGCATGTACTGGATGTGTTAGGGGTACATCTCGGAAAAATTGCTCAATACTTATAAACATCAAATGTTTGAAATGATAGGATATTGGCATTCAGACGGATTATCATAACCTTCTGAATTTTCATTGATCATATAAAGGTGGAGCAAAGCAGAAGATGATCTCAGGTCAAACATCAATTTATTTGAGAAGGCTATGGTGCTATGGCAAAAGTTTGAAGACAAACACAGTGAGATAGATCAGTTCCTTGAGGACAAAGAGACATTGAGTAAGATGTGTATGCAGGGAGCCAGAGAGGAAGAGAAGGTATCAGCTGGTAAGGAGAAAGAAGAAGGATCAACAGAAGAAGAGATAGAGCAAGAAAGGACTGATAGATTACAAAAATGTCAGGTATGTAGTCGTTTTAACCCCCTTTTCCACTCACCGATATATCCTGGTCTGTCTAATGTTTCTCTGTAGATCCTATTTGTGACCCTCCACCACAAAACGACCAATAAGTCGCAATGGAAGTTTTAGAGTAAACAGCTGAAAAAGGTGGGTTGGGGTAGAAATTTTGATTTTAAATTTTTTGTATTTTCTGAATGTTCATTTATCAATCTACCATCTGACAAAATTTCAAGTTAAAATATCTTGTTGAAATATGTTTTTACTCTAATTCAAAATGACCATGTTTTCCTGGACATTCAAACTTTCTGTATCAACTTGCTGGGATTGTACTTCACATCGCTTTTCTGGTATAGCTTAAAAACTATGCACTGTCTGATATTCAAATTCTAAAGAAACAAAGAAATATATCTATTCTGAAGGTATGGAAAGTTTCAACCCAATCCAATTAGTACTTCATAGTGATGCTAGGGAGTTTTGACTCAACCTTTTGTGCGACAAACAATAGGACACAGATTAGGTGCTCTTAAGTAGTCACTCTTCTTTAGAGCCCGTTTTCTCTATTGTTTTGGTCATTAGCCTGTCTGACACGTTGGCATTCTTATTGTAATTTACAAGGGTTTACTTAGTCCAAACAAGACAAGTTATATATCATTTTAAAGCTTAGAATCTAAGCTTTCAAACTGTGTTGAAATTTTAAAAACCCAAATTTCCGACTTATTGGTCGTTTTGTGGTGGAGGGTCACATTTATTATTACTGGCGTTCATGTATCAGGTAACAAGTATTCAAGTATCATATATGCAGAAAAGGGCAATGCAGGAGAAGACGCCAGCTAAAGCTAGGTGTATGATATTATTCTGGCTCTTTATATAAAGCTAGTAATAGTTATTGTGGTAGTAGAAGTAGAAAGTAGAAGTAGTAGTAGTAGTAGTAGTAGTTAGTAGTTAGTAGTTAGTAGTAGTAGTAGTAGTAGTAGTAGTAGTAGTAGTAGTAGTAGTAGTAAGAAGGTTAGATTCATGTTATCCTGGGACACATGTAATTATATTCTAAAAGAATATATTAGAATTCTTCAAAGAAATTGCATACTGTAAAAGGGGAAACATTTGTGCAAATTTTGCAGGTTGTTCAGATTGAAAACGTTTCATGACTCAAAATAATTGAATCCTTCCTGACACAACCCTGAATTTTTTAGATTTGTGAATCTTTTCTTGAAAAAATGTGTTGTTCACAACACAGTAATATATTCCTTTTTCGGTTATATTTTTTTATTTTGAGCATTATACAGACGAGATTTAGCATGGTAAAGAGTTGAGAATGCTAACACTGTCTTTTTTTACAGGAGATCCTTGGCGAGGTTGATGGTTACCCTGTAGCAGCTAGTCTCGGATCTCTTGTCAGTCAACTCGTTGGATATATGGACTCAAGTACATCTAGTAACATCACTTCAAGAACTAAAGTACTACAACAGGTCAGTTGCTTCTACTGGAGGTTCACATTTAGTGAAAATCAGAAATAATCTATACAAAGTGGTTTTCAAGCTAAAAGCTTTAAAAGTTGGGTGAAAAGTTGAGCAGGATCATTTCCATTCCTACTACAGTTGCCATGAAAGATACATGACCTTCAAACAGATATGTGCAGTTTCAACTGCAGCTTTAAAAAATGCCTAAATCTATACTTAGGCTTTCATGTTCTAAATTCTGTAAATTTGCATGTCAATTACATGTATCTTTGTTTCCAGTGTCCTGGATGAGAATACTTACAATTAACTTATATAGGTTTAAATGATCAGCAGAATTAACACTAGAGATGTGCAGTCAGGCTTTCAATATTTCATGACACGAGTCAGTGGGCTTTCAATATTTCATGACACCAGTCAGTTGATGGCATTGGTTCATATCCCACCGCTGCCACCAGGTTAAGATAGAAGACATTTCATTAGGAATAGTTGAATGATTATTAACTTTATTATTGCAAGGCTTGACAAGAACTTCAATGAACAATGAAAGGGGCAGACATAAAACAACACTAAATAATGGATGTCTCAAGGGGACAGTATACACAATAGCAATGAATCAAGATTTTGAAATGTCTTACTTATTATTGTTATTGTTATTATTATTATTGTATTGTTATACCACAGCGTCTAGACACTTTACAGCAGTCACTACGAAGACATATCAAGACAGAGGATATTGACATCCAGAATCAGAAAGAGTTTCGGGAAAAGACCAAGACGTTGCTTGATTGGCTAGAAGAAGTAAAGGACACTCTCAATATGACTGAACCTAATAGATCATCAGATGAACATACAATCAAAGATAGGATGGAAAAACTAAAGGTACAGAATGAAGTTTGCAATTGTTGAAAATATTTGTGTCTTCAATTGATTCTTTATAGATAAAGTTGAGTTCTGGTCATGAGATTGAATTGTGAAAGAAACTGTCTCAAAGCAATTGGGAAAGGTTGATTATATAGCCCATAAGTATTGGTGTATGCTGTACGGTTTTGGAATCACCAAAATGATAAGAAATTGACTCAATCCTTCTGAGATTTACATGCACTGCACACAGAAATGTGTATATGGGACTATACACATATGTTCGGCCCAAACATTTCAGCTATTTCTTGTCATATTTTGAATGTGAGGGCATTTTAATAGCAATCCTTTTCAGGGAACATTTCTACTATGATAATATTCCAAATTAACATAATAAGAATGAGAAAGCTCACAAATTATTTTTTACCTTTCCCAGAACTCAAGCTTCCCTTTAACACTATGATAAAATTTTTCTTTCTTACGGCTGTCACACGAATGAATCATTTCCATCAGTTTCTCAATGTATATATGTCGTTTGATTTCAATAATTTTGCAGTTTGATTATAATGATTTCATTTTCTTTTCAGTTGCTGCTTGTTGACTTCACAGAGAACCAACCCCATGTGAACGCTCTGAATGAGATTGGATATCGTATCAGCCTTGACAGACACAACTCAGGTCACTTAGCAACACTCAATGACTGGTGGAACAAACTGTATACCAGGCTCTCAGAGAAATATCGCAATCTACAGGGAGTACTGCTTCAGCAGCAGAATTTTACTCAAAAATGTAAATCTTGGATGAAGTTCCTTGCAGACACAGAGCAGAGTCTTGCTGTTGATATAGCTGGGAGCTATGATGAGTTGCTTGAACAACAGAAGGTCTATGAGGTGAGTTGGATCTTTCAGAGTTGAGATGTGTAGAGGAGTCATGGTTAAGATAGCTTAGCGAAACGTCGTGGCTCGTAAGAACGTGGGAAAGACGCATAGAGGAAAACTGCAAGTTTTGTATATGCTTTTAAAATTAGAATCAGACATATCTGAATAAAAATTTTCATATTATTTTGCTTAAAATTGTTCAAATATTTGAATACTAATTCTACATTGTAATATTTTGAGTCTGCCTTTATAAAATAAAATTATGATTTTGAGCAAATTTGTCATATGCGTGTTTCCCGCGTTCTTACGCGCCACAACGTTTCGCTAGGCTACCTTAATGGTCATGCAACCAGATTACATGGGTCAAAGCACCTGGGTTCAAACCCCCACCTGCAACTCTATATTGTCCTGCACAAGTTTTAAATCTACATCTGGTGCTCCATACCTAGGAGACTAATGGGGACTTTGTAGGATGCCAAGAACCATTGTATTGAATTAGCCATATGCCTTCACTTTGACCATGGTAGAAATTATACCCAGGGAGAGGAGATTATGCATTCATTTTATATTTTCAAGGGCCACAGAGAATGTGTATACTTGTCTGTATATATCTATATCATCAAATTACTGTGTGAAAATATGTAAACAGAAAAACTAATGGATGGTAAATTATACACCTGAAATATCTTACGTTTGATTTGATCAGAGTACACAAGGTACAATATTCTCATTGTTACATCTGTATTATTGGTGACAATATTGGTTTGTGGTATATTTGAGGATAATATTATATTGATTGTTTTAATGCAGTTGTTTGAGGCAGACATCTTCAATCGTCAGCAGATCTTATTCTCCATCATCAGTGATGGTCAGAGAATGATTCATGATGGGGAGGTAGATGATCCTGATGAATTTCATACCAGACTAGCTCAGCTGAGTGACCAATGGCAGAGTGTGATCCGTAGAGCCAGTCAGAGAAAGGAGATCATCGACCGGAACATCAGGTAAAATGATTAAAATTACAAGTAGACATTAAAGACGTCTTTCACACATCAATACAATGAAAATCATAAACAAAGTTTCCACATGATTAACATTAATAAGTGAATTGAATTTTATGAGATTCAGTATTAATCATCTACAGGATGATAAGGGGAGGAGATAGAGAGACAGAAACATGTACAGGATACAGAAGGACTAACAGAAAGAGAGAGAGAGAGAGCAAGAGATTAAGGAATCTGTACCATAGTTAAAGAGTCATCATACTTTATTCTTTCACATGATAGCTTTTGTATATGATACCACTCGCTGATTGACAGCAAAATATATTTTATTGGCTTTTCTTATAACAAATGATAAGATAATGATAAGAACATTAATAACGCTCACATATCCATCCCAAGGGATGCTGAAGGCATCTAAAAATAAATACCAATGTATGTGAGAAAAAATATCAAAAATTACATTTAGGTAAAATAATTAAACTATACTGAACTTAAACTAAAATTAAAATTTACTATATATTAATAAAAGAGCTTTGTAAATGAACTGAATTAAATCTCTCTTTGCTATTTGATACAGGGACTGGCAGTCTTACAGGACATCATTAGCCAAGATGAATGAGTGGTTCAGAGACATGGAAGCTGAAGTTACAGGTTATCGTATCACTACAGCCCCTCTCCAAGTACTCAGAGGACTCCATGAACAGACAAAGGTAGAAAATAACAACCGTCTTTTTATTGCAACTTTCCAGTTACAAGTGACTGCTCAAAGCACTTTACAGTTTATTGTTACTACGTATTATTGAATTAAATTCCAATTCCTCACTTGACACTCTACATTCTCGACTCCATTACAGAGCATTCTAGTTATATTTTCAGTTAAGTGTGCTAGCCTTCTTATATCATGTTGATTTGTTACTCTTGTCACTCTTGATGAATATGTAGGAAATAATCCTACAACTCTTGTACAATAGCAGAGTGGACTTGAAATATCTACATGTCATCACTTTAATTCAAGTTATGGGCAAATATGATTCACCTCAGATGCTTGAGATTTAGTTGTATAAAGGTCCATCTTGCACAATACTTGATGTCAATTATCTCTCTTTTGTACTTTTTATTTGGGTGTATGGCATCAAGATATTTTTCAGGTCTTATACAGATGTAATGACATAAGCCTCTAAATCTGTTCAGTGAAAATTTGAATATGGAATTCAAATCTCTTTCTTTCTTTCTTGCTCTCTTTCAGATGACTCAGAGGCTCGTGAGTATCCAAGAAGGCAGCTACCTCTCTCTCAATGAAGCCGGCAAATCCCTTCTGAGGAACTCGGACCGAATAGCTGGTGATGACCTTCGCAACCAGCTGATGGAGATCCAGAACCGCTGGCACTGGTTGACCAGTCGACTCAGGAAACAGGACACAAAGCTAACAGAGATCTTAGGTAGATGGGAAGAGAGTGAAAGTATCATCGATGATCTTCAGGCATGGCTTAGAGATGCACATGGCATGTTAGATAAACAGCTACCAACACAGTATGAAGAACTACAGAGAGAACTCCAGAGGTGTAAAGTGAGTTTATCATTCAGTAACACATTTGTAGAAGATATTAAATTATGTGATTTTTTCATCACATTGTTTGTTTTTCCATAAAATTATCAACAGCTTGAAATATATATGGTAGTCACAAATAATTCAAATACAACAGATTTCAGTGGTATTTACATAAATTCACTGTTCTTCCATGGGGTCACATAACAACAGGAAGCTGCCATTATTTCTGGTGGAATGTGATTTGTTTCATTCTTTTACTCCTTTACTGTACAGGAGACTGAGAATGGTTTTGGCAACACTAAAGGTAAATTGGAGATCCTATATCAGCGAGAGAGCCAGCTGTGTCCATCAGTGAGTCCGGATGATATGTCTGTCCTTCATGAACGCATTGTACTTCTCACCAAACAACTAGACGAGGTTCACCATCAGGTCTGTCAGCGAAAGCAAAGAATCACAGACAAGCTTAATGAATGGACAGCTTTCACTGATAAATATAAGGAATTCTCTGATTGGCTGACTGAAATGGATATGAAGGTAGCACAGAATGGAGAGAATAGCATTGAGGATTTGTTGCAGAAATTACAAGGGGTGAGTTCTGATTTAATTTATATCTTTTTCATTTGAACCATTTATTCACATGAACATGTAAATGAAAATAAAGAATTTCTGTCACCAGATTTCAAGACTTTATAGTGTCTAATTAATATTTTTATATATGTCAGCAACACTTTTTTTAAAAACATGGCCTAAACAGAAATTTGTCCTGAGCAGGCTTGCTTTCTGTATGGTTTCAAACGATACGTCGACTCCTAGATCAGCCAGGAAGCTCTTATGTCTTGTTGTCACTGTTCCCAAGGCTGCGATCACTATTGGTATGACTCTCATCTTCACCTTCCATATCCTTCTTAGTTCCCATGCCAGGTCGTTGTACTTTTGTATCTTTTCTTCCTCCTTACTCCACGCCCTGCAGTTTCCAGGAATTGCAATGTCTATGATGAGACATTCCTTGTCCTTCTTTTTCGTTTGAATGATGTCTGGTCTTCTAGCCTGTATAACCTTGTCTGTTTGGATGTTGAAGTCCCACAGAAGTTTTACATCTTCATTTTCGATCATGGGTTCTGCCCTATGATCGTACCATTTGTCTACATGCGGTAGTTCATACTTCTTCGCCAGACCCCAATGGACTGCAGCAGCCACTCTATCATGCCTTCCCTTGTACTCTGTCTGTGCCATTTTACTGCATTCACTCACAAGATGTGTTACCGTTTCATCTTTGCTATGGCACATTCTGCATGATGGTGATGTTTCCTGTTTCTCAATTTTTGCTTTCCTGTAGTTTGTTCTCAAAGCCTGGTCCTGAGCAGCAACTAACAAACTTTCAGTCTCCTTTTTTAGGTTTCCTCTTTTCAACCATTGCCAACTCTCTGGTTTTTATTATTATCATTATTGTTGTTGTTGTTGTTGTTGTTGTTGTTGTTGTTGTTGTTGTTGTTGTTGTTGTTGTTGTTGTTGTTGTTGTTGTTGTTGTTGTTGTTGTTATAAGAATTCATGTACTTATTCATAAGCTGCTCTATTAGCCAAGTTTCATAAGTTTTGTCTCTCCCTAACCAGCTGTAAGATCAGTGAAATAACCCTGCCTTTAAAAGCTAGTTAGCTTATTTTATTTTAGTACCATCTGTAGTTAACCACATGATGCATACATCAAAGTGGACAAAGCATTGTAGAATAGCAATTGTGGAATTCTTTCCAACTTATTGATATTGGTGATACAAACTGTGAATGTAATGATTTGGACAACAGAGGGAGTCTTCAGAAAGGACTGAAATACACACACAGTTGCTGTGTTAGAGTTTTATTTCATACATGTATATCACTCATTCATATCTGTTTGTTTGATTGTTACATATTTAGAATCATTTGCATGGTAATGTCAAATCACTTTTCAAAGTACAGGGGAATGTCATTTGATAATTATGGTGATATCAATATTTTTGCCATTTGATTTCCTATCACATGCATCAAATTTGTATTCTGCATGTGTCATATCATGTCATTGTGCTATTGTATGATAAGCCTTATACAAAAAACACATATGAAATAAGCATTCCTTTCTCAGTGATTGCCTATATGATTAAGTTGATAACCAACATGTTGTTAAAACACCAGCCTTGGTTTGAGCGCACTCAGAGCGCAGGATTTGAGAAGCTAATCTCAATCTTTGGTGTAAATAGCGAGAGAGGAGACAGGGGGAGAGAGAGAGATGAGAGCTAGGTTATGTAATCATTATAATGAGTTTATTTAAAGGAGAATAATTAATGGTTGCTAGTGTTACCAGCATTGTGCATATTCTTACTCTGTCAGTGTACAGCAGCATTAGTGCACAGAATCACTGCATGAGTGTGTCAGGGATATCCAGATTACATAATTTTTAATCAAAGCATAATATATTTTTCAAATGTTTGACTCTTCTTATTGATAATAACTCAAAAATTACAAAATGATTTCAAGCTGAAATATACCCACTGTTATGTTGAATGCTTTAAAGCTTCTTGAAGTAAGTTTTCAGACTCTTCTTAAATTAGTATTTTTAAAATATAATTCTTTAAATTTGTTTTTCACTTCATTACAAAAATTCATGTGCATCAGTAACATGATAAAATATATGCTGTGTTTCTATTTCTAGAAGTCTTAAGTATTGCATATTATATATTCAGAGTTCTAAATAATTAACAAAGTGAAAGGTTGAAGCATGAATACCTATATATTTGAAAGACTATTTTGTCTGCCAAGCAAAAGTAGTTTTAAGATTTGACATTTAGACTACATGATATAGGATCGTGTTGAAAAGTGGTCCCGAGTAATAATCACATTTTAGTACATTCCTTCTCTGTGATCTTTAATTCTTGTATATCAAGTGAAATTTTATGACATTGCATTGTGTCCTTATCTACATGTCGGTGAATCATAAAAATAGCAAATTTAGAAAATGTGTTTTTACCTGCCTTTAGGGTCTCATTTTAGAAGCATTTAGAGAAGGAAGTATTTTGTTTTGTTTTAAATGGGCTGTACCAGTGGGCACACTATGGAGCAAGCTGTCAAACAGAGGCCTTCCCAATCAGTACAAGCTAGCTTTCAAACTCTTGAAACATAACTCTTCTAATTTGTCATTAAAGGCAATAAGCCTGTGGGCCATCGAGGCTGATTCAATAGAATGGAGGCCAGTGAAATAGAACAAACCTCTACAATTACTAATCACTCACAGTAGGATGGCCTGGTTCACACTGTATTGATCATCAGTAGAAATTAGCTTGCATTAAAGATATTGTAAGAGTAAAAAGAAATACAATTCTATGTAAATTGTTCATTTATCCAATTGATTTCATTGGTTAATAATATAAGGTGATTGTAAAATGGCCACATTGAAGATTTCCTGACCATTAATTCTGTTGTCCTTATCAAGAAACATGAGACATTTCATGATTCATGAACTAAGTGGCCAGTTGTTTGGTATTTCATTTTCAGAATTTAGTAGGCTAGTATCTCTAATCTTGAAATTATTAGGAAACATCTTCTTTTGAATTTTTTTATTCACTGAATTGCATATCAATTAAGGAAATAATAATAGAGTACTATAGGGTTTGATGGGGTATTTTGGGTTTTCAGGATTTTTTGTTCCCTCAAAATTGAAATCATCAGGAATATTATTAAGTTCAATATTTATCCTTTGAATTACATGCCATATGAAATATCATTCTTCAACATCCAGTACAGAGAGATGTTTTTCCTCAAAAATTATGGGATACAATGAAGAAAATTTCAAAATCTCTTTATATCAAGTTATGGGAATTAGTTGCGGGATTGAACTAAGCTGTGGTTTGACCCAGTACGACCAATATGTCTTGACCCAGTCCAAACATACTTGAGATGGCAGCAGCCCACAGGCCGTAGCATACATGTAGGTAGCAGCCATTAGCTGTCAATAGCAGTGATGCAGAATGTCTCTTGAGGTTGTGCAAAGGATATCTAATTTCCCCCTTCCCTTGTTGAGATTTATATCCCGCTAGTCTTTTATCACAGCCTATTTGTTTGTGTATGTTCAGAATGAGCACACCCTGTTATAACAGTAATGTTACCACATTAGACCTGTTATCATATTCTGTTTCATATGAAGTCTGTAATGAAGATCTGCAAGGATTACAGCATTTACATACTTCAGAATCGGACTAGTCATGACAAAAGCTTGTCTGATTGTGCCTAGTCAAGAGGCTATTGATGGAATGAGTACCTTAGATTCAGTTAGCTTTGTGCCTCAGCTCAATCTACCATGGCTCGATCTATCAAGAACTTTACAAAGGAATTATAAGATATTCTCCTCGATGGCAAGAAGATACTGCATCTCAACTATTTATGTGTAAACTATCGTCAAAGGATCATTCTTGGATTTTGTGTTTGTTGCGGAAGTTTTCATCCAGGATTTCAAGTCAGTAGTCTAGGAAGTTTGAGTATATCCTCATCCATCAACAGTTGAGGATTTAGTATTATCCTTCCAAACTGCAATGAGGCTGTCTGTCTTCAACTAGTTTGTATGTCAACTAAGAATATGTAGGTAATGTATAGTTCAGGTTAACATCGTCCAAAACAAAAGTAATTACTGAAATGTGAATTCCAAGTGAGAAACTGCATTGTTCTTTATATAGTGAGATATATATATGTACTGCAATTAGAATTCACTATTTTTTAATCATTGTTTAAATCTTTGAATATATTCAAGTTCATTCTCTTAATGTGTGATCTTTGAAAATCAAGGTAGTTGAGCAGTAGTTGTGAATGAAATATATCTGATATGGTAGACAGATTGTTTCGTGTCCGTCTAATAGACACTGTTTATGGTTCCTAAGCACAGTCAACTATTAATGGACCTATAATAAGCTTGTTGGTGATGTAATCTGGATTAAGAGTAAGAGGTATTCCTTTGATGTCTAACAATATGGTCATTCACACACAGAGCAAGTTGAAGTAGTGAGATTCAAAAATCAATGTTTGAATCGAAATCAGAATCTCACTGCTTCTAAGAGTGTCAACAAATACATCTCACTACTTACTGAGATTCTGCATTTTGTGTGAATAACTGCGATAGTGTGATTTTATGCTGTGTGCTCTGTGTTTAAAGGAAAGTCAGTGGAGTGGTCTATTTTACAACCAAGGTTAATAAAAGTGGGATAAGAAAGTTGATTTTATATTTTATACTTGTGAACAGGCACAAAAAAGAAGATGTGAATCGTAATTCAAATCTTATTTTTTTCTTGTGTATGAATGACCCCAATCAACAAGGAAATATATAACCAACAGATAGTACACTTTGTGTAGAATACATGAGATCAAATGCAGACAGGTTTTCAAATATGTTAGATCAGTGAGGGAAATACTTATTCAGATTAACTTTTCATTTTACATCATGACAAATTGAATACATCAGGGATACTAGTTGATCTATCACAGAGAGAGATAGAGAGAGAGAGAGAGAGAGAGAGAGAGAGAGAGAATGATCATTTCCTCTGTTGTCTATTAAGCTATGACTCAAGGAAGTAGTCAATGAGACAGTTAGCCTGCAGAGAACAATAGATTGGACCAATTACAATCAAGGAGTACTTCTTTCAAATGGTATTTTGGGTGCAGATAAGTTATAAGATCAGGAATTTCATATATTGTGTAGCTTTGAAATGGATGATGTACCAGCCGATATAGCAAGCATCTTGGAATATTTGGATGAACTGGAACATGATATGAGGGTATATGGTTTGCTTTATGGAGTATGGGGTTGGATCATTCTGGAACATGTCATTTGAAAATAAAAGATTTGGATTCTAAAACTACTGTATAGGTTATATTATACCAAGCTCAGAAACTGTAAAACCTAAAACTAGTTAGATTATAAACAATGGCCAATATCACTGAAAGGAACTTCACAAATTGCAAAAGTTAATTGTTGTGTCAGTTGTAATTCAATTATTTGTGGCATAAAACTTTAACGAGTCTGAATCACTTCCAAAATTTGCAAAAGATTTATGCTCATAATGAACATTTCTGGTATCAGAATAATGTCCCTGATAAGAACAATAATAACAACCTTTAAGAACTTTGTTCTAATGTGCAGTCTATGATTAAACCTGGAGGTTCTCTAATAAGGAATGTGTCTGCCTTCTAACACAGCAAAGTCATGATAATGTTACATTCTCAATGGAAACATTTCATTAAAAATAGGTGTTATTCTTGATGAGCTTATAATCATGGAATTCAAAAGGAGCTATAGACTTGTGCTTCTATTTCTATGACTTTGCAGTCTCAAAATCATTTTTTTATTTCCTTAGCTAATTTTTATTATATTGAACATTATTCAATAACATAAGTGAAGTAACAATTGGGTTTCCTTTTTTCAGGAATATCAGGATGAAATCCAACAAGCTAAGCCAACCAAGACACACCTCGAAGGAGTAGGAGCCAAACTGATTCCAGCCAGCAATGAGGCTCGTGCTAGTGATATTGAGTACAAGTTGGCCAAACTGAATGACCGCTGGATGAGACTCATGGAGCTTGTAGATGCAAGGTGAGTTTGAGTAAACCATTAATGATCTTCATTGAGCTTTTAGATGCAAGGTGAGTTTGAGTAAACCATTAATGATCTTCATTGAGCTTGTAGATACAATATGAGTTTGAGTGAACTTTGATGAGACTTATTTTGAAGTTGTACACTGTTTGTTTGAATGAAACGTTGATAAGCTTCATGGAGCTTGTAGATGTAAGGTGAGTTTGAGTGAAACATTGATGATACAATGTCAGTTTTAGTGATCATTGGTTGGACTTGATTTACATGTATATATATAACTTGCAGGTGTGATATGAGTTTGAGTGAAGGATTGAAGGGATTTCTAGAGCTTGTATATGAGATTGAGTGAATCATTAAAGAGATTTCTGGAGCTTAGTTATGAGACTGAGTGAAATGCTGATGAGTCTTATAGAACTTAAATATACAATGTTAGTTTGAATGGAACATTAAAAAGACTTATATAGAAATTGTATTAGTTAAACATTAATGAGGCTTTTGGAGCTTGTAATTCAAGGTGAATTTGAGTAATACATTAATGAGACTTATGAGGTTTGTTGTCTTTCAAGGCAAGTCTGAGTGAAATGTTGATTAGACTTTATATAGAGGTTGTAGGTACAATGTTAGTTTTAGTGAAATGTTGAAAAGATTTAGGGCCTATGTATAGACCTTATATATATAAAATGTACAATAAACACAATAAAAACTACTTTTGAAAAATAAACTCAAGGGCAATTTCAAAGGCCTATTGTACTGCCCATAGAAATCTTGTTTGGAATACGTAATACGCCATTGTAATGTTCGCACATTTCTAAAGGTGATAGACAGGGCTATTGAAATTGTCTTGGGTTTATTTTTCGAAAGTAGTTTTTATCGTGTTAATATAAGTTTGAGTAACATAATGATGGGACTTGAAGTTGCAAGGTGAGTTAAAGTGAAACATTGGCCAGTGTCTACTAAAACTAAAGAGGTGTTATTTTTGCATATTCCACTCTCCTCACTATCTTTTTTAAGGCTAATAATGTTTGGAGGTGTCGTGGTATAGTGGTTCATTCACTTGACTCTCAATCCAAGGGTTTAGGGTTCGAATCTCAGCCCGGCACTAGTGTCTTTTGGCAAGACATTAATCCACATTTGCCACTCTCCACCCAGGTGTTGAATGGGTACCTGGCAGGATTTATTCCTTGAAATGCACTGTTCATTGACTACGGCAGCCGGAGCTAAAGCCAGGGTAGTAATATCCAAACCCTTTGGAAGCACACAGGGACGTTATATCATAATATGATATGCGCTATACAAGAACGGTTTTTTATTATTATTATTATTATTATTATTATTAATAGATAGCTGATATTTCAGCCCAAGTAAATGCTTTTTTGTTATTTGGCCCATTACATCTACATTTAACTTTTTGAAGCTGCAAGCAAAAGGTTAGAAAAGGCATTTATTTTTGCTATCCCATTGCTAGTTTTATAGATATGGCCCATTGATTAGACATACTTTACATGGAGATACATGTACAATTGAGTTTGGTTAAAACACTGATGAGACTCATAGAAACTGTAAATGCAATGATAGTTTGAGCAAAATGACATATGTTAGTGGATTGAGATGCATGGTGATTTTGAGTGAAATTGAGTAATATGAATGCCAATTAATTCAAATAGAAATTTATGATATGAGTGTGATCAGTTCATGTCATTGATGGACATTTTCAATGTTTTCCAAGTTGGAAGGCCTGTAAAAAGAAATGATTAGATGTGATGGATTGCTTTATAATTTATTGTAAAGGGTATCACTAGGTGTATACTGCAGATTGATAAAATTTTGTTTTCATGGTTACTTATTTAAATGAGAATCAATGAAATGATCGATGTCCCAGAGTGGGAGATAGCAATTTTGTGTTGACTTCTCATTACTCCTTTGCAGCCTCTTCATTTCAGAACATGATTCTGTCCAATACTTTCACTTGCAAATGTTATTTGGATAAATTTGCTTCCCTATCAGAAGAAAAAAGTTCCCCATTCGCTTTTGATTAACTTTCAATTAATTTTATGATAAAATATATTTTTGACGGACAAAATTCTAAGGCTCATATATCAGGGAGGTAGTTTGTAAAACTTTTTAATTGTTGAAATTTGTGAGCATGGACCTTCAGCATCCACCTAACTCATCTTCAGTCAGTTCATCAGACCAGTTTAGAAGCCTGGAGCTTTTAGCAGACTTGTATCTTGTTAGTTGCTAATTGAAAAAGATCTCATTCTTTTGGAGATTTGAATGAAGATGAAGGCAAGTTGTATGGTGAAGTGTATGGAGCAAGCTATCTAGACCTAAGGTGAATGTCTCTATCAACCTACTAATTTACTCCCAGATGGTATGCATGGTATGCAGTGAACACAGCAAGAAAACATCCTGTGGAGAAATCAATTATATGGTGCATATATAGCTGAATATATGCTAGTCACCATTGAATCAGTCTTATTCAGAGGGAGTTATATACGTACATATATATATATATATATATATATATATATAAACACATTACTTTTATTTTTTTTACTAAATAGTTTTTTCTAATGGTATAGCATTTAATATAAGTTTTTTTTATTAAATAGTTTTTTCTTATGGTATAGCATTTAACACTATAATTGTATATGCCCTTCTGACTATAAGCAGACAATACATAATAGCTTGTGTTTATAAAAGCAGTTGGATAAGTTAAATATTTCATTTCTAAATCAATAAGCCATAAATTAATTCTGGAATTGAATGAATCATATCTGATTTCAGGGTTCATTGCTCTTTCATATCATTATCTGAAGATCAATCATCAATGTCGCTATCCAAAAGGTGCAACTCAATATTTAAGCCCAGGATCATTAGGCAGTCCAGAGAAAAGACCACTAGACCAACCCATAAATGTATTAAAAAAAAGAAGATATTTTCGTATTATGAAAATACAAACATATATGAATGTAGGCACCATTAAAGTTCACATTTGGTTGAGGATTAATAATGCTGAATATATATGGAGTAAAAATCAGTGCTAAAAAAAGTGCTAAGTTGGGGTTTTTTTAATCAAAGCTTTATCACTGAAACTCATAATAATTAGATATATTTTTAACATGTATGAAAACACAAATATAAATTTAGACACCTTTTAAGCTAGCATAGTACACTGTAGTTCTAGTTATGCTTCCATTCTTACAAATCAGAAGTGATAAGATAAATCATTTCTTTTTGTGTGTGTTTTTTTTAAATTTCATTACTTTATCACAGATTGTATTTTTCATTAAAACCCACTCTGATCAGTTTCAGGAAATGTAAAACTTTAAACAAACATGGCTGGAATATACTGGGATTTATGATTAAAAGGGGCTGTATCTACTCTCTATAATCTTCTACAAACTAATTTTTTATCATCAAATTATGCAAACATTACTTTCTTGAATATTTCACTTTTAAAATTATAATTAAATTAGAACTGCTTGTAAACTGAATAATGTATGTGAGGTAAAATGTTTGTATGAATTAAGTCTGGTCAAACTTAAAAGATGAGAGAAAGAAAAGAGATATTGATTTTCCACATTCATTTGTTATGAAATCAATACAAAGTGTTTACAGTCAATACATGCTATACATATGGTACAATGAGCAATGTTTACTCAAGGTCAGGAGTGTGAACCAAGACAAGTAGGTCACCCCCCTTCCAAAGGACATCTATCAGCACCAAACGACTACTGGTTTCAGTCAAAGCTTATTGTGTGCTATCTGCTTCCAATAACCTGTACTTACTCAGTGTGTTCTAACTTCCAGAGTTGTGAACCTCTTTTCATACTGTGGGCCTCTATCTTTCAATCTGTTTTCCAGTGAGACAGTGTTTGGCACACCCATTTGCAAGCAACTTTGACCATTTATTGCTGATTTTGGATTAATTTGGAGGATATGTCTCAGCCATGTTAGTCATGAATGTCTGCAGTGACCATGGTATAAATACTGGACATGCTGATTGGAACATAATCTAATACAAGATTTAGTGATGACAAAGTTTGCTGCTGTTGTTCATTGAACTTTCCTGGAGAAATCATTAGCCTAATTATATTTCTAAGAATTCCAGCCTTAAGTTTAGAAAAGTTTTGTTTGCATGATGCATCTTTGTGGTACACCGCAGGGAATTTATTATTTTGCACATTATTATGAGTTAGCTAGAGCACCTGCTTTGTTGGTCTTATAAAAAACAGTGTCTGTGTAATTCATGATGCATAAACAGTCATCTGAAGCTCTGTGGGATGTATCATATAAAGGTTGTTTTTACTGGTTTTTGCCTTTTTTTTATATATATTCATGTCGTCGGTTTATAATTTTGTAGGGCTGTTGAGTGCAACTCTTTTCTAGATCTTGGACTCTGGAGTTTGAATTTGATAGATTTGAAAGTACAAGAAAGGAGCAAGATAGAGTATATCATTCCTATAAATAAGACTTCAGGAAATTTTCTATTTTTGCACAATTTCTGTTCTGACAGAAATCATGACATAATGTTGAAATAAAATTTGGGGGGTTTACTTTTCAAATAGGATTTTTGCAGTTCTTGTTAATCAACTATCGCTACTAAATTCTCTTTCTGCATACCATCTTTTTTTTCATGGGAATTTTCTTTTAGTATCTGCATTCAAGTCATTTGTTTTGTTGGAAATCACCATTTCAAACAATTTACTTTTATTAATCTATCCCATTCTATTGTATTGAGAACCTGATCTGTTATTGACCAACAGCATTAAAAGATCTAAAAAGGGTAACAAAGATAACTACTTTGCTGGTACCAGCTAATGGAATTTATGAGGGTTGTTCAAATAGGATTAACATATAGAGAGGTAACTTTACTGAACTTTGGGAGTCTTTGCACTGTTTGCTCTCTGTAGGCTTACCTTCTTGCATGCATAAGTTATGTACAAGTTGAATGACTGCAAGCATATCAATATAAAACACCAAAGCTTCAGATTGATATAAAAGAAAATAATTTAGGGTATTCAGTGAACAATTTCTACCAGGTACCCATTTCTCAGTGCCTGTGAAACATCAGGATACAATGCCATTATATACTCTCAAAGTTAACCATTTTAACGCACAGTAGTGTCAGTTAGGGCAAGAATACATATACATGTACTATTTCCAATACATGACATCCATCATCAAGAACATTAAAAGAGACAAATTAAATGGTACCAGCCATAGAACATTTCAGGCTCATGAATGTTCTTACTTATTATGATATAACATCATTCACAGCTAGTGCAATGGTACTGTAAGAGTTATTTATATGCAGCTTGTCTGGCTGGCTAATACTTGGAGATTGATGATTAAACCAAATGTTATCAGAACTGTATCACCACCAGTGCATACATATGTTGGCTTGTAACTCCTTGGGTTAAAGTTGAAACATATTTAGACTGAAGAGGATATGGGCCATTTGTCATGATATTGACATCCATCAAGGAAAGAATTATCTATAAAGCAATATTCAGGCATTCCATCATTTGATTGCAAGGAGGAGCAATTAAAGTTTGGTTCAGTGAGTCCTGATGGTCATACCATGGATGCATGGACATGATCATGCATTCCTGGTCATAAAGTTGACCACAGTACAGACACAGTGAACCTAGCTAACACTCAGAGAGCTGTATGTGGGGAGTGGACCAGTGCAGTGGACTTGTTGTGTTTGGCTCTGTTGGAAGTGAGCCTCAAAACTCTTTATAGTTCGATCTTTGATTTTGTTAAGGAAGCATTGTATCTGTTTTCCATTCACCTGTGCTGTGCAGATATGTTACATTAAAGGGATCAACTGTTAGAGATTTATTCAATTAGAATTTTCATATCTGTTCTACCCAGCTTTTGTCCAGGTTCTGAGATGTCATTTTGGCTGAATTAAGGGATACCAAGTTATGGCTTGTTTGACCTGAAACATAATTTTCTCTGCAAACTTAGCTTATTTGTTTGGGGCTGATTGAGAGGTCTGAGAGCTATTAACATGTTGTTTTGTACTCCCAAACCTTTAATATTTTGTGTGCATGGTCCTTCAGTCTGATTTAATATCTGTGCTGTGATTAAACAACCAACAGGAGAAACTTATTTACAAGATCAGCTTCTCTACATTGCAGGCAATATATAACTTGTGTGAAGCTATGGAATTGTGAATGCAAGACAGTAAAGAAACTTTTCTTATTGTCATCATGAGAGAGATATACATTCATCAAGTAGTTTGTATATATTGATATTTGATAAATGGAATATATTTTAACTATGGATGTGAAGACCCCTGTGAAAGATTTCCGGGCTTCGTCCCTTTCCTCTCCTCCTACGTCTCCTGTTACCCCAAGGTTTAAAGTAGATATGGGTACAATGGAGCCAGCAGACCAGGATGTGAATGTTTTCAGCCTACTCAAACCGAGGTAGGTTTATGGTAGCACATTATTTTGAAAAGTGTATGAGAGCTTGACGGTTGATCAATCCAATTAGAAATGTGGGAAGGTATTTTTCCTTATAAGTGTGAAAATATGTGTGTATTTGATTCTCAGCTATGTGTGATTGGGTGTTTGTTTGTTTTTGTTTCTGATCATTTAATATATATATATATGTGTATATATATATATGTTAATGCTCATTAATCAATTTCAAGAAAATGAAATTTAATAAAAATAAATAGAAATAATTTGAGCATTATTGATTTTGAAAGAAAAAGTAATTTAATGGTACTAGTAACAAGCAGATCTGCATATCTCAACATTTTTGTAATATATTGAATTTAATTCACAATTAATTGTGGATGGGTATGTTATTTCAAACAAAATTAGTTTTGCTCATCATTCATATCAATGTTAAATTTTTACTTTGTTCCTTTCTCCAACATTGCAATAATTAATGTGCACATTTATACCCGGCATACTTCGTGAACAGTCGAGAACGATGTTTACATGGATGAAAATGACTTCTCTGTAAAAAATACGAAATAATGAAATATCTTAAGTGTATCTCTTTTTGTATTTGGACATTTTTCAGAGTGAAGAAGTTGAAAGACACGTTGACTGCTGTTCAGCAGCTGGAGCAGGATATGAGTAAACTTAGAGAATGGCTAAGTAGAGTAGAGAGAGAACTCAACACACCTCTTACATATGATACATGTGATATGCTAGAGATAGAAACCAAACAGAAATTCCATGAGGTGAGTTTGATAGAGGGCTTGATTCTCTTTTTTTTTCAAGAATTATTATTTTTCAGTTTACTCTAGAAATCATGAAATCAATGCCACCCAAAGCTTGTATCGAATTGGAATGAAACATACTAAATATATTTTACATGTTCATCGCAACATGCAATGTATTGTCCGGCCCAAAAAATTGCACAAATTTTTGAATGGAATATCTTTTTATTACATTGTTTTTACTAAACATGATCATTTTCTTTTCTTAGCACATAAATCTTACAAGTCATATCACTTCTGTATAAATGTATAATACAAACATTTGTTAACTCGTATATCAGTATGCTTCCACCTTTAAAAGTAACCACCCTTACTGATATCCATAGGGCTCATTTTGACAGTCCTCCTTTTTCGATGGTGTGAGACCATACCGCAAACCCATTAAATTCAAACAACCAAAATACTTGGTTTGCTGGTGAAAAAAAAAATCTGGTTCTTTAGAAAATCCCTCCATTCATCAAAAGCACAGAGCTCAAAGGACTGGTATTTTGAATCTTAAGGATTTTTTATTCAACTTCCAGCCTTTTTAAGGCTTTCTTCTTAGGAATGTGGTAACAAAGGGTCTAGAAACAACAATTTTGAGCTAAAAGGTCCATGTAGGAGAGCTATTGAAGCTTGACAGATTGCTATGGGTTTGCTCTATAGTGCTATCTTTACATTTGATACTGCATTGAGGCCATCTAGAGGTCACAATAACACAAATAATGATACAGTTAACTTTGGCCTAGTGGAAATAAGGATAACTTTGATATAGAAAATCAAGGATAAAGAAACTTAAATATAGTTTAAATTAAAGTTCCTTTAGTTAACCAAGGACATATTTAAATTCAGAGGAAATTAACTTTCAGTGAAATGTATTGTGTGTCAGAAATGGATTTGGTTTCATGCTTCAAAGCAACAGCAATCTCAAAAAATTTGGAATCCAGTGAAAAATAACTAAATATTACATGTATAATGCATATTTGTTTTTAATCAATTGCTTGTTTATGTCAAAAAGAGCATGTAATTTTAAGCGAGGACAGTTTGACATCATAAATGATTTCTGAAATTGAAAAAAAGGAGCACCAATACATCCTGATGACACATTATAGTGATGAGCACCATTTTCTTAATTTTCAATGTCAAGTATTACACAGTGATTTATTATATTGTTTGAATAAGCTTTGAGATGTTCACATCTCTAAAATCGATGTTTAGCAACATAAAGGTTGTTCTCTGGGACTATTTTTCTCTGGGACTATTTTTCTTTGCATTCTGATTATCCTTTACTTTGATGATGGCACACATCAGTATAACTTTATATATTTTTTCATTTTCTCTTTGCATTTGACACAAAAATCTTTTATTTCTCTTTTATTAGGAACTTCATAAAGACATCACCCGTCACAGTAGTGGTGTAGCATCAGTACTAAACCTCTGTGAGGTTCTCCTCCATGACCAAGATGCATGCTCAACGGATGCAGACTGTGAAGCAATCAGAACAGCCACTCAAACATTAGATCAGAGATGGCATAACATCTGTACTTCATCTGCTGAAAGGAAGATGAGGTTTGTATCACATCTATGTACTTTCTTGATCCATTCAATACCGTTTAATTTTTTATATAACATGCTTTTTTCCATAAACTCCTGCCAAAGTTATCTTGAGTTTAGTATTCAACAGGAAAAAAATTATGTCTACGTAAATATGGACTCTTTTGAATCAGTCATTATTTGAAATCCTGAGTCTTAATTTTCAGCAACAGCCTTTGCCAGTTTCCGAAGATATCTATCATAAAAGAGCAATGGATTTTTCCATTGATATTTATTATAAAACTTAATGTCAAACCACTCATATTGGCCCCCTCTGTATAGAGGCCACATGATTTTCATACTTTTATTCTCTCCTTCTTAGTAAAGAATATTTTTTTGTAGAAATTGTTCAGAAAAGCCACTTGTCTACAGTGGTCAATGTTTCTGCTTCCTTTGGATGGACTTCTAAACAGAGTTGACTTTGTAAGTATTACTTTGTAACAAAACTGAGCAAAGGCATTAAGAATATATGTCATATATGTATTTTGAAGCTATAGTACACTTCTGGCCAGACATACTTGTTATAATGCTCATTGTTCACATGGCACATGAATGAGGCTATATATGATCAAGTTATTATTGGTTGTCATCTATATACAGGATTGAGGAGACATGGCGTCTATGGCAGAAGTTTAAAGAGGATTATGAGAGATTTGCTGACTGGTTAGAGAAGAGTGAGCAAGCCATAGCTACTCCAAACACATCCGCTACACCATACATTATCATCAAAGAAGAAATCAAGAAATTTGAAGTAAGTCATTCCTAACTATTTTATCCAAATAAGATTGTGATTAGAGACTAGTTGCCTTTTATTTTGAAAGTTAACACATAATCCATTTGGAAAATAAGCGTACTTTCTTTTTCAACTATAAATTTGTACTTGCAAACATAGAACATTGCCTGCAAGTACATTCTAAGCTTCTACAAAGGAGAATGGTGCATGACTGGAAAACAAGATGCACAAATGTTTTCCAAATCCTGTCAAAAGATGGTGCTATTTAAGAGGTTGAGTTAAAGGCAGCTTTAACTTTGTGCAATAGGACATTAGTTAATGCCCTTCTGGCTCTCAGGGAATTATAAGTTTATTCAATGTGACCATCACAGAATGGAACCCATCATCATTGTAAGACAACAAAAAGTGTCTTGTAATACATATATTTACTACAATAAATCAATGTATCTACCTATTATGCTAGTCTCCGACTACGCAAGCCATTCGAGTACAAAAAGTCACAAATTGTGCATATCCCCCCACCCAGGACATCGCCTTCCTCCGTGCACGTTGCAAGACGCGCGCGCACACTCGTCCTCTTTCTTACTCGCAGCCTTCGAGTCTGCAGCTAAGTCTTTTGCGCTTAAAAATTATCAGAGTTTTTACTCTTTTTTGGCGCGTTTGGATCGCTTTGTGTTCCTATTCCCGTTCCTTTTGTTTTTAAGTAACATTAGGACGGCTCCTTAGTCACGTTTTATTTCGTTTTGAGGAAATTTTAGATTAATTTCTTCGAGCATTTTTCCTCTTTACGGAGCTTTGCCCCACATACTCACTTCGGTGTTTTGTTTGGGCGGCTTCGCCCGCGTGCCTTTTGGCATTTTGGGTGTATTGTTTGTTTAGTGCATATCCCTTTGTTGAGTTTGACTGCGGTTTGGAGTTCTCAGTATTGTGTTTTGTTTTCCTTACAGTTTATTATGTCTTCCGAGGATGAGTTGTCAAGGCCCTGGCGGCCCGTGGGCTCCTCTCCTCTCCTTTCTTCCGATTCAACAGCGGTTGTTTCGGCGGACTTCCCTGGTTCGTCCATCCCTTCGGGGGGGTCGTTTTTGTCAGTTTCCGATAAGAAAGGTTCCCCGAGCGCCCGCTCGGGTAAGTTGTCTGCCCTGCCTGGTACGTTTGTGCCGGGCAGATCAGCGCGGACAGCTACAGGTAAGGATAGCGCCCTTCTCAATTCCACTTCTCCTACTGGTTTAGGGATTGCGAGTTGGGCGCTTGCTGGTACGGTCACTCGACCTCCCGTCTGTGCTGCCTCCTCTATGTCTACTGCCATAGGGAGCTCCACTCAGGCGTGTACCGGCACTGTCTGCGGACAGTCTTCTGCTCTCACGACCTCTATGTCTACTGCCATAGCGACGGTGAAGCGGAAACCCGCTGGGTCTGCCCAGCTGACTCTTCCCGTTTCGGCGGGGGGACAGCTGCGCGGTCACACCTCAACGGGGCTGCCTAGCAGCATACCGCCCCAGTCTTCCTCCTCTTGTAGGGCACGGCTGGCGGGGCGGGTGGTCCCAAGTGCTGTCTCCCGACAGCCGCCGGGCCTCGGTCATAACCTGACCTCTTCTGCCTCACCACTCCCTAAGTCCTCTCGGCCACCTGGTGTGACCGGGTCCGGGGCTTGCGGGCATATGGGCGCTGCCGCCCTACGTTTGCCCGCTCCCGTTGGTGATCCGTCTATCTCACCCACCACTCTTGTGCATGGTGTGAGTGTGACCGAGGCAGCACCCCCTTCATGCGGTGTGTCTGCTTCTGTTCAGCCGGGAGGCTCTGATGTTTCGCATCAGCCTGTTTCCTCCCGTGCTAGGAAGCGAGGCTCGACTGCTGGCGATGTTATTCCCAGCAAGAAGCCTAAGGCCAAAAAGAAGAAGTCTAAGAAGGATAAATCTTCGACGGACTCGTCTTCTCAGGCAGAGCTTTTGAGCCTGATGAGGGCTTTTGCTGAGCAGCAGGGCTGGAGTCTCACTCCCACACCTAGCTTGGCGTCTGAGTCTGGCCCTCTGTCGGTGGATGGTTCGGTTTCCGTTCCTAACCCCGACCCTGGTCACATCATACCGGCTTCGGTTTCTGTTGTGGCTCCTCCTTCCCCTCCGCCGGCGGCACTTGGTGCCCCGCCTGGGGAGGAGTCTCTGTTGGACCCGTGGGCATACCGGTCTTCCTTTCAGACTGAGCCCGATAGTGACTCTGTGTCGCAAGCTTCGGCTGCGACTTCGTCTACTTCCCAGGCCGCGGTGGAGCCGCAGGCCTTGCAGGTGTTAGCCTGTGATGCTAAAGCCCTGCTGGAAAAGTATTTGCCGGAGTCTTTTTGTCAGGCTCCGCCTGACCGAAATCCGGCCTCGTTGCTGTTCAGACAGCAGGGTCCTCCCCCTGGCATCCCCCTTACGGAGGACTTCAAAGGGGAGTTTGATAGAGTTGCATCCCGGGATGTGTCGGCTTTGCCTAAGTTCGGAGTCGGTCAAGCCTTCTCTTTCAAGCCTGAAGATGCCCAGGGCTTCTTCTCGGCTAAGTCCTTTTCCCCGGAGTTTCGTGGTGTGGCCCAGCGTCTTAATGTATCGCTGAAGGCCAAGCCCTACCAGTCTCAGGACAAGCCTTTAGCCTCCCTTTCTAATAAGATTAGGGCTGGCATGCGGCTTTCGGCCTACTTAGGCTCGTTGATTAATCTTCGAGCCAGGTCGGGGGAACTCGGTGTCTCGGAGGGTGATTCTGCAGTCTTAGATGATTTGCTTCTCACCCTAGCAGGCCTTCAGTGGTCTCAGTTATCGACGGCGGCCGTTGCTGTTACAGACCAGCGCCGTAAGCTGGCGCTCTCGGCCCTAGGCGTTCTTGATCGGGACATCCCGTCTCTCTTGCAAGACGTGCCTTCTACTGGCCCCTTCTTGTTTGGAGGGCATTTTGCCCAAGTCTTCCAAAGGGAAATAGACGGTCGTAAACAGGCTGAAGATATGGCCAAGCATTTTCGGAAGCCTGTCTCTAAGTCCAAGGTCTCGACCCAGATTGGCAAGCCCAATCAGCGTCGTGTGACTGTTACTATTCCCGCCCCTGCTCCCTCCGCCAGGGTTACCTCTAGGGGCAGCCAACGCGGTCGGGGTTCTTTCAGAGGCAGGGGTGTACGCAAGATTGTCTCGGCCAAGCCTTCCTCTTCGGAGAAGGCTGGCTTTTGAGGTCTTGCCCCGAGCGCTAGGTCCTGTGGTGGAGGTCGGCGGACGGATTCAGTTCTTCCTCCCAGCTTGGGAGGCTATCACCGAAGACGCCTTCGTGCTCTCCGTAGTGCGAGACGGCTTCTTCGTAGATCTGCTAGAGCCCATTCCAAATGGCGCTATTCGTGTCCGTCCGCCGCCCATGTCCGCCCCTGCACGGCGTCACGCCGCCGCAGAAATTTCATCTCTGCTGGAGAAAGGGGCGATAGAGAGGGTAAGAGACCACCATCATCTGTGTCTCTCCCCAATTTTCGTTATCCCCAAGCGCTCGGGGAAACTTCGTATGATTCTGAATATGAAGAGAATCAACCAGTTTATTCCTGCTGTTCACTTCAGGATGGAGACACTGGCGTCTATTCTGCCTCTAATCAGGCGAGACGATCTGGCTGTCTCCCTAGATCTCAAAGACGCATACTTTCATATTCCCATTCACCTTGCGTCGAGAGACTTGCTAGGCTTCACCTTTCGGGGCGAAACCTTTCGGTTTCGCGCCCTTCCGTTCGGCTTGCGCCCAGCCCCTCGTGTATTTACACAAGTGGTGGCTGTTTTGGCCGCGTTTCTGAGAAGTCGCGGTCTCCGCCTTTTTGTCTACCTAGACGATTGGTTACTAGTTGCAAACTCGGAGGCGCTGTTAGCCGATCAGGTCCAGCTCTTGGTGCGTTTGACCCAAGATCTAGGGTTCCTGATCAATTGGGAAAAATCGGAGTTGTCTCCCTCTCGTGTCCCGGTTTTCCTGGGTGCCGAGATAGACATCCCGAATCAGTTGGCTCGTCCCAGTCGGGACAGAATCCAAACGATCATCTCGTCGGCCCGGGAGTTACGAGTAGCCCGCAGAGTCAGAGCCAGGCGCTGGCTTCAGTTTTTGGGCTATCTGGCCAGTCTGGTCGATATTCTCCCAGACTGCAGGCTTCTGATGAGACCTTTTCAGAGGCATCTCCTCAGGTATTTTCGTCCGGGCAAGGACTCTCTAGCGGCTTGGATTCCGCTTCCGAGAGACATCAAACTCCTGCTTGTCCCTTGGACGCACGGTTCCTTTCTTGCCCAAGGCAAGCCGTTCCGCACTCCGCTGCCGTCGATTTCTCTATCGACAGACGCCTCCCTGTTGGGTTGGGGCGGTCATTGTGCAGGCAGGATGGTGTCGGGGGACTGGTCTCACTTGAGCACAATCCCCCATATCAATGTCCTCGAAATGATGGCAGTTCTTCTGTCGCTTCATCATTTCAGGTGTCACCTTGTTGGGCACACAGTGCTCGTTCTTACGGACAATGTCACGGTGGCTGCCTATATCAACCGTCAGGGCGGCACCCGGTCCTCCACGCTGAATGCCATGGCGGCTCATCTGTGGAGATGGTGTCATTCCATGACCATTGTTCCTGTCGCCTCGTTTATTCCTGGCCAGGACAATCTAGTCGCAGATTTCCTGTCTCGAGGCAGGTGTCTCCCCTCGGAGTGGAGTCTCCATCCGGAGATTTTCCACCTTCTTCTCAGGGTCTGGGGTCCCTTGGAGATCGACCTTTTTGCGTCGACCTTCAATCATCAGCTGCCGAGATATTGCTCTCGGGTCCAGGATCAGGAAGCGTGGGCGCTAGACGCCTTCTCCCTCAACTGGCAGGCTCTGCGGGGGTATGCCTTCCCTCCCTTTCAGCTGATTCCTCGTGTCCTCAGGAAGATCAGAGAGGATCAAGCTTGGGTCTTACTCATAGCTCCTCACTGGCCCAGGAGGTTTTGGTTCCCAGACCTTCTGAATCTCCTGGACGGCCAACCATTTCCTCTTCCGCTGAGATCGGACTTGGTAATGCAGCCCCTCTCGGGGATCCTCCACCATCATCCGGCAGCTCTCCATTTGACTGCCTGGCCGTTGTCGGGGAGGATGCAAGAAACTCGGGACTCTCTGAGAGGGCAGCCGAGTTTGTTTTGCAGAGTCGTAGAGGCTCCACGAGGGATCTCTACAACTCTCGGTTAGGGGCCTTCTTTAGTTGGTGTGAAGACCATGGTGTCTCACCACGTCGAGCCCCGGTTGGCCTTATAGCGGATTTTCTGATCTCCCTCTTTGATAAGGGTAGATCGATTTCGACTATCCGTGGTTATCGTTCAGCAATTGCCGCTATTCATGTTGGCATTTGCTGATGGTTCTGGGGTTTCTAACTCCCCTCTCTTGGCTAAGTTGACGCGGTCCTTCTTCTTGAAGCGTCCCTCAACGCCCAAGTTAACTCCGTCTTGGAGTCTACCCAAGGTCTTGGATTGTTTGGCTAAGCCACCCTTCGAACCTTTGGGTAAAGCGTCGTTACATCACTTGACAGTAAAGACGCTTTTTCTGGTCGCCATAGCCTCTGGGCAAAGGAGAAGTGTTCTTCATGCCCTTTGCCTTACCCCGGGACACATCCGTTGGGAGTCTGGAGGCGTGCGACTCATTCCTAAATCCTCGTTTGTTGCGAAGAACCAGTCGGCTTCTTCGGGTCCGGTTGAGATTTTTCTTCGCCCCTTGTCACATCTTTCCTCTGTTCCCGAGGATAAGGTCTGGTGCCCTGTGAGGGCCTTGAAATGGTACGTGGATAGGACCAAGTCTTGCCGCAAGGATGATCAACTCTTCGTCATTACCCGTGAGCCCTTCTCCCCTGCCTCTCGTGAGTCCATCTCGAGATGGCTTGTTGAAGCTATTCAGGCCGCCGGCCCTGAGGCTTTAATTTCGGGAGATAAGCCCCGTGCTCATGATACTAGGGGCATTAGTACTTCCTGGGCTCTTTTTCAGGGTGTGTCACTTGTTGACATTATGAAGGCTGCCTACTGGCGTTCCCCCAATTCCTTCATCTCCTTTTATCTAAGAGATGTTTTGTCTGATGAAGGATCCTTCTCTACTGTGACGTTGAGAGCGGCAACGTCTTCTCTGGGACCTCATTAACCTTCCTCTTTGGGACATGCCACCCGTTTTTGAGTGGGTGTTGGTCTAGCATAATAGGTAGATACATTGATTTATTGTAGTAAATCATTAAAATCAGAACTGATTTTATTATTTGCTAGATAAATCTATGTATCTACCTATGCCCCTCCCTCCTCCCCTCTCCTTGCCTAGCAACATGTCCGAGGTTTGTTTTGGGGCTGCTCGTTAAGAGGACGAGTGTGCGCGCGCGTCTTGCAACGTGCACGGAGGAAGGCGATGTCCTGGGTGGGGGGATATGCACAATTTGTGACTTTTTGTACTCGAATGGCTTGCGTAGTCGGAGACTAGCATAATAGGTAGATACATAGATTTATCTAGCAAATAATAAAATCAGTTCTGATTTTAATGATTTAGTGTCTTGTAATACATATATTTATTTTTCCTATTTTATCAAAAAGTGTCAAATCATGTTATAGATCGTTCAAAGGAGTGGAAAAGAGCCCATTTTAACAAATCATCTAATATTTTTCTGTCAGGCATTCCAGCGTAAGGTCCATGAGAACCTAGCCCAGCTAGAGATGTTAAATAAGCAATATCGTCGTCTGGCAAGAGAGGGTAGGACAGATGGAGCTAACCAACTCAGGGGTCTTGTACATACTGCTAATGATAGGTAAGAATGGAACACAAATGTTTATTAATTAAGTAGATGAATGAAATTTTGACTGCTTGTTTTGGGGGTCAAGGTTGAAATTGTAGCCCCTCATTTATCTCAAGACTATGCTTATGCCCTTGATTCAGTCTTGGGGCATAGCTGAGTTTCCGGATCATCATAGAGAATATTTTTATCCATTGCCCCTCAAAGCAGTTTGTATGTTATCCATTCATGTACTACCTCACATGGAGGAAAAGGATGAAATTTATTATACTAACTTCTGAGGAAAGTCAGTAGGCCACTTTCATATTGTTTATAGTGTTGAAAAATCTTTGTAAAAGAATTACACATTGTATTCAATAGATAAAGAGGCACTTACATGTGTATCTTTATTTTGTTAATGTGTCATGGACAGTTTCATTTATCTCTGTATTTTATTTTTAAAAATATGTTATTAATCATTTGAAAATATTTTTTTGGTCATTAGATGGGATGCTTTAGCCCGAAGATGCTGCAGTGTTTTACGTCGTCTCCGAGCTCAGCAAGGTTTTAGGGATGAGTTTGAAGGTACCAGAGAGAGTATGGTGGTTTGGCTGACAGAGATGGATCTTCAGCTGACCAACATTGAACACTTCTCTCAGTCTGATATCTCTACCAAGACCAAACAAATGAAGGTTAGTCAGGTTACCAACATTCTTTGGAATCCCAAAGCATAAAACTGATGAAAGCAAGAGAAATTGATTTTTATTCAGTTGTGAACAACGAAGAACATTTGGATGGTTTAAAGAAAAGATGAGTTTATGTAATTTTGATACTGAAATCGTTTTCTTTCTATTATCTTTCAAACATCAAATTGCTGACACATTCTCATTAAGGATCTTTTAGTCACTTTCAACTTGCATACTGGGTGTCACATTTTTTAAGCTCAGGTACAATTTGGATATAATTGTTGTAGATATTAAAGAAAAGGTATATTCTAAGTTCTTAGTATGCAGTTAATCTTAGTCCTTCCCATGTCTTGTTATGTTCTAATAGGCATTCCAACATGAGATAGAGCTGAACCAATCTAGACTAGATGAGATAGATGGCTATGCTCGTAACCTGATGCAACGTTGTGATGCAAATGATGCTGCTCAGATACAAGAAGAAATGGATGATCTCAGGGGGTATGCTGATGAAGTCTTTGCTAGAGTCAGCAAATTCCAGAGAAAATTAGAGAGAATTACAGCTACAGAGGTAATGAGCTGCATAATGAAACATTCTTCATACAGCCATACAATGTGTGCTTTCTCACTGTCTTTCATTCTTTATTACACATTCAAATCACTCTTTGAAACTAAACTGTTTTTAAGTCCCAAAACTTCAATTATTATATCTTAACCTGTTGACAGCTGAATTTTATAACTCCCATAGGCGTAATACAGGGATGACCCGGTTCCAGTAAAAAATGGGTTAAGATGGTGGGAATGATAATTCAGGTCTGTGTCCATAACTCTTCAGATATTCTACTCATTTTCTGCAAAAATGTAATTCAAATACTCATTAGAGATGTTGAGGTTCTAATCTTTGGCAGTATGCTCAGAATATTAACATTCTTATCATGTTTGAACTTGAGAGTTTATGTGTGCTGTGAAAAAAAATGCTCTAATATTTCTCCCTTTGTACATCGTTCTGATGCATTCGCTTACTTTCTTTAAGAGCTGAACATATAAAGAGAACCTATTTTTGTGAAGAAAAAAAAAATTAGGCCTGAACTGTGTTGTGTCTTAGATGGTTTGTGTGATTATGAAAGTAAACATGGGATGCAACTTTGGAGACACTGAATATGGAAGCATGCCACTGATGCAAACAGCTGTCATAATTTCACACAACCTTGCATCATTTACATCATTTTCTCACTTGTACATCTTATGCACTAATAACTTTGTGATGTTTCTAAACTAGATTGTTGTGTTTTCTTTAACTCATTGCTGCCTGATAAATAGGGCGATTCATCTGCCATTCCATATGATTATTTCATGATTGGTAATACCAAGGTATGAATGTTAACTTGTTGTATTAGTGTTTCAGTGAAATGTGCCACTAGTTCACAAGGGATTTACAAGTACCTAATGCTTTTCTTTACAGTCTAATAAATGTAGTTCAAAACAAACAGTTGAAATTAGGAAGCATTAACAATAAGTTCAATAGTTATTGATAGTCTATTGTGAATAGACATAATGATCTCTGATGCACTTTCGTTTTTATTTGCTAGAGGAAAGATTTAGTGTGAGCCAGTTATGATGAAAACTCTGAATAGAATGAAAAAATATATGTGTCTTTGAGTAGAATGAAAAATGCTGTATGTAAGGGAATCCATTATTCCATACTTTCATTGTTTTTTACCAATTTCCAATGCTTATGATTTATGATTATCAGTTTGTAAAGTACTGAATTGTAATGCTATTGATGTGAGTCCTGTGCCATTTTAGTATTTTGATGTGGAAATGTATATGATAACTTTCTCTTTGTAATTTTAAATGTCTAGTTGCATTAAGTTCACTTTTTATTTTGTAGCTTTAAAGCTTCTTGCTTTATTTGTGCAATCAGTTTTGTATGTACATGTAGTACATTTGATTTTGTATTGAGTTAGTTTTTCTTTCATGTATTGTATGCAGAAATCTTGTTTCAACAAAGTTGCTGCTATACAAGTGCTGTATATTACACAAAATTTGCAATTTTTTCTTTCTTTCCTGGCTTTAGCCACATTTTCGTTATTTAGTAACTACGTGTTTTGCCAGTCCAATAGTGTACTTAATCAATATTAACCAGTAGTTATATGTGACATCAATGGTATTAGAAAAACAACCAGATCCAGCAAAATAAGTATCAAATATTATGTTCCAAGGAAATCGTCTTTTTAGACTTGGCCTAGTTGTGAAATAGAATGCCTTTTCTTCTCTTCATTCATTTCAACAAATTGAATTTGAAAAGCAATTAACTCCACTTCCAACAGAACTGTTCTTTTATATTGTAAGCCTCTTCTCTGTTAGCATAAATATATGATTTGAATTTGATGGTAACCCACATTGTAGGTAAAAGCCAAATGGGTGAAAAAATACAATTTCTTTTCTTCAAAATTTTGGATACATTTATGTAAGTAGAATACAACCCATATGAGTTAAGTTTGAAGTGCCTGTATTTTTGAGATATCACTTGTTTAGTATTTCCATTATTTTTTTTTTTGGGGGGGGGGGTACCCAGTGAATATCTTGTTACAGTTTATTTGGTTAATATTGAATATCAGAATATGTTTCAAAGATTACACTTAATTTCATTTTGATAAATGAGAAAATACAAGCAAACTCCTCAGTTAAATGTGATAATAGATAATAGAATACAAAGTTCTTTGAAAGTTATTTGAAGAACACAAATAAAGAAATTGGCCTAGTTTAGACCATCTAGATGCTCCACAAAAACTATATTCTCACCAAATCCATGATATTGACCCCAACTGTACTAGTTTTAAAATTAATGAATTGATATCTTGATTTCACATTTGATCCACATCCAGTTTTCAAGTAGTGACACATCAGATGAAGATGACAATGATGGTGAGCCTATGAGTGAGAGTGACAATGATGAGATCCTTCCAACCCATCTATCACCAAGCCGAGTCCATCGACGACCCTACGATGCAAGGGGTAGATCTCGGGACAGCTCAGCCACACGTTCAGCATCACCAGGACCTAGTGAGTACGTCTCAGGCAGGATAACTCCAGCAAGTGGTGTTTCATCGCTAGACTGGGATATGTACATGACAACAAATGCTGATGGAGAACCAGATGTCAGGTAAAGCTCTTTTACTTATTGAGAAGGCAAGGGTGCAAAATGCCACCGACACCTTTCCATTTAGAAATAGAATGAATGGTAAAAAAATTACTTGACACCAATAAAGTATGGATATTTTCTCAAACGTGTGACCTCCCACTACAGTCCTTGAATAGGTTGTGAAGATAACTTTTAAATAATTAAGAGAACTATTTATATTACTTTCTTTTTACTTTAGCCGAGTCTTGCGGTTCCTTGTGACATGATGGCCCAGTACTTTTTGTCTAGCATGGCTTTCTCTAGTTCTTCCACCTCCAGTCCTGTGTCCTCTTTAAGCACGTTTATATATTTAGGTTTTTGCTGGTCTTCCTCTGCCTCTTCTTCCATGTGATGGTGTCCATAGCAGAAGTTTGGAGGCAAGTTCGTCTTTTCTCCTGACACAGTGGCCAGCCAGTTTCAGTCTTATCTGAGATTTTTGGTAGATGGTCATTTAGTTCTGCATTTCTTATATATATATGGTGTTCTGCATCTACCTTGGCATTCACTGCTACTCTAAGCAGTCATGTGTAACAACTATCCATTTGCCTGGCCTCTTGATTGGTAATTGTCCATGATTCACACCCATATAGTAGTACTGATTCCACAATTGCTTGGAAGAGATTGATTTTTCTCTCTTTGCTCATTTTGGACTTCCATACCTTCTTCATATTGTCCAGAGCTCTCCACACCTGTGCTTTTCTGATTGAGATGTCCTTTTCTGTGCTGTCTAGATGGCTGCCAAGAACTATAATGAGGAGTAACAAGATCCATTTATGTCCTGTCCTACTGAACAAAGCCCATCAAATGACATTGAACATTTTGGATGTTTTTCTTTTTTCAATAGTGGAATAAGAATAACATGTTTTGTATGATTCTCACTTAATAGGTGGGGTAAGAACAAACAACGTGGTGGAGAGCCTGTAGATCTTTTATATGCTCAGCAGCTGATTGATAGCTGTACAACTCAACTAGAGGAAGCTGAGAATTTTGTCACATGTAAAACACCTATTGGACCAGATGTTGAAGAATTCAAAACAGCTTTCGTAAGTTTTCTGCCTCATCAGAGTAATATCTTGTTGATAGCAAAGTTCAATCTGCACATCGGTGACAGTGGATTGAATGCGTGTATGTTTGAAAGTGAAATCAATGAATGTATACAATTTGATTTATAGTCATATTATGTTAGAAAAGAAAATAAAACTATGGTGGTTGATCCAGTGTCCGAACACTTTTCAGAAAATCAACGATAGCAAATAAAATATCAAACGAATATCTGTCAATTTTACATAATGAATGCTCAAAGTCCTACAGAAAAAGAAGTTGATGGAATTTTAAAAAGACAACGTAGATTTAATACGATATTCCCTTCCGAGTGAACCCCTTCCCAACGACGCGGCGTTTTGGTCCCTTGAAAAAGGTACTGTATTTCCGAACGTGTGAAACCTATGGGGAAAAAGACAACCTTTGTTTCAATAGTGTGGTTTTCATACGCGTAATCCCACGCGTATGAAAACCCATTTTAGGCGCTTAACTGTACACGCTCAGTAATACAATCTGTTTGGAATTACAATCCTTGACTATACCTATTATGATTATTAATTAAGTAGTTTGTGCAAAGAAGTCGATAACTTCAGAGTAAAGGATGGAAGTTAAGGTGCAGTTAGAATGTGCCTTGGGCTACCTATCAATCTCTGGGAGATATCATTGAAGCCTTCTTTGTACCACCCATCCTGATAATACCAGTTATTTGTGGTTTTTCATTGCAGATTAATTGGGCATAATAGTATTTTATGGGTGTTGTTTAACAAGAATTGATGAGGGTTGGCCTATTTGCTTTGAAACAAAAACAATAATTGTACATTGTTCCTTATGTTTATAATCACTAGTATAAGACTTTGATACCCTCATCCTAAATGATATTGATTTACATTAACCATGTTTCTATCTATGGTATATTACAGGACACCATAGCCGAGAACTCTAAGAGCTGTGTAACAGCTGTGAAAAGAATGGCACCGCAACTCACTGATCATCCTCAATTAGCACATCAAATCTCAGGTAAGACTTGAGTAGAATTGTCATCATAGTTTTAAGTCATAAGATTTAAACAAATTATTCAATGATTAGAGAAGATTAGAGAAGCCCTTTTAGGGCTAAGACCCTCCCATAGAGTTAACATGTATGCCAGGTCATAACTACTAGTGATGAACCTTCAGACTATGATTGAGAATAGGACCAATCTCGTGTACATAGAAGGGCTTTTGAATAATGGACATTATGAATGGAAATAATAAAAGGCTTAGTATTAGACAAGTTTAGTAATGCATATTAAGTAAGCACATTTCGGCTTTAATACTTGTTTTTATGGTACTTATGGATAACATTTTATTTGTCTTTTCAGGTCTTGTAAGTCGATGGGAGGTATTACAAGGAGAACTCATGGAGAAAGGAGCATGCTTAAGACATAATTACCAGACATGGCAACAATATGACAATGATCTCAACAATCTAAATACATGGTTAGATCAGGCAGAAGCTACACTCAACTCACAAGCTAATGGTGGTGATATAGGAGACCTAGAAGACATGATTAGATTGTTCAGGGTATGATTCTCATTCATCCTCCTCATTCGCTCTAGATTTATCTTTCACGTTGTATCTCGTTCCATCTGTTTATCTCTCTCTCTCTCCATTCCCCCTCTCTCTCTCTCTCTCTATCTCTTACTCTTTCTTTATGTGTCTCTCACCAACTCTCCCTTGATCTTTCTCTGTGCCTCACCTCTTTCTCTTGGTCTCTCATTTGGACAGTTTTCCTGCTCTTACTCCATTTTATTTCAGTTGTTTTTACTCCTTTTCATTGTAATTTTATATGTGTGGCTAACTGTATTATGACATGTTTTTCTCCTTATGTGTTTTGACATCCTGTGTTCTTGTAAGTATACATGTACCTGTTCATTTATTTGATTTTCCATGAAGCATTTTCACAGATACATGTAGATGAACATGTAGATGAACACATTGTTTTCATAGTGTTTGAATTAAATTAAGATAAAATTGATGTAGGCCTATCAAGTTTTTTAAAAGCACTTTTTCATGCTGATATTCAAGTGAGGCATTTGATTTTTCTTCATCAGGACTTCATGTTAGGTCTGAATGCAAGGCGTACCATTGCCTACTCTATCAACCTGTGTAGCCAGCAGTTTGTGGATCCAGATACAAAACAGGGTCAGGAGCTGAGCTACAGACTTCAGATCATGAACAGACGATGGGAAGGGGTTTGTGCTAAGGCTGCTGACTGGCAGAAGAAACTGCAGGTATTCACAACTCTCTATCTTCTTGACAGTAATGTATTTGGGTTCAAAAAACGTAACCAGCTGAAATAAATGCACAGTATTTTGACAGAAATTTGAAGAAATCTGAACAGGACTTTGAAATGATATGATAAAGTTGACAAGTAAAAGGCCATACATACAAGAACCCTCCCTGTGCTACAAGAATAAAATTAAGCCAGTTCATAATTAGTTCTTGGTAGAAATGATCCTCAAATGACACCAATATTTTAGGTCCAAGCACATTTGTTTTGATGGACATACTACTTGTTTAACATGTAAAATAATACTGGTGCTTGCATCGTAGTGCAAACTGACATCGTATAAAGGTCACTTGTACTCTGTATAAATGATTTTTATTTGCACATGTGCAAATTGTAATTATGAACTGGCTTATTAAACACTAGGCTCTCAGTCTGATAGATAAACTGTGTTGGCTGAGGTGAAGAGTATCCTTAATTGAATGGACTAACCATACTGCATGTGATACATGTAGGTATGTATGTATTTTTTGTGATATAAACTACATGATCAT
This sequence comes from Heliocidaris tuberculata, assembly GCA_025618425.1. NCBI lineage: Eukaryota > Metazoa > Echinodermata > Echinoidea > Camarodonta > Echinometridae > Heliocidaris > Heliocidaris tuberculata. The sequence continues at coordinate 1,689,571 of CM046834.1, forward strand.
AAAATCAGATTAAAGCCTGAAACCTGTCCAGGTTTTATTTCATCTTCATAAGGAGTATTCAAGATATTTGTTGTTTCTTACTCTCTTGTAGATGGCTATTGTTCAATGTGAAGAGTTTCATCAGACAACAAAGGACCTTGAGACAAGACTAGATGAGATAGAGGCAATCATGACAGAGAATGAACCTATTGATCTTAATGCTGAACCTGATGTATTGAACAACCAATATAGAATATTTGCTGTAAGTCTCGGTTTTTATCATGAAATATTATGAAGTTATATTTATTGAAGGAAAGAAGAATGCAATCCTCTATATACCATTTGAGCATATGTCCAATTTGACATCCAATATCCTCTGAAATTTTGAACATTGAGAGTTTTTTTTTTGTGCATTACAATTACTCTCAAAGTGATGGAGGTGCTTGTTATCTTCTAATACATAGATTGTATGTCTGAAATAGCTTGTTGAAAGAAGCAAGAAAATGCATTCCCTTTTTCGGGATATGTATTGGCAATGTTTATATGAGCAGTACATGTACATTATATCTTTGTGTGTTAAATTAAAAAAGCCAGTACAAACACTCTCCTAGCAGGCTTTTATATAAATGCATGATTCTCATATTCTGTGATACTGATCACTAAAGATCTGTGTACTGTCTTTGATTTAATTTGAAGTTGAATTAATTTCAAATTACTCTATTTGTTGCCTTTCCTGAAGTCAGATTCTTAAGCTGACCTTTGACCTTGCTAAGACTGTATTGATCATGTTTATTTTACTGTTGCATGGGCATATTTAATTGAATTGATAGTTTTATTATCATTTCATCACAGCCAGTATTGCAAAAGATATACAACATTGACAAAAACATACAAACAATGAAAATTTAAGAAATTGATATTTACAGTAAATGAAAATGTGATATTGAATGTAAGGCGTTAGCATGTAGTTGTAAGACAATTTACCAAGTCACTGAAAAGATTCATCTGATTGGATTTTCAGCTGTGTAAAAGTTCATTTTGACACAATCAGTCAAAAAAATTACCTTTTGATGAGACTTTTGCCTGCTAAGGATCTGCAAGCTTCATCAGATCATACTGCAGGAACGATGTTCTCCCGCTGGCCGACGTAGCTGGTGCAGATGGCAAAACCAAGATGGTTGTTTACCAGAAAAAGACTCACACAGGAAAATATCTTAATTTCCAGTCACACCACCCTCTCCACCAGAAGATAGGTGTTATCCGCACTGTGATGCATAGAGCACACTCCATCATTACTGAGGAAGGAGACATGAAGGCAGAGGAAGAATACATCCAGTCCTCGCTTAAGAAGTGCGGATACCCAAACTGGTCTTTCAAGAGAACCTCACACCAAGAAGGGAAGAAACAAGAGACCAGGAAAACACATCATCACCAACAACCTTACCAGAAGAGATCACTGGTCACCATTCTATATGTGAAGTGGATCTCAGAGGCAGTACAAAGAGTATTCAAGAAGTACGACATTGCCACGGCAATGAAACCACACAACAAACTTCAGAACTTCCTGGTACATCCCAAAGATAAGAGATCCATCGATGACCAAAAAGGAGTTGCATTTTATCAGATCCCTTGTGGTGGTTGTGGCAGTATTTACATTGGAGAGACAATCAGGAAATTTGGGACCAGGAAGAAAGAACACCAACAAGAAGCTGAAGCTGTCGGATCATCCTACTTCACAAGAGGGAAAAGAAAGGAGTCCACTTCCTACATGCACAAGTCAGCAATCAGTGACCATGTAGCCAACCAAAACCATCACATTAACTGGAAAAAGTTTTCCATCCTAATGAGTGCTTCAACCAAACCCACAAGATGGATAAGGGAGGCCATCCACATTCGCAAGGAACAAGGAAAAACAATGAACAGGGACCTGGGGCAATACACACTCTCTTCAATATACGATCCCATTCTCTTGGATTTTCGACGAGCACCAGCTATGTCTGCCAGCGGGAGAACATCGTTCCCGCAGTAAGATCTGATGAAGCTTGCAGATCCTTAGCAGGCGAAAGTCTCATCAAAAAGGTAATTTTTCGACTGATTGTGTCAAAATGAACTTTACACCTGAGTTTACCAAGTACACCATGTGTTTGTTGTAGTGTTTCAAACGAGAGCTTGAGGAGATGATCCCTCGTGTTAGTTCCTTGAAGGATACAGCAGACCAACTCTTGATTGATGTAGACTCACCGGACTGTCGGGCTACCAGAGAAACCCTTCATCTAATTGCTAAGAAGAGTTCTTCTCTACTTCAGAGATGTAATGATAACCTGGAGCTCCTAGAGACTAAAGTGGATCCTAGTCAGTTCCAACTAGATAGGGTAGGTATATCATTCTCTCAGTGACAATGGCTGGTATTCCTAAAAGTGTAATTTTTATCCAGCTTTAGACCTTGACTGCAAAGTGGATAGATAGGATATACAGTGTCAATTAACCTCTTCATTCAATAAAAGATTACCCTAGTTCTGTAGCTCAACTAACAAATAATATTGTGTCATTATGAAATCAATTTCTCTTTTTCATTTCATAACTGTAGTCATTTCTTTTCATCATCATCATATTATAAAGTATTTGGCATCACCTGTGCCTGCCTGGGAGGGGAAAAGTGTAATGAATAACTGTAACCTCGGGGTCTCTCCTCCTGATATAACTAGCTTGTTACAGAATTACAGTAATTTGTATAACATAGATTGGATGACACTTGACACTGTATTAAACATTGGACTAAGTGAAACCAACTTAGACCTAGTCTGCCTTCATGAATAAGGGCCAATGAGTTTTGACCAAGTCTGAATTTTGTACACTAGCCCTTTCATTGTCTCTTTCAGAAGGGATAGTCTAAATTCCAGACTATGGTGAAGTTGATGTGAATGGGGAGGAAATCATTCAGCCTGGAAGCTAGGCAATATGCAATAGCTCAAGTACAGCACCATATCATGAATTCTGTATTTTAAATCAATATTTTCAGAGTTTCCACTGAAAGAGGAGACAGGTTAGATAATAGGAACAAAATGGCATACCTCAATAGGAAACAGGCAGGAAAACTAATGTGTATTTCCTTGTATTTCCTCTTCCAAATAAACACTGCCTAACCAGCTTCTTGTGTAGCAATCATTGTATTGTGCATTGCCAGTGGAGTTTTATAAAAAAAAAAATTCTATATCTAAATTTGAAAGTTTGAAATTAATTCAAAAACATAACTAAAAGTCAGGGAATTCCACTTATTATGCAGCCTTTCGATGAGAGTCCTATTCAACCAAGATCTGTGATGCTGTTGGGAGCCATGGGAGAATTATCAAGTGACTTTTCAAGCCCTATACCAGGACGTACTAGCACACCGATCTATTCCATTAGACATTATGCTGATCCTACTACTAACACACTGGCTGGTCGCCAAGCAGCAGCTGCAGCCGCAGCAGCAGCGGCAGAGGCGGCTGGATCAACACCTACTGCTGCAGGGTATGTAGGACACCATCACATACATTCTACTTAGTATAAAATCTATATTTTAAAAAATGCAATTGCAAAAACTTTCAATGCATCAACCTAAAGGCAATTTCAAAAACCTTGTGCATTATTTGTTCAACATGATTTCTGTTGGGTACTGAAATTGACCATGATTTGATTTCTTGAAAGTCTTTTTTATTGTGTTCAAAGAGGTCAGGGTCATGTACATGTAAGCTTACTAATGAACTGTATCTTCAGTTTTAGTGGCTAAGGTTATTCCAAAAATTATGAAATTAAAAAATGTGCAACTGTTCCAATATAATAACACATTCACAGTGGTCTGATGCCAGAATGTGGGATTTTTCACCTATATCACAGAAGAGTTGGATAGCAGTATTTATCATTGTTTTGAAAATTCACAACTAGTTGGACTGTACTGACTTATATTTGTAGTGCAAATTATGATATTATACTTTATACGCCATATATTTCACGGACATAATTTTTTGCAAATAGGACTGACCAGACTATTTCACGAGTGGTTAAATTCGCGATCAGGGAATTCTGAAATCTACAAACAGCAATAATGATGCACTTTCGTAAAGTGAAGTGGTGAATTTAGTAAGCTGCTACACAGTCTGCATGCATACAGCATACTGCACTACTATATCAGTGCTGAGCTAGCCTCAATCAGATACAGTACCAGTACTGGTTGTAGTACAGCTGGCCGGCTGTGTACGGATGCCCAGGTCAGATACACATTTACTACATGTATGTATTAATTTTGCCAATTTTAGCATGTTGTTGAATTTGCTACCAGATCGCAACTCGCGAATTCGTAAAAATAAAATCCCTGCAAATTATATGGTGTATACATACAGTATATATTTTCTTCCTGGAAGCAAGTTCTTATATAATTGTTTTTGAGAACGTCCATAATTGAATATTATCTGTTGTTCTCATTGACAGAGCTCCAGTTGTAGGGGCCCGTGGAGGAAGACCATTCTTATCAAGAGCTGTGAGGGCAGCCCTTCCACTCCACCTCTTAATGCTTCTACTACTGGGTGTGGCATGTCTTATTCCAATGACTGAAGAAGACTACAGCTGTACTCTTACTAATAACTTTGCTCGCTCCTTACATCCCATGCTACGCTACACCAACGGTCCACCACCCATCTAATTGCTACTGGGAACTCCCACTGAAAACTGCCTCTCTAAACCAAGGGTACACAGCCTATAACTACCAAAGGCAACTCCCTCCAACTACTACCTGTTTCTTGGCCATGGATATTGTCATTTTTTATGCCTACATGCTAACCATGCCCACCTCAAGCCCACTGTCCATTCTCCATCTTATGTCTTCAGGGACTGCCAACTTGACACTGAACACTGCCCAATTGAAACTTATTGAACTTTGATGTCCATATGATGGTGTTTGCCTGTCTTGGAAACCTAATATGGATATGGACATTGTTACTAAAGTTGACACATGCATTGTGTATATGATAACCCCTCCCTCTGTAAGGCAACACTGCTGCCTTTACTTAGTATTTTGTAAACAAACTTTCATTGAACCACTGGCTCCACCATTGTCTTTGTATGTTATTAATCAATGAATACCGTGGAATACAGTGGACTTGTGGCTGGATAGAGACAATATTTAATCACTCACATTGTCTACTGAAAGCAAAAGCAACAGCTAAGGCCATTTTAGCTCCCAGCAGACAATATATTGATTGTCATTATGGAAGAAGCTTATACCAGAGAAAATATGAATATATAGATTGAGATGCAGTGCTTTTAGAAGCTTGCCCAACGATGATATGTGCCTGGCTGTCATGAGTATCGCAGAACGTGTAATCATGAGGGTGTATAGCCTTAGATATATTACAAGGAGAGAAGAAAGGAAACATGTACATAATGAAGTGAGGGAAAATGACTGCGATGTTTGTGATGTAAATATAGTTCTTCTTTGTGAGCAGACTAAGTGGCCTCTTGTAGAAATGTGAATGCAGCTGATTAATGTGAAAGGACCTTTCCCTGCTGATTGGATTGTACCCAAAAATCAAATTCTGCTGGGAGATTTAAAGAGTTGTGTAACTGAGTTAGGGCAAGTGAAACATTTTAGTTTTATATGGATTCTATTCTTTCTTAGAACTTTTGTGATGTGGGTGCATTGCTGTAACATGGTTAATTCAAAAATTGTTTGTTCTTTCTTTCATTTTGCAATCAAGGATGTATTCAAGAAACGTTTTCATAGAACTCTATTTAGATGTATTGATGTATTCATTAGACTCTGGATAAATCATGTTAACACCAAAAAGTTTATTGTCAGAAAAATGCCAGACACGAATGTAATATTCAGGAATAATCATTTTCTAGATATATTCAAAAGTAATTTGAAAGTATTCAAATAAATAATTCAGTTCAATCCGATTCAAGGTTTATTAGAACATATCACAGCTGGATGGCTGAATTGAGATAGTTTCACAAATAAAAAACATACAAAATTACAATATACAAATTTACAATTGCAATGGATATAGTTTGGCACAAAAGAAAAGAAATTGAAATTCATTATTGAAATATAATTTCAACCTGCAATTGTGAATATGCCTTTGTGGTTTTCTTAAGTTGAAAAATCCTGCTGAAATGAGAATTATGCAGGGTAAATAATTCATGTAACTGAACCAAAAACATTTCACATGAACAGTGTGATTAAAGAACTCAGTCATAATAAAGCAAACAAATAAAATATTCAAAAATAATAGTCATAAACATCCAAATTTTTCTATGAAAGAAATGTGATGAGTGCAAGGATTTGTTTCAGTTATATTTAATTTGGTTCTCTTTCTCATGTTCTCCTCAACAAACAGACAAGACACACTAGGCTATTGTTTTCAAAGAATTAACTGCTTGTAGATTATATTTTATAAATACTATCAAAAGTTTGCTGTGTATAGAATTATGAAAATAGGTAATATGTATTTTGTGTAATATTTCTGCAATATAGAATAATTTATATTTTCATCTTTTTGTAGATAAACCTGTAAGTATAAATTTGTAAATGTGCATTATGTAGACTTACTTGATGTATGCAGTGTTCTGATGTGATATTTAAATTTACATTGAAACATTTTCATTACTTCATCTCATAAATTCATCAGTGTTGATTATTTTAATCACTTAATAGAGTATGAATGACTGAAATAATGTGGTATTTATTAATATTTTCGTTAAATAGATGTAGAAGTATTTATTATCTGATATCATATTTTTAGCTTTTTATTAGCAATGCGGCTTTACTTTTGATGTGTACAGAAAATGGGAATTTAATATCATTTAGAAGTTTTTAGGTAGATATGTATTCAATGTAGTCATACATTTGTATATTGAGAATTTTTGCCAAAAAAATCTTAACTTATTTTAAATTTTGAATTCAATTTTACACAAACATTGAGAAAAGAGATAAAAGTACAGTGAATAATCATTCAATAGTGTAATTGCTAGATCAGTAGAGATTTACATCATCAAAATCATGCTATTTTATTCATTCCATTCATTGTTATCAAATTGTGCTGTGATGCTTTGTACTTTCTCTTTTGAAGGGGGTTGTAGCTGAATGAGATGAAGATTTTATATTTGAAGTCTTTATCAGGAGGTCAAGCAGCAAATGTTAGCTGTAAAGGTAAAAATGCTGCATGAATCATGAACTTGAAACATTATTTGAAATCAGTATATTTACATCATGCTTTTAATCATTGGTTTCTGGGCTTCAGGAATGAGTTTGGAGATGCCGTCCCAGTCATATTGCTCTCATTCAGTTATACAAGGGTTGTTATGCATAACTCTCAATTAAATGATTGTACTTGCCTTTAAAAGCAGCTTTTGTGTATTAATAATATTTTAAAGAAGTTGTGTACATGTAGGTGTATGACAAAGTTTACGTTGTACATGTATGTGTGAGGAGCTCTATATGTGTGTATGCTGTGTCAGTACCATTGAGAGGGCTCAGGAATAACTTCCACCCCTTTAAATCCATATCATGCACTCTAAAGTTTCTGAAGAAACTTGGAATTGTTATCGGTAATTGAAATTGGTCTGCTTCCCTCACCCCCCCCCCCCCCCCCACACACACACACACACACTCTCTCCCACACACACATTTTTAAAATCCTGGATAGGCCACAGAGTAGATGTGTGTGTGTGTATGAATGCTTAACTTTGATACTAAAAGTTCACAAAGAAATGAGAGAGGATGAATTAGAAAGTGAAAAAAGGGAATGATATGAATATCATAGAAAGTTTACATGTAATTTAGTGTAATTAAAAACAAAACTACAAACAAGAAGATGAAGAATAAGAAGATCCAAAATTGTGTGAACATTGTCTCAAATATTTTCATAGGATGTCCTCTTATTAGTGATCCCCTGTCAAACATTATGTTGAAAATGAAAAAGAGGCTCTTGTACTGTTGGCTCATTTTTCATTTTGTTATTTCATGAATGCAATTTTCTTGACAAGTTTGATACTGTGTGTGTTTGCATGTGTGGGTGGGTGGGTGTTGTGTTGAGAGAGAGAGTGTGTAATGGGAGAACAAGATAATTCATCACCTGCATCCCACCAAAGAACGGAAATTATATGACGATAATCTTAATAGAAATGTAGCTTTCACAATACAATCAATAAGATGTCATCTTTAAGACAGGAATTTTGAATAGGAAGTGGGGAGATAAAAGACAAGGCCATATATCTTGAGACGAAAGTCGATACTTGTTTGCTTCACTTCAAATATTTATATATACATTTTTATATTTCTTATTGTTGCAAGTACTACCCACATTCTGAATAAGTACTGTATAAACGTTGAAATGCATTTAAATACAGAATTCAGTATAAAAAGGTTTAAAAGAACAAATCAAATATTCTAGAGTATAAAGACTTGAAAAAAAAATATCTGACTATTGCTTAAATCGTTGCAATTATGATGATAGAAAGGATAAGATAATAGCATACTGAGTGAGAATTGGGAGAATAGAAAAGAGAAAATCAAGCAGAGTGATCTTGATTTATCCAATCTAAACACATATAACATGCATCATATACTCTTCTTCAATAATTGAAGCAAAGTCTGCTGAAGTCTAAGTAACTTGCATTAATTTTTTTTTTAGTGTTATCTGCTTTTAAAAAAGTTATATTCAGTGAATTTCATTTCTTAGATACCTTATCCTACTTCACCTCTTCAAGGTTTTGCATTTGGGGTTGCATTGTTTCATAATCAGAAATTATCTTTTCACCACTCTAAAACTTTGAATGAAATCACTTCCTCAAATGAACTTAAATGTGTGAACAATCTGAACAAATCGCATTAAGATAAATCAAAAATTGCCCGTACGTGTATGGACATTGTCGACAAGGGGGTTAATGTCTCTTGCCCGAAAGTCAACTTTCTAGTTTTTAAATTATGCGAAGCGAGTTAGCAACTAGTTCCCTTTTCTTTATAGTGGTATCCTCTTTCGGTGAATCGGCCTTTTCAGTAATGAACACGATAAAAACTACTTTCGAAAAATAAACTCAAGACAATTTCAATAGCCCTGTCTATCACCTTTAGAAATGTGCGAACATTACAATGGGGTATTATGTAATCCGAACAAGATTTCTATGGGCAGTAGAATAGGCCTTTGAAATTGCTCTTGAGTTTGTTTTTCGAAAGTAGTTTTTATCGTGTTAATGTTATAATCGACATGTATACTGAGTAAGATAACACAAAGAGACCATCTCATTGCCTGAATATGAACTGGTGATGATTGCCCGAATGTTGATCATTTTGAAATTCTCGGGGGAGGGAGCTGCAGTCCCACAGCCTCCCCCCCCCTCACACACACCCACATACACCTTCGCCTTTCCTTATATTCATGACATTTTTAGGAACTTTGAAGGAAGCATACCAAGTGCGCTTCCTTGCTGAGTGTATATATCAACGTCATTGATATTTCCTCTTTGAGGAATATTAATGTGCTGTAATTTTATCCATATTGTGGTTATTTTTAAGGAAAATTCTCTGTTGACAACTGGAAAATGAAATTCATCACCATTCTTGAAGTATATCAGGAAATATCCCTAATTTTAGCTTACAGTGCTCCATCATCACAAACCCCACAAACAAACACACTTTTTTTTTCAATGATCTTTATTTTGATTCCACTCAATAATTATACATAAATCATAATTAAACATTTCAATGAAAGTAAATGCATATGACAACTAAAACAGATTTTCTTGTAAAATTTTCTGTAAATGAATAACTGAAATTCGAAAAATCAAAAGAAAACATTGAATGAAATCTTTTCATAAAATACCCCCCCCCTCCATGAACACAGGAATTAATACACATGTATATACATGTATACACGTATAAATAAAAATAATTCTTCATTGCAAAATGGAACTGACTTGTACAGACTGACTTCATACAAAAAAGATACAATTCATAGGTTATCAATCATACTCACGAAATAAAAATATCCTAAATTAATAGGCCTACATAATTATAGGCCTACAATGAGTCAGAAAAAAAAGAATGGTGAAATCAATCCATAAAAACAAATTATACCCCTCCCAAAACAAAACATTACCAAAGCCCCCCCCCCCACACACACCGTCCCTCTCTCTCTCTCTCTCTCTCTCTCTTTCTCTCTCTCTCTCACACACACCCATACACACACCACACGCCCACCCCCACACGCACATACACACACACACACACACACACACACACATACCTGTGCGCGCATAATAACCGATGACATCTTTTACAACCTAGAATTTGACCGCATAACCGATGACCTGTGTGTATAGAATTCAACCGCATAACCGATGACCCGTCTGAAATTTTTCTATACAACCGATGACTTGTTCGCGTAACACTAACTGATGACCTACCCCTATATGCAAAAGCATGTAATTTGGGTCTAACTGCGCAGGTCTGCAAACCGATGACGTCATCGGTTCGCTGTGTGTCATCGGTCCGAATGTAAAGTTCATGCCTATGTCATCGCTTTAAATGGGCGCACATACACACACACACACGCACACACACGCACACCTACGTCTCCACCCCCTCCCCATTCTCGCCCGAGCAAGAGCTCAACTTCCGTGCTGCCTATAGTGGTAAGGTGACTTGAGCAATTAAAAACGGAATCCCAACACGTAAAAGACTCATATCTAATACCGATGTCGTTATATTCACCATTAAAGGTAGGCTCTTTTTTGTAAATAAATGAAACCCCCCAAATTATGAAATGAATAAACAAAGTTTTCGAATTATGATTTGTAAATTTTACACTGCTTCAAACACATTGGGAGGTTTCAGCTTTATCTGTATATTATCATAACTTTGTTTTAGCTCTGTTAAAAGATAAATATTTTGGTCTTCTGTATTTCTCTGTTTTCTGAGTCTAGTTTTCTACAGGCACTTTGAGGAAGATAACTGTTTTTTTAGAGAAAGAAGTCACTAATTATTGGGCATTTATCTAGGTATAATATCCCAACACTTTTGATAGATATTTGGTCATAATATATAGAACATGAAACTAAGTACATGTAGTATCTTTTCTATAGACTTCTTTGTCCCCGTTCACGCAGATAATATATAAACAAAAATCGGACCAAATTACAGGAAAGGAAAGAAATTGCTTTTTTCTGTAGATATACTGGGGGGGGGGGGGGGGTATACTCGCCTAATATATGCGGAGATGTGCCCCTCTAATTGGTCGCTTTTTTGCACAAAATTCCCGAAACATGGGGTACGATTTGTGTTGGAAAATCCCTAAAAATGCGCCACCTTTAGACAGGGGCGTCGTTAAAACATTTTGAATGGGGGGGGGGGGGGGGGTGACACCCAAATTTGCCGACAAATTTTTAGGGTGTGACATCCAAATTTTCCGACAAAAATGCTGCACCCTAATCTCCCTCACAAATAATAATAAAAGATGTAGAGATCTTGATACGGGCCCATTTTCGTTGACGCCTTTCGCCCGAAATATCAACTTTTCAATTTTTAAAAACTTTTTCGTAGTGAAAATGTACAGAAGTTACATAATTATCTGGGAACCTCGCTGCCCAAATATTTTGATATTCTGGCATCTGCCCGAATATGTTAAGTGGTGGTTTTCCGAATATTGGAATTTTGAAAATCCTTGGGGGAGGGGGGGGGGCAGCCCATTGTAGAAGGGGAATGCCTTTTTCCCGAATATCAACTTTTCAATTTCTAAATTTTTGCGAGGGAGCGAGCAATTTTTAAAAAACTTTTCGTAGTGAAAATGTACAGAAGTTACATACGCAAGTTACATAATTATCTGGGAACCTAGCTGCCCAAATATGTGAATATTCTAGCACCTCGCTGCCCGAACATATGAATATCGGAACTTTGAAAATCCTCGGGGGGGGGGGGGGTGCAGCCTTATTGCCGAAGGGGGAGGCTTCTGCCCAAATATTAACAAGCCAGTGTTTTTGCGAGTAAGCAAAGCGAGCGAGCAAAAAAATTGGCCAGATTTTCCTTCTTTTTTTGTCCTTCCCTTTTCCTTTCCTTCTTTTCATTCTGTTTTTGTTTTCCTTTTGTTTTCCTTTTCTTTTTTTTCTTTTTTCTTCTCCTTTCTCTTTTCTCCTTTTCCTTTTCTCCTTTCTCTTCCCTCTGCCTTTTTCCCACTTTTTTTTTTTTTTTTTTACCGACAGAGGTGTCGCATTTGCCGACAGCAATTTTGAGTGGGGTGTGACACCCCCCCCCTCCAATCTAGCGACGCCCTTGCCTTTTGATCTTGGTCTTAAACATGGGTTACGATTTCTTCAGAATGATGCCTTAGTAGCCTTACCCGTATTCTCTCTAAAGTGCAAATCCATCCCATGCAGATACAAAAATAATTTAAACTTTTCGCCGAAGCTGATGGTCGCCCGGATTTATCCTTTTAATATGGGTTGCGTTTTGAATGAAAGTCCCTAATAATGGGTATCCTTTTCTGCCAAAATGACCCTTAAATTCGTATAGCTTTCGGAAGCTTCAGCCGCACACCAAATCTGAGCACCCCCCCCCCCCCCGGGTTCTGAACATCAATAGCTGAGGCCTTATATATTAAACCAATTTGAGTTATAGGATGTGTCCCTCTTCTCCTTTATCCCAGTTCATCCTTCGCCTCCCCTCCCCACTAAATCCATAAATACAAACGCTTTGCGGAGAAAATTGCTTTCTATTCTGGATCATTTTTCTGAAATATTTTCATATAACTGTCTTGTTATGATGGCTCTTTTTGACAACAACAGTGGCGGATCCAGTGAAGCGAGGGGGGGGGGGGTGATGACCAAAGGTGCATGTGCGGCTGGATAAGCTAGGTCCCTATTTGTTTTTAACACCGTGCTGGCCCCATCAATTTTTTTTTTTTTTTTTTTTTTGGGGGGGGGGGGGGGTTTCTGAGCGGATCAAGAGGCAGGCATCATTTTTGTAAAAGTAGAACTTAATTTATGTGCCCCCCTTCCCGCCTGTTTCCCCCGCTTTAATAGCTGTAGGCCTACATCATAAGATGATGCCTTTTAATACACATGGTCGGCCTACGGGAACGGCATTGACCTGCCGCCCTCCCCGGTGTATTAGGGTTACGTATGAGCACCTAGTAGTGTAAGTTCGAGGGGGCAAGGGGGGCAGTTTACCCCCTCGAACAAATTTCCAACCACGGAAAAAACAGTAATGACTGCGAATTTCAGATAGGCCTCTGAATGGTAAATTAAATCTAAATTTAGATCCGGCATGAATTATGAACATTTTTCCAAAATAAATTTAGTGCTTGGTAATTATGAGATAGGTAATGAACTTCAAAAATCATCATAGCTAGAATGGGGAAACTGTGTTCAAGTACCGGTATCTCCAAGTATAGCCCACTATAGATAAATGATTATAGTCACCGTATCTCAGTCTGAAATAGGCCCTATTTCCAAACATACAAATCAATAGCCTATTATATGCACTTGTCCAAATTCATAAGGAGCCTTGGCCTAATATACTGATGTTACTTTGTCGAAATAAGAATTATAAAAACAACATATTAAAAAGAGATGTTTTACTCCCCGCCCTCGTCCACGAAAATTTGGCCCCAGAAAAGTGATGCTGAACTTATATAGTCACCATTGGTTCAAGTATCCCCCCCCCCCCCCCCACGACGTACAAAAGTGTAGGCGAAGAGAAGAGTTCGGATTAGGTTAGTACGAACAAACATTTTCGCTAATCACTACCCCACCCCTATAGAAATAAACTAAATGCGAGCAGAGAGAGAGAGAGAGAGAGAGAGGGAGGGGGGGGGGTAGATTAAATAAGAGATGAAAAAGTGCATATAGACCCTAAGCTGTATTTTTGCGTTGATATGAGATGAAACGAGGCAATGGGGCCCTACTAGATCTACTACTACTCTATGAATTTTGATATTCAAAAAGAAAAAGAAAATTAGTCGATGCTCATCAGTAATCATAATTTGTTTTCATGACACAGGAATCGGGAGCTCGAGTTGTCAGTATTTCGCAATCCGTACGAACAACTGAAACGCACATGGACTTTGTGTTGTTTATGTGCATACATTACATGAGTCGCCACCCCTTCTGTACAAATGAGGATCGCGTACATGCCCAAAGAAGGAAACCTAGTCCCATATTTGGAGGATATGTCGGCCATATTTGGTAGCCCCATTTCCTTTCTGGTGTGACCAGACTGTTAACAATAATTACTGTAAAATATCAATGCGCATTCCGAAACTTTCGAAAATATTAATACTTTTGTGCCAATAATCTGTAAATAAAAGGATATTTTCCAGGAAAAAAAAGCATATTTTAGCAACTCTACCTGTAAATCTTCATAAAATTGTTGCAGAATTTCAGTATCTATATTGATCTTGCGCATGTACATTTTGTAACAAAACGTTGTGACGACTTCCTTATTTGCAATCGCTTGTAATTGTGTGATGAATGTATCGACGGCGCAAGTGAAAGGACTTTGGAAACACCCGTGATTTCGTCGAAGATTCGTCTCATAATATTCTTGTTATAGTGTGAGGCAGACATGGCAATGTCAGCTGTTAATTTCACAAATCTACAGAAGATTAAAAATGGTCTCGGGGACCATGGATCATGTTTACCTGACAGTGATAGTAGCTCTGTTGGCACGGGCTCCGAGTTAGCCGACCGGGACCATGACTTGGATGATCCCGGTCTTGGCCCGGGCCTAACCCATCTCACTCCCGCTGATATGGCTGATATGGAAAAGGCTTCTAAAGGCAAGAAAACGAAAGGAAGAGTGAAGATAAAGATGGAATTTATTGAAAACAAGTTGAGACGTTATACAACTTTCAGCAAAAGGAAGACAGGCATTATGAAAAAGGTGAGAAAAACATTTATTGAATTTCAATTGAAGTAGACCCCCGGGGGGGGGGGGCAGTCTCATTGCCCGGGGGGGGGGCATGTCTCCTGGGGGGGGGGGATTATGACAGACGGATATGTGCCACTTTGACAAACATGCTAAATTTAATTGTGCTAATATTTTGCACACGTATTACTGCCGTCTGCGACAGTGCGAGATATTAACACAATAGCTTGCCGCATTGGAACCATGTAGTAGATCGTATTACAAAGGAAAACTAAATATATAACAATTACACATGTAAATTGCATTACAATTTTATGTTCCGATAAATGACATATTAATTTCTTCTTCTTTAGTGTGAGGCTGCAAAAAAGTTGAACATTATCATTTATTATTATTTGTATGAAGGGTTTTCAGCCAACCAGAAAATCAGTGTATCTCATGGTTTGTGCGTAAGTACCCGATGACCATGCAATTTTAAAACAATATCTCATGGTTTTTGTAAAAGTACCCGGATGACCGTGCAATAAATCTTCATATCTCATGGTTTGGTGTGCGCGCGACTCGTAAAAAAAGTGAATACGCGTCTAAATGCGCAAAAGCTAAGACAATGGATGTATGTGCGCAGCCCTTGCAAGATGCTTGAGTAAGGACAAAATAATGTTTCTCCGCCTGTTTTATGTTGAAGTCGATACAAAAACATAAAGGACATGTATTGGTGAAAATTAAGGAACTAGGATTCATACAATTAATAATAATAATATTGAATGACTTTTCTTTTGTGGGACACAAGGTTACATGTATATCGCACTCACTTTGAAAATATTTCACTCGTCGTGCCGACTCGTGAAATATGCTCATAGCTCGTGCAATATACCCTTGTATCCCACTCAAGGCCATTCAATATTATATAATTATTTTAGCCACACAGCCCACACTTATTTGGTTGTTGGTGATGGCAATGTCCAACATATTTTGAATATTTGGGGGCCTAAGGGCAGTTTTATTTTTGCATACAACTGTAATGTGTACGTACATGTATGATATCCAAATGTGGTTTTGCCACAATTAAAGGCCAGTGCCCTTGTACCACCACCTCCTCCCCCCATACCAGCTGTAAAAATACAAATTCTTTACTGTACCTTATTAAAAGCGAATTTAAATTTCTGTTTCTTTTACTTCCATGTTCACATAAGGCATATGAGTTATCAACATTGACTGGAACACAGGTGATGTTGCTTGTTGCCAGTGAGACAGGACACGTTTACACTTTTGCCACGCGCAAACTGCAACCTATGATTACTAGTGAAAGTGGGAAGGCTCTTATTCAAACGTGTTTGAACTCACCTGACATCCCTTCAGACAGCCATCATCATAGTCATAACCCAGATCAACGCATGTGTGCTACTGGATTTGAAGAGACAGATCTCTCCTATCAAGTCAGTGATGAGGAGGCTCTCAGTGGAAAGGTTAATCATTTTATATTTTATTATTCTGGAAATGAATTACATGTATTTTTTACAACACTGTTGGAATTTAGTTAATCACATACTATCACATCCTGATGAAAAATATGCCTCATGATATTTACATTTGTAGGCAAGAACAGGCTTTTTACACTTGCAAAATTTTGCTTAGTCCCGTACTATCGGTAAAGGGCTAAACAAGGATTTAGCCCCCCCCCCCCCCCCCCCCCCCCCCGATAGTATGGGAGTAAGCTTAGCCCACTTTCTGTTTAAATTGTATTTTACCAAAGTGGGCTGACTCCACGATAGTACAGGATTACATATATTTTAGCTCTGGATTCCACCAAATGTGGGGCTTAGTGCTTTTGCTAGGGAGATAGTACAGGACTGAAACTGCATATTATATGAGAACAGCAAAAAAAAAAACCCCAAAAAACAACAAATGTGCGGTTAAAGATAGTAAAGGGATAAAAATAAATCAAGTATAAAAAGCCTAAAAGTTAAGTTTTGACTAAGGCACTTTTTGAGGCACATTTAGACACCCCACCCCCTTCCCTAATGAAAATAGGGGGTGGGGGGAATAAGATATCACAAGAAATCTGCTTGACATGAAAGCTTATATACAAAATATGTTTTGTTAATTTTTATTATGATGTCCTATTGATGTAAATATATCTGATTTAATGCAATGAATCATGAAAGAAAAGGAGTGTATTGGTAATACCCTTGTTACTGTATTTGGGAGGGCCTTGGAAGCTTTTTCTTGTCTGGCACATTTTTTGACAACAAGTTTACGAAAATTAGACCGATGACTTTTTGTCACCTAATTTTTTTTAATAAGTTAGATAAATATAGGCTAATAAATTTTTGTTTGGTAACTTGAAAACATTTTATGTGTTGGAAGTATACTTGAAGACCAATTGAATCTCTGTACACACTGAATGTCTTAAATTTTGCAATGTTTTAATATTTTACCTTTTTGTGGAATTGTCCAAACTTGTAAAAAAAAAAGGAGACATGCAAAATTACCTGTCAATCGTTTTATTGTGTGAATGCCAATGTGCTGGGGAAGGTCGAGTGCTCAGCTTGGTCATATTTGTTTGAATTAGCAGAAATACCAGTATTTCATAGTAAGTTTGAATATTTTAAACATATACATGTAAGTTATACTTTACAAAGAAAATGTATGCAGGGCAATTTAGTCACATATCTTTTGAAGATAAATAGCCTCACCCCAATGGTTGTTTTCTTCACTTAATTTTTTTAAAGGAAAATGTTTTAACGTATGATATAGAAAAAAAAATCATAACTGAACCAGTGTATACACCCACACACAAAAAGGATATCTTGGTGCCCAATCAGGTTAACTGTAGTCCATTGAGAAGTGTATTTGGTTGGCATGTGCCATACAAGGAGGTGACCTAATGACCTTACCTCTCCTTGTTTGGTTTGTGCCATACCTTATAGGCCCACTCTACCCAATTATGGCAGGCATGGCATGCGCCTGGCACTAGGTCATGTCCATCAACTGCTTTAGGCACAAGTCACCTCTACCATATTTGGCATAATGGCATGCACACATATTGCATCTAATTTAAAACATATGCAGTTTATGCCTTTCTTCTTTCAAGATATTTTTTTAAACCAAATTAAAAATTGAAAGGAAATGCCCAGGAGTAGGATAGGGTTAATGTATTTTTCAGGCTATATTTTCATACTGCTGGTAGTGTATTAGTATTTTGTTTGCCTTTTTGCTTGCAAATGAAATGAAAGGTCTGCATGTACGATAGAAAGATGTAAAGATGTAAAGAGGTTTTAGGTCTAACTGTATGTTCATATTTTGTGTAACACTCTGGCCCGAATTCACGAGAGAGGTTTATCTCAACCCATGGTCTAAACCATGGGTTAAAATAAATCTCTTTTGTGAATTCTGGCCTACATGTATAATTGTGACCCCAATAGCTGTTTTTGCACATGAAAAAACAATAATTCAAATCGTATCATACTACTAGATTCTTTGATGTACATGTAGTTTCGGCAGAATGAAAATATTCTTTAAAAAAATACTCAGACTATTAGAAAACAAACCTTTTCACTTTCATATTCAAACTTATTTATTGTGAGTCTTGTCACTAGTGTTTGTGCCATAGTGTTGCCAAATAGGCCTACAGTATGTTTGTACCCCCTCCCCAGTAGAAATAGAATGCTTCCTTGTTGCATTCTATTAAAACAACATTTATTGTAATAAGAGTAGATGAACCAAGGAAGAACATTCATGAGATGGATGTGGTTTTGTGACATCATTCCTTATTTCCGTAGTAAAAGGCAGGCTTTCATTTCTTTGTATTTTGTTATCTTGTACTTCATATTCCTACCGAATGATGAAGATAAATTTATAGTGAGTAGTTGTTTCCCCTTAATTTTTTAATTTTTTTAAGTTAAGTCGGGTCTAATAGTCATTTGGTTAAAGGAGAATAAATCTCTCATTGAGTTCTGTTTTTAAGATTTCATAGAAGGACATGTTCATCTTTGTTGCTGATTTTTTTTTCTTTTTTTAGACACAATATTTCAAAATATAATTGGAGAAACAGATATTTGAAATATTTAAGATTCAAAAGAGAAGGATATTTCAAAGTTTGTTGTTTGATCTGGAGCAAGTCAATGGGGGAATGATTTGTAGAAGTCCAATTAACAACATTTAAATTTAATGGAGAGTTGTCCTTTAAGTGGACCAATCTTTGAAAATTGTATGCTCTGTATAAGTTTCCATACAGACAGCCAAATTAAAATTTCTTCATCATTTGGATTAGACTAGCAAGGAAGTGAAGTCATAGTCAACTTCCCAAACATTTGTTTTTCTAACATCATTTATGTATGGTAAAGCTATTTGGGGATACTTTGTGGTTTTTAACAGTAGAATGTCATTTTTATTTTTGTAATCATTTCTTTATCATTTTTTTTTAATCATTAATATTTATGTGTGACTGGTTGCTTAAGCCTTCTATGTGACATTTCACACTGAATTGTCATTTGGAGTTTCTTTTATTGTAACTGATCTCGACTGTAAAAACATGATAATTCTTTTATGTTCAGTCCATTTTAAATCAATTTTTCACCAATCTTCTTATGTTAATTTTGCTACTCAAGCAAAGTTTGTCTGAAGGTGTATTTTTCCTTCTTGAAATTTCTTAAAATATCAAAGATACATGTATAAGGGAGTATGAACAGGAGTGGTATTTATTTACTTTCCAATCCAGAAAACTCTGTCTGAAGGTACAGTTTTCCAAATGTCAAAGATAGGAAAGATAGTATGAATAGGAACATGAGTTTTTCATTTCCACTCAAAGTCATTTTTGTCGTAGTCCATTTTTCCTTTAAATTTGTCTAATGTCAAAGCTAGACAAACTACTGTATGAGTAGGAACATGATTTTTTATTTGGACCACTTAAGTCATTTTTGTGTGATGGTGCAGTTTTCCTTTAAAGATAAAGCAGAGTTCTGGTCACACACTTGCATTGTGAAAGAAACAATCTCAAAGCAATTGAAAAAGGTTGACCATGTCTACAATTGTTTTATACTACGTTTTTTTTAATCTTAAAAAATGGATAAGAAATTGACCCAATCTGAAATGCACATGTACATATACTGCACACAAAAATGGATATATGGGACTACACAATACAAGCGGCATGAATATTTGGCCCGAACATTTCAGCTATTTCTAGTCATATTTCGAATATGAGGGCATTCGAAGAGCAATCCTTTTCAGGGATTTTTCTACTGTGTTGTTCTTCCAAACTGACATAAAAGGAATGAGAAAGCTCACAAATTATTTTTCATCTTTCCCAGAACTTCCCTTTAAATTTGTCAAATGTCAAAGCTAGGAAAGGTAGTATGAACAGGAAACAAGAGGAAGGAAGGAGAGTAGAGTGATCCTGATGGAGATATCCCACATGAATCATCTCCCATTCACAATTTACAACCAACTTACTATTCATCTTCTTTCTCCCTTGCCCTTATTAATTGATTCTAAATATGTCTTTAGCTTTATCGTATTTGACAATTGTTTTTTCTCATTATTTCTGCTCAGCTCAAGATTGTCATTGGTAATATTATTTCTTTGTTGACATGATGTATGTATCTTTCTATTGATAGTACAGAGCAAAAAGTGTTTTTTTTTCTTGCAATTTATTGCTATGTTGTATCCTATTTAAAGGGAAAGTCCACCCTGATAAAAAAGTTGATTTTAAAAGAAGCAGAAATATTAAAAGAGAATGAAACCCTGGGGAAATATCCATTTTAATGAAAAGAAAGGATAGATAGAAGCTTTTTACAAAAAGTTCCATCAGAATTGGTTACGAAATGAGAAAGTTATGAAAGTTTGAAAAGTCTCAATTTACTTTCTGTGGCGATCCTCAAATTGGCAATGTTGCTTCAAAGTGACAGGTTTAGTAGTACAACTCTCCATATGTTTTGTACACAAAATTTCATATTTTCTCCATTATCTCTAAAGATGCTGCTTGTCTTTTTGTTAACTCAACATACATGTATGTGGTGTCAAATACATTTTCCCAAGATATATCTTGAGCTAAGGAGACAAGCTGCACCTTGAGTTGAGAGATAATGGGGAAAATGTGAAATTTTGTGTACAAAATATATGGAGAGCTGTAATACTAAACCTGTCACTTTAAAGCAACATTGCCAATTTGAGGATCACCATAGAAAGTCAACTGAGACTTTTCAAACTTTCATAACTTTCTCATTTTGTAACCGATTTTGATCGAACTTTTTTAAAATTGCTTCTCTCTATCCTCTCTTTTCATTAAAATTGATTTTCCCCAGGGTTTCATTCTCCTTTAAAGAAACAGATCTGTGAAGGTTTGAGCAAAATACAATAAGAAATAAGAAAGTTATGAATATTTGAAGTTGTAATCAATTAAACACAAATTGGCAACTCTGTGACATACATGTATCTTGTGAGCTCCTCTCCCATTTGCCCTGTACCCAAATAATCATAAATTTCCATTTTCTCTTAGAAAGAAAATATTCAATCACACATGTACATGTAGATATAATCATTGACCATATGTTTTTACACAAAACCTGTGTGAAACAAATCTATTCCTTCTTTAAAAACTTAGAAAAGAAAATTTATGAGATTTTCTGTACTGAGCAAATGGGAGAGGAGCTTGCAAGATGTGTCATGGAGTTGCCAATTTGTGTTTGATTGATAACAACTTCAAAAATTCATAACTTTCTTATTTCTAGTCGGATTGTGCTAAAACTTTCACCAATCTGTTTCTCTCATTTTTCTTCTTTTATTCAAATGAACTTAATACCAGGATGGACTTTCCCTTTAGATGGTTGTGTTTCATTTTGATAAAAGGATACTTGTCCGAAATTGTGTTGTTATTATTAGTACAGACTTGAAAATGAAAGTAGAATATTTAGAAAAAACCCCAAAACATAGGAAAACTTGTAGAAAAATTTACGATCTCAGCATCACACTTGTGTGAAAATATATGTGTATACTGTACAGTGTAATTGTACATGTGTATAATATGAAGGTAACACATTTGTGAAGAAGTTTATCAAGTAACTTAAGCTTGTCCTGTGTATATATACGCATATATGCGTGGTTCAAATATTTCATCGCGGCAATTAAGAATATATATATATATATATATATATTTAACTTGTTGCAATCAGAGTAATTGAATTCTAAGGTCATAAATATTTGATAACTAAAATTGTAGTAAGAGCATTCTTCCTACATGCCATTCCAACATGTAGGGCCTAGAAACCTGTCTGACAAGATGTGTGCACGTAGACTCCTCTTTAGCTGCATCAAAGAGAACAATAACAAGTTTTTGTTTATAAACACAAGACTGCTTCCCCTACCCCTGCCTGAATGAGATGATGTATTCTTCTTGAAATAGTAACTGTCTAGATCCATGGTGGCCGCATCACCCTCGTGGCTGATGATATGATGACTTCACGCATCATGGAATGCCAAGCGCTCTCTAGTGTTGAGACTGTGGAATGGTTGTTATGACGTCATAATTGTAGGTGGGGCTAGCATGTCCCTTGGTGCCAACATGGTTTGGATTGCTTGGATTGTAAGGGATGTA
Organism: Heliocidaris tuberculata; assembly: GCA_025618425.1. NCBI lineage: Eukaryota > Metazoa > Echinodermata > Echinoidea > Camarodonta > Echinometridae > Heliocidaris > Heliocidaris tuberculata. The sequence goes on from CM046834.1 coordinate 1,712,040, forward strand.
ACCATTAGAAAGGGGGCTGGGTTTAACACTCATCAGTCATTATTCTACCACATTAATTCACCTCATTGAATAGTAATTAAGGATAGTCACTACCCTGTCACCTGCCCCTGTTTGTATTCTTTTGTTTCTTTTCAAGTATGTTAATATACACAGGAATGTTATTATACTATAGACTGAAAGAAAATAAGATAAGATAGATAAGATAAGATAAATTAGGTTTTAAAAAAGGGAGTAATATTAATGCTAGCAGATTATTGGGATATGGAAGGAAAATTTTTAGAATACTTTTTTTAAAATATAGCCCTGTAAAAAAAAAGTTGATAGAAGCACATCACATGTACATGTAGTTTGTTAGGTTTAAGTAAATGATACTAGTGATTGAATATTATGTGTTTAACTCCCTATTTTAGTTGAAAGATACTTTCTACTGACCTTGTGATTCCTTTGTAATTCCCTTGATAATCCTGTAAGAAACGATTTAACATATGGATTTTAGATATAGAAAATGATTGTATGGATTTTAGATATAGAAAATGATTGTATGGAAATTGGTAACTTCATCTCTTTCATTTCTGATACTGTATATTCAATTTGGATATACATATGTAGCAGTAGTCCTGTGATATGTGACTGCTGCCCTCTCTCTTTATTATGCAGAAAGGTTTTAGAAGGGGTAGCCAATAGGAGCAGCCCAAACTGATTAATGAGAGTGCCATGTTTGAGAATGCAACTTCCATATATGGGTAGGAGACCTTGGGTGTCCCTACAACTCCTTTTGGAAGAAGGCCAGGGGTGTGCTCTATGACGATGCTTACTGAATATTGATGAAGGAATATCAATTGAGCAAAACTTCTCTGTCACACTGAATACCCATCTGTCTGCCAAAACTAGCTTCTCTAGTAAGACAAGGAAGCTAAGTGAGATTTAATCTGTCAGTTGACTCTACATTGACATAGAATGCTCTTGCAGTAGTATCATTCCTTTCTTCTTTAATTACAATAGTATTCCTCTGTAGTTATTACTGGATATTCAGTGTATTCATATATTGCTTTATCCATACCTGCCAACTGTCCCTATTTAACAGGGACAATCCCGATTTTTGGTAAAAGAAAGAGCAATTTCTACCACTGTGTCCCTAATTTTGCAAAATTTGTCTGCAGTAATGTATAGGAAACTCAGAAATTTCCCTATTTTCAGCATCTGCCTTGTCATCTGTCCCTATTTCTTGGGTTTCAGGGTTAGCAGGTCTGTTTATTCCAACCTACCCCAACCTACAAACGTACCCCCACCCCTTCAAAAATGAGAAAGAAAATAAGTAAATGGAAACATGACTAAACAATCATTTCAAATCAATTTATTTATAATCTACAGATCATCATAAAATATACAAATAATGAGAGAGGGAAAAATAAAAAGAACAAAAATTGAAACAAATGTACCATCAAGACAAAGATACAGATGAGAGTTACAAGTGATGGAACACAGAATACAATTCATGTCTAAGCATCCTGCTGAATACTTCCTTTGTCAGTGATACATAAATGGAGCTCAAATTATATTTTATTATCTCTCATTATAATATGTAGTATGAAATTCATGTTTACAGATAGGTAAAAGGAATTTTTGGAAAGTATGCAAGCTTCTGATTTGTTGAAAGTCCTTTTTAAAAAACCTTTATATACGTGTAAGATGAAAGATCATGTATATTGCCTGCTGAGACACAGAAGGACATTTATTCATATCATTTGACACAGAGCCAGAGGAAGAACGTTTACACTTATTTCATACAGAGATAACGCCTTTCTGTTTCTCAGCAAGGAATAAAATTTATAAAGAGTTTGCAGCCAGTATGCCAGAGGGGCACAACAAAAAAAACAAACAACAACTTTGATTACGTACATGTATCAAATCACAAATAAAATCCTAAAAATATGATATATTCCTAGCACACACCACAAAAAAACACACCCCCAAAATCCTTTAACTTTACAATTAACTGAATGCTCAATTGCTCATTCTGCATTTAGAAAGAAAAACTACCTAAATCTTACCCTTTTTTTTTTTTTTACATGTACACTGTAATCTGCATGAATATAAGGAAATCTTTTCTGCGAGTGTAAATAGTGATATTTGAATGGGATGGAACCCTATATACAAGGGAGGAATAAGGCTAGAAAAACAATTTTCAACATATTTTAGTGTGTCATGTACATAGCAAATTATATTTTAATCTTTCCATGAATTCTCACAGAATAGTTTTCAAGGAATTTTCTTGAATGACATTGCATCCCATCTTTGGTAGCAGGATGCCTAAATGGGGAAGCCAGCGATTGGTGTGTACACATCACTCGACCAATAGCAGTTCATAGCTTACAGCAGTCGCACTGGCATATATGGCATTCCATCATATAAGGGCTAGAATAGACGAGTCACATTGTTGGAAGTTTAGAGTTTATTCTTGGCTGTGATGCAGGCATGGAATCTCAACAAAGTCATCCACTGATACAGGAAGAAGGAGTGGAAGAGGAGGCAGAAATTTTTCACATTTGTCACTAATTATCATACCATTCCAGGAAGAGGCTTACAAGTGATTTCTTTTTCCATGTTATCCAACACATCTTCCTCTTTCATTTTCTCATTATGAAATAGCTTGATAATGTGCTACATGTTCTTATGTATGGCTCCTACATTTAACTACACTTGCCCCCTGTCTACATGTACAAAGAAACATTGTTTGTATTCTGTAAACTATGTTTTATGTTGAGGAAAATGATATTAATTGTCATAATGAATTGAAATTGCACAGAATTAAACACTTCATGAATCTTGCACTGATGACTCTCTTTCACAATTACAAAATTATCTGTCACTGATAAATATTTGTTGTCTACTTTCATTTTGAACCCCAGTTTTTGTCCAGTTTTGATATGTGTATTAAGTGAAATTTGAATTTTCCATTTCATTGTAGGAAGGAAGATCAGCTATGTTTCAGGTGACACAAGTACCAGGAGCAGGAGCTGATGCAAACACTAATACTTCAAATGGTAAGTCTTCTATTCTATCATTGCTTTTAATGGCAATTTAAAATTCTGGTAGCAAAAACAAAAAAAAAATGAAATGAAGTGGAACATATTTTGAAAACTTATTTGAGAACACATGTGTTAAGTAGATTTTTTTTTAAATATCTGGAGACACTATACCTGATTCTTGCATCTGCGTACAAATATGCAAGAGGTTGGTGGCTGATAATCTAATGAAGTTATTCTCTTCTTTTCATAATTTAAGCAAAGGTTGGGCTTAATATATTTAGAGTTAGTTTTATGATATCTGCAAATGATGTTCAGACTATAAAGTATTCCAAAAAAGAATAAAAAGGAAGAAAATCTGAATAATAAAAGAGAATTGATTCTGAAGTCCCTTTGTAATTTAAATTTCCTTGTTCAACCTTGAATATGTATTGAGATTTCAGTAAAGATGAAAAATACCCTTTTCATATGAGGGGTAGAAGTGCTCTTAATCCAGACTTAGCTTTGACTTAGCCAGGATACAAAAGCTAATATGAAAGCTATCAGCATCAGTCAATTCGCTCTTAGTCCTGACTAAGAGCGGACTTCTCAATCCACTTCTCGAGCAGGATTAAGTCCCGATTAAGTCCTGACCAGAGTGGGTTGACTCGTAAATACCTTAATATGAAAGCTACCTGCACTAGTCGATGCGGACGAGCATAAGGAAAGATTAAAAAAAGATGGAAGGATAAAAACAAAGAATAACAAAAGGAAGATAGAAAAAGGAAATGACAGAAGGATAAAAAACAAAGAATGATATAATGAAAGACAGAAAGAGAAGAAGATAGGATAAAAACAAAGAAGAACATAATAACATAATGAAAGATAGAAGGAAATGCAAAGAATAACTTAAGGAAAGATAGAAAAAGAAGAAGAAAGAAGAAAAAACAAAGACTAACATAGGGAAAGATAGAAAAGAAGATAGAAGGAGAACAAAGAATAACATAAAAGACAGAAAGAGAAGATTTTTTGAATTTTGAATTTTTTTTTTTTAAATTCATTTATTTTCCAGTACTAAATAGAAGGATTAAAACAAAGAATACTGTAAGAAAGATAGAAAGAGGAAATGGTAGAAGGATAGAAACGAAGAATAAACATAAAAATGAAGAAAAACATAATGAAAGCAAGAAGAAAGAAAGAGAAGAAGAAAGAAGGACAAAGACAAAGATTCAAATAATAACATAAGGAATTAAGAGAATAAGAAAGAAAGAAAATCAAAGAGTAATATAATGAAAGATAGAAAGAGAAGAAGATATAAGGAAAAACAAAGAATAACATAAGGGAAGATAGAATGAGAAGAAGATAATAAAAAAAAGCAAAGAATAACATAAGATAAAAGAAAAGAAGATATGAAGGATAAAAACACAGAATAACATAAAGAAAGATAGAAAGTAAAGAAGATAGCCAAACAAAACAAAGCACCTTATAAATAGCGCGGGAACGAGGGGGACACCAGAAACCATAAAAAACTATGCGCATACATGTACATGTAGCAAATGCGATGCGGTCTTGCTGCTGAAATATGAATGCTATCAGGTCTTATGGTTTAGATGCGGATCTATTGATCCTGACTTAGTGCGGACTAAGCCCACTTTGGCAGTAAATATAAAAACGGTATAATTGTTTTTAGTTGATATCTTTTGTCTTTGTCTTTATGCAGGACTATTATCAGGTACAGGACATACATTTCCAATGACAACTTATTTACCCACTTCATCTGCTGCTCCGGTGACATCCGGAACAAAAGTCAACTCCTCAGCAGCTACTAGCAGTCTGCCCATGTCTGTTCCACCAGGGGCTACTATTACAACGCTCATCTCTCCGACAGGTATGTTCTTCATGGTGGGTCGGATGGGTCCAGCCATTAAGGTGGGACCGGTTTCATTTTAGGGTTAGGGGCACCAGATTTACATGTACTCAATAAATGAAATAGCAGAGAAAAAGGCTGATTTGGAAGAGGGAAGGAGGGGGGGGGGGGGGTCATTATTCTGAAAATGAAAAAGGGTTCATATTTCATAATATTTGTAATTCCGAAAATGCAATAGAGGCCTACATAACTTTTCGAAATTACGAACCTTCGGAAATATTAACTCTTTTTCATTTTTGGAATTATGAACTCTATTTCATTTTTGAAATTATGAACCGTTCAGTGTAACGAACCTTTGGAATTATGAACCTTCAGAAAAGTGACATGTAACCAGGAAGGATCTAAGAGAGGGTTGTATCATCTTCTTTTCACATTCCTTTTTCTATCTTTCATTTTTTTTAAAGAATGGCTTTGTGATGTTGAGAGCATGAGTAATGCCCTCATCATATAGTATACGATGCTTAGGTTAGTGTTAATGGTAAGGACAAAAAAGGCACTCTCTTAACTGAAAGAATATGACTGTGTAACTACAGTCTTCAGATTTGCATTTCTTAAAAACTACACTTTCAGTGAGCAACAGATAGCACAACTCTATTGATTTGACATGTGTCACGTATTTGGTTTTATTGAAACGGAAAATTAATAAAAATAAAATGTTTCTTTTCACTGAAATAAAATGGGTACCTTCTATGGTCATCAAACAGGCCAGGCATTAACAGCAGGGCAAGCACTAAGTGCAGGGGTACTCCAAGTACAACCAAGTCACTCTCAAATACAGCTTCAACCCAATACACAGGGCCAGACACCCGCTGCAACACCCACGCTCTACAGGTAAACATTCCTTTATCATACATATAAGCCCCATAAGTTATATCATTTTGTGTGAGATATTTGATGGGGATTTGCATGCATCTGCCAGTCAAAATATCTCTCATGCTGTATACAAATAACAGGTATTGGGATCAGACATGTGCATTGAAATAGTTGAAATTGCATATTCATAGTTCTTCTAATATTCTTATTCTTCTTCATTCATATTTTATCCAGTCAACATACATGTATATACTAGATATTTATGTCATAAAGCTCGGCATTAGAAAATGATTTCTTGTAAGAAAATACATGTAAATAGTGATGTTTTGCTTTTGCTTGAGCTTTTTCAGTTTGACAGAAAAAGTGCTTTTACCGCTGCAATACAATTGCAATATAAGTGTGCAATATATTTGTTTCACTTTTGTCAGAAGTCAGTGAAAGGAATTATAATCCACTTAACCTCTGATTCAGTATTTATGGTATTGACTTTCCTTTCTGAAAATGAGAGAGAGTGAGGGGGGGGGGGGGGGGGAAGTACCCATACTAGTTAGAAGCCATGTTATTCTGCATTAATATCCTTTAGCTAGATATTAATCTACATTTCCCACTTTCGACCCAGGTGTAGTAAATGAGTACCTGGTAGGATTAATTCCTTGATATGCACTACAGAGCTAAAGCCAGGGTAATAATTTCCAAAGCCCTTGGAAAGGACATAGAGACATTTTATCATGATATGATATGCAGTATACAAGAATAGAACAATATTATTATCATTCATCTTTCTTTTAGACTACAGCAAGGAGCTGGCCTTGCTGGTACAGCTAGTCCAATGGTAACCGCCTTAGTCCCATCTGTGCCTGCTGCTGCTGGTGCTACTTCTACTAGCAGTCAACCCTCTCAAAGTGCTAACACTGTTACTATGCTCACTGCACCACAGTCATCCATGAGTCGTGAGTATCAAGTCTTAACAGGGGGTACTCGTTTTTTGGAAGGTTCGTAATTCTGAAAATACAGTAGAGTCCTACATAACTTTTTGGAAATACAAACCTTCAGAATTTGAAGCCTTTTCCATTTTCGGAATTATGAACCCTTTTTCATTTTCAGAATTATGAACCCAATTTCATTTTCAGAATTACGAACCATCGAAGTAAGGAACCTTCAGAAATATGAACCTTCGGAAAAACGAACCTTCAGAATTATGAACCTTCAAAACAACGACATGTAACCAGTCTTAACAACATATCATGCATTTGGAGTAGGAACACTAAATTTCTGTGTGTATCCAGCCACATACTGCCATTTGTGAAAAAAAAAAGAGATAGTGCTGTAAACACCCAGTAGGGGCCACTTGATAGCCCCTAGACCATTATGTAAGCACCATGGCAGAAGACAGGGCTGACTTTACATCGTAAAGTTTTGAAATACTTGTTCTGCCTGGCTGTGAGGGCGTCTTAGACCCTGTTACTGCCATGTCGATGATGTACTAGAAGTATACTCTCGAGTACTTGAAACTTAATTGAGGCCTGAAATTTGACTTTTGTATTCTTTCATGACAACCTTATTCACTGTTTGACATCTCATACAAAATTACCTTCATACAGATGAATTTTATTTTCCATGTACACGTACTTAAAGAAAACTGACATGGAAAATAATTTTTTTTGCTCTTGCAGTAACAGTTTATACAGTTCAGCAAATTATGCCTCTGTATTATAAGAGAAGTACATAGATCAATGTCTACAGGAGGGCTATAAGTGAACCGACAGTTCCCGTTTTATTCATTGTGTGGTAATTAATTTAATTAGATTGCATACCCAGTTGGTATAGCCATATCTCTATTGACCCAATTCCTATGACAATCAATTATGACCCCCGTCGGAGTAGACCCAGTCAGACTGAGACGTGATGACAGATCCTAATCTCAACCAATTACCATTCAGATACCAGCTGATACTGTATACTCAGTACAACCCTCTACAGTATCTGGATATGATAGTGACTTAATTTATTTGCAACTATCACTTAAAAACATGTATTTTAATGTGTAGAACTACTAACGAAAGTATGGAAAGAAAGAGAACAAAATCTGTGAAATGAAATGTATCTATGAATTAGAAATTGTGGCTTGAAGGAAAATGTAAATTACATTGTTGCTGAGGGCAATGAGTATAACATATTTTCTTTGTCGGTCTATTAGGATTAAGACCAGAATATATAAAGATTATACCTTTTGAAAAAGTTATTCACTAACCTTGAAGCCAAACAAGTTTTTCCTTGGCTTATTTTGTTTCATTACATTTCTCAAATAAGTATTTGTTATCAGATTCAATCATGTACATGGGAGCTGTACATTTTATCAAGTATTTTTTTATTAGCTTAAGTGGTAAAGTGTGATTTTATTTTTTGGTGACTCATATACTCCCTTGTTAAGCAAATTGAGAAGCGCTTCATAACTGTAGGGAGAGGGCACTACCAAATACTTTGTGGATTAAATTGGATTATGAAATAGTAAGCTAAGAAATAATATGTTTGCTTTCTTCAGCTGCTGCAGGTAACACAAATGCGATAGCCACACCTCTGATGTATCACACCCCTCAAGGAGTTGTATACGCTGCATCACCAGCAGGTACTGTTAATACACTACCAGAAGGAATTTTCTTTAACTACCAAACAGCTGCTACTCATCTACATCAGACAAGTCATGGTAAGTATTACTCTGTAACTTAACATCCAATAATCAGGTTTATTAGCAATCAAATATAACTTTCTCTAATATTGTACATGTCAATTTAATTCAATTCACTTCATTTCATTCATGCATAATATAAAATGATATGGAAATTGGACATGGCCGTTTACTTACAAGCAATAAAAATACAAAAACATTTTTTAAAAATGAATAGATTCTGCACGGTCATCCTGGTACATGTACTTCTCGCAAATGGTGAGATATTTAAATAAAACTGCATGGTCGTCCCCGTACTTAGCATAAAATATACCAATTTTTCCTGGTTGGCTCAATATATTTCATACAATTAATGATTAAAGATAGCCATTATTGAGTTTGTGCCATTTAGAATTTTATTGTTATGATTAAGATAGTGAATTTCGGGGTGAACAAAAATTCTGTGTGTTGATTACTTCATCTGTAGGCTGATGGTGATGTCCAGCCTGTGTGGGTAGATGAGTGGAGTGAATTCAAGAGCTGTGTAAAACATTCATATAGCATGTTACTCATTCAAAAACGTATATGTAACTGAGCTTTGTTTAGACATAAACCTGATCCTACTACTAACTTGAATCCCTACATGTATATATATGCTCCCTCTCCAACTAATCGTGTCCAAGTTTAATTATATCTGTCTCATTCACAGTTATGTGAACCATATTTCAAGATTTAATTAACAGTTGTCAAGTTCATATTTTAAAATAAGCAGTGTGTCTGGGTAGAATACTTAAAATCTTTACATCTTAAACTTGTATGTAGTTTTGATGGTGCAGCAGATACCGATAATATTAATTTGGTCAGCACTGTAAACATTTAGCTTGAAATGCATCAGACTTTTCGAGAAAACCTGTAAGCTTCCATATGAACAATGAAAGAACAAAGGACTTTCTCTCTTTGATGGTTTCATGATTTTACATTTGCAAGTTAGACTTTGATGGTGTTTGACCTATGACTGACTTTGAATTGATGTGTATGTGTTTGGAAAAATGGCATCTTTCAGATGTAATGCGTGAGGTCAAATCTAGAAAAGTTCCAAATTGAAACCTCTGATACTATACCGGTAGCAGTCTTTATTGCAGTCTATGACAGACATACATTATTGTAGTTCAACTTGCAAAGCGAAAGAATGTGATTGTTACTATAAAATTAATCTGCATGTTTATGTGATCCCATTGTAATAGCAAACATAGAGGGAAAGAACACAACGACAGTCCCTGGAAATGTACCAGCCTTACAGCTGCATGTAGCATGTCAACAGGTGGGCATTACACCCCTTAACAATAATATCCCTCTTCTCTTTATCTATTAACTCCAATATGCACCCTTACATTTTGTCTCTGCTTGACTCAAATTTTGAGAATATATCTTTATCCATGGCAGCAATGCCTCTTCTTACATGTATATAAACAGAGTAATGTATTAACATTTGAAGTAGTATTTATAATTACTGTTTAGTTTTTAATGGGTTGTTTCTGAAGGAGCTAGCCCTCAAAGGTAGCATCATCTGTTGAGTTATACATGTAATTTGCAGATACTGTATAACCAACACTCATCCACAAAATCGGAAGAAAATAGTGCAAACATTTGAAATATAGATGTTGTTTGTTGCAAAAATACCTACATGTATTATACAGGTTTTTTAAAAAAAATTTCATGAGAATTTTAGATTGCAATTGGACAAGTAATATTAAAAAAAATATTTCTGCTTTACTTTGCCTGTACCAAAAAGGGGAAATAAACAGTTTGTTGATGTAGTGTGATCTTACATGCGCATGTATGACTCATAAAAACCTTTATGTATTATTGAAATATTGAAATCAATCCCTTTAGTTTTGGTCTCATTCTGTATTTTTCCAGAAAGTAAAAAGTTTAATTTTTAAATGTAGATATGAGTGTTTTCAGAGGTGTCTCCTAGGGTCTGCCATATGTCTGTTGATAAGTGACACTACCTTTAAAGTGATTTGGTAACTTTGGAGAGGCTTGATAAAATCTTAGCTGCCTGGCTTTACATGCTAGCAGTGTATGTAATGTGGTGTAAAAAATGAAGCCCAGAAAAAAAAAAAGCACTTCAAAATCATCATGTGCTTCACAAAAGTAAACATAAGCAAGTGACTGGAAATGCCAGACTCATTTTCCCCCATAGACTCAGTGTTAAACTAAAGCGTATGACCATACGCTTTCTTAAATGGGAGTATTCAGTGATAGATCTTAATAATAACATTATATATTTGAAGACCTTTCTATGCCTGGCTATTTATTTATCCTTTTGAACATCATTATACAAGACAGATATCAAAATTCAACAATTTTTTAAATCAAGCCTCCACAAAGTTACCGAATCCCTTTAAAACTTAACTGACATACTTGCATCTTTTTTGTTCATCTACATGTACTCAAATTTATGTTTGCTACAACTTAAAATTTTGCTCCCTAGCACGAAATTTTAATGTTTTGTTCAGTTTAGTTTTTCAAATCTTTAATCATATGCGTACATGAAAAATGCAATGTTTCAACTAACCCCACGATCTAACTAACCCTGCTTTCCTCGACTTTGCGTTATAAGGAAGTATTTGTCATAACAGGAATTGCATTATTTTTATTGTAAACCTCTTAATGCACTCACACAGAGTTTGAAGTATTACACTTTAGGGAATTAACATATACATGTACATGTACTTAAAATACTACATACATGTATGTAGTTACTTGCTGTCTTTGTTCATTGAAGATTTTCCCGTTTGTAATTTAATTTTCCTTTTTTTGTTATTATTTTTTGTTTTTGAAAAACTATAATCTCAGGTGACCAACACAACACAAGCAAGTAACAGAGTAACACCTAATCTACCATCAGCAAAGAGAACAGGAGATGATACATCCAATTCAGCTACTCCAGTCAAGATGCCCTCACTAGAAGCCAAGACATTATGATACACTCATACAGCCCTGCTTAACCAATAAACTCATTTGATCTGCCTTGCTGCTCAAGAGAGACCTGAAATCAAGCTATTGCATGTCAACAAAATTATTGTTTAAAAATTCATGTTTTATATTTTCAGTGTTATGTGGTCACGTCGTAGCTTTAAGATGACATCTAGTGCTGGTACGGAAAAAGAAATTGGAATGAAACTCTTGATATGTCCTCATATAGTTTTACTTGTATCCACACATATATGTGCCAGATATAATGATGTTCCATTTGTGATTTCCAATGAATACTTGGATAATTATCTGAAAGGAATGTCAAATTGAGGCTACCTGTCATCTGTTGTCTGCTTGGAACCTCTTAGAGGTTTGTAAAATTCCCTGCTCACACAGCTTTCCTTTTGTCATCTTTGTGGCTGTAGGGAATTTCAATGGCATGTGAGGAACATGAATAATTTTGTTTAATATTCCACATGAGAAGGAGAATTCTTCACAGCAGCTTAACATTTTTGTAGCATCTTACTATTTACTGACTAAAATCAAAGAAATTTGAAGAAAAGTTTTAGTGGGTCTAACAAATACATTGAAGCTTTGCAAATGTTGGTAAAGCCCCTTTCACAATTGGTCTGCGACCAGTTTGCGACCGCCTGCAACAGATTTTTCGGGGTGTTGCACGACCGATCGCTTGGTGTCTTGCGACCACTCGCAGTCGTTGCAGGCGGTCGCACGAACCTGAGGCGGTCGTGACTGGTCGCATTTGAACTTTGAACATGCTCAAAATCCAGACACGACCAGATGCGATCGATTCACTCGCATTAGGCCGTACGACCAGTCGTGCGATTCTCGTATGAGTGTTGCACAACGTTGCACGATTAGATGCGAGAGTTCGCACGACTCAATAGTCGCAGTGGGTGGGCTGGAGGTCGTGCAACACTCGCACGTGCGCTAGCGACCTATAGCAACCAGTCTTGCGAATGGGTGCGATTGTGCTAAGACCATGAGACTGTTGCACGACCGATCGCAGCACATCTTACAACGTTGTACTACCGTTGCACGACTGTATGAGACTGTATGCGACTATTCCTCGGGGGTATATATAGGGGGACTATGGAGATGATCTTCTGCAACAGGGCCCTCCTCTAACAACTTTCTCTTCTTTGTAACTTTCTTCTTTGGCATCTTGACTATTAAGAAGGCCAACTTGAAACTGACTACTGGTCAATTGTCGAAGGAGTTTTTATACCCCATGCCACTCGCACGAATACTCTCACGACCACTTGCACCGGTCTCATTCAATCGCACGAGCGATCGCATGGTCTCACATCCACTCGCACGACCATGCAATCGATCGTGCGACTATTGTGATTGGCGTCAAGCCACTCGCAATCACTCGTGCAACACTCGCATGTGAACGCAAGACCACTCGCACGAGCATATGCGAGCAAATGCGACTTACTCGTGCAACGGTCTCTTCTAGTCGCTTTTGTTTTACGACCGATGTTGCATTTGTGAATGCCTTTCTGCGACCTGATGAGATCGATGGCGATTGAAGCCTGTTGCAGCCTGTCGTGCGACCAAATGGTCGCAAACGGTCGCAGACCAATTGTGAAAGGGGCTTTAAAGACACACCTGTAGTTTGGCTGCTATTTAAAACCAGAGATAAGTCATCCAGAGACCATGTACCTCAAATGTATATAATTTCTACTAAAAATGCTTCTGTCATTCACTGCCAAATTATTGTTGATTGTTGAAGCTGAGCAGTTGCTATGATGCCGCCTTTTCTTTTCTTTTAGTCCATATTTGTTCTTCTAATTTTGTTAAATAAAAATAGGATGTGTGTGCTTTCACTCATAGAATCATCAGGCTGAAAATATGATCAGTGGGTTTTCTACCTTTCAGTCATATGGATTTAATACACACACACATACTTTCATGAGTAATCATTATAAAAGCGTAGTTTTTCTCTCTCAAATATGATTTGATCTGTCTTAACTTATTTTATACTAAATGACATACTTAAGGTACTATATAAAGTTTTGAGAAAATAAAAAAAAAATTGTAAAATGGTACCATATCTTAAACTTTATTTGAAAACATTGGAAAGTTCAGAGGAAAAGGGTTATCACGTAGCATGACAAAAAGGAATTCATACTTTTTGTGTTTTTTTAAATAAAGTGTGTTTCATAAACACAGTTAAAGAAATATTTCATTCTTTGATTATGTTTCTTTGTTATCTTCCTGTCAATTATACTTTGGTTGATCTTGCATCATTGCCCTCTGAATGTTATTTTAAGCTTATGAACTTAAACTATGTGTTGTTACAAGGAGCACTGGTTGTCCATCTTTTCTTGCCAAAGTGGATATATAACTTAAGCTACATATATCTCCTCCAGTTCTTAAATGCATATATGCAACACTCAAGTCACAATACAAATCATTAGACAGCTGTAGTTAAAACAAGCATGTTCAGCTAAGTCATGTCCTTTTACACAGAGTTAACGCCCTTTTGGCTATCAGCAGTGATATATATCAAACCATTTCTGTCACTAGTGTTTCAATTGAGGCACATTGTTGTTTGACATGCCAACAAAATTCAGGTTATACCCTTTAATGAATTGTGCTAGTTCTGGAATTGTTTGTAACTACAGAAAATTGTTGTTTTATTCTGAATAAAAATTTGTCATTTTCTTATACATCATGAGGCTACTCATTTCGTATTTTAGCTTTTATTAAGAACTTCAATTTCATCACGCATGCCAAGAGTATAAATATTTTAGATTAAAGAATTATTTTGATTGATTGGAAATCTGTAAGTGTGCAAGTAGCAAAAGTACTTGGTGTTAGGCAGTGATTAGTTATTTTCTATATCATCATTCCAGTTTTAGTGCATGATAACAGTACTTAATATGAAAGGTCAGCAAGCATCCATTGTATTCTAGAATGGAGTCATAAAAGATCAACAACATGCAATTAAATTCAATCAAATATCGAAAGATATTTGAAGAAGCTCTTTCAGCAAAGGGCTAATGATTGCTTTCAATGAAAGAGAAGACAAAATAGACTAACTTCCATGTTTGAATCCTAGGAGTTAATAGAGTGAGTAAGTCCATTCACTCTTCAAATAACAATAAACACGAAGAATAAGAGGAAAATTAACATATATTTAAAAGCTTTAAATATATTTGTACATTCATTGAATTGTTGATTATATATGGCACTGAATTCTAGAATATAATAGATGTGTGATATTGCTGGAACATGAAATTTCTTGTTTATGTTTTTTTGCAAGGAGAGTTGTATCATTACTCCAGATCTTTAATGTTTTTCATTACAACGGTGCTATATCGTGTTAGAATGAACAAAAATGAATTGATATTTAGACATTGTTTATTATCATTCTTCTAACGTTTGAAACTTTACATGTATGTTTATGTCCATTTTTGTTTACCTGGACATCATTTTGCCAAATAAATTTATAGAAGGTCGATATTTAAATTGATCAAGTAATGGAGGAGAATTTGCAAAGCTTTAATGAAATTAAGTGTGAAAGCTTAACTTTTATTGTTCAGGCTTTTTCTTTTCTGATTTAAATAGAATTTTATCTTTTCCTTCATTAGAGAGCATCATTTGCATATGCTGAAGTATAAATTGATTTATTTTCTGAAAACTTCTGTATCATCCCTTAATTTTATGCACTGTTCTAAGTAAGCATTTTTCTGGAATGATAAAATAAAAGTAAGATTCTTCAATTTATTGTAACAGCTCTCATGTACTTTGATTTTAAGGTGAGAGCTGAATTTGTGGTTTCTTTTTTATGCAAATGGTCACTTCTAGAAAATGTATCCTAGTAATCCCAGAGGATTGAATATTTCACTGTGATGTGCAAATGTAAATGATCGAATACATAATATACATCACATTTAGAACTTGTAAGTTTATTAAATTTACAAATGTACAAATCTTTGTAAATAAAGGATTTAATTGGAAAATTTACTGCCATTAAGTTATTTGATAAGACTTGAAACATTGATGCTCAAGTGATAAAGGTTTTTCATGCCTTGGATTTCAATTATGAATGTGTCTTACTTTTTTCAAGTTGTAAATTTATATATCAACAATTGTCACTCCTTGGCGTAAAATGATATAATATGATTGAGACATATCATTTTCTTTATTGTTCCTTTTTTATGTCTTTTTCTGTTATGATTATTTTGTTGCAAAAGGTAGAGATATTCTTCAAGTGTCATTTAAAAGTGCCTCATTTTCATAAATGCCAGAACTCGAGCAAAACATACATACATTTACACTAAAATTACTCTGTATTTGTGAATTGTTTTTTGAGTTTTACAAAGGAATTATAGTTCTTGGAAAAAGAATTATTTTAAAATAGGTTTGCTAATGTAACTTTAATTCAACACCACTTGTTGGACTACTAATGATGATTAATAAGGCTTGATTGCTGCTTCAAATAAAACAAATCAGCCATTTATAAATAATAAAATATATTCAAAATCTTACCATAAGAACTTATCACAGGTATATGATCTTCTCTCAAAACATTAACTATGTTTTTCTGGAAGGAAGATTGTGACATTGGAAGGTCTCAGATTTATGATTTTCTGGAAGGAAGATTGTGATATTGGAAGGTCTCAGATTTATATCGACCAAAAGATGTTTAAAAATCTTTACAAATGGACAGTATCTATCTTAGAAGTGTTTTTTTCTCACTCTTTGTAACACATACACTTTTTAAACAAAACATATTCTTTGATGCAAACTGTCACTGTAGCAGAGTTATATGAGAATCTACAATATAGTATACCAGTTGTTAATACTACATTTCATGTGAAGAAATATCACCTGAAATAATGGTTTACCGGTATAACATATTTATCTTCCAAATGTAAATTCTTAATTTTCTGATTTTTCAAGATATTTGATAAATTTATTTGAATTTTTCATTAATGTTTACACTTTCTTCTCTCATTTAATGCTTGTTAAAGAGAAACTACAGGTCACAGATTTAATGAAACTTTTTTTTCTTTTCTTGGTTCATGATATCACCCCTGAAATAATGAATTTCTTAAAAGTCGACCAGCATTTTACAATGAAGTTATGCATATATGGGTTTACTCTTGGCAGATAAACTATGATTTCTCCATAACTATTGTGTCTAATTTGTTGAAGGGAAAATCCTGGTGATCGTGAATGAGTCATCAAAGTGTATGAAAGATTACAAACAGGCTTTTGTAATGATCTAACAAATCATTATTACCAACATTGATTAAATTTGTTGGTTGTGGGGGGGGGGGGGGAGAATCTACCAAGTGCATGTGGTAGAGCCCACAGTGTGTCTGCAAATGAACATAACTGACCACAAACCAACCAATCAACAAACTAACCAATCAACAAACTAACCAGCTCATCCACACAGTGAATTAAAGTCTATAGATTTAGATAAAGGACAACTTCCATACATATTATCACCCACCCCCTCCTCACAAACTAACTAGCAGTAATCAGTTTGGGGATAGTTGTCCAGGAGGCCATTGTCCTAGATGATAATTGTCCAGCCCATTTCCATCCAAGGGGTGAATAGTCGTAAGATGTACTTGACCAGGGGCAGTTTTCCTAGGTGGGTAGTTTTCCTTGGAGTGATTGTCCAGTGGGTAATTGTTATGATACAGAGAATAATCATTGAAACAATATGATCTATGTGGCTATGTTTCCATTTTATTACATATCTATGGACCTCTCTTGCTGTGGAGATGGACAGTTCCTTTGTTTATTCATTAACAAACACACTTTCTCTGTCCTTGCATAGACAAGACTAGGCTTCATTAGAGAAATCTAATATGATTTTTTTTTGTTGCTAAAATTACCTTGTTTCCATTAGTGAGTTGCATGAGTCCTTAGGGTCATGCAATTGAGTAATTTATTCTTTATATTTCTATTGAATAAAGAAGACTATATTTTTAATGCGATATCTTCATATGTCTTATGCCTGGTTTCTTATTTTGATGTATTTGATCTTATTGCATAGATGAGCAGAATATATCAAACAAATAAAATAGGATGTAATAGGTATGTGGGGAGATGGATGTTATTCGGGGCAGGGGTAGAGGGTGCAATATTCCTCCCTCCAGCCTCCACATGGAAATGACAACATGATTATTTTAATATAAAAAAATATGAAGAAAAAAAGTGGGACCAAACCAAAGTGACAGATCTAAAGAAAATGGGAACGAAACTAATAAGTAGATGGATTGGTATTTTTGTTGATATCTTCTTGGAGTCGGTTGGGCACATGCAAATGTATATTCACTCCTGAAGGCCCATGTTATTGCACATTGCATTAAATTAAAATTTTCAAAAATATTTTTAGAATAAAGTTGTGGTAGGGGTAAGTGCCTCATGCGGAATTGAATGTCTTAAATATAAATTGGTTAATAGTTATTACATACACCATTTAAAAAAAAAAATCACTTTCATATGTTCAGAGCTGATGAGAAAAGTACAGAGTTAAAGGGAAAGTTCACCCTGATTACAAGTTGGTTTTAAAAGAAGCAGAAATATTAAAGAAACAGATCAGTGAAGATTTTAGAAAAATATAAGAAATAAAGTTATGAATTTTTGAAGTTGTAATCAGTGAAACACAAATTGGCAATTCCATGACGAATCTTGCGATCTCCTCTCCCATTTGTCTTGTACCCCAAAAATCATATATTTCCATTTTTTCTAAAGAAAATATTCAAACATACATGCATCTTAGATATAATCATTGCTCATATAATTTTACACAAAACTTGTAAGAAACATATTTGTTCCTTCATCAGAAACTTAAAATTAAATTTTATGAAATTTTCTGTACTGAGCAAATGGGAGAGGAGTTCGCAAGAGTCGGTTGGGCACATGCAAATGTATATTCACTCCTGAAGGCCCATGTTATTGCACATTGCATTAAATTAAAATTTTCAAAAATATTTTTAGAATAAAGTTGTGGTAGGGGTAAGTGCCTCATGCGGAATTGAATGTCTTAAATATAAATTGGTTAATAGTTATTACATGCACCATTTAAAAAAAAATCACTTTCATATGTTCAGAGCTGATGAGAAAAGTACAGAGTTAAAGGGAAAGTTCACCCTGATTACAAGTTGGTTTTAAAAGAAGCAGAAATATTAAAGAAACAGATCAGTGAAGATTTTAGAAAAATATAAGAAATAAAGTTATGAATTTTTGAAGTTGTAATCAGTGAAACACAAATTGGCAACTCCATGACGAATCTTGCGAGCTCCTCTCCCATTTGTCTTGTACCCCAAAAATCATATATTTCCATTTTCTCTAAAGAAAATATTCAAACATACATGCATCTTAGATATAATCATTGCTCATATATTTTTACACAAAACTTGTAAGAAACATATTTGTTCCTTCATTAGAAACTTAAAATTAAATTTTATGAAATTTTCTGTACTGAGCAAATGGGAGAGGAGTTCTCAAGATACGTCACGGAGTTGCCAATTTGTGTTTAACAGATTACAACTTCAAAAATTAATAACTTTCTTATTTCTTGCCGTATTTTGTTCAAATCTTCACTGATCGATTTGTTTAATTTTCTGTTTCTTTTAAAACCAGCTTGTAATCAGGGTGGACTTTCTTTTTAAATGGTTAATACAGAGAGAGAGAGAGAGAGAGAGAGAGAGGGGGGGGGGGGGGGAGAGAAATTCAGAAGAAAGAGCTTGAGAGTCCCGATACCACGCAACATAATCTGGAGAGAATAAAATGAGACTGAGTGGAATGGTTGAACATTTGATTTGAGTCAAAACTATTCATCTGAAATATTGATATACTTATAAGATGATCCAGGAGGGGCCGAAATGGCTGTGTGCCCGGCATCTCTGAAACAAAACAAAATTTTAAAAATCCCCCAGCCCCCCCTTTTTTTTTTTGGCCGAAGTGGTAATGCTTTTTTTGTTGCCCGTCAGAGAAATTGTGACTGGTAATACTGAAGAAAGGATATTACTGAAGAAAGATACTTTTGTCTCTCTCCCCCCCCCCCCCCCCCCCATTTTTTTTTTTTTTTTTTTTTTTTTTTTTTAATATAGTCATGTATAATTCCCGGGTAAACAATTTCGGCAAATTTTGTTTGGTTGCTACCTTTCCGCCGGCCCCGATATCCATCCAATATACCAGCTCGAATATACCAGTTCGTAGTTAAGCATGGAGCGGGCCCTTTATGTGCACTTCAGAAAAATCACTCTGGGAGAGATAGAGGTACCTCATGAATAGCTTTCTATCTCTTCTACGTTCCGTTAGAAAGTCAATTCATTTTATATATCTACCTTATACCGACATAAAGAAAGCAACAGTGAACACAAGAAATGGTGAACAAGTTGCAGTTCGGAACAAGTGATACTCGCTCTCGACCACGATGGTATGCTCAGCCGAGTATACATGCTTCTTTTCGTCATGATGCGGAAAGACAATCTAAAGTGTCACATGCAGATAGTCAAGCAAATGACCGTTAATTGTAGAAATCCACTAGAAGGAAAAATCATCAGAAGTCAGGTTTGCAGACTTACGTTTGCAAATACTTATTAAACTTTAAGATGAAAGGAAATCCAAATTTCCATAAAATAATAGCTCACGCACGGCTGGATAAGCTATATGATTTGAGAGAATATCCCCCACTTTAAAGAGAAATAGTGCAACGATTAGTTTGGTTTCCATCTAAATTATTCTGATTTAGACAAGATAAACTTTTGAACATAAGTAACAACTACGGCCACGGTTATTTTCCTTTTCGCTTTACATCTAATTTTGGTTCAAACTGCATAAAAGTGTGTAATTTCTTAATAATTCGTAGGTGATCATAATAATCCATGTAGGCGCCACAGGTGAAGATGTGCCAAAGAATGGGGAACGCCCTGGTGGCATTGAGAGCTCCGTGCATACGGATCGCACTACACATGCTACACGTGATGTAAGCACAACCGAGGAAAAAACCTTTAAAGGGCAATCCAACCTTGATAATAAGATGATTTGTATGAAAGCAGAAAAATAAGAAAAACAGGATGGTGAAAGTTTGAAAGAAATCGGACAAGGACTAAGAAAGTTAAGGATGTTTGAAAAATGAGATCACTACATCTATGCGAATCTCAAATTGGCAATTTGGTGAGTCAATTGTGACATTTTTGTGGACACTCTCCCATTTGTCGTACACAAAAATATCATTAATTTGAGGTTTTCTTCGAGGCGCCTTTACCCTCGGGGCAGTACTCAAAATATATTGGAGATAGCATATTGTTATAGGTCCTCATGAACGAAAAGATCCTACTGAGTAATGCATTTTGAAAAAAAGTGACATTTTAGTCATTTTGTGTGTTAGAGCGAATGGGGGAGATGTCCACAGCTACATCACAGTGACATTACCTATTCGGCCAATTTGAGATTCCCATATGCTTAGTGATTACAACTTTCAAAAAATCATAACTTTCTTATTACTTGTCCGATTTCGTTCAAACTTTCACTAATCTGCTTCTCTGATTTTTCCTCTTTCTTTCAAAGCAACTTGCTATTAAGGTTGGATTTCCCTTTAACAACGCAAGCTCGTTGATGCAGAAAGATGTAAATAGTCGTACCGCACGCGACGAGCGATCGAAACAACGAAGTCTGACGGATCTTTGGTTGAAGAGTACACCTGTAAGTCAAAGCTCTGATGCCGAGAATTGCGATAACACTGATGGATATGAATCAACCGACTACCGATCAGAAAATGCGGTGAGCGACAAAGAGAAGAAACGCAAAGATCGACAAGAGAGAAAGAGGAGAAGAAAGGGTTCAAATAAAAAAATAGTAGGAGTAACTGTATATCATGGAGAAGTGTGTTACTTTCCTGTCACTTAATGTGCGGGGGATTAGGAATAATAGAAAAAGAAATTCGATATTTCAATGGCTAAGAAACCAAAAGGCTGATATTTTGTTTCTGCAGGAAACTTTTCTTACACGGGACTTGGAAGAAAAAGTTAAAATATAATGGAAGGGACTGTCTTTTCATTCATTCGGAAGTAACCATGGAAAAGGTGTTTCGATATTGTGTAAAGAAAATGTAGACATTTGTATTAATTCTAGCAGTATAGATAAGGATGGACGAATAATATTGGTTAATACGTGTTTTGGTGACAGAAAAATGTGTTTGGTGAATGTATACGCCTGTTGGAACCAGGCCCCTAAAGCTCCGCCATTTTGTCAGAGACATTTGAACACGATTTGAACGCGCCCGAAGCCTCCATTAACATACTATGAATTATTCATTTCTTAAGATGCTCCCAACATCCGTACATGCTCTTCATGCAACAGAAACAAAAACGCGGGTCAGCGCCGAGCATGCGCATTGAGAGAGGTCAAGTACACTTAATTTATTCATGTATGTTAATATATTCATGATATGGATTTTGAAGACTTACCAGTAATGGCCAATCAGTGCCTTCCATTTTTGATTAATTATAATAATCAACAATACAATTGAAGCTACGTGCCGTACTTAATTCACTGTTCAAATAATATGAAATCAAACTTGGTTAAGCTGTGTCACAAGAAACGAATCCATATGTGGGAACTTCTGACAGTAATTTAAAAAAAAAATGTAATTGTTTTTCTTTTTTGTTGTTGATTTTTTTTCTTTCTCTCTCTCTCTCTTTCTCTCTCACACTCTATTTCTCCCTCACGTCCTGTTTCATCATTCTATCTGCAGTTAGATTTGATTCATTGAAAAAAAAAAAAAAAAAAAAGAAATACATGTACTATTAGATTACTGCTAGTTGAATGTTCATAAAACCAATTTTAATTGCATAGCTTTTCACAATAATGTAATTTACCATGTTTACAGTTTATGTGATGAAATCTGCAATTATGATGCCCAGTCGATATAAAACAGATTTGCTCACCTTCTGCTTGATTATTTCTCTACATGTTATCTTCGATCACAAACCGATTGTTGTTTTACCTTATGTTTTTTGCATCTTTTTCTTGCATCTATGTCACTTTTTCAATTGTGTATTCCATCATCCACTATTTTTAACACAATGTATATTTATAATGTATTTGTTCTACTAATATGAAAGGGCCCTATAAGTATTATTCTAAACTTTTATAGAAATAAATCATATAATGCTCTACACGAAAACTTCAAACATATACTTTATATTACTAACAAAAAGTACATTTTCATCACAAATGAATTATTAAAATCAAATGACCTCACCTGCTACATGGAAGTATTACATCTTTAAATCTTATTGCATTTGTTGATTTATTTGGAATTTTTGAACACATTATAGGTTCCTGTTATACTTTGGGGAGTTTATAAAATGATGACTTATGCAACATAGAATACTTGAAAATCCTGATGAAATCATCAGGATTTTTCATAACAAATTTACCCTAACTCAGTGCAGTATGCAGGATTTTCTAAGGGGGGGGGGCACACAAATGCAGGTCTGTCAACTTTAGGGAACTGCTTGAAGGGAGATTCGTATTTTTTTCTTGTTGCAAGCCCTCCAAAAGTCGCTCAGTGGGGGGGGGGGGGGGGGTTGATTTCATGATTTCATGGGGTCCAGTTTTCCTCCATAATTCTCCGACAAGCAAACAAAAGAAGTTCTAAAAGGGGGCACAATAAAATTTAAAAAAAAAAAAAAAAAAAAAAAGGAGGGGGCACAATGTATACTATTCTTTCAAAAGGGGGGGGGGCACGGGCTGGGATTGCCTCCCTCCCTAAATCCACAACAGAGAAATTTTTTTTGAACCCGATAACCTTTTTTTTTCGTCAAGAGTTGTCAGGTGGCAGTCTGCCCCTTTGCCCCCCCCCCCCAGCTACATTAGTGCCCTAACTCCAAAACCACAAAGTCTGCATTGAAACAATGACCAACTAATGTACATTTCAGAGTCCTAAAGATTGTTGGTTGAAATTTGATCCACACATACCAAGGGCATAATTATTTTACTTGAAAATGAAAGATGGTTATGTTAATTTTCTCTACATACATGTAAGGCTCTAGAGCTAGATGAACTAACCTGTTTTTTTTTTCAATTTCTCAATACTGATTGTTTTTGACATTTAGTTTTATATCATATAAACAGTATTACAGACTTTCCCAAAATGATAATTTCAATCATCAGATATAAGATCAGTTCATGGGATTAATTTTTTTTTTTTTACATTTGTTGAGATGCACAATGGATCAAAGCATTACCTCATTGGGCCTGGCAATCACTTCAGTAATGTAAGACAAGCTAATACAGTAGGGCAATTCAAATCTGCACTAAAAACATATTCATTCAATTGATTAATATAATTATAACATTTCCGGCAGGTTTCCTACTTGTTTCTCTTTCTCACCCTTTCCTCAGTGTATTGAGACCTTTTTCAAAGGTATTATACGAAATATAAGAACTGTTCAATTATTGTTATCATTATTATTATCATTATTATCATAAACATTAATGATTAGGGGCCAGGCAATGTCCCTAGGCCATCTCGAAAAGGAAACCCTCAACTCAATAGGCCTAATGAGCTAAATACATCTACATGAAAGAATTGGCTGTATTAGAATTTATAAAGTGACATGTGGAGGGGCGGGTGAAGGTGCCACATGTGAAAAGCTTTAGATGCAGTATCCTTTTCCCTTAAATGAGCTTGTTACACTTCAGACTCTCCGGAATATGAAGGATTTGATCTGTTGTAGCAGCCATCAAAGATGAAGAGGTCAAGTTGAACTCCATGCATGTCTGTTGAATGAAATGAGAAAAGAATGGAATTAATCACGTTGAAATCACATGATATGCAAATCAATGAGCACAGTGGCAGTTTTTTTTTTGTTTTTTTGTTTGTTTTTTTTTTTTTTTTTTTTGGGGGGGGGGGGGGGGTAACTTCCGGCCTCCTCCCTTTTCAAAGAGCAGTGTACATTGTGGCCTCTCTTTTTAGAATTGTGCCCCCCCCCCCCCTTGAAATAATAAGCTTCTTCCTTTTTTTTTTTTGCTTTTTTTTTTTTTTGCTTGTCAGAGAATTTTGAAGGAAAACTGGACCAACAAATCTGACAACCCCCCCCTTTTTTTTTTCTTCTTCTTCTGAGATTTGTGCCCCCCCCCCCTTTACAAAATCTATCTTTGTGAATGAATCAAGGACATCCTTTAGTACCTCAGTTGTGGGAGTGTATACAAAGAAACTTATTCATACAGCTGAGCCTACCTCTCTTAACTTCAGCAAGTCGGTAGTTCTTTCTTCCTCTCTGAATTGTCTTTACTCAAAGTGGGATATATGCCTTCAGCATCTATTGTTACTAAAGAAGAGAAGCATCATCCTGGAAAAATAAAATAGTTCACACATCACATAATAAGTATTTATACTCCATTCATGCTGATCTCATTGATTCTCAAAGAGAATACAAGTAAGACATAGATTCCTTTCACAGATTCTATCTGAAATTGTAATGTCTTTCTTCAGAAATATTTCAAAATAAATTTAAGTACATAATTTTTTTTCATTTGATATTCTACTTGCTATTGTTTGTGTACATGTATTATTAAAATGGGTTGAAGAACACTCTCAAAGGAAATAACATATATATTTACTTGTCAACACATTTTAGATCCCATAAAACCCTCTTATATTTATTATATACTTCGGATAACATACATCTATCCTTGACACTATAAGTATTAGCTCAATCTATCATTCCATCTTTAAAATCTGTAACTCGTCAACTGGATCTCAATATTCCCATTGAAATAACCATGCAGCTGCCACTTAAATTGATTTCCAAGATTAGAGCTCTAGATCTAGAACTACCATACCTGTCATGCAATCAGGGAAATGAAAATAAAGTGGCATCTTAGCAGATTTACATTGCATTTCATCCGTCATCTCCAATAGTTAGTGGTAGTAGTACGTTCAGCCATGCGTTGATGGGTAGATAGTATGTAGAACAAAACACTTGGTAGGTCTGCATATTCTTCATTTCATGTCCATCTGAAAAAGAAAAAAAAAATTGAAATGATAATTGATGGTGATTCTCTTTATTACCTTTCAACAATTTTTTGGGCCCTGTCTAAAAATGAAAATGACTAGCCCATTTGATTTTGATTTCCTTCCCTGCTACACTACACTAAGTAAAAAAAAAACAACAAAAACAAACAAAACAAAACAAAAAAAACAACAAAACAAAACAAAACAAAACATGCATGTCCCGACTTCTCTTAAAGTTCCTTTTCAAATTCAAACTTTAACTTTTAGTTAATTGGCTAAAAGCTAACAACACTATAGAAGTTTATTCATTTTAACATTACAATGTTTAATCGGGCAGAACTAGAGTAAAGACTAACTAGACCAGGACACCCCCCCCCCCCCATTCATAATTCAATCACTGACCAGGCTTTCTTCCATTAAGCTAGTAATGTGCTTTGCCCTAGACTCCATTGTCTAGGACTAACTGTTACGATTAGATCTACATGTACGTTATAGACTAGATCTAGATCTAGAAAAGATCTAGACTTAGACCACCGAGTAGAAGTCTAGATCAGATCTAATCTATGTAGATTCTAGGACTTGCCAAGACAAGACCTAGGCCTACGTGAATGACTGGCTAGGCCTCGCATGCCCCCCCCCCCCAATATATATAAATAAATAAATAACCAATAATATATAGGCCCTACAAAAAAATAAACCCAAAAAAAATCCTCAGTAGATCTAACATAACAGTTAGACCTTTGTGTAAGTTAGATAACAGAGGTCTAGGCCTACATCTATTCCAGACTAACTTGTTAGGCCTAACTCACTGTCAGATCTATAGCTTAACTAGATCTAGACTCTATGTCTACATCTAACTTAGATAACCGATTCGTCAAAGAATTTTGGCCTAATCAACTAAATTGAAATGCAGATCTACGATAGGTCTAAGTTACATTCTACTCTAACTCAGAGTCAGACATAAAATCAAAATCATGGAACTTGTGAACTGCTGAAATCTTCACACCAGAGCTTGAAAAAGTAAATTAATCTCGACAAGCCACCTGGTCCTAGTTAATATGTTAATGTCACATTAGAGTCATATTAGATATTTTTCCGACTAAGTTTTGAAATTATGTGTTCCAACAGTTAGTTTGGATCACTGTCATTGACATTGATGGTATAGCCGTTTTAGGCTATATAGAAACTATTTATATAGTAACTGGTGGTGCTTACCGGTTGCTGGTTCTTGAGATCCCGTAGATTTGACTTGATTATATCAGAGGTTTCAGATCCAGAATCGTTCAAGAATATCATCACAGCAAGCACCCTGAACGCCTTCCGGGTCAGGTCAGAAGTCACAGCCCGGCGACTCCATTATTGTTATAGGGGGAATTTGGCCCTAAGTAGGGGGAGGGACCTAACTCCCACTACACTACCCCCCTCCTTTTTTTTTTTTTGTTGTTGTTCGGGGAAAGGCCCCCAGTACAAAAAAACACTAAAAACCGGAAACCCAACAGACATAGAAAAAAACAATTCCAAAACAACACCAGTAGTAAAACAAAACGGGGACCTCCCCAATACTAAACTGCGAATCAAACCAGGCAAACATGCCAACACCAATTTTGGATTGCTTTTATCAGTTCGTAATTTGTTTCGAGTCAATTAACTTCCACATTAAATGGTTTACCTTGCACCTAAAACAAATTTTTAACCCAATTAAAATGGTCACTTTACAGAGGCCCCTGCCAGCGGGAAATTCCAAAAACTATAAATTCCAGGGCAATTTGCTTCCCAATCCACCCTTCCGCAAATCACTGATCCCAATTTTCTGCTGGCCTCAACCCTAGTGCAAGGTTACCCGACATCACCTGGAGAAACTCTCCTAGGAATAGCTAACACCTACCCCACATCAGGGCCATATTCCTTGGTCCCTACACCACAGAGCCATACTCCTTGGTCCCTGCACCACAACCGCCTTACTACTGTAGGCCATACAACCGGAGAGCGTTCTCCCGAGTCGCTCTGGCAATGACAGAGAGAGATTCCCCCCTCTTGTCTGCCACCTCGGACGCAACTTCTCCTAGATATACCGGGGTATTGGCGCGTACTCGAGTGTCCGGAGCGAAATATGGAGCATCCGACTCCAAAAGTACCCGATCAATCGGAATACTCTTCAATGCCAGTCGCTGCTCGGATCCAAACTTCTGGACCATTCCTGTGAATCCGAAGTAGGTCTCGGGGAATGCCTCACTCCATGCCTTGACCTCGCCAACCCCAAAGGAGCAACAGTGGATATGGATCCTCTGTTGGCATGAACACTTCTCCTTGATTATGTGCCTAGCTTGCTGGCTGACAGCTGACCCCAGAGGATCATCCTGAGATCCTCGGAGATGAATGACAAGTACTTTCCTCGCTACCTCCAAGTCGAGAATCTGCCGCATGAGCTGTAATTGGTTATTCCAGGTCTCTGAGGGAACTGAGAAATCAAGCCCCAGCTCTGAAACGGCGCATACCCGCTGATCACACAGCAGGGCACGAAGTCGACCTAGCACAACTGCAGTAGCCTGGCGTGTGTTTTTGGGATGGATACCAACAGCAACTCCCCACTTAGGATCTTCTGGGAACCAAATCCTTTCGAACCTCTGGGGATCGCAATAGTTAAGTACCCCTCCTACAACACAGACAGGAACCTTCGGGTAGCGTCCGGGGGTAGCCGATAAGGCATCCAACTTGAACAGCCCTAATCGGTCCTCTAGCCGATCCAAGTGACAATGACTGTCAACCACATCTAGCAAGTCCTCTCCAGCACTTAGAGTTGGACCCCGGGCAATTATTCTCAGAGATGCCGCTACTCCCGGACCAGGCATAACCGGTGCCTCCGGGGTAGACTGCTGAGAGGATACCTCAGGGATAACCACAGGTGCCTCTGGGACAGGAGGTAAGACTGGTTCCTTCTTCACCACCACTCCCTTGGATACCGCCAATACCTCAATGCCAGAACTCTCCTGTGAGGGAGTCTGAGGGGTCGAAGCAGGTCGGATCGCATCGGGGGTGCCACTGGCAGGAACTCGATGGGTATCTCCCAATAACTGGGGACCCACTGGAGATTCCACCAAAGGAGACCATCCTGAGCTGAGATGCGGTGGACGTACTGGACTCACGTGAAATCGCTCAAGACCTCTGCCCCTCTGAGTTGGCCGAGACAGGCGGGGGCAGATGCTACAGGCGCTACTCCCCGCTCCAACGGGACCAAATCTGGAACCCGCCTGAAGGGTTGAAGGCTGGGGGGCATAAAATAACTCTCCCCTCAAAGACTCTTCAGACTGCCCCTCCGTTCCGGAGTCAACCTCCATTGGCAACTCGGGACGAACTGTCGAAGATTGAGGTTCAGATGTCGGCTGTTCCCCTGACTCGGTGGAACCTTCCACTGCTGGGGAAGGTTCGGTGCTCGGAGCGTCAGCCTTACTACCAAGGTCTAACACCCGAAGCCTTTGGTCATTGGTCAGCCTCCCAAACACGAATGCCAAGATTCTCCAATGGAGAAGAGCTGCCCAGGAGCTTAATGGACGCAAAACCACCGGAGTTGGACAAGCCCAACCCAGTTCTTTGGCCATGGCGGCTATCTCAGCCCGCCCTCGTGGAGTGAGTTCCCCAACCGGACCAGTGAATTGTTTGTCCACATAGCGACAAAGAGTGGCTAGTGATGAAGAACCGGCCACACATTTCGCCATGTATAGGAGACACTCCTTCCTCCTCTCGCTCAGCTCTGGGCGTGGAAACTTGCTCTGAGGGTACTCCTGGAAGCACCACGGAAGATGGGAGTATACATGCCACTTGGGTTTCTGAGACCAATGGCTACATCCCGGGAGCACACATTCCTTCTTCCGAACATTCTGGGGCCTGTTAGCAGGGTTCTCAGGGCGTCTTGTGGAAGACCCCCTTGGGGTCTTTCCCTGATCCCGGGAACCATTGGGACGCTCCAAACTTGATGTTCGACTTCGTTTCCGGGATTCCTGTCCCGACTGGGACGGAACCCGACTTCTGCGATAATCCGCTCCTGTTGCTGTAGAGGATGGGCGAGGAACTGCGCTCTGCCTATCCTTATGGGTTATCCGATCTCTGGGCTTCGAACATGTAGTGCTTGCCGATACTGCAGGTGCCAAGTCCGGGATACCCTGAGAGGGGTCCCAATGCTCCGGATCCTGCACTGCCGGACACACCCAGTTCTCCAACCCATGGTCTGGAATGTTAAGAGTTGGGTCTGCATGAGGGAGATGGACCACTATCCACTCATGCGAGATTAGGGTCAGTCGGCGGAGATAATATTGGAGACACCGTACCCACCTCCATTCTCCCAGCCGTACTGCCACACTATACTGAGCGAATAACAAGGAGTTGAATTCAACCCTTGAAAAACACTCCTCTCCTCTACAGAGGAATGAGGGATGTACCAGGGAGCTAGACCTCATAGCCTCCCATACCCTCCGACGGATGTACTCTTCCGTATTCACCTGGTCCCGACCAGCTCCTCCTTCATTGAGGTTGAGAGTCGAAGTCCTCCGTCGGGCCATGATCTGCAAGGGAGAACAAAGAAAAACAGGTATTAGACACTAGAAATACATCCTGGGCAGAAATAGTCTTCATCTGCCTCTTCCATGGCTTCACCTTCCTCCGGCGTCACCCCCACACAATGGCCGTGGAACCATTCATCGCACTTATCGCACTGAATCATGAACTTACCCCCCCAGGGCTTCCTACACAAACAAAAGATATCTTTCCCCTGCTTGCGTTTTCGCCCTTTGCTTGGTTCGGGAATCTCACGATCCGTACAAGGCTTCATGCGGTCATGGTTTACGGTCCACAATGTACGACGAAACTCTACCCTGTAGAGATACGGGGACAGCCGTTCGACGATCTGTGCAGGCCCTTTCCAAGGCGGACAGAGCTTCTTGCACGTACCCTTCACATGTGCCGTGTCCAAAATGTACACATACTCCCCCTCTTTGTACTCCCGTTGGAACACTTTCAGGTCGTAGTCCCGTTTTTGTCGTTTCTGTGTCGACTTCAATTTGGCCCGGGCCGACGCATGGGCGTCACCGATGGCCTTACGTAGCCTAGCGCAGTACTCATCTTCTTCCAGCTCCTGTGCTGCAGCTGGAAGCGGAAACAACAGATCTGCAGGCTGAGTCACCTCCCTCCCTAGCATCAGCCTGTTAGGAGTAAATCCGGTACTCCTATTGACCGTTGATCGTAGGGCACCAGCAATCTGTGGAAGGAACTCGTCCCATTTTCGCTGATCCTTTCCTACAAAGCACCGTACCGCATCCATCAATGTCCTATTGAAACGTTCTACCTGACCGTTAGCAGAAGGTCGATAAGGCGTCGTTCTAGCCTTATGAATCTGCAGCATCCTGCAAAGGCTTGAGAACAGACGACTTTCAAAGTTCCGGCCTTGGTCGGTGAAGATCTGGAGAGGACACCCGAATCGGCTGAAGAAATGTTCAACTGCAGCCCGGGCTGTCACCTCCGCAGTCTGTGAAGGCAAAGGAATGCACTCCACCCACTTGGTGAATTGATCCACCATCATCAAAATATGTTCATTGCCATTCGATGTCTTGGGCAAAGGCCCAAGAAAATCTAGATGTACTCGTTCCATGGGGTAACCAGCATGATAGGTGATCATTGGGTGGCGACCATATCGAGCTGATTTCTTGCACTGGTTACACTTGGGACAAGTTCGAACATACTCCTTTATATCCTTTCCCATCCCGTACCAGAAGAAACGGGTTTTCATCTTAGCAGTTATTCGCTCCCTTCCTGGATGTCCTGATGAAGGAAGATCATGGTTCAGGTGTATAAGCTCCTACCGCATGGAATGGGGCACCAATATCACGTCCTGGTCACCCTTCCTCTTACAGATGATGTCTCCTACTCTGCTGATCCACAGGTTCTTCTGTTCAGGGCTCCATAACATCTTGGTCCCTTCGTCTGGCTCTGTTTCTGCCGATAGCCATTCATGCAAGGCAATGAATTCAGGATCTTGGTATTGCTCCTTTTTCAGGTCTTCTGCTGGGAACACTTCTGGTTCCTTGGTAACTTGGGCAATCTTGAGTCCACCGGAAACCCCATCCGAAGGAGCATCATTGCCCGCAAACAGGAAATCTTGACCCTTCGTGATAACTGCACTTGTCACGATACACTCAGGGTCTCCACTCCCCTGGGTCCGAGCTTGCTTGGGACGAGTCGTGAGTGGAACTACATCATCTACCTGGGTGACAAAAGAAGCCCAATTTTGGTGAGCCTTCTGGCAGTAGCGACATCCCTGGCAAGGTAGGTCCTCTACACTAAATCCCAAACGAAACTCTTCACATGCAGAGGTCGACTCTGGAATTCGTGACAATGCATCGGCGTTACCATGTAGCTTCCCTGGACGGTGCCGCACATGCATATCATATTGGCTGAGTTCTTCCAGCCAACGTGCCAGCTGTCCTTGGGGATGCTTGAAGCTAAGTAACCACAGCAGGCTACTATGGTCTGTGCGAACAATGAACGGCTTGCCTAGCAAATAGTGGCGGTATTGGCGGGAGAACTTAACCACAGCGAGGAGCTCTTTGCGTGTTACGCAATACCTCCGCTGCTCTGGAGATAGAGAGACACTCCCATACGCCACTACCCGTTCCTGCCCATCTTGGACTTGAAGAAGTTCGGCCCCTACAGCCTCGTTCGATGCATCTGTGTCCAAGATAAAGGTGTCATGAGAATTTGGCATGGTTAGCACTGGTGCCGAGGTCAGCAATTCCTTGATGCGTTTGAATGCTTCCTGTTGTTCGGGGCCCCAGTGAAACATATTCTTGCCTGTGATTCGGTATAGCGGGACAGCCACCGCAGCATAGTCCTTGATGAACGTTCGGTGGTAATTTACCAAACCGAGGAACTTCTCGACTTGCTTGGTCGTCTTTGGTACTGGCCAATCCCGCACTGCTTGTATATGGTCATGCTTCAGGGAAATCCTATCTTTCCCTACATTCCGGCCCAAAAACTCAACTTGACGCCGGAACAGCTCACACTTTCTGGGTTTGAGTTTTAGTCGAAAACTCCTGAAGCGTTGGAGGACACTACGTAGGTTGTTCATGTGATCCTCAAACGAGTTTCCCAACACCACGACATCATCTAGGAAGGCCAACACCAGGTCCCAGTTTAGCCCCCTAAGAATCAAGTCCATGGCACGGGAGAACGTCGCTGGAGCATTGCACAACCCGAAGCCCATCCGTACAAACTCATACAAACCATACTTGGTCGTAAATGCAGTTTTCTTGCGGTCCTCTTCGGCGATTCGGACTTGCCAATAGGCAGAATTGGCATCCAGCTTGGAGAACCATCGAGTTCCTGAGAGAGTGTCCAAACACTCCTCAATATTAGGAAGCGGATAAACATCCTTCCTTGTGATTGCATTGAGTCCGCGGTAATCAACACACCAGCGAACCCCGCCGTCTCTTTTCCGAACTAACACCGGGGCAGATGCCCACTCTGACTGGGAAGGCTGAATAACTCCTGCCTGTTCCATACGCTGAAGATGGGCCCTTTCCTCGTCTACAAACCGAAGAGGGGTCCTCCTCATCTTCTGCTTAATAGGAGCTGCCATTCCAGTGTCAAGACGGTGTTGAATTGCTGTGAAATCCCCTAAGTCGAAGTCATTGCAGGCAAATACATCCCCATACGCTATTAGAAGTTGTTTAAGTACAGACTGCTGAGTGGAATCCAACAACTCTGCAGATCTATTGTACAAGTCCTGAAGATGTTCTGGCAACTTGGCATCCTCCTCCTCCTGGATAGTCTGAACTTTGGGCTCCTGGTCAGGAAATGAAGACTGAGGGGGTATTACTTCCTCCACTTCATATGCCTGGCCAAGGACTCTTTGGCCCTCCAGATGTACAGTCCTATCCGTGGGGTTGAGTACGTAGATTTGCACTTCAGGTCCTTCCTCATGAAGAGTTCTGGGAACTAGAGCAGGCAATTCTGGTACGGGTTCGAAAACAAACACTTTCATCCTCTGGTCGATCACTCCTGTGATCCTCTTGAGGGTATTAGGCGGAACGGTAGTCCTCCGCTGCACACAGACTCTCGCCACTCGCTCTGGGCCTGAGGCCTCACCGAGGTAAAGTGGTATCTTCTGTGGGCCGAACTTCAGCTGCATGCTGCTGAGGAGGATATCCATAGAGTGACGATGAAGTAAATCCAGTCCAAACAACATGTCATCCGTTATCGGGGCAGTGTAGATATTCTCAGAGAAACTGCCTTCCCCGAGCTTTATTTCTACAGGGCCTACTACCACTCCCTTCATTCTCATGTCTCGGCCGGCGGCACTGAGAACTACCTCACGTACCTTTGGCGGTGCAGGATCCAATAGTTGAATAACTCGATCTGAAATAATGGTGACTTGCGCTGCTGAGTCCACCACAGCTTGTAGTGACACATTGTTCACCTTAAGAGTCACCCTCAGCATCGAGGAGGATCTCAACTGGCAAACTACAACTTCCTCGCCATGTTGATTATCACTTGAACCCGTTGTTGACTCTGATAATTCTAGTGGTGGGGAGGATATAATACGGCTTACACCTTGACTTTCCTTCCCCTCCTGAGAATCTTCATTGGCTGAAATATCTTCTTCACTTCCTACATTGTCTACATAGTCTGCAAATGCCTGTATAGTCTCAGCTGTCACAGGGTTCCCATCTCCAGGATGCCCTTCTATTCGTTTGGGGTGGCCGACAACTGTTCGGGCCAGGGAGCGGCCTCCTCCTCCTCCTCTGACCCGCTGTCGTTTAGTTCCTCCCTCAGAACAGACGCTGATCTCTCCTTAGTGGCATTCGGACAATCCTTCCTGAAATGACCACTTTGTCCACAATTATAACAGGCATTGCCTCCTGGCTTGGGTGAGATGGGCCTAACCCGGGTAACCAAATGGGTGACTAGCTGAGTTAGGTGGTCTACAGATGCTTGTAGCTTGCCCACTTTGCTGTCTAGTCCCTGCACATTACCATCAAGAGCCTGGACGTTGCTGTCTAGTCCTTTCACCTTCTGATCCAGACCCTTCACACATGTCTGAAGGTCTGAGGGAGCTCTGAGGGCTGATGGTGGTAATCGCCCTCTTTCCCCTGCCGATCTGTCTTGGCCTGAAGGTTGGTTGCCAGTTCCTGGGCGTTTGAAGGGTGTGGGTGTGTGGATATCCACTCGCCGTACATTTGCATCAGAATGGGGCGGTAGTTCAAGGTCCAACGACACCGCCTTTGCCTCCTGTCGCTTGGAACGTCCAAAAACCACCCGCCGAGAGTGCAAATACCAGGTGACGATATCCACTGCCTCTTCAACCCTCGAAGGTCTCATGTTCAGGGCGTGGAGTCCTGCTTCTCTCTCCACACAGCCCTGACAAAACTTCAACACACCTTGGCGTTGAATCTGGTGATCGGGAACTCCAGGAAACGTCCGGACTGCTAGGGTGACCACACGGTCCGCCCAATCCATAACACTCTCATCTGGGAGTTGATGGGCCCGAGCAAACTCCATCTGGGCCACTTCGGGAGGATCACTCGCCCCGAATCTCCGCTCCATCTGTTGCACCAACTCTGTATAGGGTACCTGAGGGTCCCTAGTCATTAGAGTGGAAAAGTAGTCACTCCCTAGCCCCTGCATGCTCCACCACATCTGGTACTTCCTTTGCTTCGGAGACCAGCAACTTTCATCGGCAAATGCAGTAAACTTGGCATAATAGGCATGCCAGTTCCCTTTGCCGTCAAAAGTAATAGACTTTGGAAGCATTGTCGTAGATGAGAAAGTCGGGGTAGGTGGTGGTATAGGAGATACCGTTGGTCGGCTCCGGTCTTGAGGCCCTACCGGATGCCACTGGCGATCCATAGAATGTTGTGTAGTGCGGTGCCTCTGGGGAGGTGTAGGCTCTTGAGATGTTGTATCTCGCTGAGATCCACCCCGACCACACCTTTGCCGCATAGGATTACCCTCAGGTGGGGGATACCTATCGTACTGGTAGAGAGAACTCTGCCCCCGTACGGTAGGCCCTATGGGTGTACTGCTGAAAGGTCCAGAATCCGAGCTCACTCGATAGGATGGAGTACTCGCGGACGGGGTATCAGAAACCCTGAATACTCCAGAACCTGGGAGATGCTCACCACTACCATCACTACGTGACCTAGACTGCCCACTCATGACGGTTTCCTCAACCTCAGAAACGAATGGGGCAAAGTCAAACATATCTATAAAATCGTCGTCAGATGAAACGACCGACGAAACTAGTTCAGGTGTCAGACTACCCTGGGACTGCCGCAATTCCAGGAGACGGCCCGCCTTCTCAGGACCAACGCCCGGCATTGCCGCAAGCGTATAAAAAGAACAGTGGTTAATCTCCACCCTGTCCATACCAGATAGTCAAACACAGGCTAAAATCTAGCAAAACCTTAGTAATAGCAGGCAAAATCGACTAGAAAGTCTAAAAACTAGAACTTCCTATGTCTTTGTACACAAGATAATTATATACCCTAAAATCGGGAATTCCAAATCCGGTTCTGAAGAAATCTACTACTCAGATATTCAATTCCACTCAAAACGGCTCCGAAAACCAATTTTTCGAATCCGGTTCCGAAAACCGGTTTCGGCAACCGAACTCAAGGAAACCGGTTACTCGGATAACCGGTTAGGAATATCGGGATAACCGGTTCGCCAAATCGGGATAACCGGTTTACAAAAACCAGACTGAATACAGAATCCAATATGACACAATTCAATACCAGTTATTCTGGTACAGATATAAGCAGTAAAAACAGTACAAATACAAAATATATAAAATATATCAAATTATATAAAAATGCAAAGTAAAGACTAATCAGTACCAACTGTCAACCTGATTTCCTTAAAATAAATCAGTAACTACCGAAGGTAGCCTTTCTTCAAAACAATAAATTTACAGGGAGACTTATCCCTTAAATAACACTATAGGAAGACTTTTTCCTCAATAAAAATTTACAGGGAGATTTATCCCTCACTGCGTAATCCAGGGAGATTTATCCCTTACTGCACAAGCTAATTTACTTTAACCCTATCAATTATCGAGCTGCAATTAAGCCAATTAACTTATAATACTAGACTAACCTATTAGTATTAGGAGAAGGGAATCACAGTACCCGGTCCTACCTTCCCAACGCTTTGGGCTTCCCCCGAGAACACAGAACCGGAAACTAGAAGACCCTAGCCCCTAAAATATTCTACGTAGTTGATACCAACCTACGTAGTCCTTCCCCCTGTCTCTTAAAAATAAAAGCGGGAGGATAACCACTTATGATAACTACCAAGCGATAAACTTAACAAGAACCACTTGTGAAGGACCTCCCATGCAGTCTCCTCGGTTAAAAACCCATTAACCTGTCCTGCTAAGGCCGATCCTGCACACGCAGTAATATCTTAGTCTATCTAACAAAATAGTCCTTCCTCCTTCGCCTTAAATAAAGCAGGAGGACAAACTAACTTACAATACGTACTAATTACTAACCAACCACTTGTGGAGGACCTCCCATGCAGTCTCCTCGGTTACAACCCTGTAACCTGTCCTGCTAAGGCCGATCCTACACACGCGGTAGAATCTTACTGCACTGGCCAGTCCCACTAGAAAAGAAATCTAGCTTGACTAGCTGGCCAGCACTCTACTACAATTTTAGAATTTAAATCCTTAATTTTAATAAAACTACGAGAAAGCTTTATCTCGACCTAAATGACAGACTAAGATATTGTAGGCTACAACTACAACTAACTGCAGTGTTAAACCTAAAAACTAACTTTAATCCTCGTACAGAAAATCTACCAATAGATTTAGTAATTCGTCCAAGGTAATTGCGTCAGCGTTATACGCTTCAATTAAAAAGATCATCAGGTTTAACTCCCCCACTATCACAATCTCATAAACTTCTCCTTCCCCGGCCATACAAATCACAAACCACTAAACCACGGCAAAGGTACTGGAGAACCAATAATATATGAGAAGTGAAGTAAGGTAGCCTTACCACGACCTATTTTATTTTTATTTGTATGATTTCCCAGAAATCTATAAGAATTCTGCTCACACAAATCCCTAAGATCTTGTTTATAAGTATATAGAACAATTATCCTTAGGGTCTGGATAAAAGCCTACATTAAAGTTTAGAAACTATCAGACAAATTTTACAAAATGATCAGACAACAGCTTATTTTATTTTACAACTTTAATAACTTAATTTAGATCTAGAAGTATCCCGAACAGTATAGGCAAGCGAGGCCTGAGGGTTATCCTACCCTCCCCTCCTCCGCTATAATAAACCGGACGAAATACCTCCAAACCACTACTCTACAACTTAAAACTACCGGGCACTACCCGCCAACATGCGCGTGCATAAACTGCAGGCAAGCGATATCACAGACACCCCCGAACCCACCGGGGCCCGCAGCAACACACTCGCTACAGTTCACCACCGCCCAGCAAAGTCAGTGACCCCTACGCAAACTCGGGATGACCCCAAAAAGTCAGCGCATAATACGGCTCGAAAATAGCGACTACGCCAGATATAGCCGTTTTAGGCTATATAGAAACTATTTATATAGTAACTGGTGGTGCTTACCGGTTGCTGGTTCTTGAGATCCCGTAGATTTGACTTGATTATATCAGAGGTTTCAGATCCAGAATCGTTCAAGAATATCATCACAGCAAGCACACTGAACGCCTTCCGGGTCAGGTCAGAAGTCACAGCCCGGCGACTCCATTATTGTTATAGGGGGAATTTGGCCCTAAGTAGGGGGAGGGACCTAACTCCCACTACAATGGGGATGAAATTGTCTGGTAATGTATTTGATTTTATGACACGGTCCTGCCCGAAACTCCCGGTAAGCTGTCAAGAGTGGCAGGGGTGGTAATGGCAATCGAGCGGAAACATAAGCTCATAACGATAGAAAATGTAATGAAAGTTTGACAACAGATTACCCATATTTTTATAGCATACAGTACTTTCAAATACTTTCAAAATGTACAGAAATTCCAGGAGATCCCTCACTTTGGTAGTAATTCATATGATTGTTATTCTATTTATGAAATTTAAGCGTAATTATAGTTGTACTCACCGGTAAACTTTTCACAAGAAATTCACACTTCCTGCGGGTGACGTCATTACATTGACTTTACACACAGCGGAAGTGACGAAAAAGGTCATATTTGTTGTCGATTAATTCTTTTGGATAATTGTAATATTCATGAGGTAAGGTCCAATCAGAGCTGAATATTGTCGGGATACGCAAAGCAAAAATAAATAATGCATGAAGTGAAATCGGATTTTTATGCTAATGGAGGCTTCGGGAGATATGAAATGTCTCTCGGGGGGCGGAGCCTAAATACGCTTAAATACGCTTAGATTGAATGGTGACGCTGTAGCTTATATGCAAATGAGGCAAATCCGCGCGTGCTACCTTTTCGTCTATACTATTTAAAGGGAAAGTTCACCCTAAAGATTACTAGAGTTTAAAAAATGCAGAAAAAAAAAAGAAAAATATTGGCGAAGGTTTGATGAAAATCGGTCCAATAATAAAAGAGTTATGACTATTTAAAGTTTTGGATTCGTGACGTCACATGCGAGCAGCTGCCCATTAGTCATGTAATAAATATTCCATATATTCACATTTTTTTTTACGTTCCACGATGAATTAATATTGTTTCTTTTCAGAATCTAGTATTGAATAACATTTCTGACAATATATCAAATGCACAGACGAAAATATTCTAAATTTTCTGAGAAAACTGTATTTTATGGAATATTTATCACATTACATAATGGAGGAGCTGCTCGCATGTGACGTCACAAAATCAAAACTTCAAAAGTCCATAACTCCGTTATTCTTTAACGGATTTTGTCCAAACTTTCGCCAATATTTTTCTTTATTTTTTCTCCATTTTTTAAACTCAAGTAATCTTCGGGGTGAACTTTCCCTTTAATTTGTCTATGGTTGGAACTCAAAAGCGCGAATTGGTGCAAAACCGCGAATTGCCGCCTATGCATGTAGAAAATAAGTTCAGCGTGACATGTGTACAATAATTGCACAGCATGCACATATGCACAACAAACACGCACAGCTGGTGCAGTCCATGCAGTTATTACGTGAGACGGTGAGTGACGGGGGGTTGTGTGGGTCAGGGTAAGTTGGGCAGAGGAAAGAAATATGGATCACCCCCCCCCCCCCCCCACTTTTCAAAGTGGATTTACGCCCCTGCTTCATGATAATTAATGAGAAATGTTTGATGTTTTGTAGGGTTCAGAGCGGGTTAAACAATGTTACACGATCCGCGTCTAGCAATTTGCGGTTTTGCACCAATTCGCGCTTTTGTCAAAGAAATTCTATAATAATGACAAAGAATGTCTTTGACTTTTGTACTCCAAAAAGATTATAGAATCTCTTTGTTGTACTCCAACACACGCCGCCGCGCTGGAACACCAAGGGCGGATCCAGGTTTTAAAAAAAGGGGGGGTCCAAAGGGTGAGAAGTTATCATTCTGGCAAACGCAAGCGCCGAAGGCGCTAAGCGCCTCTATAGGCATATATATATATATATATATATATATATATATATATATATATATATATATCTTGCCTGTTTGACTATTTTAATGTTGAAATATAGTTGGGCGCGCGGAGCGCGCCACAAAAATTTGATAATACGAGCCTGAAAATGTCTTAGTTTGTACTGAAATTACATTTAATCTATTAATATTACATGGAATTATTGTTTATTTGAGATGGAAAATACATAATTATAATGATTGCAAATTACCATCTTTTATCAAAAAGTGCGGGTATATTTGTACAGGCCACCCCCCCCCCCCCCCCCCGTACATCAGAACTGGGAGGGGGGTTAATGCATACCCCATCCCCTCCGGGATTTGCGCCATTGGACTGTATTAATATATATATGTATATATATATATATTTTTTAAAGTTTTCCCAGATTTTCCAGTCTGCATTGCTGTGCAGGACCTCAGATGGCATGTGGCATCAACACAAACAGTCCAGTGAGACAAATAAGAATAAAATCTGGAGATTTATTACTTGAGATTGGTTCTTCAATGTTGAAGTACTATCTTGATAACCTAGGAATTGGGTGTGCGCATGCTGTACAAACACACTTAGTAAATTTTAGTGATACATGTACACATTTTACAGCAATGAAGAATTATTCACTAAATATCATCTATATTATCTCCTCCCATCCCTGAGATAACAATTCGCAAGTGTTTACATCATCACGAGTTATAAATCACAAATCACAAAAGAACACAAAAAAGGGAAAGTTCCTTAGATTCAGGACTTCACAATCAAGGCCGATCAACAACAGTACCAATACCAGTTTTGCTGAAAATTCACAGGATTTAACAATCAACCACAGCATCTACTCATTAGGCAAAATAAATAAGTTTTGTATCACAAAACTAGTCATGGTGCAATGTATCAGATTCAAGCGTTCCCAATCAACAACAAGAAAAAATATATCAAAAGTCCTCGGAGAAAACAAACCTCCTCCCCCCCCCCCAAGCACCTGTCATTACCTTTGAATTTCATGACTTTGACCTTTTTGTTGACTCTGACAGACCTTTGACCTTTTGTGTGACTTTAAGTCTTGACCTTCACAACTTTAACCTTTATATGGACACATGAAGTTCACTTCTTGCGATGTACAACCATAGGGTAGGTGTAGGGAATACCAGACCCTTAAGCACGTTTGCATAATTTGCATAAACATGAACACAGACACACACTAGTAAGGTTTACCAATGCTTTCAGCAACTCTTTTTATTTCTCAGGGTACCGAAATAATGACAAAAATTTGTTTACCTAATGAAATAATCTCCTTAATGACGTCATAGGTAAATGGTCCATTATTCCCTACCCATGAAAGTAATACGAGACCGCTACATTTTCAACCGAAATCTCAAATATTTGTTGAGGAAAATGATATTTCGTTGGAAATGTAAATACCAATAAAGAATTGTTTTTTGGAGAGTATGTTTTGGTTTCATCAAAATCTGTTGCAATTTTAACCAAAAATTTTATAGCATTTATCATCGGATAAATTTAATTACCATTTAAACGGCATTCAACATGTTCAATGTGCCGTTACTTCTGCCTCCGGCAACTTTACGTTTTGTTGTTGATGATTTTAAGTACATCAATACTGAACAATTGACAATGATAATTTTAAAGATTACAGAGAGTTGTAAAATGACATTGAAATACGTCTTAAAAAGAAAGATGTAAAATGACGTTAAAACAACTTAACACATCCAACCAACTCTAGTAATCTCGCGGCCGAACGGAGCGAACGGGCCCGCCCGGCCCGTGCCCCGGCCACGGCGGGGATGCATGTCCCCACTACCAGTGGCGGCACCAGGATTTTTAAAGTGGGGGGGGGGGGCAAATGGGGGGCAAAAGAAAATGTTGGGGGGGCAAGGGCGGACAAAAAAAAATTTGACACTTTTTGTAGTGAAAATGTACAGAATATTCGGCTATAAACCTACCCAGATATGAGGACATTTTGAGCATCTAGCTGAACTGCCCGATTATAAAGAGGTGTTAGTTATATACTGCGAGTGAGCGAAGCGAGCGAGCAAAAATTTTGACATTTTTTGTAGTAAAAATGTACAGAAATTACATATTCGGCTATAAAACTACCCCAATATGAGGAAATTTGATCATCTCACGGCCTGATTATGTGGTGGGAGTTATAGGCCTGTATTGCGAGCGAGCGAAGCGAGCGAGCAAAAATTTTGACACTATTATAGTGGAAATGTACAGAAATTATTCAGCTATAAAACTACCCAAATATGAGGATATTTACACGAGCTGAGCGAACAAATTTGCCACATGCCCCCCCCCCCACCTTGATGCCGCCACTGCTTTCCAAGTTTCCGTTTTCTTTCTTTTTCCTTCTTTTCTCCATTCCTTTTTCACTTTTTTCTTTCCTTTTCTTTTCTTTTTCATTTTCCACCCTTTTATTTTTTTTCACTCCGAAAATTATTGGGGCGGCAACTGGGGGGGCAAAGCTTCTGACTGGGGGGGGGGCAAATGCCCCCCCATGCCCCCCCCCCCCTTGGTGCCGCCACTGCCCACTACTTAATCAACTGCACTAGCGCCGAAAGTTTTTATCAATTAACCTGCAGCAGAGCTGCATTTATATATTTGGGCCAAGCAAAAATTATTTACCTATATGGATACTTGTGCTTTGGTATTGTCTAGAATGACGAGTTGCCTCGAATGAGTGACTTGAAGTTGAATGATGCCGCGTGCAGCCTGCCTCCTCGAGGGTTGCAAGCATAGTTGCAGGACAGCGTACGTACGATCAAAAGTCGCATGCATAAACCTATGCGTGCCGCGCCGCATATCTGATCTGGAATGGCAGTACAGTTCTTAGGCCTACTTTGCGACGGAGAATGAAACAATGGGTAATGAATAGGGCCTACGCAGTATCTTGCATGATCAGGTCGGCAGAATTTCTTGGGGGGGGGGGGGGAAAACAAAAAAAACGCCAAGAAAGACGGCGCCAAGTAAAAAAAAAAAAAAAAAAAAAAACCGCGCCAAAAAGGGGGGGTCCGGACCCCCGCGACCCCCCCCCTGGATCCGCCTATGAACACTGTCGCACATACGTAGAGTATGACACTACGCGCTGAACTTATTTTCTACATGCTTAGGCGGCAATTCGCGGTTTTGCACCAATTCGCGCTTTTGAGTTCCAACATACGCCCCTACAGAAAAGAAACAAAAGGCAACATTTTTGCAACGATTAAGCAACTGGGTTCAATCACATAGCGACTTGACGTC
Organism: Heliocidaris tuberculata; assembly: GCA_025618425.1. NCBI lineage: Eukaryota > Metazoa > Echinodermata > Echinoidea > Camarodonta > Echinometridae > Heliocidaris > Heliocidaris tuberculata. The sequence continues at coordinate 1,755,331 of CM046834.1, forward strand.
GTATGCATTAGTTTTTGGAGGTGACTTCAACTGCGTAAATAAGCCAGAATTTGATACCCTAGGAGCAAAATCTAATTACAAAAAGTTACCAGAGTATAATCAATTGGTCAAGAAATTCAGCTTAGTTGATATATGGCGAAAATTGCACCCCGAAAGCAGACAATTTACGTATAGAAGTACATATCTTAAAATGGCTTCTAGGATAGACTTCTGGCTTGTTGCAGATTGTTTATGTCAATACGTGAGACAGGCATGTATAAAACCTGTAGCTTTATGCCCTGATCACTGTGCAATTACTGTTACAATGGTTATTGATAATGTCAATCGAGGTAGAGGGTACTGGAAGTTAAACAATTCTCTTCTCGTAAATGAAGAATATAAATCTTCAATTAAAAATATTATTAGTGGGGTGAAAGAAATATTGAAATATGACAAAGATATATCATACGTTTGGGAGCTGTGCAAAATAAAGATAAGGGAATATTCTTTACATTTTGCTAAACAATTAAAAAGAAGTGAAAAGACTGATATTATGATTTTAGAAAGAAAATATGAAGAATTGATAAATACCTCCGAAAAGAAGGACAATAAAAAGAAATAGTAGAGTTAAGGAGAAAAATAGAACAATATTATCATAAGCAATGTGAAGGTGCACGAGTCAGATCTCGAGTGCAGTATTATGAAGGAGGAGAAACGAATGTAAAATATTTTGTAGAGATGGAAAAGCAGAATGCAGTTAAAAAATCAATAACTTCTTTAAAGATAGGAAGAAAAAGTGAACACAATATGAGTAGGATTATGAATTATGTTCATAAATTCTATTCGAAATTATATAGTTCATCAAAGAAGAATAAAAGTGAGATTAGAGATTATGTTCGGAATATAGAAGGACCAAAGTTAAAAAAAGAGGAGGCTGAAGTATGTGAAGGTAGAATAACAAAATCAGAAATAACTCAGGCATTGAAAAATATGAAACTTAATAAAACCCCTGGTGGAGACGGATTAACCGTAGAATTTTACAGGGAGTTTTGGGAAAATCTGCAGGATTTGGTGATGGAAAGCCTAAATGCGGGTTTTGAGAAAGGACTACAAACTAGCTGCAATGGTTTTAGCTAACAGGTTGCAAAAAGTATTGTCATTACTGATAGATGAAGATCAAGTTGGATACATAAAGGGTAGAAATGGATGTTTTAATGCAAAAATAATTCAGGACGTTATTGATTATACAAAATTTGAAAAAAGTTGATGGTTGCCTCCTATTTGTAGATTTCTACAAAGCCTTCGATACCCTTGAATGGAATTTTATAAATGAATGTTTAGAAAACTATGGCTTTAATAAGATTTTTAGAAAATGGGTTTCAGTTTTATATACACAGATTTCTAATCGTGTTATTTTAAATGGATATTTTACAGAAACTTTTTTTCCAACTAGAGGGATAAGACAAGGGTGTCCCCTATCTGCCCTACTTTTTATTTTGGCCATTGAAGTAATTAGTAATAAAATAAGGAGCGATGATCAAATTAAAGGAATTTGTATTGGAGAGCAATCAAAAGAAATCAAAATAGGCCAGTTAGCTGATGACATGACGCTTTTCGTTCAAAATATTATTTCAGGGAATAAAGCTCTAGAGTATATCATAGATTTTGGAAATGCTTCAGGTGTTGCATTAAATAAGGATAAAACACAGGCAATGTGGTTGGGGAAGGAGAAACCTTTAAACATTATTAGTGATATTCCATGGGCTGAGCATTATGTTAGAGCTCTTGGCATTTTCTTTACAAAAAATGAATCCTTGAGTTATGAGTTAAATTGGTCAAAAGAGAAAATAGATAAAATCGAAAAATTATTGAATATTTGTAAACAAAGAAATTTTACATATAAAGGCAAGATAATTATCTTAAAAACATTAATATTATCAAAACTTGTATACACTGCTCAAATTATCTTTTGTCCTAATGATTTAGTTAAGAAAGTTGATAAATTGATGATGAACTTTCTTTGGGGATCAAAAGTTAATAAAGTAAAGAGGGCTAACGTGATTGATGATTTGTCAAACGGAGGGCTAAATATGTTAGACATACGTTTGCAGTTAAACAGTTTTAAGTTAAAATGGTTATTTAGATACTTCGATGATACAAAATCAAAGTGGAAATGGATGTTTGATTATTGGTTTGATAAGTTGGGGGGAAGTTTTATCATAAGAAATTGTAAGTGTGATCCACAATATGTTCTGTCTTTGAAAACAAGAATTCCAGAGTTTTATCGTGAAGTATTATATGTCTACTTTACTCTGAAAAAAGAAAAAATGTTAAAGGAAAACAAGCAGATTAATTCTAGTGTCGAGATATGCAAAGAAATGTTATGGTTCAATGATAATATTAGACATAATGGAAGGAGGTTGTTATTTCGAAACTGGATACGGTCAAATATTTTATTTGTAGGTGATTTAGTAACTACGAACACCTTTCTTACAGTTAATGAATTAAAAGATAAGTTGGTACATCTTGATGGAAAATGGTTATCAGAGTATACAGTTTGCATTGCGTCATTGCCAAAAAATTGGAGAGAAAAACTAAAAGACAACAACTTATTTTTATTTAGAAGGTTTAAGAACAATATTTTAAAGAATGAATCTTACATATCTTCTGCGGTTACAACACTTACTACAAGTTCTAGTGTAAAGCAGATTTATAATGAGTTATTACAATTAAATGTCGAAATTTCAAGGGCACAATTATTTTGGAGTGAAATTGTCGCAATGGAGAAAAACCATTCATGGACATATACCTGGACATTCAAATTGAAAAAGATTCAAGATAATGTTGTTGCTCAATTCAATTTCAGATTTATGTATAATTTATTGCCAACATTATATAGTTTAAAGAAATGGAATATGAGAAATAGTGATATTTGTAGTGAATGTGATCAGGTAGGGGATTTATTACACATGTTTTGGAGATGCCCAGAAGTAAAATTTTTTTGGAAATATATAGAAGAATACATAAGAAGGTGCTCAGATAGAAATTTTAATTTGAAGATTCAGTATGTTGTTTATGGTCTCCAAGAAACCGAGAAAGAAGAAATTAATTTGATATTGAATTATGCACTATTCTCGATTTATAAATGTATCAATATAGGAATAGCTTCCATGAAAAAGATGAGATGCATTGATTTTAAAATGATGCTTATATATGTGTTAAAAAGTCGATATGATGTTGAAAGACACAAAAGAACAGAAAATGTGTATATGAGGTTGACAAAATGGAACAGCATGTTGAACAATTTATGAAATAAATGTTTGTATCATGAATTTTATTTTAATAAAGAAGACCAGTTATGGTTTAAAAAAAAAAATAATAATAATAATCCAAAGAAGACGTCTGTCAAAAGTGACAGAATGATTTCATTATAATGATAATTAAGGTATCATCTCGCATAGGTAGGCTTATAGGTTCTTCAGTACAAAATACGCCTATAATCAATGACCAATGAATGGCGTATGTACAGGCAACTTGTCAAAATTTATATTTCCTCAGTCAGTCTGATATTTTGATATGGCACCCGAAATTTGAGTCGATCTGCAACAAAACTTATTATATTCTTTAAACAATTTCCTTAACATGTGGCGTGGAAAATTTTAGAAATGCATGCACATTCACTGGCGTAGCCATACTTGTTGAAAGGGGGGCACATACGGGGAAGGGGTGACATCCAAACACCTGGGGTAGGGTCAGGGTTGAAGATTTGACCCTAAGTTCCATGGATGATGTTTCTGTTTTAGCAGATGAACAGGGGGTTCATGGCCCCTTTGTGCCCTAGTGGCTACGCCTATGTGCACATTACATAATTATATCTTATTTTTAGCCATTTCTCTCTGTCTTTGGTATGAGATTTGACACTGCTGTACATGGAATTGTGTCAGAACATAAGGGAATGTGTTCAGAGGGATGCTGCCCACACAGTAGCTACATCATTGCCTCTGTTAAGAGCCAGAAGGATGTTAACTTTGTGTTAGAGTATATGAGATAACACCCTTCTGGCTGTGAACAGACGATATCATGCTCTCATATTTTGATGAGAAATTTGCTATGGGAACAATGATTCCTTCTTTTCATCCAACTCTTCCTGCGTTATCACCGTATTTGACATTATTAACTGTATTTGTTATTCTTTATTTCATATTATAATACTATTATGGTATGAAGTATAACATAGCTACTGCATTTGTTTGCAATATTATCCATGCATACGTACATTTGTGATATACTTTAAATTGCTTTATAGTGTACAGTTGACACTGTATATAGGCGGGAGAAAATATCTAAAGTAAGAGAACCAATCAATATAAAGCTTTGATTTATAGAAATTGGCAAAGCCTTTGCTTTTGTTTTGAAATACTTTTCGAATTCAGTGTACGATAATGATTTAAATTTGTCCAGAGAGCATGTACATGTATATATAATAATAATAATAATAATAATAATAATAATAATGATAATAATAATAATGATGATGATGATGATAATAATAATAATAATGATAATAATAATAATGATGATACTACTACTACTACTACTACTACTACTACTACTACTACTACTACTACTAATAATAATAATAATAATAATAATAATGATAATAATAATAATAGTAATAATAATAATAATAATAATAATAATAATAATAATAATAATGAGAATAATAAATGTAACTTATATAGCGCCAAATCCACTCCTTGGAGTGCTCAAGGCGCATGTAGAATTGATTAAGAATTAAACAGAAATGTTTTTACATGATTTTTGAAAGAATCAGATATTATACACTTTTTGATGTTTGATATAAATACTATTCATATTTACTCTTCTCAGACAAGTTATGTATAGTTTTTGCAGAATGATTTTTAAAAACCAGCGTTAGAAGTTGATATCGTTAAAAGAAAATGACCATGTTGCAAAAATTCAAAATATATTTTAAATTTTGCATGAAACTTTGTCATAATATGATATTTCATTATCTTAGAATGTAGCCTTTATACCATCCACCCACTTCTCATCCCCCCCTCCCTCTTTCTCCAACCCTTTCTCTACTCTCTCTCTCTCTCTCTCTCTCTCTCCCCCTCTTTCTCTACTCTCTCTCTCTCTTTCTCTACTTTCTCTCCCTCTCTCTCCCTCTTTCTCTACTCTCTTTTTTCTCTACTCTCTCTCTCTCTCTCTCTTTCTCTACTCTCTCTCTCCCTCTTTCTCTTTCTCTACTCTCTCTTTTTCTCTACTTTCTCTCTCTCTCTCTCTTTCTCTACTCTCTCTCTCTTTCTCTACTCTCGCTCTCCCTCTTTCTCTACTCTCTCTCTCTCTCTCTTTCTCTACTTTCTCTACTTTCTCTCTCTCTCTCCCTCTTTCTCTACTCTCTCTTTTTTCTCTACTTTCTCTCTCCCTCTCTCTCTCTTTCTCTAATCTCTCTCTCTCTCTCTCTCTCTCTCTCAGCTCCTTCGATCCATACTCTCACTGCCTCTTCTCTTGCTGCATCCACTAGCCCCATCGTCTTGCTGTGCTTTTGATCATGTATCCATATATAGTATTTGATAATTATGTAGTTTTCCAGGTATAATGTATCGATTTTGAATTTGTACGTTTTTCGAACACTCACTTCTTTTTGGAATTTTGAATATGAAATTCACATATTTATTTCCTTCTGAAGAATGGTACAACATGTTTCACCGGGTGATGACATGAAAACGTTTGGGTATTTAAATAGCTTGACTGATATTAGACCGACCTAGCAACAGCTGAGGTATGTAGATTAATAATAGAAATGGAACGCAATTCAACATGTCACAGATCTCTGCCAATGACCTTTGAACGGGGAAGAGGCACTGTTATACATGTTTGTAGTAAGTATGTTCATCATGTATTATCTCTGATAGGATTACGGTAAATTTTTAATGATGATATAAACATGACTAGTATGTAAATAATTTATTACTTTGTAAAGTGACACACTTAAAAAACGAATAAATAATAAATTACAAAATAATCAATCTAAAATTACACCGTTCAGTTTGAATACAATACTATAAACAAATATTTGGTTTCCATACAGGCGTATATGGGCACGCAAAATTTGCTAAAATGTACTTCATGCCAATATTTGCAGTTTCAAAGCTTTATAGATGTTTACGTATTGTCACTGCATTTCTGAAGTTATTTCACGATAACACTTTGTTAAGTTTATATTCAGAAGTAATCTAACGAGCATTCTAGTTCTAACATTGCATGTATGTAGCACATGGGATCCACGTTTTCATGAGCTATTTCGCGGTCTCCCATAATCGTATACTGTTTATACCTTGTAAATGTCATTCATACTTCTTGTAAATGTCATTCATACTTCTTTAATGGTAATGAAATCATACAATCATTTATTCATCCATTCGTTCGTTCTTTCATTCATTATATAGATCAATCTTGAAATAAAAGAAGTTCATTGTCTGCTCAGAATATACTTGATGTTTATATATGCATATAATTTTTAATTAAACGTACATGTAATCCCTATGTCATTTTCGTTCCCATCACTATTATGATAAAATAAATATGATTATATCATAATATAAAGCAACATTTCATTATGTTCCCCCATTACTTGTTACAATAAGAATAATGATTATAGAATAATATCTCTCACTAAATGTCAAATGATATTCATAATAATCTCCAACCATCGCTATTGTTTCGAAGTACATAAAGTATGTTACACTTTTTAGTTGATATAATAATTATATACAATTCTTTCTTAGTAGAACGAAAGAAGTAATTTCAAGTCGTATGGTAGTGGACCCTAATTCCGAACACTTTTCACAAAATCAACCATAGCAAATAAAATATTACATGAATATCTGTCAAACTTACATAATGAATGCTCAAAGTCCTACAGAAAAAAGAAGTTGGTGGAATTTAAAAAAGACAACGTAGATTTAATACGATATTCCCTTCCGAGCGAACTCCTTCCGAGCGAACCTTTTCCCAACGACGCGGCGTTTTGGTCCCTTGAAAAAGGTACTGTATTTCCGAACGTGTGAAACCTATGGGAAAAAGACACAATCTACCCCGATTTGGGGCCAACGGGATGAAGACTGGGGGTGACGAGAGAGCAGGTTATAAGATATTACTTATGTTTTTTGCCTCATTTTATGATCTTCTACCCGGTGTTCTTTGTTTCAATAGTGTGGAGAACATACGCGTAGTCCCACGCGTATGTAAACCCATTTTAGGCGCTTAACAGTTCGGTAATACAATGCTGTTCGGTAATACAATGCTGTTCGGAAATACAATGCATGACTATACTTGATGTTCATATGCATATAATTTTTAATTAAGTATACATGTAATCCCTATGTCATTTTCGTTCTAATAACCATTATGATAAAATGAATATGATTATATCATAATATATGGCAACATTTCATATTGTTCCCCCACTATTACTTGTTACAATGATAGAAATAATGATTATAGAATAATATAACTCACTAAATGTCTAATAATATTCATAATAATCTCCAACCACCGCTATTGTTTCGAAGTATATAAAGTATGTTACTCTTTTTACTTGATATAATAATTATGTACAATACTTTCTTAGTAGAATGAAAGGGGTAATTTCAAGTCGTACTTGATGCTTGTATATGCATATAATTTCTAATTAAGTATACATGTAATCCCTATGTCATTTTCCCCATCACCATTACGATAAAGTTAAATATGATTATATCATAATATATGGCAACATTTCATTTTGTTCCCATCACTATTACTTGCTACAATGATAAAAAATAATGATTATAGAATAATATCACTCACTAAATGTCCAATAATATTCATAATAAACATGCAACCGCCACTACTGTCTGGAATTACATAAAGTACGTTACAATTTTTTTTGTTGATATAATTATATACAATACTTTCTTAGTAGAATGAAAGAAGTAATTTCAAGTCGTATTTTCAACCAATCTATGTGTGGATTTATTTGACGGGATATACTGTGTTTGGACAAAAGCCTTTATAAACACTTTAAAGACTAGTAACCACTTCCTAAGAGATCTGGTGGGTCAACTAAATTAAAGTCCAAAGACTGTGGACAGTGAGCACAAAATGAAATTTATTTAAATTCAAAATGTATCATCCACTTCCTATAATGAATCATCAACATGAAATAGCATAAATGCAAAAAGACGAGTTTCCCCGGTCATTTTCATAATTTCATCTTCATTCAAATTAACTATTTTCCCCACTGATTTTAAAACTGGGAGTTCATTTTCTCACTTAGGGCATTAGAACAGGTTTATGAACAAAAAATATCACTCGGGTGAGTGGCATTTGTATATTCGTCACAGACTTCAAACCTTCAACACTCAATTTTCAATGTTATTATCATCATCATCATCATCATTATTACTATTATTATTACTATCATTATTATTATTATTATTATCATTATTATTATCATTATTGCTATTATCATTATTATTATTATTATTACTATCATTATTATTATTATTATCATTATTATTATCATTATTATTATAATTATTATTATTATTATTATTATTATTATTATTATTATCATTATTATTATTACTATTATTATCATTATTATCACCACCATCATTACTTTAGCTATTATCATTTAGTGTCACCTATGCCTTACAGGGAAAAAGTGACATGATCGTTCTAACCTGTTCCCCTCCCCCCCCCCCCCCCTCTCTCTCTCTCTCTCTGTCTCTCTGTCTCTCTTGCCTATCCATGCTATTCATCTTTTTGTCTGCCCTTCCTTCGATGGAGGAGGGTTTGTCTCTCCTGCCCATTTTCCCACCCCTATGGTGATACAAGGGACCAGGAAAGGGCAACTAATAGGGGCAGTTGTAGTATTTATTTCTGCCCGTTTTTTTGTTTCTTAAGGCCACCGCACACCTTATGATCGATCTGCGATCCGCTTTGTGAAATAAATCGCTATGGCATTGAACATAGACATTTTAACAAATGAAATCTACCCTTTTCAGGTTCTGAAAAGTAATATGAATACTAAGCATAGGGTTCTGGTGAGCTGACGGCTTTCTACAGGGAATAAGGGCAAAGTTAGATTCAAATCGTGGGCAGTCGTACGATTTTTGTGACGTCACTACGACTCGGAGTGACGTCTTGGCCATTCCATCGACTAGAAAACTCGGCATAGGCCGTATTATCGATTTTACTAACTTTATGACTATTCAGACCCTCAATCAAAAATACTTTTCGTTTTTAAATGATTTTTCAAATGATATTACATTTTCTTCTGAAATCGCATCGTAGACCGATCGTAAGGTGAGCGGTGGCCTTTACCTGTTTACTCATCTGAAGCACACATTGGGGAACAGGAGAATGTGAGAATACGACAACACCAGAGGCGGCGCACCAGGGGGGGGGGCAGGGGGCACAGTGCCCCCCACACTTTTTCAAGTACCCCAAAATGCCTCTTTTTATCTATGAAAAGTGCCCCTTTTCATAGCTGATAAGTGCCCCTTTTTCTTCGTATAGTGCCCCTTTTTCTTCGTATAGTGCCCCTTTTTTTTTCTAAAGTGCCCTTTTCACCTTCTGATAAGTGGCCCTTTTAACCTCATACATGAGTGCCCCTTTTGAAATCCGATAAGTTTTAGTCTGATTAGTGCCCATTTTCCGTTCTAATAGTGCAATTTTCCCTTCTAATAAGTGTCCCTTTTCACCTCTGATAAGTGCCCATTTTTTCTTCGTATAACTGCCCCTTCTTCTTTCTAATAAGTGCCCTTTTAACCTCCTACATGAGTGCCCCTTTTGAAATCCGATAAGTGCCCCTGTTTTCGTCTGATTAGTGCCCATTTTCCGTTCTAACAGTGCAATTTTCCCTTCTGATAAGTGCCCTTTTTGTCTTTTGACATGGAGTGCCCCTTTTTACCTATATATCCCGATGTCGCTTACAAACTGTGCCCTAAAGTCCACAAAAGAGCCATATATCTAGCTCCAAATAATCAGAGAGGCTTCATATTAATACATGTAATAGATTCCCCTACTGATATCAGCACAAAGTGAGGGAGTGGAGTAGGTGGCAAGAGGGGCACAATGCCCTAGATTATACAGTATTAATCATTGCCCCTAAATCATAAAAGGAATGAGGAAAAAAAAAAAGAATTTCTAAAAAATTTCCAAAGCTCTCTCGCTACGCTCGCTCACATTTACTATATAATCTTCTTATCATATTAGGGGAATTGCTGTGTATAATTAAATACCATAGCCTTCAGTGTTAGAAAACAACCTTAAATATTTTGCTCGCTCGCTTCACTCGCTCGCAAATGGATAATCAGACCATCACCCCAAAAACATAAGTAGTTTTTTTTTATCTGGAACCATGTTACGATAGAAACAGTAATGTGTCGAAAATGATCCTCGATAGTGTATTAATCATATTGTAGCGGTATACTAATGTCTCAAAGTGGTATTTTCCGCCCTGTTTTCACCCTTTGTAGGTAGGTGCCTCCTTTTTTCCAAAAAGTGCCCTTTTTTGTTGGTGCCCCCCCAAAAAAAACTAACTAACCAGCCACTATTTCTTCCATGCGTGATATTTTATGTACTTTGTCTGACATTGGAATTGACTATCTCGGGAATCAACTACCCAGATATGAGGATGAATGGGCTTTTTTATAAAATTGAAAAAAATATTAAAGCATTAAATTTGATGCTAAATTGAATGTTCATTCTCAAAAGTGCTTTTAAAATTGACTGGAAAAATATACAACGTTGACCATTTTAAAAGTAATAAAATAAATAAACTTGATAGATTAAATTGAACGAATGATACAAAAGAATGCTTCCCCAAAAATTGCCCACACTTAGTTGTAATAAAGTGTATAAACTTTACTTAAAATTAAACGTAATCAAATTGACCAAGCGACCTAACATATTTAAGCCTTCTCATATTTTTTCCTTTAATATTTGTTTGCATATTAAATACAAGAATGAAAAGCCACCCAATACCTTAACATTATATTATTCTTATTAACAACAAATTGTCTATTACATGTTGTTCTGATGTATGATTATATCAAACGAATCCCTGAAAAAGATATTAGAACATTGTAAAGTAGTTAAATCATTTTACAAACTAAACAAATAAACCTCTGATCCCCTGAAGAGATTCTAAGAATAGAAAACTTAGTATTCTACACTTTAAAAAAAAAAAAAAATTGCCGTTTTTTCACGAGAAATTTCCTGGCAGTCAGGATGCCGGGAATGCCCATTTTTTTCCACAGTACATGTAAAATAACATATTTCCGTTTTTGGGGTTTTTTTTTTTTGTTGAATGGGAGAAACTTTAATTTCTAAGAGAAAAATCTATGTAAATCAAAACGGAACCATGGAAACGATTTGTAATTTGATAGGGTAACTTGTTAGAATATGAGAAAATGTTTTTTTTAACAGTGATTTTATGTCGGGCGATTGTAAATATATGCTAATTTCCTGTAAACCAACAAACTTGCTGTTGTTTTACAGGGGACAGACTGTAAAATTGAAATTACGGCAATAACTTGTACTCCCAAGGGCCAGAAAGTCTGTAGTTTTACAGTTATTGTAACCTATCCTGCTTTAGCTTATCCTCTTCTCTACCTTAATCTATCCTATCTTAGACCTATCCTATCCATTTAGTTCAATCTAGTGCAATCTCTTATATACCCCTTATAGTTTTTTATGCCTTTGGTGAGTTAGTAAATCGGGCAACCCTAAACCATACGCTACTAAAAATTCATGAATATTCATATAAGTGTTTTCCTTAACATTTGGTAATTTAACAGTGTAACTTGTTAAGATATGAGAAAATGTTTTTTTAACAGTGTTTTATGTCGGGCGATTGTAAATATATGCTGATTTCCAGTAAACCAACAAACTTGCTGTTGTTTTACAGGAAAAAGACTGTAAAATTGAAATAACGGCATTAACTTGTAATTTCAATGGCCAGAAAACCTATTTTTTACAGTATATTTCATCGAGCATGTTAGGTTCGATGACATGAATCACTGATCCCACCATGAAATTACTCCCTGTAACCAGAACCTGAAGATGGTCAGCTTCTAGCAAGACCTCTTCACCATCAGCTATCATCTCTTTATCTAACATGTCATCATCATGATCAAGACGAGGTCCTACAGCCCATCGAAGCGCATCTAGAGCAGAAGGAGACACTTTCAAGATTGGCATAGGCTTGACATCACGCTGGCATCCTTCATCCTGGGATGATATGACGCTGTTGTTGTTACAAAACCCCCTACACATATCATCATAGAGCTGCTTGAAGGTTGCGAGATGCTTCTGACATTTCAGCAACTGCTCATCCAACGTCAAGGAAACTTTGTAATCTGGGGCAATAAAAGAATGAAACTGTTACTCATTCTGGGAAGAATATCTGATCAATCACGTAGAAGGATGCCGAGAAAACACATTTAAACCTTTTAGACTGAAAACAAAATGCATGTACATTTTTTGAAATAAGGATGACTATCAGATTCGGCCGACAAGGGGGGTGGGGGGGGGGGGGGGGGTGACAGGGTGCCGTATCACTCCACCGCTACTCATTTTGTAGGCAAAGCAGGACACTATGTTGTTTGTACCGGAAACATGTACGAAACACCACTGGGTTATTCTGTTTTTTTTTTTCCTGTAAGAACTAACATGACTAAGATTAAAGGTGATATTTCGTGGTAGAAAGTTACATAAGTTGTACACAAAGTCTAGAGAAAGAAAATTTTTTTAAAATTATTTTTCATGTGTATTTGACCATTGCGTCTGCCAGTAATTGATGTATAATGAGCGTGAATCCGATTTGAGTTACAAGGGTACACACAAATGTAATCATGGCAATAAATTCTGTCTCCCCCCCCCCCTCCTAAATCAGAGTTTAGAAGCTTCGAAAACATTCATTGAGTATGAAAATTTCAAGGGTTAACATACAGCTATATGATCATACCTTTCACTTCGTTTTCCTGAGTTGCTACAGTTCGCATAACTGAGAAGACAACAGCGTCAAATCCGTATTCCTGCAAACAGAAATGCGTTTTTAAGCATGAGGAAGTAGTGATGGCCAATTGAAGTTACACAAATTTATTGAAAACCATTAACTATTATTCAGAAAGGTTTTGGTAGGATCTTATCTCTTTCTGTTGACTAAATCTATCTTTCGTCACACGTCATAACTGACGTGACCCTTCCGAGAAACTACTTTCAATTCTGAACATTAGGTGGGATTCTACACTCATAATAAGCCCACAGTGTCATCTAAATATAGCTGAAATAAACGTAGAATAGGGGTAAATTAAGCGAATATTCACCACAAGAGGAGGTAAGATTTTTGTAGCATCTCTATCTCCACTCATATTAAAGATGAGAACTGTTTTGACGATTCCTGGCATAAGTTGAGCTTCCCTGTAAGCCTCTTCCTCTAACCAGCTCTTACAGAAGGCAACACTCTCCTTCGTGTGCGCATTGTCTAAGTAGTAGGTCACGCCCTTCTTTCGGACTGTTTGGTTACGTCCTGGCCACTTTGACAACTCTAATCCTGATAAAAGAACACCGAGGATTCATATCCTTACTGATCACACATAGTCTTGTGATGAATTATCAGTAAATGCAACATAAAATAGAATAGATACACTGTTTTATTTTGCCCTCTAGAAAATCTTTCAATAAAGATATTCGTTAATGACGTTAGGCTCAGTACTGTGTCTCCATTCCTTTCTCTGTATATATATATCTAGAGGACGCTAGAGTAGCGACCAGAGCTGGTAGTTACATTAGAGTACCTCTATTAGAGAATAGCGACAATTCATGATTTGAACGCCATTTTGTTTCCACTGCTATGCAATATTTCTAGTCAATTCAGATGAGCACCTGGGTGTTCTCAATAGAAAGAATTCGAACGCCATTTTGTTTCCAGAAAAGTCAGACGTCCATGTCACTACTCTCTATATAAAGGTACTCTAATCTACATGGTTGTTTCGCCTCCCGTTTTGATGTCTTGTACAGCTAGCTCCTCATTTGTCGGGGGGGGGGGGGGGGGGGGTGCTCCTTTAAAAAAAAATCTTTATAATTGTTTTTGGTATACATGTAGACCTATCTGTTTTTCTGCATGTAACTATAACTGCTTTTATGGGACATATAAATATAAACCTTATGAACCTCATGAACCCCAGTTTCTATCTAGCTATTTTAGAAGTAAGCTCTTGAATATAACGATGTCTATTATTTTCTTACCCACTAATCAACATCACAGTACCACTCGAAGGTCGGAAAGGACCAACAGTAATGTAGGTGAATACACCCTTTACTCTGCTACACAATAATCTCTGGCAATTGGACATCAAAAATGCGAGATTGAAAAGGTGAAAGTTAGAATCTCACTTACCTGCAAGTTGTCTGGGAAAATCCTACTTCTTTGGTGACCAGCTAAATCATAAATTCAGGAAATATGGCATTTTAAGCATCAAATTTTGCCTCCATGATATTTTTTTGATAGGACCAGTAGCGGCACCAGGATTTTTAAAGTGGGGGGGGGGGGGCAAATGGGGGGCAAAAGAAAATGTTGGGGGGGCAAGGGCGGACAAAAAAAAATTTGACACTTTTTGTAGTGAAAATGTACAGAATATTCGGCTATAAACCTACCCAGATATGAGGACATTTTGAGCATCTAGCTGAACTGCCCGATTATAAAGAGGTGTTAGTTATATACTGCGAGCGAGCAAAAATTTTGACATTTTTCGTAGTAAAAATGTACAGAAATTACATATTCGGCTATAAAACTACCCCAATATGCATGAGGACATTGGAGCATCTTGCTGCCCGATTATGAGGTGGTAGTTATTTATTGCTAACACTTTTTGTCGTGAAAATGTACAGAAATTATATTCGGCTATGAAACTACCCAGATATGAGGACATTTCAGCATCTTGCTGCCCGATAATAAGGTGGTAGTTATACATTGCGAACGGGCAAAAATTGTGAAACTTTTTGTGGTGAAAATGTACAGAAATGATTATTTGGCTATAAAACTCCCCCAATATGAGGACATTTGATCATCTCGCGGCCTGATTATGTGGTGGGAGTTATAGGCCTGTCTTGCGAGCGAGCGAAGCGAGCGAGCAAAAATTTTGACACTATTATAGTGGAAATGTACAGAAATTATTCGGCTATAAAACTACCCAAATATGAGGATATTTACACGAGCTGAGCGAACAAATTTGCCACATGCCCCCCCCCCCCCCACCTTGATGCCGCCACTGCTTTCCAAGTTTCGGTTTTCTTTCTTTTTCCTTCTTTTCTCCATTCCTTTTTCACTTTTTTCTTTCCTTTACTTTTCTTTTTTATTTTCCACCCTTTTATTTTTTTCACTCCGAAAATTATTGGGGGGGGGGCAACTGGGGGGGGGGGGCAAAGCTTCTGACTGGGGGGGGGGGCAAATGCCCCCCATGCCCCCCCCCCCCCCCTTGGTGCCGCCACTGGATAGGACCAAGTGATCACTCTGTGTGCCGCCCCCTCTGTGTGGAGAGAGGACATCTGCATTTGTTTATTGTTGAATCAAAGATATCGATGTGTTGAATGCAGTAGTACAGCAGTAGGGGCGACACTTATGTGTTTTCACCATGACCATAAATACATGTACATGTATATTGGTTTAGGAGTACAAGGTAATATTATAACCTCGTATATTGGATACTCATCAAGTACCATAGTTTGTACAATGCCCGTTGTACATGTAGCGTCATTTCGATCTATTTCGATTATTCTATTATAACCTGCACTAACCAAGCCCGAAGAGGCGATTAGCCCTATGCCAGTAATTCAACACAGTGGTTGCACTTGCACCCTTAATTACGTACACACATTTAATGTCGCTCTCACATGATGCGTCAAAGACTGCGTCGCTGACGCAGTTCTACATCAACAAATGACGCCTCACATGCAAGGGATATTGATTACCTCGTAAGAATTCGACTGGCAGAACGAATACCGAAGCTTTCCGAACTTTCCCTTTGATGAGTTCATCATCCGTTGTGTTGTTGCTGTTGACATCATCGCATTTGTCATTATGTGGTCCGATAGCTACATATAAACGACATAAGTAGTATGAACATGAATCTATATTTCATACATAGCATAATTATTTTCAAAATACTGTATGCGTCAAACAGAGATACCAAAATTTATTATCAAATGAATGAAGAATATGTCTTATTATTATCATACATGATGTTTTTCCCTAATCTTGTGACATTTTATGTCTGTCGGTATTCCTAGAAGAAGTTTTTACGCCTAAATCTATTTGCAAGTATCACACTTTCTTTGATACGAGCAGTTAAATTAGTGTCTTCCTAAAATATGATGATATAGCAATATCTTAACGGAAATAGAACATGCTTGATCATGGTCTATCCTGAATGGACAACGAATAATACATGTACCTTGAAACTGGAATCTTTCTGGAGCCTTCTCTTCAAGCCATGTTTTAGTGAGTTGAACGGCCAAAGCTGCGTTACTGCGTTGATGCTTTCCAGCGAGACCTAGCTCAACTCTGTTGCCATGGCATTCGTATTCGACGAGAGGAGGACAAACTAGCAGGGGTGCCTAGATATCAATTGCAGAAACTGTTATGCAACTATGGTGTTGAGCATAGGCATAACTCGATAAAGCTTGCGAAAAATTATATCATGTACTGTATATCTAGTTTATCGCCAGTCCTGAATTTGAACAATAATGTAGTGCAACAGATATCGTTGATGAGGTTTAAGGTCTATCATGTGTGTAAAGGCCACCGCACACCTTATAACGATCGGTCTACGATCCAATTTCAGAAGGAAATGTAATATCATTTAAAAACGAAAAATAGTTTTGATTGAGGTTCTGAATAGTCATTCAGATAGTAAAAATCGATAATACGGCCTTTGCCGAGTTTTCTAGTCGGTGGAATGGCCAAATCGGCTCCGAGTCGTAGTGACGTCACATAAATCGTACGACTGCCTACGATTTGACACTAATCTTGCCCCTATTCCCTGTAGAAAGCTGACAGCTCACCAAAACCCTATGTTTAGTATTCATATTACTTTTCAGAACGTGAATAGGATAGATTTCATTTATTAAAATGCCAATATTTAATGCCATAGCGATTTATTTCACAAATCGGATCGCAGACCGATAATAAGTTGTGCGGTGGCCTTAAGTCCTTAAAATGACTGTTGGGTTGGAGAAGGATAGTAGATCAAGGAGAGGAAAGGAGATATAAAAGAGCGAGAGAGATAATAGAAGTACAGAGTAACTATCTTTCTTGAAAAGATAAAGTCCTGAAAAGGACTGGTTTCATCTATCCTTTTCAGGACTTTACCCTTTTTAAGAAAGATACTCTGTACTCCTCTTCTCTCTCTCTTTCTCTCTCACTCTTCTATATCTCCTCTTCTCTCCTTGCTCCACTATCCTTCTCCAGCCCAACAATCCTTTTCAGGACTTACACACATGGTGAACCGTACACCTCATCAACGTTATATAGTCCATCATGCAAACATCAGCCTTCAAAGAGCAAGAAATATTTTTCCTGAACGCTTAACAATAACATTTAACAGTAATTAAAACAAAATAAAAATAAAGAAAGAAAACTATAGAAAACAAACGATAAAATATCCTCAAAAAGCAATATATTATATGTAAATGAAACCACTATTTCCCCTGATATTCATCAGAATTACTGAAGATGTCTACCTCAACATAAAAAAGTATAGATACAATTTTATTCATTATGTATAATATACCGACTTTTTGCGGCAATGAAAATGTCGAAATCTATCGATACGTGATGACCCATTTTAACTTCGTCTTTAGCTCCTTTTCACTGAGGAACTTCATTAGTGATCAAATCTTGCTAAACATTACGTCAAGTTAGAATACAGCCATTGGTCATTCCCCAAAGGAACGTCATTACTTAATGGATTTCGTAGCAATCATTATTACCAAATACTCTTTGTTCATGACACTTAATCGTCAAAATAAGTAGATATACATTTTTAAAAGCATTCTATACATGGCAGTGTTCACCTGAAAACACTTTTAAAAAAGATTATTGGACTTACATTTCGTTCATCTGCCCGTTGCACCAGTACTTTCATTGCCTCTTCCTGCTGTGTCACTGTCAAGGCGGGTCGACCATCCTGTAAAATAGTGTTTGGTTATACCATCATGACCATATTACCCAGGGGCGGATCCACGATTTTGTATAAGAGGGGGCACACAAATGCAGGTTTGTCAACTTTTGGAAAAGGGAGACCCGTAATTCTTTGGTCTCACCAGGTCTCGAAAAGTAGCTCAGTTTGGGGGGGGGGGGGGGGGGGTGTCAACAACAACAAAAATCGCCAGACCTCCCAAATTCGCTCGAGGGGGGGGGGGGATTATGGGGGTCTAGTTCCCCTCCATAATTCTCTGACAACAAAAACAAAACAAAAAAAAGGTTTTCGCTCTAAAAGTGGGCCACAATCGAAAAAAGGGGGCCGCAAATGCATACTTTTCTTTCAAAGGGGGGGGGGGGCACGGGCCGGATGTGCCCCCCTAAATCCGCCACTGATATTACCGAGATGATGTTTCAAGTCACCTCCCTCTAATTTTCCCTTCATCGTTTCACTGTTTATTTTTACTATACACGTAATCACTCTGTCTCTCTGTATGTGTATTTCTCTCTATATTACTCTTTCCCTCTCAATTTCAATTTGTGACATAATCAACTGAATAACTCAACTGTTCTTATCTTATACTGTATTCATAGAATCCAAGATGCATTGTACATGACCCTATTGTTTGTTTGTTCATATTTTTCTGATTATTTTATCGATATTATGTAAACCAGTGGTTAAGATCATACTATGATTAATTTGACTTGAATTTCCTTCTCTTTAACATTGACTTTTAAATTGCTTTTTATGTAAATGTTTTTGTTTTGAGATTCAGAATCGGTACAGTAAGTACTGAGTCAAATCTATTGGCATTCCGGAGAGAAAAGGAAAAAAAACAAAAACACACACACACACACGCACACACAAACAACAGACAAAGAATATCAAGGTTTATAAAACGGGTTCAAGAATGCAGCCATCCTGATTGGTCAAATAACACCATGTGACCGTGCAAAAAAAAGTACTAACGCACCGCTAATCCGGATCAAACCGGATCTGTAAACATGTACGGTACGACTCGATTTTGCTATATGTTTTTACACGCTAAGATTGTAGATTGTAGATTGTAGATTGTAGATTGTAGATTGTAGACCCGTTTTATAAAACTATTAATACATGGTTGTGAGTTCGTGCGTTAGTGCGATCCGGCAACACGCAGGTTTTTATCGTGGTGTCTAAAACACCCAGCTACGCCTCGTGCGTTAGTACACCACGATAAAAACCTTTGTGTTGCCGGATTGCACTAACGCACTCCCAACCACGTATTAATAGTATATTAGCCCATCATAAATAGTATCAACGAAAACGATGTTAGTATTTTTAATTTCTCATTTATGATTTACTGATCATATAGTTCTCAAATAGTTCTCAAATTAACATTTATTTTCTTCCACTGATTTTGACAACATTCAACATCTGTTCAAATAGTACAATTTACAATTTACATGTATATAAAGTAGTATGAATATAATCAAGAACTTGCAATACAAGGAAGAAGGCGCGATCCCAATAAGCAGACGCTTGTAGCGGGTACGCCTTAATACACAAATACAATATAAATTGATACAGGAAAAGAAGAAAGGGACAGATAACGAGAAGTAGATAAGATGATAGGGAACTTGGAGTAGAGAGAAAGGAAGATGACTGCAACATAGCAATAATCATAATGGAGTTGGGCTTGTTCCAAAAGGGTGGGTAGCGTTGCGTTGACGCGAACGCCACCATTCGTCCAAAGCCCCCCCCCCCCCCCGTTTTGCCGAAAGGGTGCGGTGGGAGCGTCGGGTCGCGTAGCGTTGACTGGAACGCCACTATTCGTCCAAAGCCCCCCCCCCCCCCCCCCCCCCCCCCGTTTGGCCGAAAGGGTGCGTTGACTTTTTCTAAAGGTTGTTATTATTATAATTATTATTATCAGAGGCGGATCCAGGATTTTGTAAAAGAGGGGGCACAGAGCCGGAAAATTACACAATTAAGGAGGCAATTTTTTTGTGTACTTAAGGTATGCATGTTGGATTTCAAAAGGGGGGGGGTGGCCGATTCCCCCCAGATCCGCCCCTGCTTATTATCGTTTATCAGGGGCGGATCCAGGATTTTTAATAAAAAAAAAAAAAAAAAGAAGAAAAAAAAAAGGGAGCACAGAAATGCAGGACTGTCATTAGGGGCGGATCCAGAATTTTGTAAAAGAGGGGGCACAGAGCCGGAAAATTACGCAATTAAGGAGGCAATTTTTTTTATTGTGTACTTAAGGAATGCTACTTGGGTTTCAAAAGGGGGGCGGCTGATTTCCCCCCCCCCCTGGTTCCGCCCCTGATTATTATCATTAATCAGGGGCGGATGCAGGATTTTGTAAAAAGGGGGCACAGAAATGCAGGGCTGTCAGGGGGGGCGGATCTAGGATTTTTTTAAATAGGGGGCACAGAGCCGGAAAATTGCACAATTAAGGAGGCAATTTTTTTTATTGTGTACTTAGGGTATGCCAGTTGGGTTTCAAAAGGGGGCGGCCGATTCCCCCTGGATCCGCCCCTGATTATTATCATTAATCCGGGGCGGATTCAGGATTTTGTAAAAAAGCGGGAACATAAATGCAGGGCTATCAACTTTCAATTGGAGGGAGATCCGTATTTCAAATCGCTCAGTGGAGGGGGGGGGGTACAATAAAAAAAAAGGGGGGCACAACGCATACTTTTCTTTCAAAAGGGAGGGGGGGGGGCACGGGCCAGGATCTGTAAATCCGCCACTGTCATTATTATTTTTTAAAGAAAAAGTGCAAATGCACCCTTTCGGCAAAACCGGGGGGCTTTGGATGAATGGTAGAGTTCCAGTCAAGGCGACGCGACCCGATGCGACCCAACGCTCCCAAAGCCGGGTCCGCTCGCTATTCATAAGAACCGCCATTCATAGAAAACCGCTATTCATTTAACACGCGCTATGAACAGCGGTCCTTATGAGTAGTTATGAATAGTGGTCCTTATGAATGGATGTCCTTATGGTTTGCTCGCTATTCAGAGGGACCGCTATTCATACAAAACCGCTATTCATTTAGTCACGTATTATGGATAGCGGTCCTTATGAAGAAGTGGTCCTTATGAATAGCGGTGCTTATGACTAGGGAGGTTGCCCCCCCCCCCCCCCTCCCCAACGCACCCTTTCGGCAAAACCGGGTGGGGGCTTTGGACGAATGGTGCCGTTCGCGTCAACGCGACGCGACAAAAATAGACTGGAAACAGGATAGGATGATAGTAATTGAACATAATAATCAAGCAAAACATCATGAACTATAATCCCATATCATACAATTTTTTAGCTTCATTGAGAAGCTAAAGAGAAATACAGAATTTCTCATGGGTGCAGTTAAATCGTTCCAAAGCTTAGGGCCGGTGAACAGGTGAAACGGATATTATGTTGAAAAATAAGTTTAACGGTGTTTGAGAATATAGATTTAATCAGTTGATCTGGTACCATGCTTATGAATATCTGAAACACGTTGGAACTTAGAAGGTAATTATGAGCTTAGACATTTATTTAACAAGGTACACTGTTGAAGTTTATTGATATCTTGAATGCGAAGCAGTTTAAGAGATTTGTATAAAGGATCGCTACTGGAGCGTAGATGAGAACCTGATATGACACGTAAAACTTTGTTTTGCAGCGTATATAGCCAAAGAGTTTAAATACGAAGAGTGCTCAGTCCCGAAATAAAGCACGCGTATACATTGTGGTACATGTCGATCGGCCGAGAGGGAAGATTATAGTCTTTATCAAGATGTTTGTATTTTTTATTTCCTTTATTTTTTCTTCTTTTTCTGTACATCGCTTTTGGTAAAGCCGTAAAGGGCATAATCTTGATATTGTCCCTTCAAATACAAACTTATGTCCCAAAACAGATAGGAATCAACATACTCTAACTGCACCATAGAGGAGAGGGAGAGAGTTGGGAGGGGGAGCTAGGAGAGATGTTTGTATTTTTGTTAAAGTTATTTGCTGTGAAATTTCTATTAATATTTATGTGATGGGGGGGGGGGGCGGGGAATGGTCCAAACATGTTCCCTGATATTAAGCTCTATATGAGCAAACACTGCGATATCTGACGGGAATGTTGAGAAAAGTAAAAAAAAAAACTTTAAAAAAAGAAATAAATAAAATGCTATCTTTATTTTTCTAAATCAGAATATTTCATTTGAAATCATGATTTATGTAAATTTTAGGGATTATAGACGTATAATGTAAATCTATGGCCTTATATTAAAAGTCAAGACAGAAAAGGCTTTATTAAAATGAGATTGCGTGCGAGCAATTCCTTAAATACAAAGATTAATTAAGAGTGGCGTATCCAAGATTCTCTTATTTTTATTGGTGGCGTATCCAGGAATGCACGTGCCCTACCAAATCTGACATATCTTATAGTTACACATCGAATGAAAGGAATTGTGTGCCCTCCCCCCCCCCCCCCCGGCACAGAAGGAACATGAAAAATGTGACTTTTTTTCCTTGCTTGTTTGAAAATTCAGAATAGACAGCATCTGATGATTTTTTGTTCGTCAGGTGTGAGCCCCCCCCCCTCCCCTGCATTCCTGGATACTCCACTAATATAAATAACTTACAGTAAGTATTTTTTTAAATTCTGCTGTAGCAGTTTGAGACGACAGGCGAAGAAAACAGTGTAGGGCTATTTTGAATTGAATTAACTAGTAACCAACAATAGCAGCTGATATAATTTATTTATTACCAGTCTTATTCTGTCTTTGTAGGAATATCCCATTCTTTTTGGCCCAGCCCCCTTTGTCTCTCTCTCTCTCTCTCTCTCTCTTTCTCCCTTCCTTCCCCCTCTCACAGGCTTTTATTTTCTAATAATTTTCTAATAAAAATTCTCCTCCCCCCCCCCCCACGGAGCAACTTTTGGAGGAATGGTGAGAAGAAAAAAATACGAATCTCCCTTCTAGCAGTTCCAAAAAGTTGACAGCCCTGCATTTGTGCCCCCCCTTTTTTTTTTTACTACATCCTGCATTCGCCCCTGTCATGGACTGTCAGTGTCAGACTCATATCCATAATAGGGTTCAGAAGCCCCCTCCCACTACATTGTCGGTCTCGTTGGCTAGAGCCAAAGAAAACGACGATCAGCAAGTAAAAAACTTTGATGAGCGAAGTTTGAGGAGAACACCTTTGGCAAACTGACAGAGTTCCATCAGCAACGTCACCACCTCGATCGGGATCGCAGAGGGGTAGACCAACGAACGTAGAGGGCGTCAACACTTTGCAGTGGTCACAGAAATTTAGCGAAGTGAACCTTCCTAATAGCAACACTGCAAAGTGTTGACGCCCTCTACGTTCGTTGGGGTAGACCTAGCCTAACTAGAGCTAGACACCTTGTCGGTCGCTATTCAGTTCAGCTATTTCATGATTACATGATCTCACATCAGTCATTTTGGCTAAGCGTAATTCGGTGGTAGAACATTGATTATATGAATTTATGAATTTAATACATTGAATTTTGCCTCTGGTACATTAGAAATATAATAGTGAACTGGAATTTAGTGAGAGTTTCTTCTAATACCGGCTAGGCTGGGCCCCTGGGCGGGCGGACATACGTCTGCTATATGGTCGTCTGCTAGCGCACGATTTCATTGGATGTCGTGATCTCACGTGATCGATACTACACGCCCACATATGATACGTCATCAATAACAACAAACGGTTTCACGTGTTATATGGCAAATTATTTTTTGGGGTCAAAAGCATGCATATTCCCGGGGATTTATGCGGGGTTTAAATGACTCATCGAGCCTTAATTATTCACTTTCAGAGCTTTAAATTTCATGTAAATTACATTTTTCATAATTTCAAATAAATACTAGGGGAATTAAAGTCATTTCAAAATCCCTCTTTTCATGTGTAAACCTATGGGAGTTGGAAGGCCAAAAGCATGCATATTCCCGGGGATTTATGGGGGGTTTACTGGATTCATTGAGCCTTAATTATACACTTTCAGAGCTTTAAATTTCATGTAAATCACAGTTTTTATATTTTCAAATAAAAACTATGGGAATTATAATCATCCTAATATTCCTTGTTTTCGCGTGTAAACCTATGGCAGGCGAGACTGTCTTGGTCAAAAGCATGCATATTCCCCGGGATTTATGTGGGGTCTTTTCAATTTTTTGAGCCTTCAGTAAGCTTGTTCAAAGCCTCAAATTACATGTAAATCACAGTTTTTATATTTTCAAATAAAAACCATGGGAATTATAATCATCCTAAAATTCCTTGTTTTCGCGTGTAAACGTATGGCAGGCGAGACTTTTGGGGGGTCAAAAGCATGCATATTCCCTGGGATTTATGCGGGGTCTGTTCGACTAGTTGAGACTTAATCATACATTATCAGAGCTTTAAATTTTATTTAAGTCACATTTTTCAAAATTTTAATCTAATTCTGGGGGAATTATAGTCATTCAAAAATCCCTGTTTTTGCGTGTTAACCTATGGGAGCTGGAAGGCCAAAAGCATGCATATTCCCGGGGATTTATGTGGGGTCCCTTCCACTTTTTGAGCCATCATTAATCTTGTTCAGAGTCTCAAATTACATGTAAGCCGCATTTACATGAAATTCAAGGAAATACCAGAGGAACTATAAACATTCTTAAAATCCATGTTTTCACGTGTTAACCCTATATGGCAGATGATTATGTCAAAAAGCAGGTATGATCCCGGGGATTCCTAGGGGCATTTATTGATAATAAAGGTTCACGAAATGTTTTTTTAACTATCCATCCTTTCTCTTGTGCAAAAATCAGACTTAAAAAAGATAGAGTAAGATATGAAATATCAAGAAAAAATGAGACATCTTTTCACGTGTTATACCTATGGCGAAGGTATTTTTCCGAGTCTTTTTTTAACACAGCAATTTACGTCTGCCGAATGTACTACGGAAGTAGGTGAGAGTAATCTGTCTTGATACTATTAAAAGTCTTTGATATAGCTTCTTAACATTAGTTCGATATGTATTTGCCCATACTACGTTACAATAAGATAATTACGGGAGAAATAGGGAGCAGTATAAAATATGCAATATCTTTTGGGGTAGAAACATAATTAGGCGTTAAATAACAAGAATATTTTTAGATATTTTGTTTTCACGTTCATTCATGTGATTTTTCCATGTTAATTTACGGTCTATAAAAACACCAAGAAATTTAGTTGATTCAATTCTAGGTGAAATGCGATTATTTAGTATGATTTGTACAGAGCTAAAAATCTGGGGGCTTTGGAGAGTTGCAAAATATCATGTAGTTACATTTCTTGTAGTTGATTGTAAACTTATTAGCAGCAAACCAATCGCAAACTTTCAATAAATCATTGTTAACAGTTTTACATAAAACATCAAGATTTGTATAAGAATTATAGTAAATTTGTATCATCAGCGTAAAGAATAAAAGATAGCAGATTGGATGATCGGTATATATCATTTACAAACAGAATGAAAAGAAGGGGGCCTATAAACAGAGAGTCCTGAGGAATACCGCATGTAATTTCTTCAAAGTCTGACTAAGAAGAATTATAAATGGTACACTGATGACGATTATGAAAGTAGCTATAAAAAAAGATCGTGTGCAGTCCCACGAATGCTATAATAATTAAGTTTAGATAGTAAAATTCTGTGGTTAATAATGTCAAAGGCCTTTGACAGATCAATAAATACACCAATAGCGAATGAACTGTCTTCAAATGCATCAGTTATTTTGTTGGTAAGTTCCAAAAGTGAAAGTTGTGTTGAGTGGTCTTTTCGGAAGCCAAATTGATTTGTGAAAAGACATTAATGCTTTTTAGTGATAAATCAAAATTAATACCTGGCACAGTGGTTTACATATTAGATCAATAACAACTTTAAAATTTCGGGTGAACATTCGCCTAGACCAGGGGCCTTGTTATTCTAAAAGGCTTTTACAATATACAATAAGACATCTTACATATTCTTACACAGGTATATTGGTGATTAAGTATGACAAAATATGTGATGTTCAAACAAACTGCAATAGGGATAAATAGCCTTCTAGAAACTATTCCAGACTTTCTTTCGAGAAATGACATTCAAAGTAACGAGCTTCACTGACAGCTTGTATTTAAACATTTAAGCTTTGCACCATATTCTTTATGTACTTTTGGTAAATTAAATGTGGAAGATCAAATTTTTATTTGTTTCGTAACGTATGATTTATATATCATTGTATTATTTGAATTATTTCTGTGTAATGTTATTAGCTGATCAGGCTACTCTGTTTAGATATTTAATTTATATAAATAAATAAATAAATAAATAAATAAATAAATAACTAAATAAATAAATAGATATTTTAATAGGAGAGGAATACCTTAAATATGCCTGCTTTATGCCAAGTGATTTTCCCCAGTGTGTCGCCGAGAAGTGAGACGTGTTCTATGGCTAGGGAGGATACACCAGTCACTGTTGGAGACCTTTCAAGTTGAGGTGGGGAAAAGGAGGAACGGAAATATAATGTATTTATATCACAATGTATTTATAGCCAGCGAGAAAGAACAAAAATGACATAAAAGAGGGAGGGAGAGGGAGATAGAGAGAGAGGGGGGGGGGCAGAGAAACATCCATGGGGAAAAAGGATAAAAGGAGAAGGAAATGTCACAAACTGCCGGGAATAGAGTAGTAAAATGTATTTTTTCTCTCGAACGTCAAATAAGAATAAAGAAACACAACTAAGCGACGAAAATGTTGATATTGGCAAAATGGATCATTGTCTATTCTTTACAGTGGCGTAATGAGCCAAATATTTTGAGGGGGGCTGAGCCTGCAGTAAGAATTGAACTACAGTGTATTTTCTGAATTCTAAAGCGCAAGGAACGCAATACATATATTACTCGTATATAAATCCTTTGAATAGGGGGGGGGGGTATATCCCCGCCCCTCCCACAAATGAGAAGACTTTGCATTTCGCTGTACTATGTAAATGTTGCACTTACAGAGTCCAACACCCTTGCACAAATAAATATTCCATTTTACGAGGTCGCGTAGCGACCGAGCCAGTACATTTTATGTTTTGTAGTTTAAAACTTTGCATTTCAGACCACTTTTATACACACAAGTACCGGAATGATCAAAAAGTCTGAGCTTAATATCTTCCCCTCTTTTCTTTTTTTTTTTTCTCTTATACGGGATAGGCAGCTTAAATGATAATCAATTTTTTGCGACTTTCAATTTCGGGGGACGATTCCTCTCTGCCTTTGCAATACCTGTTCATAGGTTTTCTTTAATCTTAAGTTTAAGTGTATTAAACCAGGGAGCGGAGCGACCAAGTAAGTGGATTTTCTGTTTCGAATAGTGAAAGTTTGCATTCTAAGCACTTCGGAGCCTGAGTAGTGTGCGGTAGCATTAACTCATTATTTACTTCCCTCACTTTTTAAAGAAATTTCACGATAGTGGTTTGGGTATAAGAGGAAAGTTCCACTCCTACAATAAGAAAATTGGAATAAACAAATATAAAAAAGATGCATATGGAAGGGGAGATAGTAAGAAAAGTCATCCATTTATACGTTCTAGAAGACGTAGTACTGTAATTAGAAATTAGAAAAATACTTTTTTTTTTCTAGCCAGGTATATAAAGTGGACGTCTTTATTTTTATCTTTCTTTCTTCTCTTTTTCTTCCTGCCTTTCTTTCTTTCCTCCTCCTTTCTTTTCTTTTTTTCCTTTTCTTTCTATCTTTTTTATTTATTTTTTGGTCGTGGAATTTTTTGGGGGATGCAGCCCCCAAGCCCCGCTCACACCAGTATGCCAGTCATACTTTACAACTCCATTTTATGCAATCATAATAATATCATGGTTAGCTGTTGAAAAGATTAATCACCAGATATCACGCTTTGTTGGAGATGATGGATTATAATCATTCTAACCGAAGAACTAGGTATGAATCTTGCCAAGCTGTTGAAATGATTGTTTCTCTGTTTTCTGTTACAACAGTATTTGTTTGAATATCAAACATACCAAAGTACGTTAGTTGAGTCATACTCGCCTCCAAGTCCGACTTCCACAACAGCCACATCTACCTGTAAATGACAGATTAGTAGTAAATTATCAAATTTTGTATAATTTTCCATTTAAAAAAATATAAACCATGTATATACATGGATATGATATATTTGTTTTTGTCAATATGGTTTTCACTCGGCAGTCTATCTTGTTCTTTTGTCAGTCTCCATGTTTATCACAGCGTCAAGAGCATTATTTTTTTTTTCAAAAAGAAATACACACACACACACACACGCACACACACGTCGGTATTAATATGCCAAATACCATTCATTCAATGTACGATAAAGGAGCAATGTAGATAAAAATGCCTTGCTCAAGGACGTAAGTGTCGAGCGCACGATCTTTGCATTTCCAGTCAAGTGTTTAAACCACTCGATTACGACACATGTACTTCCAGCAAGTTTGTTGGTTTACTGGAAATCAGCATATATTAACAATCGCCCGACATAAAACACTGTTAAAATACCATTTTCTCATATTTTAACAAGTTACCCTGTTAAATTACAAATCGTTTCAATTGTTCCGTTTTAATTTACATAGATTTTCCTGTTAGAAATTAAAGTTTCTACTACTTAACAAAAAAAAACAAAAACAAACAAACAAAAAAAACAAAAAAAACAAAAAACAAACAAACAAAAAAAGGAATCTGTTATTTTACATGTACTGTGGAAAAACGGGCATTCCCGGCATCCTGACTGCCAGGAAATTTCCCGTGAAAAAACGGCATTTTTTTTTTACAGTGTATGTATTATTTTTGACCGCAATATTACCTTTTCTTTAACAAGAATGTAATATGCAACGAGTGTGAATATTCCGTATGGACCTGGTGCGTCCGTGAAGGTTTGACCAAATCTCTTTTTGTTCTTCTCGAGCAGGTGAAAACACTCCATTCCATATCTTCCAAACATGGCTCGAGAAACTGGCACTCCGTTGATGCGTACTCGCTCACGGATCTCCAAGAGTGGGGGAGAACTACGAGAGGGAAAGTCACATGTTGATATAGGACAAGAATACGAAATATTCGTGGAAAAAAAAAGAAGGATTGTGCCGGAAAATGTTTCTTGGTTGAACTTTGTTACTGTACATCATAATTGAGTGTATTCATTAAAAAATGTAGATCCAGGTACGGCTTTATAAGACTTGTGATATAAGTTAGAAGATTATTTATGTAAAGTAAGTTTTTAGGTAGAATAACCAAGTTCATAGATGCTTAGATTTGCCTATGTGATAAACATTCTCTGAATTGAAAAGATCCATATACAGAATGTAAAATTTCTCCCTCGGTTCCCTCGCAGAAAACGTTTATGATTCTTTGTTAATCATTTATCCCATTAATTTTGACTTTGTACATGGATGTAGCACACCTTATGAGACCTGTCTTGTAGCCATATGTTCTCAGGATCCTTTCTGTCATAGCACATGTTGATCCCTTTCCTTTGGTACCCGCTACGTGGATGCATGATAAAGAGTCCAAGTCCTCCCTCTAAATGATGAACAGGTTAGGCAATATATTGGTCTTAAAATTTCCTTCTTCGTAAATACACTATTTTAAAAAAATTATACTGAAGATATATTTTGTTTCTATGAGAGATTGTTTTCCATAACTATTCGCGTATATTTTACGCCCTACACTAAATTGTATAATGTATGCCCTTCCACTTTTTTATATAAAAAGCCTTGGTACGCCAGGCAGCTGCTCTTATTTAACACTAGCATTTATATTTTAAAAAAAAATAAAACAATGTATTTTGATAGAAATCTTAAAATTCGATTCCATTTCTGTCACGATGGGCATCTTAATATTGCGAAGAACTTTTTTTTTTCATAAATGATAATTCTCTTTACTGTAAAAGGATGTGAAAGGTTTACCGTAACACCAAGCCTCTCTAGGAAGATTCTGTAGTCTGATAAAATGAAGCGCATGAAGTTCTCATTATCTGGACAATACTCCTGTTTGTTGTATCGTATCTCTGCTTGCTTCTTAACAAACATCTGCAAAGAATGCAATACATGAACTGATAAGAAACGTTAACAACTTTGAATTCAAATTTATATAATGAATTAATATCCATTTATATTCATTACAGCCTACACACATTTGTATCGTATCTCGGGTGTTCCTCTCTGATGGTAGGACATTTTGTGTATTTTTTTGTTTTCTGGAAAATTGATCGTCATGAATGTGCATCATCATAAAAAAAAAAATCATGTTACGAGTGCTATTTTTCTGCTGTATACATACCCACGATTTGGGAGCAAAAATAGTTTTTTTCTGAAAAAAATAGAACAAAGCTGACTTACTGGAGCAAAGCTACCGAACGGTAGAAAACGCATTTTTTGCCTTTTCAAAAGGGTAGCTTTACGTATTTACCACGGACTTAGTCGTAGAAATATACAGAAATATGGATAATAAAAAACGTTTTGACAAATTGTATCTGTAGCCTTAACACATTGGGGCGAGATCTTTGTATCGGGTGGCTTTTATGTATAGGCGGAAAAATTAGAATATATGAAACCATGAAGATTAACAAGAAAGGGAGCTATTATATGGATCATTATAGATATATTAACCGTTGCAAATATTTGATGTACAGTCTGCACTTAAAAAAAAAACAACCAAGAGGCGGATGAATTTAAAAAGAATAGGTTTTTGCAATCCGTTACAAAAAAATGCCTTTTACCTCGGATTGAATAACCCAAACATTCCTACCAACGAAAATAAGCTAATCGATCGAGTTGTAGGAGGAAAATTGCATTTTTAAACATGGAAACAAAAATTCTCTGCCATCCTAATACCTTGGTAACAAACTTCTGAAGAATCTCTTTATACATGTACGTTAATTAATCGAGAATTATAGTTATGCTTGAAAAGGTGAAGAATATTGATACAGTGTCCCTCGCATTGCACTGTATTTAATTGCTTAAAACTTCGGAATATCCTCCCTGCACGCAAAAACACACTAAACACACATTTTGTTTAGGGAGCTTGCACGACGATCCACGAGGAATCAGGGTTTATTACAATATACAAGTGTGATTAAGTCACTTAAAACATGCTCACCGAATTCATGAAAACACAACTGTTTTCTGAGAGATTCTTTGCGTTGTGATTTCAGTTTTTCTGAAATAATCTTGATTCCTATGTAGCCTATTATCATTGTGTTGTCTCTGCAAATTCAGGTTTTGTTATTAAGATGATAATATTTTCACTCCTTGACCTGAGCAGAATTTCTCTTCATTTCTTCAAACATCATCTTCTACATTCATATAGCCTTTATCCACTTGTCTGTACCCTTCCACCTTTTGATAGTGAGTATTAAAGCACAAATTACATTAATAATTCATAATTCTTAATTCTGTCATAAAAGTATTTGTTTTCTTTAATGTTTCGGTCTCACCTTATTAATGAATAACCATAAAGTTCACACATTGTACCACTTGATCTTATGCATTAACATCACATTGTATGTCGATTAGGCCTATGTGGGGCAAAGTATGCAGTCGTGGTTGTCTCTCCACGCACTCTCATTACCATCTCCCTATATTCTTTCACCTGTACATTACATTTTCTCAAGGTTCAAAGTTCAAACTGCCCTTTATTTTCATACATATTATTTTTTATACATATTGTTTTGTTTACAATAAATAATATTGATAAAAATAATTCAGGGTATTTTCAATAAACATAATTACATAAAATAATTTACATCACTTTGGTTAGCTTGTCTTTACTTGTAAAATAATGACTAACAAAATTGGAAATGAGGAAATGAGCCATTTCAGCGAAAAAAGCTGATAAATGACGGCAAGATTTGGGTATTACACCTTGAACATATATATATATACATGTATGTCTCACGGTTTTCTGATTGCGATAGGCCTCTAATTTTGTCTATGATTTGCGGTCATCCATTACATCCTATTTGTTGTGAACATTCATGTATACATATTTAAAATGATTCTCTTCCTAAGTATATTGCAATACTCAGATATGCAGCGGTAGACACATTATGTGTATAGTCGGCTTGACATTTCATGAACCTAGAAAAGTTGCGTACACTGAAGTTTTTTTTGCTAATTTGTGATCTTATGTGGTCCTAGAACAATTTCAGCTTTGTTGCCCAAACGGCAACCTTGAGCAATTTTCATAATTTGCATAAATCCAAAATGGCGCCTGGTAGCCATATTGAAACCCAACTTTTGAACTACATGTGTATGATGTACTAGTATGTATATAGGGGTTTCGAGGGACGTAGAGTTCATTTCTAACGCAACTTTTGCAATTTAAGGTCACGTTTAGGTCATAAAGGTCAAATAAAGGTCAAATTTGTTACCTGTTTACATGACCGTGCATACGTTAGATTTTTAAACGTTAAAGACGTCTAATGTTTAAATGAAGGGGTTTTGGGTGTGTATAACTAATCTCTGAGGTCATTCATTCATTGCCAGAAGGGGTCAATTCAAGGTCAAAGTTGAACTATATATTATAATGGATAGTACTTTGGTTAGATATGATTTGTCTTTGACGGGTATGTGGTATCGAATGCCTTAGTTATGTTATAATTTCAATGTAAGTCGAGTTCAGGAACTGAAGGTCAGGTCTAAGTTAAATCTAATTACCCCTGGGTCACAAAGGTCAAATTCAAATATCTGTCATTTTTAGTTCATTGTCAGGACTCAGAGAATAGTATTCAGAATTGCAGCTTCAAATCATCTCAATTTAGTTAATTCTTTACGTTTTGGTATACTGCAAACCATTGAATGTTGAATTACTAAAAGTATATTAGGTCGTATGAATTGAGGTGCTACAGTTCAGGGCGTCCACAACACCTATGCACAGCACTGACGTCTTTGACAGTCTTGCTGTGCTGTTTCCTGATGATTAACGCACTTGGACAATTGGACTGTCATTTGGCTTGTATTACCGGTAATAATCTTTGTTGGAACCAAGAGCGATCGTTACTGAGATTATGAAGCTGTTACATAATTTTTCTTGTACATCAAGTTAACACATAGCGTCACCATAGGTTATTCTCCGCCATACATTTAAGTCTCACTCATATAGAAGTCCAAATAGGTAAAATCTGTCTCCGGCTTTCTGAGAATAACACAGCCCTGTAGGAATAAACACATGGCACTATAATAAGATGATGAATTTTCTTTTATTGATCAGATGCTACAAATAATATTATTGCTGATGAGAGGTGCTCAAAAGGAAAACATGGTGTTCTCTCCAATCATGCCAATGGATACAGGATTGTAGCTCTACTATCCGAGAACGAAAAATCCCATAACACAGTATCTTTCTTAGATGTCTAGGTGCATGTTGAAAAGCCATGTGAAATATCATGATTGTGGATTTCTTCTGCCACTCTTGATGAAAATTTGTCAGTATGTTTACTATATGTGTGAGATAGTCTGATCTAGATTGTTGCAATTATAGTACAAACTTTCATTTTCAGATGTACTTTAATTGCAGAACTATACCACGTACATGACGTAGATTAGCACTTTGCAGTTTCTATGCAGGAAGGTCCATGTCTTCATCACGGTGTGTGGTGTTGGGAAGGTAGGGCCTATAGTTTAATACGATATAAGAAGGACCTTCATAGACTTGCCGAATTCGATGACCTGGGCCCCGCAACACAAATGTCTGCAATCAATCGCAAAGTGTTAATAGCCAATCTAGATCATTGTCTCATGAACACCTCGTTCAAAATGATGATCCAAGACCAATCAGAACGGTTGTTTCAAATCGGCGATTGATCGGAGATCAGTGGTTAAGGGACCCTTGCCTTCCAACCATACCATATAAGTTGGAACATCGTCTCAATATCCACCATTCTGCCTGAGTTTGATAATTCGTCATAATCAAAGTAGGTGTTTCGTTTCCGTCACGTATAACTCCTGGTATTACGAATACTGTAGAACAGAATCGCCACCCATGAATCCTTACCTAGTACATTGTGTATAACACTTCGTGAGGACACAGAGAACCTTCCTAAACTAAGACTTGAATCCAGTAACCCTTCTGGATTTCTGCAGACCAACCAGATGAAGCAAGATTCTATTCCAAACGTTGTTTGGGGAAAATCTCATGTAATAAACACGAAGAATACCACAAGACCTGTGCTAGATCCTATCACCATGCTTCTGGGTTTTCAACTAGACAAATATTGGACGACACTAAACCTAATCCATACTTTACATCCCATGTTTGCAGATAATCCCTACAATTGAAAATGTTGGGTACAACTGAGGGTGTAAATGGTGATATAGTATAAATGGTGATATCCATCACTTATACCAGATCATCATCACCACATGCATCACTGTGAATAATAATTGTGTGACGACGAGGTTTCCAAGAGAATAAATCCAAATTGTGATGCTGATGCTCTACTACGATTTATGTTCATAGCACTTTGGAATTAATTATTTATTCGCTATGGACTAAAACCCTGGACTACAACGTTGTTTCACTTATAATATTTACAATATAAGTGTGACAAAAACTGACCGTGGTCATGGTGGTAGTCCCATGTTTGTTCCACTGGTCGACCAAAGAGAGCAACTTGGAGTTTTTCCAAGTAGAATTTGTTTTGGCCAGTAGAAATGCAAAACAACTTGTGCCAAAG
Organism: Heliocidaris tuberculata; assembly: GCA_025618425.1. Taxonomy (NCBI): domain Eukaryota; kingdom Metazoa; phylum Echinodermata; class Echinoidea; order Camarodonta; family Echinometridae; genus Heliocidaris; species Heliocidaris tuberculata. The sequence goes on from CM046834.1 coordinate 1,790,278, forward strand.
ACAACTCATTCCCATTCATTTGTGCCATATATACAAACATGCTTGACCTCTCACCCTGTGATCAAGAAGCATTGGAGTTTGACTTAACTTTAATTGGCTGAAGATGAGTTATAAAGAGAAAAACACCACTACAAGATTAGGACCCGAAACCTTCATAGGCGTGTTATACTAATGCAGTATCCACTGTCAAGTTCAACTTTGACCTTGAAATGATCACTGTATGGCTGATATCAACTGGAATTTTAATGAATGATATCATAGATTAATTCTGCATTATTATCCACAATTTGGTCGGACATAATTCTGAATACAAATATTATCCTCAAAGCCCTGACAATGAACTTAAAATGATAGATATTTGAATTTGACCTTTGCGACCCAGAGGTAAGACTGAACTTGGACTTGACCTTCAATTCGTGAACCCGACTTAAACTGAAAATATAACATCATCAAGGCATTCGGCACCACATACCCGTCAAGAACAAATCATATCTAAACAAAGTACTATCCATTACATTAAGTTCAACTTTGACCTTGAATTGACCCCTTCTGACCAACAGATAAATAAATGATCTCAGGGATTAGTTCTACACACCCAAAGCCCCTTCATTTAAACATTAGGCATCTGAAAAATCTAATGTAGGCACGGTCACAAATTTGACCTTTATTTGACCTTTATGACCTAAACGTGACCTTAAATTGCAAAAATCATTTATTTGTCCACAAACACAACAATGGTCCACAAACCTAATAAAACATAAACCGGACTTTTCTAAAAATGTAGAGTCATCAGTTTCTTGTATAGTATCAAACAAGTCCTCTTCAGGGGCGTCGCAGACACACTCAAAATTGCTGTCGGCAATAAACAAAAAAGGAGTGGGGGAAAGGGAGAGGAAAAGGAAAAGGAGAAATGTGAAAAGAGAAGAAAAAAAAAAGAAAAGGGAAAGGAAAGGAAAACAAAAACAGAAAGAAAAGAAGGAAAGGAAAAGGGAAGGAAAGGGATAGAAGGGTAGACTAGCCCTTTTTTTTACTCGCTCGGTTCGCTCGGTCGCAAAAACACTGGAAAGGCGTCCCCCTACTGCAATAGGTTGCGGCCCCCCCCCCCCGAGGATTTTCAAAGTTACGATATTCTGCCAACCACCACTTAATATTCGAGCAGCCAGGTTCCCAGATAATCATATAACTTCTGTATGTAACTTCTGTACATTTTTTTCTACGAAAAGTTAAACAAATTTGCTCGCATAAAAAGGGTTTTTCTCTACATCCAGAGCATTTTGGGCAGCAAAGCTTGGTTTAGTGGCACTTTGGTGTTTTTTCAGGGGCATGTTACACCCCCTTCCCGATGGAATTTTTTGTCAGTTTTTATATTTTTGTAATGTACATCCATACCTCTACCTTCTGACAAAATTTGGTTCATATGGGCCTTCAGGGGAAAAATTTTCCCCAATTTTTAGACACGGTCCGGCAACCCATCAAGACGGAAAATTTTGTCAGTTTTTTGTGTTTTGTAATGTATAATACCTTCCTTCTGACAAAGTTTGGTGCATAATTATACTAGATGGGTTGAAATCGACCCGACTTTTGGGCCCTTTTGGGGGGCTCTGGAGGCCAAACCCGGCGGCTTAGTTCGAGCTGACAAGCTTTTTGTGAATGTCATGAATGGCCTAAGTAACTTTAAGGGGTCAAATCTCATAATGTAAAATGGGGTGACTATTTCGGGACAGGCTCCTGGCGTAATAGCAGGGAGTTCATAATTCCGAAAATGAAATAGGGTTCGTAATTCCGAACATTTTGATGCATTACTCCGAAAGTTTGTTATTACAAAGGTTCGTATTTCCGAAAATGACGTAGGGTTCGTAATTCCGAAAATGCAATGGAGCCCTACGTAACTTTTCGGAATTACGAACCTTCGCAAATATGAACCCTTTTTCATTTTTGGAATTATGAACCTTATTTCATTTTCGGAATTACCAACTGTCGGAGTAACGAACCTTCGGAAATACGAATCTTCGGAAAAACGAACCTTCGGAATTATGAACCTTCGGAAAAATGACATGCAACCGGTAAATCAAACTTATTTGATCCGTCTTGGGCTGTTTTGCTGTCAAGTCCTTTTCTTGCCTGACAGATTCTTCGACCTCCGTCATGATTTCCATTTTGCTATCTGTATAACAGTATAGGGTCTGTTCCTCATATCTTACAGTCTCTCTTGGTACGTAAAGTCTGTTTACGTCAGACTTTGAGTGGAACATCCCGTACATATTTAATAATTTCCTTGTCTTTCTGTCCAATGTTTCAAGCTCCAGTTGGTTCCATTCTACTATACCAACAGCGTACATCACTAGGGCTACTGTCCATGTGCTGATAGCTTTCACTATGTCTCCAGCGTTGAGTCTAGATTTGAGCACCTTCCTAACTCTTATGATATACACGGCCTCAATGTTCTTCTTCATCTCTTGATGCTTCACCTGATCTGCTTCTAGTATTCCGAGATATTTGTAACCGCCATTCTCTCCATCTGCTTTGATTTTTTCGCCGTTTGGCATTCTGAAGCTGTTGCTATTGGTTGAGTTACCCCTCTTAAGAGTGACCACTTCAAAATTTTCCAACCCAAACTGCATACCGATATCTTCACTAAAGATCCGATCAGTGCTGATGAGAGACTCTGTGTCACTCTCTGACTTACCAAACAGCTTCACATCATCCAGTCGGAGAGGAGGAGATTAATTAACTCGCCGTTCAGACCGAAATCGTTTTGAATCTGTAACGGTCAACGAAGCACTCACGTTCAGAAGTTCACCTTTTTACCAAAATTTCCCCCTCTCGTTTCTCCATTGTTTGTGGGCGGATTTCGCTCAGAATTTCAGGAATGGTTTGAAAGAGTCATATCAATGTGCACATGAAATAAAAAATAAAATGATGAATTACTTTTCATTTTATCAAACCTTTCATGTTTTGTTGTCCTTCAAAACTACCCTCAGATTATTTACAGACAAATCCTGACGTTTCGCTCAATATTCATTATCAAGTACATACATATTCTTGAGACTTTTACGGACCTCGTGACGAAATTTTCGCCGTGCCGAAGCCTTACTTTCGGAGATATAATGGAAAATATATTGGGTTATTTTCACAAACTGAAAACTGTGTAGGAACAGTAACCCGAAAAAAATATGACGTCATGGCTAGAAATCAGACTGTGCGCATGCGCACTATTACATAACACGATCACCTGGTCGAGGCACTACAGCGCAGAAGTGTCGGCAGACGGTGGTACCTGGAGAAAACTGCCAAAGAAAGACATGTCAGTGCTGTGTCGATGGTAAACGGTAAAGCCATGAGGTCGATAATTAGTTTATTTCAGGTTTATTTCCGTAAATATATATTTGCTATGAATTTCTGAGGCATTTGGAAGATTATTCAAATCTTCCAAAGATTACATTTTCCCCCACGAAATCACGTGAAAGCCGTTTTATGTTTCAAACCCAACAAGAACAAGTGAATGAGTAAATTACGCAATGCGTAATAAATGTCCCCGCCGGAAGTGCAGATCTGTGGAAATTAACTAGCCTGAACCTTAAAACTTCAGTGAAAAACTTTAGTGAATAAAATAATAATGTTACTGCATACAAAAGAAGAGAATACCAACAATGCATGTATACAACTGAAATATAAAACATGAAAACATTATGAACCTTCAGCCATTTTGAATAAATTTGCATAAATTTGCATGAATAATGAATTTCAAAATTCGGTGTAGAAGTTTGGAAGCCCCCACCCAGCCCTATCAGATAAAACAATCGGAATCAAAATCCGATGTGAAATAGAGGAGAAGTAGCATTTTTCGTCAATTTTGAATAAATTTGCATAAATTTGCATAATTAATGAATTTCAAAATTCTGTGTAGAAGTTTGGAAGCCCCCACCCAGCCCTATCAGATAAAACAATCGGAATCAAAATCCAATGTGAAATAGAGGAGAAGTAGCATTTTTCGTCAATTTTGAATAAATTTGCATAAATTTGCATAATTAATGAATTTCAAAATTCTGTGTAGAAGTTTGGAAGCCCCCACCCAGCCCTATCAGATAAAACAATCGGAATCAAAATCCGATGTGAAATAGAGGAGAAGTAGCATTTTTCGTCAATTTTGAATAAATTTGCATAAATTTGCATAATTAATGAATTTCAAAATTCTGTGTAGAAGTTTGATAGCCCCCACCCAGCCCTATCAGATAAAACAATCGGAATCAAAATCCGATGTGAAATAGAGGAGAAGTAGCATTTTTCGTCAATTTTGAATAAATTTGCATAAATTTGCATAATTAATGAATTTCAAAATTCTGTGTAGAAGTTTGGAAGCCCCCACCCAGCCCTATCAGATAAAACAATCAGAATCAAAATCGGCCAAGAAATGACGGAGAAGTAGCATTTTCTAACATTTGAGCACACACGGACAGACGGACGGACGGACACACACACACACACACACACACACACACGCACACACGAACGGAGCCCGTTTCATAGTCCCCTCGCGAACTTCGTTCGGCGGGGACAATTAGCATAATGTGGGACTCGGGGTGGGACTGTATTATTGAGAATGACGTCATCGCCACGGAAAGCGACTCGGTAGATCAGCGTTCGGATTCAAGGTACGAAAATGCATTGTATTTGATTTTTTACAGACATTTTCGGATGCATGGTTTTTAGAAAATGATATTTCACACAAAGTATCTTTAATATCTGATTAATGACATACTCTAATATCTCTTTTGTTTTCCGATTAGAAATGTGTAATTTTAATGCATATTTTGGACTTTTATTTTGTATTTTTAATGTAATATTTCTTGTACGTTTGTCCCCGTTTTTCCATCAATTTTGAAAAAAAAAATATGATGACTAGTTAATCTGCTGATTCCCATTTTCAAAACCATTAAGATCATTCAGATTCATGGTCATATGCCAAAGTTATAGCAGTTTTCTTCGACACTTCCCCAGCGGTTTCACCGAAACATCGTTTTCATTCAACAGAAAAGCGAGGTCAAATCAATGCGAATTCTTGGGTTAATTGCACCGTTCGGCACTGCCTGCATCCATGTGTAACAGATGACTGATCCTTGCCTTACTCTTGATTCATATCCAAGTTTGGATCTTAAAGCACCTATGTGAATGGTGAAAGTGCCATCACGAATAGTAGAGGAGATAGGCTACCTTCCTGAAAGATTCATCTCTTGATACTGCGCCATACAATGATGTTATGATCTACTGTAGATGTCACAAGTGATGTAATGTCGCCCTCTGTAGGCGCATTGTAGTAAAGTCAACATGGAACTTCAAGCTCTCCTGAAATCGCCTGGTGTTTCCTTTAATATTGGCCCTGACTTCTCCGAGCACTTCACCATTGTTTTCCAACTTAGTTCTCCATTTTGTCATGCTTGTACAAAGGAACCTCTAGTGTCTGCTCCTCCCAGCATTTCCGGAGATATCGTTGATTCAGAATTGTGGAACTGTGTCATATGCTTTCTTGTAATCAATCCATCTTTTGACTCTCGAACAATTTCCCATTGGTTTCATCAGGTTTTCTTTCCAGCTGATCTAGCTCAAATTTGTGGACCAATTTGGGGGTATCTGGCGGGCACCCCCACCACTTAAAACTCGTGGCAGTGGTAATTCATTCCTTGGGACTATGGCGAATCTTGCCGTATAGATTTCTTAGGGTTTACTTTCCAGCTGATCTAAACACTTTGTGAACCCCCCCCCCCCCCCCCCCAGCAACACCCACCACGTAGAACATGCCAGACGGTCAATTCGTTATATCGGACTATGCGATCTTTATATTCATGCACGTGAAAAATGGTTTCCTCTCCAGCTTTGTTCCCCTCCCCCCCCCCCCCCCCTCCCGCCGGGCCGGCTCCCGGACTATTACTACTCTACTTCATGACTGTTCCACAGCCCACCTGTATAGTTTTACTTGTTCAACAGTTTATTTTTTTATTTCTACCCCCTTTTCTGTACGCACTATAACTCACAATGGCTAGTTCAAATGTAATCCAATTTGGTACAATGGTAGATATGGTTATGGTCTCAGATCGCAAAAATTTTCAAGACAGTCATAGTATCGTGACGTCATCTAGGCGCCATTTTGTACAATTCCGACATATGCTATATCTCCTGCAAAAGAAAGTCATAATATCACCATATTTGGTATGATGCAAGTTAATTACCTAAGAAAAAAATTGAACATAGAGTGCGTGCGCGTACGTGCGCGTCAGTAAAGTTGCGCGAGTACAAAATTTAAAAATGCTCAAAATGGTGTAGAATTAATTTTGGGTATGTTTCAGGCCATTTTAAACATTCAAAAAACTTCCGTGCGTGTGCGCATTTGCACGCGTCAATGAGCTTTAGTTCCTTATCCAGCATGAAAATGACTATTCTTTGACCGAACTCCCGCAACAATAAGCGCATTCGCATGTGCGTGCTATGATGCTCTAATATGTGTCAGGTGCTCAAATTCTGATTTTAAGGGGTCAAATATAACATAAGTGATTCCGGAGCATCAAGCTATAGTGCATGGGATAAAAAGTGTGTTCTACAAAAAGATTTAAGTAATATTCACACCTGCAGGTTAAAATTTTATTTCTCTATTGTATTTCGATTGGTTGTTGTAGTACAGTGTACAGTTGTACAGAGTACAGTGAACGCATGTCTGTGTTGGAGAGAGACTTCGAAAAACATATTCCAGTTTCTGGTTCGTTTCCTTTCAACACTGAAACGTTGAATACAATCACGGTATTTAAAAAATACAGTGAATATAATATTATATCTTTGTGGGAGATCGAGGGACTTTGAATGATGTTCCAGTTTCTGGTACGCTAATTCCTTTCAACACTGAAATGTGGGATTGTACATTTTTGGTGGGTGGCCTCGGTAGGTCAGGTATAATCAATGCATGTTTCTAAAAAGAGAGTGTTGACTCGTAATGAAGGTATCAAAAATCAAAGGTCGTGTATAGTTTTGGTAAGCCCTAAAAAGTTTTTCGTCAGATTTCTTTGCTTTCGATGATAAATAGCAATAAACATGTACTAACAATAGGCATACTAAGATGCTGTGAAGTTCTTTCCTCCTTGAATAAAACACAAAGGAGAGGTTTACATCTTTTATGACAGTGCAAAGGTATGATTGATGTTATGAATAGAATTAATGAAATATGCAGTATAGACGTATTCAATACACAGGACATTGTGTCTACTGTGCAGTATGTTTACTGAGTTTGAGCCTAGTCTCGTACCTAGTCCCATTACATCTTCTCTCTCAAGACAAAATTTCTGGCATTCCTGATCACTCCTTATAGTGACTCGATACGTTAGTGCACCTGTCAAGCCAGGGCCGAAACCCAGATGGAGTTTTCACATGATCAGATCTCCCCGTTGTGTATACAGTGCGAGTCAGAAGAAATGTTACACTTCTTAAAATGCTTATATTACAAATATCATAGAAACATCATAATTCTTGCACCACAGTAAGATAGATAACTCGTCCAGTTTTCTTCGGATTTGGATTCCACTGCACAATAAGCAAGAAAGGCTTTTTGATGATAATTGAGTTATTTCAAATCAGGCAAGGGGCTGTTGAAGCTAATGGTAGACAGCTCCTGTGTAATGGCCCCCAAGATCTCCAGACTTAACACCCATGGACTTCTTCGTCTGGGGGTTCCTGAAGTCCAAGGTGTACAGCAGCCCACCTGCAGACCTGGATGACTTTCAGCAACGATTCAAGATTCAAGATTCAAGATTCAAGATAATTTATATTGTCATGTAAAAAATACATCAAAATTTGCTTTCGGACATTTAAAGATTGCTGGTGCATAAATAAAATGAATACAAATAATACGGTATAACTTAATATAAACTCTATACCATTGACTTACATAAAATACATTTAATGATGATCACAATTTTAATTTTTTTTTCAAATATTGCACGAGAAGATTACGAGGGGAGAGAAAAGCTAAAGGGACAGAAAGAGGAGTGAAGCAGTGCAATTGCATGTACAGTAGTTTGCTATAGAGCTCGGTCCCATCCAGGCACCTCCATGCTGGAGCACCCTTCCCACTGAAACTAACTTACATGTATACAACACACACACACACGCACATGTACCCCCCCCCCCCCCAAGAAGAACAAACACATAGTTCACAGCACACACACGAGGGCTCAAACTCACACACATGATTTACTTTTTGTTTTTCAAAATATTTTATTAGAGACATCCTGGGGGATGTTTGTACACACCATCCCCCTCCCCCCCCCCCCCCAACCTGAAAAGCTGGGGGATGCATACCCCCATCCTCCCGCTATCTACGCCCATGGACTCAAATTACAAGGAATAGTTTGATCCGATTGCTGAGTATTTCATGTTTCAATTCTGTATTATTTTATTAATTCTGTATTACTTGAACTCTAACATACCCATGTACTGTCATATGCATTCACTGTACTGTACATTGTTTGATGAATCTTGTCTACTTCGTTGATTCCAGGTAATTGAATTGTTGAGCTTGCATGTACATGCTCCTTTTGTGCAATCCTCTTAAGTAATTTTTTTGGTTCAGTGGAGGGTATTAGGCTTCTGAAAGTGCTCTTTTTTGTAACACTTGTTGCATCTATATATATATATATACTGAGAGTTCACAATAACTCTGATTTGTCTTTTGTTGCAAGGGAATGGTTGGTGCATCCACACAGTCCTGTCAAACACAGTCTGAAGTTTTGTAGCAAACCAATATTGTACTACATTAATAGTACAGCATGTTTTGAGATGAGTATCTTGCCCTCTGGTGAGCCTAATCCAGCCCCACAGTATCTCAATGCCAATGGTCATAATTCTGATCATGATCATGTCCATGCAATTCAGAATACTGATCATGTGCCGTCAAATCATATTAGCTAAGATTTAAACGCTCTCTGTCAGTTGAACAGACAACCTCATCAGCGGTTACCTCAGCCTGTGTGGAGCAGGGTTTGCGATCTTGGTATCGGTAGCCAACGACGAACCCACCGCGGGCCTAAGCGTAGGTTCCCAAGGTCGAAATCCCCGGGCACCTACTTCTGTGCCATCCACTGGCCTCCAACTTGGCCTGTGGAATGCACGATCCTTGACCAATAAAACACATAGTTACTGATTTAGTTGTAGACAATAACTTGGATGTACTAGTCATGGCTTTCTGGGGAAAGTAACAGGGATGGCCACACTTTGGCAGATTTTTAAATCTGCCAAAGTGTGGCAGATAAATGACTTTAAAGTCATTTGCCTAATAAAAATTAATTACGATTTTGTCCACTGATCCCACAAGTCTTCTAGAGGCAGTGGCATTTTTGTTCTTTATAGATCCACTGCTCGTTGCTCGTTAATACCAATGATGACCTGACCTCCTTTGAATTACTTGATTTAACAATAAATCTTACCCCATCCTCTGTCGTCAGGTTGATACTGTATTTATCGTCCTCCTCCCTCCTCAGGTAACAGTTTCTCTAACAGTACCTTCCTGTTAGTGATCCCCCCTGTACTCTTAGGTGATTTCAATGTACACGATGATAATCCTAATGATAATTTTGCAAAATCCTTTGACTCGGGGTAGATTTCTTGGGTTTAAGCAGCATGTCCATGAACCCACCCGTCGAGCAGGGCATACTCTTGACCTACTATTTACTAGAGATTCTGATAACATCCACCATGTAAATATCCTGTCTTCACTGCCTTCTGATCTTTCTGCATTTATTGCCACAGTCAATCTCCTCCGCCCGCAGAACCCCAAGAAGGAAGTGAGCTTCAGAAAACTTCGCAGCATCGACAAGGACTCACTACGCAATGACATTACTCTGATGTTCCATTCTCGCTCTGAACTACTCTGTCCCTCAAAAGTCACATTCATCACCGAATTAATCATCAGTTCTTCCAGATCATTCATCGACAGTGAACTTGCCAACAGATTTGCTAAACTCTTCAGCGAGATGGTAGCTACTGTTGCATCTTCCTTCACCGATTCAGTCCTGGTGCCAGCAATCACTTCTTCTGCTACTCGTTCCGAGCCTGAACTTTCTCAATTTTGTCCTGTATCAGACTCGGAAGTAGAGAAGCTCATCAAATCACTCCCATCTAAACACTGCCTGACTTTTGAAGAACACCCTTGAGGAACTCCTCCCTATCATCACCAACTTGTTCAATCTTTCTTTGTCTTCTGGCATCGTTCCAGATTCTTTTAAAATATCACCAATCCTTCCACTCTTCAAGAAGCCTAACCTTGATCCAAACGGACTGAGCAACTAAAGGCCCGTCGCAAATCGTCTACCATTCCTGTGTAAGGTCTTGGAGAGAAATGTGACTTCTCAGCTGAAGGCCCATCTCGATAAACTTAGCGCATGCTCCCTGTTCACCAATCTGCTTACCGGAATCATCATTCAACAGAAACTGCCTCCATTAAAGTCTTGAATGATCTTCTCTTAGCTGTAGATAAGGGCAATGAAACTGTGCTTATCCTCCTGGATTTCACTGCCGCATTCGACACCATCGACCACAACCTGTTGCTTCATCGCCTTGAACATGACTTTCTCATCACTGGAACTGTCCTTAATTGGATACGTTCGTATCTCCACAGTCGCAGTCAACGTATGATCATCAACGATTCGCCTTCTGCATCATTTCCACTGGTCTGCGGCGTTCCGCAAGGCTCTGTAACCCGGGGGGGGGGGGCACTCGACCCAAAAAGTGGTGGGTATGTGCCGCCGGCAAGACAAAAAAGGGGGCTTCGGAACGAGCGTATCATGAAAAGGATGGTCTTCGGAACTACTAACATTTTTGAAAACGGGGCTCTTTGGAACTGGATTACTATATAAATATGATGCTACGGAACTGGGCATCGTTTCACCAAACCGTCATAAGTACAAGTTCGCCGACATCACAGTGAAACGCATGTTAATTTGATACACGCGTTTCAATGAGAACTTGTACTTATGACCGTTTGATGAAACGCTACCCTGGTTCCCACACACTCTCTCCCATTCGCTAAATACGCTGTGTGTCATGGCAAGTCTATGGTGTCTTCGAAACGGGCCGGGGCGGGGCCGGCCAGAACGGCCGGAACGACGGAATGAAAAAAAAAAGGCGGTGTTTTGGAACGGTTTTCTCTCTTCTTTTTCTCAACAACAAAAAATGGTATGCTTTGGAACGGAAATTGAGTGTAAAAATGGGAGTCTACTCTGCGGTACATATACCCACCATACACTATATACTGAGTGCCCCCCCCCCCCGGGCTCTGTAATCGGCCCACTTATCTTCATTCTCTACACTAACCCACTGTCAAAGGTCATCGGGGTATTCAGCAAACGATGTACGCTGATGACAGTCAGATTTACATATCCTTGAAGCCAAATGGCAAAGATGAAGCGGCTTAGAGACTTAGCAGCTGCCTTGAGGACATTAAAGCTTTGTCCTTTAATAACAAACTTTGCCTAAATGAAAGCAAATCAGAAATGATCCACATTACTTCCAAATTCAGAAATACTAATTCGTTCCCTGACTTGATTACTGGAGCTGGTCCACTGAAGTGTAGCGAATATGTTCGAGACCTTGGTTTATTAATTGACAAAAATCTCACATTTCAGCAGCATATCAAAAATATATGCAAGTCTGCTTCTTTTGGAATTTTTAAAAAAGGTAAGATTAGGAAACTGACTGACCGACCTACAACTGCAAAACTTACTCATGCTTTTGTATCCTCCCACCTTGATTACTGTAATTCCACTTTTGCTGGCCTTCCTCGTTCATATCTATTTCCGCTTCAAATAATACAAAACACTGCTGCAAGGTTCGTTACTCTCTCCCGAAAATCTGGGCACATAACCCCAATCTTACGCTCACTTCATTGACTATATACCATCGTATTAATGTTAAAGTTCTTCTTTTGACGTACAAAATGCTCCATGGTTTTGCTCCTAAATCTCTCTCAGATCTTATCTCCTTACCTTCCTCAAGTTCTTTAAGACCCTTCGATCATCAGCAACTTTGCAGTTAATTCCTGACCCCCGTACTTCCACTAGATATGGTGATCGAGCTTTCTCCGTAATTGCCCCTATATGCTTTGGAATAAATTACCAACGCACATTCAGAACACCGACTCCCTCAGTCAGTTAAAGACCTTACTTAAAACCCACTGATCTTTTTAATATGTAATGTTTTATCGCAAGTGCGAGGACTCAGCTGTGAGTAGGTCAAAGGAGGGGTATACCATTATGCTCTGTGTATAATTGTTTGACAATTTTCGTTATTCATCATTCATGTATGGTTTAGTGAGATTGCTTAGTTCCATTAATTCAATTGATTTTGTTTCAAATTTATTATATGTTCTGGTAATTATCTCTTAGACAGAATGTGGTGCGCTTAGAAACAACAGTATTAAGCGCCTAATAAATGTTATGTATTATTATTATTGTTGTTGTTGTTGTTGTTGATGTGGTCCCAAAGTCTGTAAATGGCGCCTCGTGTGGCTTTAGAAGCCCCGGTACTCTTGAAAACTCGAGAACTTCAGAACATAGCGATTTTTGTTGTTATCAAAGAAGAGTTTTAAAAAATTGCAAATATACACATAATCAAATATGATAGGGGGGAAGTGGGGTAAGACGGACCCCTTAACTTTAGAGCCACGTCATTCTTTACCTAGTGGTATATGGAAATTCATCTTTGGTGTACAGGTTGTGGTCGCATATTGCTACCCAGCTATGTTGACTAAATCTAACAAATTTCTTTGAGATTGGAATAAAATCAAATATTATATTTTTATTTGACATGGGCCTTTTTACCCAGGGCCTAGGGTAAAATGGGCCATATGGGGTGGCAAAACGGACCCCTAGGTCCGTTTTGCCCCAGACAGTTCAGAAACAAGCAATAAAAAAAAAACAACACACACACACGTTCGTTTCTTTGTGTTCTTATAAAAGTTTTAATTGAAAAAACTTGCAAATATTTGGCAAGTACATGTATTCTAAGCTCAGTTTGAGCAACCTGAGAACATCTTAACATAGCCAAACTCCATAAAACAAGACAATTGTGCCCATATCTTTAACAGTTTAACACCGAACATTTTAAACACAATCTTAAACGTAGATTCACTGAAGTGGAGACTTGCTAGTCAACATAAAAGACGTCATGCGTAGATTCACTACGATTCACTGAATTGGAAACTTCCGCCCCAGGCAGTTCAGAAACAAATAGTGAAAAATACAATCGTTCGTTTCTTCGTGTTCTTTTTTTAAAGGTTTAAATAGAAAACACTGGTATAGACAACTATCTGGCAAGCATTTAAAGCTCAGTTTGAGCAACCTGAGAACGCCTTAACATTGCCAAACTCCATAAAACACGATAATTTTTCCCACATTTTTAACAGTTTAACATCGAACATCTTTAACACCGTCTTAAACGTAGATTCACTGAACCCTGCATAACTGAACACTTGTAGGCCCTATACCAACGACTTGATTCCGCTCCCATAAACACGATTAACTTCATGTCTAACTGTTTTTCTCTTTCTTCAATAACCTTTTGTGGAAAAACAATTACATAATTAGTACGTGTAACTGGTAAAACAGGTACCGCTAAACGTAAACGGTACAATTTTTTAACACCAGACGTTCTTTAGTAAAATATTTACCCTAAATGCTTCCGGGAATTACTCCATGATTATATTGTCAATTATGAGAAATAGTTATAATTATGAGAAAATGACCTGTGCCTAAAGAATGTCGTTTTTACAAAATGACACAAGGCATTTTCAGAAATTCCATGAGCCTGAATGGTATCATTTGTAATTCTGTATGCTATCACAAAAGATTTCCTCATGAAACAGGTGCGTGTCCAGAGCTTAAAAAACTTCTGTGTGGGATTGGCTCACATGCAGATTTCGCATGCGAATTCGTCATCATCGCTATCTATGCCCGCACAGGCATCATGTGCCCACTCCTTACATAACTGACACTGAATCCATCCGTCATGTTTGGTGGGGTGCCCATAACTTTAAGTCTGAACTCCATGAGTTTCTCGTTGTTTTTCTCACATAATCGAGGCATTATTTCCTTCAAATTCAGAAAAAAGAAGAAAATTTCACAATCTACTCGACAATGAAATTTGTATACAAAATCAGTACATGGGGTAAGACGGCCCATGGACCGTTTTGGACACTCACAGGAGGGCCATCTTACCCCAAAAGGACATTCAAACGTATTAAGATATGATACAACAGAAGCTTACGAGAAAGACAATTCTTTTACTGTACAATGTGATCAACAATGCCCACATAATCCATCCTAATCTAATAACACGATTTGTCCAAGTAATATTTATATGAACCCTTAACTGCAGGCACTTACCTTATAATACATCAGGTGATGCTTTGATCATATTCTGTGAATTATTTTTCTGGGATGTGAAGGTTTTACGTTGAAATTTTTGCTGAACTCCTTGCTTGGATTGTGCAATACTGACATGGCGATGATTAGCCACGCGCGCAATTAATTAAGGAGTTAGAGGGGGTGGTCCGTCTTACCAGCTGTGCTCGTCTTACCCCACTTTCCCCTATATTAACAAGTGTGACTTTCAAGTCTACCCTTCTATGTTGGTTCCTCTCTCGATGAAACGGATCTACAGACGATGGTCGCGTTTGGTCGATGGTGACGACGTCGATATTGTGCGCATACGACGATGGGGTCATTGTGTTCGGCGGTGGATCCGCGGGTTTGTCTAAGATAGAACCCGTGGTTTCGTCGCTGGGCTTGGCCGCCCTTTTGCATTGTATTCGGTGTGCATGTTGAGTTGTCGTTTGACACTTTGGATCAGGATGTGACCACTGCCTATAAGCCCAGCGCACACTGTACAATCCGACTGCGATCCAACTGATTTTTGATCGGATCGTGTAGTATACTATTAATACATGGTTGGGAGTGCGTTAGTGCGATCTGGCAACACAAAGGTTTTTATCGTGGTGTACTAACGCACGAGGCGTAGCCGAGTGTGTTAGACACCACGATAAAAACCTGCGTGTTGCTGGATCACACTAATGCACGAACTAACAACCATGTATTAATAGTTTTATAAAACGGGTCTACAATCTTAGTGTTTTCTTACAATCTTAGTGTTTGATCCGGATTAGCCGTGCGTTAGTCCCCTCGCCGTTCGTTATCACTTTTTTTTTGCACGGTCACGTGATGTTATTTGACCAATCAGGATGGCTACATTCTTGAACCCTTTTATAATGTGCTATAGTTTATGACAGCGATCCGGGGGGGGGGGGGGCGTTTCATGAAAGGACTTGTCAGATATTTTATCCGACAAATTTGCTCTCTGCCAATCAGATGCAGGGATTTCAGTAGCTTATAACAATTGTCGGATAAAATATCCGACAACTTCCTTTCATGAAACGCTCCCCTGATCAGTCGCACGACAATCGTAGACCAAATCGCAGAGATTCGACATGTTGAATCTTCTGCGATGAGTCTTGCGATTTTAATCTTTTGGCCAATCAGGATGGTGCAAAATGACGTCATCGTCAATTTGCTTGAGATGATCACCAAAACCAGGAAAAAGCTCATCGCACAAAAAAGCAGCTGAAGTTGTAAGCATACAACGCACAACTCGTTCCCGCAACTCTGGCGGGCTGAAACCTGTGTTGTGTACCGTCGACTGTGCTTGCTGAACAACAAGCAGTGAAGGTCGAGGATGTCTCCTCTTACCGTATAACTGGACGGTCTGGGCGAAACAAAATAGACTAGTTAGAAAATGAGCAAGAGAATAAGCAACAGCCAGCCTGTTTCAGGAAAAGACTTCGAGGAGTGTCAAAGTCAAAAGCGACCCAATTCACCTTCAATCAAGACAAGACCAGTCCCAGCTATCCAGTTCGAGGTACGGTAGGCATCAAGAATTTATTTTCAGATCTAACAAAATGTTAGCTCTGCAAAGTAATTGTTAAAACTAAAGTAATAAAAGTGAAGAACTTAATTCTTTTTCTTCTTCTCCTCGATCCTCCTCCTCCTTCTTCTTTTTCTTTTTCTTCATCTTCTTTTTAATTTTATTCTTCTTGAGTTCTTATTTTTCTCCTCCTCCTCCTCCTTTCGTCTTCTTTTTCTCAGACTCCTCCTCCTTTCTTCTTCTTCTTCCAATTCTTCTGCTTCTTCTCCTTCTTCTTCATGGATCTAGGCTCGAGAGTCTACTCTCGAGTCTAACATGTCATTTAGATCTTAATCTACATGTAGATCTTTAAAGGAAAAAATCGTCGGGGAATGATGTGTAATTTGAGGTTGGTGAAAATGAAACTGAGAAGATAGACTACGATTTTGACGCCGACAATAAATTAAAAGACCAAAACGAAAGAAATTCCCCTTTTCCCTTTTTATTATAAGAATTTAGCTCTGTGTAGAAATGAATAAAATGATACAAGGTGGAATTAAAAGTCCGTGAAAAATTGCTGCTGTTAATTTAGAGTTCTGAGTTCAGATTAAAGTTCAAAATCTAAAAAAATTGCTGGCTGTAAGTAACTTACGCGAGAAGACTTGGTGATGTCGTTGAATGAAAAGATGTAGAAGAAAGCTCGAAAAAGTTTAACGAAGTGCAATGACGAATGATGTAACAATGCTGAATCGATGAAGGTTGATGAAAAAGCTACAAAAGCTCGATGTGGATGTCGATGGCGATGACGGTTCGATGACGCTGAATTCGAAGTGACGAAGTGAGTAAAGTTCAGTTCGATGACGAAATAAACGCTGATATAGATCTAGGGATACTAAATTTTTCTAGCGGCTGATAATGCAGAGACGTAATAAGTCTAAGATGAAAAAGGCTACCAAAACTCGTTGTTGATGTCGATGGCGATGAAAGTTCGATGACGTTGAATTCGAAGTGACAAAGTGAGTAAAGTTCAGTTCGATGATGAAATAAACGCTGAAATAGGGATGCTAAATTGTTCTAGTGGCTGATAATGCAGAGACGTAATAAGTCCAAGCCTCGAATGGCTCGAATGCAAATGGACCAGAAATTCGGCTCCGAATTATGATATATAAAGTTCCCTATAAATCCAATAAGGCAATAGATAAATCGATCGTGGGAGTAACAGAAAAACAGACTCTCCAGTGGTTAAGAGGCGACTGAACTAAGTTCCCTAACAAGCTTGAATTCTACCCAATCAAATTGTTCTAATACGCACCAATAAGAACACTAGTAAAACCGACCAATCACGGCTAATCCCTTAAGAAGAGAAAAAATGTCCAAGTAGGACAAAACTGTGCTAAAATAGAGACGAAAAATCTATTTACAAAAGAAATTGGATTACCACCAAAAATATCTACAATCAGATTAAGAACAAATAATAAAAATTCTTTATACAAATTAAGAATACTTTCCAATGCAATGAAATGATCATTGAATAAAAAGCATAAAATTATCACAAAAACTGATTAAAAACACCAAGGAATGGTATCGCTAAGCAAACCACACAAGCCAAGGAAAAGAGCAGGATACGCGCGGTCGACGCGTGCCAGCAAAGCGCGTGCCCGTGGGAAAAATTTAATGTTTACAAACAAAGTGGCTGCTGCCGCGAAACGATTCCCTGGGGAAATGATACGCACTTTCTGAAAAAGTTTTAGTAGACGAAAAAAAATGATTAAAATACCAGCTGAAGTAGAGCTGCTACAGATCTAACTCGGCTAGGATCAACATTTTATTTTATTTTTCTTTCTTTCTTCTTACTCTTTTTCTTTTTCTCTTTTGCCTACCTGTAATTTCCACACATGCACAGCCCAGGAGGAGTACCTGGAACTATTCATGGAGATCTAGATCTATGTCAATATTTTTTTAGTTAACGTTAGATTCAACAGTTGGACCTAACTTTGATCTAGTCTATTATTTAACTTAGGCTAGATCCAATAATAATATAGATCTAGTAAAAAGGTGGAATAGATGATCTAGATCTAGATCTAGATTCTAACCATCTTTAGAAACTTTAGTTGGTCATGGTTATACCTAGTAACGTTAAGTCTGCCGTTTGGTCTAGACTTAGTAAACCAATTAACTGTTAAATCTGATGATGAATAGATCATACCCCCCCCCCCCCCACTAACAATGGATAATTATGCCTGTTTACGCCCGTGTTCATTCCTGAATTGAATTCCTACTTATTTTTAAATCTTGATCTAGATTCTGTTACATCCAACAACAGAATAAATCAGATTCTAGAGAAAAGTTAGAAAAAGGTAAACTTCTACATAGGATCCGTTTTAACAAAAGATTATATCTGTTATGTCTAGTCTAACTCGACCTAATCTAAATCTTTCTAATTGGTAGACCTGTTTATATGTTGTTAGCTTTAACAACTTAAGTTGGATTTATAATTTTGTGTATGGCTATTTATTATTTTATTTATTTAGATCTAAGGACATATTTATTTCTCTATCAACAAACATTTACATTGGGTATTTTTTAAAATTACTTTTAGACCATCTAAAATTTTGCCTGTATTAACTGAGGGGAGGGGGGGGGGCGGCTCAATAATTTACAGTTACTGTTTATATCCAAATATTAATGGGTACATTTAGGGAAAAGATATAGACTGAGTCAATCTATCTTATTACACAAACTAAACTAAGTTCAATTTTAGTTTCGCCATTAAATACCTCAGCTTTTGCAACCTAAAAATGAGCATGTGATGATAGACCTCAGACTATAAACCAAAAATGTATTGTGGTTTCCATTTCAGGTACAAGTGCTGCATAAGGATGACAAACTTGGCTTTCAAGATTGGACAAGGGGGGGGGGGGGCTACCTACTCGAAAAAGACCTGATGCAACAAGTACCCAGAAAGTGTAGTAGCTGCATAACATTTGAGGCCATCACATGTATCATCTATATTACAGGTGAAATTAGATATTAGCTTTAAAAACTGCCCTTTCTTGGGAATATACACAACTAACTTGACTAACTTGTTTCACAGTAAAACAAAATATGTTGGGAACGATCGTCGTAACCATGCTAGTGTCAAGAAGACTTCATTCAATATGTTAATTTTTTTTATTTATTTTATTTTATTTATTTTTTTTTTTTGGGGGGGGGTATTTGGCAAATCAGAGGGGACAAAAACTGTTCTTGCGACTGCACCCCCCCCCCTTCTGTAACATTGTCCCTGTCTTCCCTGATCATATCTATACACCGTTTGCTTCATGATGTCATTGCAAATTCAGATGTTGTTTATTCGCCAAGTGCTATAAAATAAGATACGACTATATTTTTTCTTCCAGATTCAATATAAATCAACTTTCAAATCATAGACACTTTGTAATAATTTATACATGTGTGTATAGCAAGACCTTTTCATTATTTTCTTTCCAGATTGATAAGGCATTGGCACTGACAAGGAGGACCCTGAAGAATCTCCCAGACATTGGCAGTCACAGACGATGAATGTAAGAATTAAGAAAAAGGCAAAGATATATCACTATGAGGGGCATATTCAAAATAAAAGTATGATGAGGAGAATAGTCTATTCTGTGCTACTCATCCTTACGACAGAAATCAGACAGTAAAAAAGGCAAATATCTAAATTCTTTTATTTTGCAGCTGCCCTTAGTGGGTCATCATTATAGGCATGAGTTTGAGGATTTTTTTTTTCTAGAATTGGCGAGATTGAACAGTACAATTACATATGCTTTGCTATTTTCATTATCCAGTAAGTTAAAAAGAATACCCAAAATTGTATTTAATTTAGTTAAACATAATATTGCAAGTTAGACCAAATTTAGATTCAATTAAAAATTTCCATTTGAATTTATTGCGTACTCTATGGTTAATATATTGCTTCTTATTTCTGAAAACTTAAAGGTCATGTAAAGTTTTGGTAAGCCCTCAAAAACTGTTCGTCAGATTTCTTCAATTTTTGTTGATAAATAGCAAGATACTAGCAATACTAAGACACTGTGAAGATTTCGCCTCCTAAAGTTTATTATTAAACAAATAAGAGGTAAAGACTAATTTATGTGCCGGGACGCGAATTTTTTTTTTTCCTGAACCTTTGGGGCTTCATTATATGAATATTCATGACTTTCGTCTTCGGAGTATGAGTACGCATGCGCGTGGCTAACTTTTTTTTGCGGTGAGGATCAAGGATTCTGCTGAGTCATATCGATAGATAAAACTAGCTTGACTATTTTTTTCTTTATAGTCCAGCATATTATGCAATGTGCTTATTATGCGTATACTTTTGGCATGTTTGGAACAGAAATAGTCTATTATATCGTGTGTATTCCGTGGGAATTAATAACTGATCACCGTGACCGAGTTTTGACTGTGAATGTGAGTGTGACTGTGTGTGGCTTGACTGAGACTGAGTGAGAGTGACACTCACACTGTCACTATACACTGTAGTGTTAGACCATGACTGATAAGTGATAGGTCCAAAAATCATTGATTGTAGGTCGTTGACACTGGCAGTCTATAGTATAAACAGTTTTACTGTACATCGCTTGTCGTAGGTCATAGACAACAGCTCTCAATAAACAAAGTTTACACATTTGGTCGTATTCTGCACTTTTTCCCAGGCAGTAATTTATTTTTTCCGCTGAAATGTTAATTACATGTGTGATGGGGGGACCTAAAGCTACGCACTTTGTTTTCACCAGCTGAAAAGTCACAAAAATCATTGGTTTGTCCAAATTTCATTCCATATCTTGATTTTACATATTCTAAAGTTGATTTGTGGAGAAAATTACGACGGGTGAATGCCAGTTATGCACATTTTCAGGTCGATATCAATGCCTATGTCAAATTTTGTTCGGAAAAATGAAGGGGTCCTAAAGCTACGCACATGCAATAAATGAATGCAAATCTTGAAATTGAAAGTGACTGAATGTATCGGTGTGTCTTTTACTCCGATTTGAACGCGTTGCATTGCGCGTGTATGTGATTTGTATGGTGCGTAGCTTTAGGACCCGCGTAGCTTTAGGACCCCCGACCATATGTAGTCTGCCATAGGGTAAGGGTAAGTCTACCATCATGCTATCAGTATTTATTGCACATGTTTGTCTCTTTTGCAGGAACTTCTTCCAAAAGGATATGAATACAAGTTTCCTGAGAGCCCCACATATTCCAGTGTGTCAGACTTCAAAGCTGTGATACGGACAACCATTGAAAATGAAGACAAAGCTGAACAATGGCGAAAAGATTTTCAGGAAAATTGTAAAATGACATGGAGATTGCAATCAGGAAAGGTTGCTAAAGGAAAGGTGAATGTGTACAAACGGTACAATACCATGCCTCGTTCTGAGAGTGCTGATAAGAGGATGGCCTCAAAAACATTATGTAAACTTTGCCCGTAAGCACTGTGATAAACTATGTGTGTGCACGTTCAGGTCACCGTGTCACGTTGTTTACTCGGCTGAGGCGGGATCGTAGTGCCCGGACAATTCCATTATCAAAATAGGGGTTAGACTGCATTGCAGGAGGGGACGGAGGGGCTCTTTATGAAATTGAACACTCTCTGGAAATAAATTTGACATGAAAAGATAGAATATTTCATCTGCTATTTAAATCACTTCGCCCCTTTTCGTACCCTCATCGGTAGTACGAATTTGATTTTCCCCCTCTTGCGATAATAGTATCGCCCATTACGTCATCGTTAGGTTTCCTGCTTTTGAGACACTTTTTCCAATTAATCAATGATTTTGTAATAGAAAAGCAGCGGAGTTAAATAACCAATAGCGATGAGAGTTATATAGGTATGTAGATTGAAGTCCAAACAACCCAAAACACTTCGCCCCATGTTGATACGATATATCGTTCCGATTTGATAGATGTTAATATAGAGCTGTGCACATGGAAACTTGGAAATTTCTACACTCTTCCACAGACTTTTCATGAAAAGTGAAAATGCGTAACGAAATTAAAACTTGAAAAGCAGCGAAGAAGAACACTCTCTGGAAATATATTTGACATGAAAAGATAGAATATTTCATCTGCTATTTAAATCACTTCGCCCCTTTTCGTACCTTCAACAAGAAATATGAGATATTTCAACAGATTGCATCGGTATAGTACGAATTTGATGCCAGAAATTACACGTTATAGATAATCCACGCGTGTGCGCAGAGCATGCGTTTTCCTTGTGTCCACAAAGTTTCATGATGCACAAACTGCATGCCCAGCTACAATGGTCATCACGGTAAAGAGGACACAGTTCAAGAAGAGGAAGTCACGGTATGTTTAAAATTCAATGTATGCACAACAGACAGACACAACACTAATAATGAAGAACTCACTTTTCCAATACTGCTGAAGATATTTGTATTTTCACAGAATGACAACCCCCCCCCCCCCCCCCCACCCCCTCCAAGTCTGTTTTTGATATGGACAATTCTTGGCATTGCAGAATGACATTTGTGCACTGTCAATTTTAAATTCAAATTTCTCTGGCATCTAGATTTCTGACATTTCAGTCATTTTAACAAATTATTTCTTATTTCGGGGATGATATTTTCCATTTTGACTGAAGATGATATCTGAAATCCAGTATATTTGCATATGCAAATGTGCATTGCGGAATGACACACACAGAAGTATTTTTTCTTTTCTTTTTCATGGCAACATTTTGCAAAAAATCTGAACTTGGTAGACCTGTTTGCTTTTTATGTTTATGATTTTTAACTTTTATTTAGTTAGCCTGTTGACATACTTTAAAAAGCACCTTCATCTTTTGTGGGGGGGGGGGGGAGGTTGACCTCCTGGGAACCGTGTCCTTGGGGGGGGGGAAGGAATTGTCCTCCGCAAAGTTTTCAGGTGGGAATCATCCGCGGGGTAGTTGTCTTGATATGGAGTCATTTATTGCAATACAACATACAACATTGCTTCAGTGCTGTATTGCATACTTTTTTTTCTGGCAGTGCTACTGTTCCTGATCCGTACCTTCCTGAATACCCATGTCAGATTGAAATCAACAACAACCATAACCACCTCATCCATACTGCAGACTATTTGCGGGAACGTGATGTGTCAGAGGAAACAAAGATGAAATTGCAAGAACTCTTCGAAAAAGGCCATTCACCAGCATCAGCTCTAGAATCAATCAAGACAGACATGCAAATCTCTGAAGGCAGCAACTATGCCTTTGCTGCTGCTGATAGGGCAGTTTGTCCTGATACTGGATATTGTGACCAAATCCACACGTTCAGTCCATACTACCCCAATACTTAAGAACCTCCACTGGCTCCCTATAGAACAACGCATCAAATATAAAATGTTACTACTTACCTACCGTTCGCTTCATAATCTTGCCCCTTCATATATTTCCTCTCTCCTTCATCCCTCTTCAACTACTCGTACAGGTCTCCGTTCCTCTGCCACCATAAAGTTCAAAGAATTACGAACAAAGAGGAGCTGGGGTGACAGAGCATTTACTGCTGCTGCACCCCGGCTTTGGAACTCCCTACCCCACTCAATTAAAATGTCACCCACTCAAAAATTGTTTCAAAATCACTTGAAAACATATCTCATGTCAGATTATTTTAGTTAATTTCTATAATATATTTCACAGTGTTGCCTATTCATTAAATTCTCTGTCTTATGTAATTTTCTTATATTTCTTGTATAATTATTATGTATGTTTGTTAGGCGCCTTGAGCATCCCTTGGGATGGATATGTGCGCATTATAAATGATGTTATTATTATTATTATTATTATTGTTCCAGGTAATGCACATTAAGTTCCATTTTCCATAACTTGGGGGAGGGGGTATCTGCCATTGAAACGTGTACAGCATCCTTGTAGAAGAAAATGAGGGAAAAGGCTATAATTTTCATGATCCTGCACGGTACGTGCATAAAAACAGGAAAATAACACATTCCAATATTTTTTCCTGTTAAGGATATCCAAAAATAGTTGAAATATTCTCCATGTATAGGGTATCAAAAAGCAAGGTAATATCTTCCTCCCTTTTTAGGGTATAAAAACAAAATCTCAAATGGTCTCCCTGTTTAGGGTATCAAAATCAGATAATCTTCATGCCCTTTTAGGGTGCTTTTCAGAGGGTTATCCACGAGGATTCTGTACAGGGTTCAATGGTAGACCCCCCCCCCCTTTTCCCCTGGGACTTGTAATTGATAGATTCAGTTTTGCTGCTTTATTTGACTCCTGCCCTATTGAGGCATGCTTCAAATACTGGGTATTGACTCTGCATCACTGTGTCCAATTTTGTCATGAGACCTAAAGTCACCTAATAATGCTATCTGATGCTCAGCTCTCATTTGAATATCTTTGTTTTCGTCAAGCCCTAAGAGGTGGAGGAAGACTAAGTGATCAAGATGAACGTACATGTCTTTTGTTTTTGTTTTTGTTTTTGTTTTTTTTTTAGCAATGAAAATGAATAGTACTGTATGCAAGGAACACCTCAAATTTTCCTCGGTAGAAAAACATCGGGTAGTGGTCTTTCTTGGATGGTAGATGTCCCACAGGGCGGTGAATGTCATCTCAAGGTCAAAGGTCACTAACAGTGGTCAACAAACTTTTGGAGAACTATGTTCAATTTCACTTGAGAATTTCATTAGGCCTATGATTCATCCATAGTAACTTCGCAACCATGGGCAAGACACATTATGGCTATCGCCTTGTTTAAAAGTATGATTTATGTAAAAAGTAAAAAAATATAATTTTAGCTTATGACAGTTGATAATGCATTGTCTTGCTGATGTTAAATTTGTTGATGAACTGACATTTAAAATTATTCTTAATCATGTTCAGGCTATACTACAAGATATTTTCCAAGTCATATGTTGCTCCAAGCGGTGAACAAATGGTGAAGGACCTTGAGCATCACATCAACGAGTTCAACCTGGAGAAAGGGGAAGATTGTGCACGTGTAACAACAGTTGGGAAGGACCTAGTGGTGGCTGTATGCACTCCATTATTAAATGAAGCGGGCACATTCGGTGATACCTCAGAGTGGAGAGATCGTCTTTATTGATGCCAGTGGTGGAGTTGACCGCCATCACTGTAGAATTTTCCTCCTGTGCTGGTGGTGTACCCCTCGGGTGTTTCATAACAACCTCGGAACAGTGGCGGCACCAGGATTTTTAAAGTGGGGGGGGGGGGGGGCAAATGGGGGGCAAAAGAAAATGTTGGGGGGGGGCAAGAGCGGACAAAAAAAAATTTGACACTTTTTGTAGTGAAAATGTACAGAATATTCGGCTATAAACCTACCCAGATATAAGGACATTTTGAGCATCTAGCTGAACTGCCCGATTATAAAGAGTTGTTAGTTATATACTGCGAGCGAGCAAAAATTTTGACATTTTTCGTAGTAAAAATGTACAGAAATTACATATTCGGCTATAAAACTACCCCAATATGCATGAGGACATTTGAGCATCTTGCTGCCCGATAATGAGGTGGTAGTTATACATTGCGAACGGGCAAAAATTTTGAAACTTTTTGTGGTGAAAATGTACAGAAATGATTATTTGGCTATAAAACTACCCCAATATGAGGACATTTGATCATCTCGCGGCCTGATTATGTGGTGGGAGTTATAGGCCTGTATTGCGAGCGAGAGAAGCGAGCGAGCAAAAATTTTGACACTATTATAGTGGAAATGTACAGAAATTATTCGGCTATGAAACTACCCAAATATGAGGATATTTACACGAGCTGAGCGAACAAATTTGCCCCATGCCCCCCCCCCCACCTTGATGCCGCCACTGCTTTCCAAGTTTTCGTTTTCTTTCTTTTCTCCATTCCTTTTTCACTTTTTTCTTTCCTTTTCTTTTCTTTTTCATTTTCCACCCTTTTATTTTTTTTCACTCCGAAAATTATTGGGGGGGGGGGCAACTGGGGGGGGGGGGCAAAGCTTCTGACTGGGGGGGGCAAATGCCCCCCATGCCCCCCCCCCCCCCTTGGTGCCGCCACTGCCTCGGAATCTCGAGAAGTCATTGGTGCTGTATTGAATCTCCTCAAGGATGTACTACCAAGTGGTGCATTTGCTGGCAGCTAGAGGCCCTGATGGTCCAGAGGTTTTTTCTAAGTGATGGCTCAAGTGCAGAGCGTGGAGCCATTGGAGATATTTACCCGAAGTCAACCCTGTTGCTGTGTAGCTTCCATTTGCTGCAGGCTAATTGGCGGTACCTATGTGATGCTAAGAATGGGATTGCAAAGCAGGACAGACCCCATTTACTTTCAGTTTTGAAGATGATGGTGTATGCTGATTCTTCAGATACTCTTCAGCAGACATACAACAATGCATTACAAGATGAGGTAGTGCTGAAGTATGAGTCCTACGGGAAGCATTTACAGGGCATTTATGACAGGAGAAAGGAGTGGGCTGTGTGTTTGCATGAATAACTACCAGTTAGAGGCAATCATACGAACAATTACGTGGAGGCGGCCATGAAAGTTTTGAAGGATAAGGTGTTTGTCCGTACAAGGGCATTCAATGTTGTGCAGTTGTTGGATTTTATCCTCACACGCTTTGAGGCATACTATGAACGTCGCTTCATTGATGTTGCCAACAATCGTCTGGACATGACGCTCTCAAAGCGCTTTCTCCCAACCAGTTGCAACATTGAACAGGATAATGTAACAAAGATGTCTGAAACTTTGTACAGGGTACAAAGTGAGAGCCAGGAAGATACGACATACTTTGTTGATACCACACTAAGTCTGTGCACTTGTTTTGTAGGCAAAAGTGGTGCCCCCTGTAAGCACCAACATGCAGTAGTAAAGTACTTTGGGGTAGATTCGGTAGATGTTGTGCCTGTTAACTCACCTTTTATGCGTGGGCAGTTTCTACAGCTGGCAATTGGCCAGAAAGATGTCCCTGAGGGATGGTTTGCAACTTTGAAACAAACAGGTCCAATAGAAAACCCCAATCCACCACCTGTACCATCTGTAAGTGAAGAATATTCTTCAGCTCATTGTCCTTCTGTTGCATCTGATGAGGTTGGTGATGATGATTTCCAAGATCCTTGGGGTTTACAACAACAACGGGAGCTTCAGAACAAATTCCTCAGACGGGGCAAGAGAGGCAGAGAGAAGCAACTTAATTTAGAAGCTGAGAATCCAGCTACAAGCATTACAGAACAGATAATGGAGGCAGCATCCATTATTTGCCAGAGGGTAGTAAACAACTCATCACTTGTGCCTTCTGCAAAGAAATTTGTTGCAATGACAGGGTATCTACATACAGATAGTGCTTTAGACTCAGCTCTTGCTTGTTTTGGCCGCTACACTTCCCTCAGTCTGAAGGGAACCAAAACAAAGCTTAAGATGGTGCATGGTGCTAAAATTGGTGTGCAGCCTACGGCTATTGCACGCAGGGTTTCCAGATTAGGTGGTAGGAAGTGCATTAAAACAGGAAGAAAACCAAAAAATTTAAACTGTCCATTAAAGGAAAAAGATTTGAGATGTGTTGGAAGTGTTCTGCCAAATAGACCAAAGAAAGCTAAGCACAATTTGGCAGAATGTGTTAAAAGACATCAGAGTTTGGGGAAAACCCATAGCGCAAAGTAACTAAACACAACAAAAAAGTATCACTAGACTTGCAAAAGGTCTTGTTTTGTAGACCATCTTTGCCAAATAATGCCAAATAAGCACGTAATATGTGATGTTGTCGAAATTCCTTTGCCTGACACCACTATTTGATATATACTTGAGTTAATTTTAAGAAAAAATCAAAAGATCATAGAGTAATATGAGACAATGACACTCAATGGCCGGAATTCACAAAGGAGGTTTAAATTTAGACCATGGATTATTTAAATTTTGTGGTATAAGTAGCTTGATTTAGCGCACGCACGCACTTAGAAAGGTCCAATGATCCCTGGTAATGAATGCGTGTGTTTGGCAAAATGCGCTAATTTTATGCTTGTTGCCATGGTTTCGATCATGGACTAACGCAGGTTTTGGTAAATTAATTTCAATAAACCTGCGTTAGTCCATGGTCTAAACCATGGCAACAAGCGTAAAATTAGCGCATTTTGCCAAACACACACGTTCATTACCAGGGATCATTGGACCTTTCTAAGTGCATGCGCTAAATCAAGCGTACTTATACTACAAAATTTAAATAATCCATGGTCTAAATTTAAACTTCCTTTGTGAATTCCGGCCAATAGTTTTAACTGTAAATATAAGAAATCATACGCTCTATCTTAATAATATAGATGTATTTTATGTACTTACCTTAATATTTTGCCAAACTTTTCCTTGAATCCTTGTATTTTTACCTCATTTTAGATCGTAAATAGCAACTTACAGCAATTTATGTTTGAAACAGTGTAAAATTGAAAACCTGCTAGAATGAGCGACTTAAAAAGGAATAAGGTAGACTCATAAAATGTATCTGAGAGGGAATTCAGAATGAACGTGCATAAAACTACATATTTTATTAACCCATTTTGTCTTGCCTTGTGAAGCAAAGAGAGACATAGGTATCACCATTTGTCATGTGGGCGGTCAAGTTTGAAAATTGGTCTAATCGACCCACGTCAAAAGGCCAATGAAGTTTCCATAATAAGAACTGTAGTAGGTTATACATAGAGTTACCTTTTATAGATGTGAGGTAGGATCACCAAATTCCCATACTAGAGGAACATCTCATGGTGAGGTAAAGGTCAAATAATGGTCAAATGACCAACTTCAAAGGTCAAATGGTCATAGAATTTTCCATGATAAGTACTGTATCTAAGGGCCCAAAGGTCAGGGGAAATGTAGTCGAATTGACCTCTTCTATTGTAGTAAAATGCCATGTGTTATTATTGATTGCAAAACAGGCTAGACTTTATTTTTAATGGGGGGGGGGGGGTGCTTACACCAGTAGTACTAGTGCTTATACGGGTGTTGAATTCATGAAAGATAACATTGCTACTACATGTATAGTTTATAACTTACACTAAAAAAAAGCCAATCATTTTAAAGGGCATAATACTGTAATGGACTAGATTGCAACAGTGTTAATATCGTAGTCACACCAACGAAACCGACTCCATACCGACCGATGCTGCATCATTCAAAATAATGCAGTAGCTTTGATCGGTCTGGAGTCGGTCTCGTCGGTGTGACTGTGACATAAATCAGGGGTGGTCAATAGCCTATGTGTTAGTATGAGTGAGGATCCAAAGAATCAAAATCCTTTTCAACAATTTTGAAATCATGAAGGTATTTATGAAAATGAGTGAAGAGCTTGATCAGCACACTTATAGATTCTTATATTTTCTTTGTTATTTTTGCTCATAACTTTATCAAAATTAATTTGACTCAAGAATTCTAACAGGTTATCCTCCTTTTAAACTGGTGAATAATTTATCCCTCCCCCTGAAAGTTTTGTAATGGCAAACAGTGTTATATAGTCCCTTTAAGTGTCAAACTTGAGCCAACAAGTGTATTATAAAAGTGCAAACTTCAATTTTGAGCTTCAGTTCATTCATTAAAAAATGTAGCAACTTACAATAAAAACATATGGCTCTTTAATTTCGTAAGTCCTCTACCAATGCATATGCTTGAATGTGTGGGTGTACATTGTGTGTATGGGGGAGTGTGTGTGTGTGTGTGTGTGTGGGTGCGCGCACATGGGTGTGTGAATGTGTGCTCGTGCGTGGGTGCATGCATTGGCGTATCAAGGGGGGTGTTTTGGGTGTTAAACAAGGACCCCCTTTTAATATTAATTTGTGTTAAAAGGAAAGTCCATCCTGAAAATAAGTTGGTCTTAATAAAAGAAACCAAATTATAGAATCAGGTCAATGAAAGTTTGAAGGAAATCAGAAAAAAATAAGGAAGATGTGAATTTTTAAAGTTGTAATCGATCAGACACAAATTGGCATGCGAGCTGATATCTCATTCGCTCTGTACTAAAATATTGAAAAAATTGTGTTTGCTCATAAGAACATACATATGAGTATTGGATATATGCTTTTAGACAACCCCTTAATGGGACTGACTATATTCCTACATCACCTTACCTAGAAAATTGAAATTTTGAAATATTTTGTTCAGAGCAAATGGGATATGAGCTCGCATGTAGCATTACAGAATTTCCAATATGTAGTGATCGATCACAACTCTAAAAATCCATGACGTTCTTATCGGATTTTCCTTTCACTGATCTGTTCCTGTCTTTTTTCTGCTTTGATTAAGATCAACTTATTTTCAAGGACCCCTTTTTAGCAGTGCGGATAACCCTTTTTATGCTTGTCAGAGAATTTTAGAGTAAACAACACCCCCCCCCCCCCTAAAAAATCCTGGATATGCCACTGTGTGATCGAACGAGTGTGTGTGTTCTAGTATGTTGTGTGTCTTAAACTCACTAACAAAAAACAAAAAACACCAAGCACCATCCCCCCCCCCCCACACACACACACCAACGTACCCTTAAAGACATATTCGGGTATAAAACACTAACTTTTGTCACCAGAACTGGGGACTTCCAAAAGAGGGAGAAAATGTGATTCAGTTGGTTATGTAATGACCCAGGTGCGTTGCTATGTCAGGGAATAAATCAACTATTCAAATAGGCATACATGAAGCCCCCAGTTATGGTTGAAATAAACATAAGCAAAAAAAAAAAAAAAAAACTTCCTCGCGCCTCATGTACACATTTGCATTATGAGAAGGAGCTGTGGAGCAAGTCCACGCGCATGCGCAGTCTTATTCCCAAGCCGCAACTCATGAATATTCATATAATGAAGCCCCAAAGGTTCAGGGAAAAAAAATTCGCTGCCGGGACAGGCACGTAAAATCCCAACAAAGGCAGCATGTGCTATACACTTTACACACACGTGTAAAACCAATAATGAGTAGCTACACACAGTGCACACACGCTGTCTCTATGCGAAGCCCCAAGATTGCTGTGCGGGGAGCCGTGGGGGTGGAAGGGTCCTAGCATAATGGCAGTGATCAAGCATTCCTGACAGATATTTACACTGAAATTCACCAGAAATCATAGATGGAATACCATATGATCTCTTACAGACATCTTTTGATACAAGGAGAACAAAATGAGACTATATTTAACATGTTTCTTTTCAATTTCCTTTTTGCTACCAATACTGTAAATGAGCTTTAATATTTTGCAAAGTTTGTATGCATGGAATTACACAAGCTTATCTGTAAAGGAAAGAGGGCAGTTTTCAGTCATTAGATTCCCATCAATTACAGATTAACTTTAATTTTGAAACGTGAAAGGCCACACTAGTCTCAAAGTGATAAAGGAGTTCCGTGACCAGCCCCCCCCCCCCCCTTACCACTTTTCTGACTACACGAGTCTAATTTGAGTCTAATTGCAAGTATATAGGAGAACTGTCCCATTTGTTTCTGTCATCATAATTAATGAAATCAATCATGTTTCAAAATTCAATGACTGAGAAGCAAGTATTTTGTTTACTGGAGGACATATAACATCATGTTATCCTTAATTAATATTAGAAAACAGCACGGAAGGCAAAAATGGAAATTATGATCGCCAGAAACAAATGAGAAGAGTTGTCCGACACTATTAAATAATGTCACCACTGTCACATTACAATTTCACCAATTTGATATTCTCAAAGAATTTGTTATCTTAACATTCACAAATTTCTTATAGTTTGTCCATTCATTTTCACATGTTCATGAATCTAATGTGATCTATGAATTTATGAATTCTCAAAGAAATTGTTATCTCAACATTCACAAATTTTTTGATTTATTGATCAGCTTGTTTCATTTATTAAATAATTTAACAAAATAAAGAAGCTTGGTAATGAAACTTTGTTTATTGTTGAGTTTCAAGGCGTCGTATTAATATCTGATGAACCATGCCAGAAATTGTGCAGTCTACATGATTGTACATTACATAATAGATATAGGAAAAGGGCATGCTTCTAACATGTCTAAGATTTCTCATCAACGTTGCTACAGGCATTTTTAAGTACTTCCAGAACAGAAAAAAATAATAGAGAACTAAAATAAAAGAGAGTTATGAGGAAATTAGAATGAAATTGCCAGATAAAGATGGTTTATGGAGGAAACACAATTAATGAGCCGGATATGTGGCAAGAATATATGTGAAAATGAATGTTTTACATACGATTGATTTGGAGTTAATTAATGAATCTGAATGGAAGGAAACTTGAGTTATAGAGAAGTTGAAAGAAAGGGATTGAGAGGAAGGAAGAAGAAAATATGAGTATACATAGGAAAGCGAGAGAGAGGGAGATGAATTATGGATCCACATTGAAAGATGATTTCGGAAAAAAAAAGGTTTGAGTGAGAAAGGGGTAGGGGGCTGAATCATGTATAAACATTTTTTTTTAAATCTGGAACTCCCTTTCCCCTTTTAATTCTTTCCACCCTATATCACCCTATGTCTCCCTACTTCGAATCAATTTCTCTCTTTGTCCCAAGCTGTCTCTCACTCTATTAATCTTATTCTTATTCCAGTCTTTCCTAGCTTTCTCATCCCCCTCTCTTTTGCTTCATTTCTTTCTCCTTCCTTTTAACTCCTCTCATTTTTACTCTGTCTTACTATTCTCACATTCTTTCTATCTCACTCGAGACTCTCCCCCCCCCTTTTTTTGTGGGGGGGGGGGGGTCTTCTTTCCTTCTTTCTTTCAATTGCCGTTCTTCATCCTTTCCAAGTCGGCTCAATGCTACTTTTCTACAATATGAGACCTGTCTGCGTCTTTCCCATTTTCTTCTCTTACACTCAGTCTCTCCCCCCCCCATCTTTCTCTCTCTCTCTCTCCCGCTCTACTTTTCCGTGTCTCAGTTTTACCCTCTTCTTTCTCTCTTTTCATTTCCACCATTCTTTTCACCTCTTCAATTTCTTGCCCACTCTTTCTCATTCCCTTCATCTGACTCTTTATTTTACCCCATCTTCTCATTTCCCCCTTAATAACTCTACAGCCCCCGCCCCTCTCTCTCTTTCATTCTCTCTTAATCCCTTATTCTTTACTCTCCCTCCCCCTTCCCCTTGATCGAAATCCACCCCCCCCCCCCCCCCCCCAGCAGACATGTCGGCATCCTCTTTCTCATAATACCCTCTGATCTTCTAGTTCTCATTAATACCCCGGTCTCTCAGGGCTGGATCTTGTGACTAATATTTAACTGTTTAAAAAAAAGAATAATCTATTTGGTGTAAACGATGCATGTAGGGGAGATCCAGGTGAGTTGAGCCACAAGGAGAGTTGATCCAACCCCTAGAACTACCACTTGCATTCAAGAAAGAAAGTTCAAACGCCCCCTGTTGGTAGTGTGTCACATATCTTTCTTTTCAGTTAAGGCAAAAAAGTTGCATAACAACTCTACAAACATGAGGTGAAGGAAGAACTCAAAATTGCTCCAAAAAGTGGATTTTAGAGTTAGAGGTTCGACCCTTTCTATCATTTACATAGGAACAGTTACTTTTGTCGCATTGTGGGCAACATGTAGCCTATGCATTGTTAATTTATTGAAGATGTTTTGATGGAATTTGATAGAACTGCTTTGAAGGGAGTCAATTCACATATCAAAAAGGCCGACCTGGGGAGAGATGAGCCACTATTCATTAGGAGACGTGATCCATGGCTCAACTCTCCTCTCACACATTTTAATGCCAATGTGTGAGATTACTACTTGAAAAAATTGCTGTATTCAAGCTACTACAGAAACTGCACATCCCTTTTGTCCTGGGCTCTCAAATGGAAATCTCATTAAATGGGAGTTAACTCTTTGCCCTGTGCATTATGAAACCCATGGCTGCTGGATTTTTTCAAAGTGCTATATCTTTTGTACGTGATTTCTGTCGACGATCGTCGACAGAAGCGAGAACCCGGAAGTGACAGTGGTCGACAATAGCGGGCTATGAGTTAACAGAGATAATGACTACATTTGAATGACATGATATTACATGAAACACAATGTCATATCAACCCATATGCGCGAGATGTGCAATCAAGGACACCTATTTAAAATACGTAATTTGTTTATAAAGCGAGCTCGAAAAGTCATGCATCAAAAAATTCTAGGTTAAAAAAAAAATGAAATCTGCTTGTTACGTCCTTCTGGGTCTTAACCTAATCAGTCCTAACCTATCCTATTTTATACTATCCTATCCTATATGTTAACCTATCCTATCCTAGTCCTATCCTATCCAGTTATT
This sequence comes from Heliocidaris tuberculata, assembly GCA_025618425.1. NCBI lineage: Eukaryota > Metazoa > Echinodermata > Echinoidea > Camarodonta > Echinometridae > Heliocidaris > Heliocidaris tuberculata. Next base: position 1,824,459 of record CM046834.1, read on the forward strand.
GCAAACTAGTGCAAGCTCTTATATACCCCTTATATTTTTTTATGCATTCGGTGACAGTTAGTAAATCGGGCCACCCCAAACCATACGCTACTAAAAATTCATGAATATTCATATAAGTGTTTTCCCCAATATTGGGTAAAAATATTTACAAGTTGGGCAAAAGCGAATTTCTAACCAACCATCAGTTACCCAACAAAATTTACCCAACTGGCAAAGGAAATGTGACAAAATTACACAACTACAGGGCAACAAGTACCCAACCCATAGTTACCAAATACTGTTGGTAAATATATGCCCAATATTTAGGTAAAAAGTATTGACCAATATTGGTTACACCACTCGAGTGTCCAGTTGGTTAATAATAGCCCAGAATTGGGAATATTTTTAACCAACCAGCAGTTACCCAACTAAATTTACCCAACATTTTAAGAGTGTAGTCTAACCAACCTGACACATATTTACAATATGTTTACAACTTGTAGTCATACTAAATATGTATTTCTTTACATAAATATTTATATTACACCACAAACCACTGCAAATAGAGTACTTCCCATGAAAAATGACAAATCCATGAAGATTCAAAATTTACAACTCTGATGAATGTGCAAATGTTTGTTTTTTTTTGCGGAAAATATGCTGTTTTGCATGTCATTTCCCCCTTTCGAGGCTTATATTCCACATCAAATCAATAAGCCTAAACCTGACAATATTTACAATATGTTTGCAACTTGTAGCCATACTTAATATGTATTTCTTTGTATAAATATTTATATAGTCATAGTCTGTGCTAGATTATAACCACAAAAATATTATCTCTGTCATCAATCATACTGTTGCAAATAGCAGAACTCTTAATGATCTGTATAATTATGATGATGATGGGGGTGGGCTAGAAATGGAAGAGGTGAAAAGAATGGTGGAAATGAAAAGAGAGAAAGAAGAGGGTAAAACTGAGACACGGAATAGTAGAGCGGGAGAGAGAGAGAGAGAGAGAAAGAGAGAAAGATGTTGGGGGGGGGGGGAGGTGAGACTGAGTGTAGACAGGTCCCATATTGTAGAAAAGTAGCATTGAGCTAACTTGGAAAGAAGAATGGCAACTGAAAGAAAGAAGGAAAGAAGACCTCCCCCCCCCAAAAAAAAAGGGGGGGGGGTGGGGGGAGAGTCTCGAGTGAGACAGAGTAAAAAAGAGAGGAGTTAAAAGGAAGGAGAAAGAAATGAAGCGAGAGAGGGGATGAGTAAGCTATAAAGAATAAGATTAATAGAGTGAGAGACAGCTTGGGACAAAGAGAGAAATTGATTCGAAATAGGGAGACATAGGGTGGTATAGGGTGGAAAGAATGAAAAGGGGAAAGGGAGTTCCAGATTAAAAAAAAAATGTTTATACATGATTCAGCCCCCTACCCCTTTCTCACTTAAACCTTTTTTTTTCGAAATCATCTTTCAATGTTGATCCATAATTCATCTCCCTCTCTCTTTTGCTTTCTTATGTATACTCATATTTTCTTCTTTCTTCCTCTCAATCCCTTTCTTTCAACTTCTCTATAACTGAAGTTTCCTTCCATTCAGATTCAATAATTAACTCCAAATCAATCATATGAAAACATTCATTTTCAGATATATTCTTGGCACATATCCGGACTCATTAATTGTTTTTCTCCATAAAACCATCTTTATCTAGCAATGTCATTCTAATTTCCTTCATAACTCTCCTTTATTTTAGTTCTCTATTATTTTTTCTGCTCTGGAAGTACTTAAAAATGCATGTAGCAATGTTGATGAGAAATCTTAGACATGTTAGAAGCATGCCCTTTTTCTCTATCTATCATGTAATGTACACTCATGAAGATTGCACAATTTCTGGCATGGTTCTTCAGACATTCATACGACGCCTTGAAACTCAACAATAAACAAAGTTTCATTACCAAGCTTCTTTATTTTGTTAAATTATTTAATAAATGAAACAAGCTGATCAATAAATCAAGAAATTTGTGAATGTTGAGATAACAATTTCTTTGAGAATTCATAGATTCATAGATCACATTAGATTCATGAACATGTGAAAATGATGGGACAAACTATAAGAAATTTGTGGATGTTAAGATAACAAATTCTTTGAGAATATCAAATTGGAGAAATTGTAATGTGACAGTGGTGACATTATTTTATAGTGTCGGACAACTCTTCTCATTTGTTTCTGGCGATCATAATTTCCATTTTTGCCTTCCGTGCTGTTTTCTAATATTAATTAAGGATAACATGATGTTATATGTCCTTAAGTAAACACAATACTTGCTTCTCAGTCATTGAATTTTGAAACATGATTGATTTCATTAATTATGACAGAAACAAATGGGATAGTTTTCCTATATACTTGCAATTAGACTCAAATGCATGCAGTGCAAATATAATGATTTTATCTGTAGAGTCAGGAAAGGTGGTAAGGGGGGGGGGGGCTGGTCACAGAGCTCCTTTATCACTTTGAGACTAGTGTGGTCTTTCACGTTTCAAAATTATAGTTAATCTGTAATTGATGGGAATCTAATGACTGAAAACTGCCCTCTTCCCTTTACAGATAAGCTTGTGTAATTCCATAAATACAAACTTTGCAGAATGTTAAGTTTTCAGAAATAAGAAGCATTATATTAACTATAGAGTAAGCAATAAATTCAAATGGATTTTTTTTTTTTTGGGGGGGGGGTATTCTTTTTAACTTACTGGATAATGAAAATAGCAAAGCATATGCAATTTTACTGTTCAGTCTCGCCAATTCTAGAAGAAAAAAAAATCCTCAAATTCATGCCTATGATGATGACCCACTAAGGGCAGCTGCAAAATATAAGAATTTAGATACATGTATTTGCCTTTTTTGGTGTCTGATATCTGTCGTAAGGATGAGTAGCACAGAATAGACTATTCTCCTCATCAGGCGCGCCGGAAGCAATTCTGGATTGGGGGGGGGGGGGGCAAACAACCTAGGGGGCTCACTATTTTGGAGGGGGAGGGGGCTCATGTCAAAAATTTTCGAAGGTGACCAGAGGTGTACGCAGAATTTTTTTTTTTGGGGGGGGGAGGACAAGACGCGTAATTTTTTTTTGTTTTTTTTTTTGGGGGGGGGCGAAAATGCACTTTGCCCCCTCACTTTTTCGTTTGGGGGCGACTGCCCCCCCCCCCCCCCGCTTCCGGCGCCTATGCTCCTCATCATACTTTTATTTTCAATATCCCCCTCATAGTGATATATCTTTGCCTTTTTCTTAATTCTTTACATTCATCTGTGACTGCCAATGTCTGGGAGATTCTTCAGGGTCCTCCCTGTCAGTGCCAATGCCTCATTAATCTGGAGAGAAAATAATGAAAAGGTCTTGCTATACACACATGTATAAATTATTAAAAAGTGTCTATGATTTGAAAGTTGATTTATAATGAATCTGGAAGAAAAAATATAGTCGTATCTTATTGTATAGTGGCGAATGAACAATTATCTGAATTTGCAATAACATCATGAAGCAAACAGTGTATAGATATTATCAGGGAAGACAGGGAAAATGTTACAGAAGAGGGGGGGGGGGCAGTCACAAGAACAGCTCTTGTCCCCTCCGATTTGCCAAATACCACCCCCCCCAAAAAAAAAAAAAATCAAACATATTGAGTGAAGTCTTCTTGACACTACTATGGTTACGACAATCGTATTGTTTTACTATGAAACAAGTTAGTCAAGTTAGTTGTGTATATTCCCAAGAAAGGGCAGTTTTTAAAGCTAATATATCTAATCTCACCCGTAATATAGATGATACATGTGATGGCCTCAAATGTTATGCAGCTACTACACCTTAGAGAAATAAATATGTCCTTAGATCTAGATAAATAAAATAATAAATGGCCAAACACAAAATTATAAATCCAACTTAAGTTGTTAAGCTAACAACATATAAACAGGTCTACCAATTAGAAAGATTTAGATTAGGTCGAGTTAGACTAGACCTAACATATATAGTCTTTTGTTAAAATAGATCCTGTGTAGAAGTTTACCTTTTCTAACATTTCTCTAGAATCTGATTTATTCTGTTGTTGGATGTAACAGTTGAGTTAGAATCTAGATCAAGATTTAAAAATAAGTAGGAATTCAATTCAGGAATGAACACGGGCGTAAACAGGCATAATTATCCATTGTTAGTGGGGGTATGATCTATTCATCATCAGATTTAACAGTTGGTTTACTCAGTCTAGACCAAACGGCAGACTTAACATTACTAGGTCTAGCCATGACCATGGTCTAATGTTAGACTCACCAACTAAAGTTTCTAAACACGGTTAGAATCTAGATCTAGATCTAGATCTAGATCATCTATTCTACCTTTTTACCAGATCTATAGTATTATTGGATCTAGCCTAAGTTAGATAATAGACAGATCAAAGTTGGGTCCAACTGTTGGATCTAACGTTAACTAATAAATACTGACATAGATCTAGATCTCCATGAATAGTTCCAGGAACTCCTCCTGGGCTGGGCATGTGTGGAAATTACAGGGAGGCAAAAGAGGACAAGAAAAAGAGGAAGGAGAAAGAAAGAAAAATAAAATAAAATGTAGATCTAACTCTAAACCGAGTTCGATCTAGATCAAGATCTAAATGACATGTTAGACTCCAGAGTAGACTCTCGAGCCTAGATCCATGAAGAAGAAGAGGAAGAAGCAGAAGAATTGGAAAAAGAAGAAAGGAGGATGAGTCTGAGAAAAAGAAGACGAAAGGAGGAGGATGAGGAGAAAAATAAGAACTCAAGAAGAATAAAATTAAAAAGAAGATGAAGAGGAAGAAAAAGAAAAAGAAGAAGAAGAAGGAGGAGGATCGAGGAGAAGAAGAAAAAGAATTAAGTTCTTCACTTTTCTTACTTTAGTTTTAACAATTACTTTGCAGAGCTAACATTTTGTTAGATCTGAAAATAAATTCTTGTTGCCTACCTCGAACTGGATAGCTGGGGCCTGGGACTGGTCTTGTCTTGACCGAAGGTGAATAGAGTCGCTTTTGACTTTGACACTCCTCGAAGTCTTTTCCTGAAACAGGCTGGTTGTTGCTTATGAATACTGACTAATATTATTTCTCTTTGTCATTTTCTAACTAGTCTATTTTGTTTCGCCCAGACTGTCCAGTTATACGGTAAGAGGAGACATAAATCCTCGACCTTCACTGCTAAGTGGTTCAGCAAGCACAGTCTATACGCGCGCGCACAGTACAGATTTCAGCCTAGCCCGCAAGAGTTGTGAGAGCGAGTTAGTTGTGCGTTGTGTGCGTACAACTTCAGCTGCTTTTTTGTGCGATGAGCTTTTTCCTGGTTTTGGAGATCATCTCAATGCAAGCAAATTGACGATGACGTCATCATTTTGCACCATCCTGATTGGCCAAAAGATTAAAATCGCACGACTCATCGCAAAAGATTCAACATGTCGAATCTCTGAGATTTGGTCTACGATTGTCGTGCGACTGATCGGATCGCTGTCATAAGCTATAGCACACTACACGATCCGATCAACAATCAGTCGGATCGCAGTCGGATCGTACAGTGTGCGCCGGGCTTAACCAACAAAAAGATAAAGTGTCTCAACAGTTAGCACTATCATTTTGGCCGCGGAAAGCCGAGAACACTGTTTTTAATCAATGTTGGTTACAAAGTAACCAACAAGATTAAAAACAATAATTTTAATCAACAATATTTTTAACCCACGCAAGATTAAAAGTTATTTTTAACCAACACTCATTTTATAACCAATGTTGAGCGATTTTTAATCAACAATTTTTTAATCTGTATTTTTTTAATACATGTTTTAACGGTGTAAAAGGATAAACATTTTTGAATTTTGTAGAAATAAAGGTAGTAACATTACATTTTTACAAGAAACTTATAGCACGGAAGAGGTAGAAGAAAAATGGAAATGAGAATGGAATGGTCCAATCTTGTTTAGTCATGGGACAAACCACAGTAAAGGTGTTTTAGTATTGATTTCTCCAAACTTAAATCTGAAATTTGAAAATGTTGTTATAGATGAAAATGGAAGATACATTGTTATGAAACTAGACTTTCAACGATCCAAGCTTCTTTTAGTTAATTGCTACTTTCCCACGAGAGATAAAGAGAAGATGCAAATTGAATTTTTAGAAGAACTGGATAACCATATTTCAAAGCTTTATAGCGCTGGAGATATACTTCTTTTAGGAGGAGATTTTAATATAATAATGGACGGAAAATTGGATTATATGGGACCAAGTAACTTTTCTAGAAATAGATTTAATGATAAATTTGAAGACCTTCTTGATAAATATGGTTTAGAAGATATATGGAGAAAGAGGAATCCAGATAAGAAACAATTTACATTTAGACAAAAGTGGCCCGTTGTCCTAAGTCGGTTAGACGTGACTGGTTTGGCTCGTCTATCTTACAAAATTCTGTTAATTGTTGTGATATTTTGACATCCATTACACCAGATCATTCTGGTGTTCTGCTTCAGTTAAGGAGCTTTGTAGACACGCCCCACTTCGGTAACTCTTTATACTGGAAATTTAATAATAGCTTGTGCGCAGATCAATAATTTGTGAGTGTATTTAGAGATAAAGTAGTCGAATTAAAAAGTGAGTGGATTCCTAAAATAAAAGATAAATTATTGTTGTGGGATTTTCTTTAAAATGAAAATGAGAGAGTTTATTAATAGTTATACAAAGAAAAAATCAAAACTCAGGAAACTTGAAATTGAAAAAGTAGAAGAGGAAATCAGATGCTTAGAAAATCAACTTTTAGCACAACCATCCAGAAATATAATTGATGAAATTGAGGGGGAAAAATCCAATTTGAACAAATTGTATGATTATACTCGACAAAGTTTAAAGATTCGATCAAGGGCCGTTTGGTTTGAGGAAGGAGAACAGAAGACACAATATTTTGAACAGTTACTTAAGTTTAATAAACGGAAAAGTGTGATTGGAGAATTATATGATCAAGATGAACAGGTTATTAAGGATAGGAAGAAAATATTGAAGATGATTGGATCATATTATGAAAACTTGTATTCGTTGAGTAAAACGCTTGTTGATCAAAACTCCTTATTCTTTGATGACATTCCTAAATTATGCAAAGAAAATCCAGATATTTGCGAAGGTAGAGTAACTAGTAATGAATGTTTAAGTGTTTTAAAAGAAATGAAATTTGATAAATTCCCTGGGAATGATGGTTTCACGGTTGAATTCTATTATACTTTTTGGACTTTATTGGGGGGACTCTTGGTTGAAGTTTTAAATGAAGCATATGATAGGGGTATATTAGCAACTTCACAAAAGCAAGGTGTAATTACGTTATTAGAAAAAGAAGGTAAAAATCCATTATATATCCAAAATTATAGACCAATCACGCTTTTAAATGTTGATTATGAAATACTCTCAAAGGTATTAGCAAAAAGATTGAAAGATGTATTAAATGAGACAATTCACAATGATCAAGTAGGTTAGGTCAAAAACAGGAATATAGGAGAAGGTGTGAGATTGATAGACGATATTTTATTTCAAGCCTCTCATGAAAATATTGGATATTTGATCACGATGGATTTCGAAAAGGCTTTTGACTCTATTTCTCATGACTTTTTATTCAAGGTTCTTAAATTATTTGGATTTGGTCAATCATTTTGTTCGTGAGTTCGTGTATTATACACAGATATTACCAGTTGTATTATGAATGGGGGGGGGGGGGGGTATTCCACTGGTTATTTCAACATAAAACAAGGAGTAAGACAGGGGGATCCCTTTTCCCCATATTTGTTTTTGCTTTGTATAGAAACACTTGCTTTGGCAATAAGGAGAGACATTACCATTGAAGGAGTTCAGTTTGGAAAACATGAAATTAAACAAATATTATATGCAGATGATATATCCCTGTTTGTGAAAAATACAAATTCTATAAAACAGCTTCAATATCTTTTTGAAGAATTCGAGAAAGTAAGTGGTCTTAAGGTGAACAAGGGGAAAACGAACTTTTTGTGGATGGGCAAAGATAGTGATAGACCCCAAATTCCCTTGTTCGGAAATTTAGTCCAGCAAATTAAAATTTTAGGTGTTTATTTCTCTATGAATGTGATTATAAAAGAAGATTTGAATTTCAAAGAAATACTTAGTAAAATAAAAAGAATCTTGGGATGGTGGAAACAAAGGGATCTAACACTCATGGGTAAAATACACTTGTTAAGAACATATGCATTATCAAAATTAAATTATGTCTCGTCACTTATAGTGGTTCCGCAGTGGTTGTTTGCTGAGGTGGAAAAAATTACTTTTGAATTTTTGTGGTCAGGTAAAGACCGCATAAAAAGAAGTACAATGTATCAGGACTACTCGCATGGAGGGTTAAGAATGATGAATTTTAAATTGTTTGTAAAGGCACAGCGTTTGATGTGGCTGAAACATTTATTATAGGGAGAAAGGGATGCTGGATGGAAATTGTATTTTGACTTTTGTTTCAGAACAGTTGGTGGGAGATTTCTGTTCTTATGCGACTTCTAAAATACCACAATTTTATTCAGAAATGCTGAAGGCTTGGCAAGATATGAGGAAATATAGATACTCTGAAGGGGAGGTTAATCCGGTTATATTTAATAATCATAATATTTGTATAAGAGGTAAAATGATCTGTGATATCGATCTATTTAATAAAGGCATACGCACTGTAAATCACATTTTTGACAATGGGCATATAAAGCCTGTGGTTTATTTTCAAAATCTTGGGATTAATGCAAATCAATTGCTCCAGATAATTGATAGTGCTCATGCCATACCAATTAGTTGGAAAAATGCTACTCCTTCGGTCAAATTTATGAAAATTGATTTTGTTGACTTTAATATAAACATGAATATTGCTGGGCAGGAAAAAACTTTTCAGGTAGTTAAATCTAGAACTATTTATAACTGTTTTATCAACAATTTACGTCAATCGTATAACTTGACAGTAAAGGATGGTCACAGCAATTTCAACTTTACAAATAAAGAAATATGTACTTTTTTTATCCGAGCAAGGAACATAACTCTCATTAGAAAACAAAGGGAATTTCAATTTATACTTTTACATGGAGCTATATACAAAAGAACATTTGATAAGGTTTGGGTTTGTGAGGGACAATTATTGCTCATTTTGTTATAAGGAGATTGAGTCTTACTTTCATATATTTCTGAACTGTGCGAAAGTGAAACCGTTATGGCAATTTTGTATTGAATATTTTGGCTTGGCTGAATTAAAAGATATGAATTGGGGGGATATATACATGGGATTACCTGGTAATTCAAACAGAAATAAATGTGTAAATTCTTTGGTCATGTTAATTAAATATGCAATTTTCCATTCTAGGGCTCAAGGCCAGGTTCCTTCATCTACGAAAATACAAAAATATATAGCTGATTGTATAGAGGAAGAAAAAATCTAGCAACGAAGGCAGGGAAGTTAATTTACACTTACAGAAATGGGAAGAACTGAAAGTGAATAAGGATGTGAATGTGAGCAGGTATGATGTGTCTAGTGTTGTGTGTCTGTAAATCTTGGTATGTTTGTTGGATGTTAGTAAGTGTGAATGTGATTGTTGAGAGGGGGGGGGGGGGGGGGTAAGTAGTAAAAGGGGTAACAAGGTATACCGATGAAGGGTTTATATGAAAATATGCATTATGTTACTTTTCATGAATGATCATTTTCCCCTTCTGTTGGGTAAATTGTTAAATGCACATCTTATTATTTATGATATGAATATAACATGAAGAATTGTATTTAATTTAATTATACCGTAATTATACATTTTTGTTTACCCCTTTATTCATTTAAAGGAGATCTTTATATGAACTAGGAAAATAACAAAAAAGAAAAGAACATTAACATATTTTGAATGAAAGATCATTTACATTGAATATTATACATTGTCGGACATAGGGAGGGGGTATAGGGCGTACGTTAGTGTTTGTCAATATATTATTTACTTAGTGATTTCATTCCAACATTCTTCCATGCTTGTCTTGTGAATAATTTAACACTATGGTATGAAAACGAAATGAAGATTTGTATTTGTTTGAAATTATTTACATTTATTTTATGTAATGATCTATTTTGAATGAAATCTCTAATAAAATATTTTGAAAAACAAAAAAAAAGTGTTGAAGGAGCATTTTCATTGCCTCATCCATCAATAGCTTACAATATAACATTTTTCAAAAAGTGAAAATCCCATTTTATATTCAGAGCACTGTTTTAAGAAGAGTACTGAAAATATAATTAATGTCATAAAACTATTTCGGGACAGGCTCCCAGACTATTATGGTTGAGTGAGTAAGCGGGTGAAATTAAAAGACTCACCAAAAGTAACAATTTGAACCACTCAACAAATTAGTTCATTGCTCACTCAAGCATAAGATGTTGATGTAATGTGTAAGGGTATACAGAGGACAAAGCTTGTTATTTCAAAAATTGTCTTTTAACCCTTTCAGGACAGGGATTATTTAAGGGCTAAATTGATCACATTTTGTTCTTCAAATTGGCAACAATAATATTTTTCTTTTAGTGCTGCATGGTTCTAATAAGGTATGATGTGTTTTAAAACAATATTCATGGTTTAAAATTCTCTTGAAAAGTTGAAAAATTGCCAATTTTGATGAAAAACAATGATTTTGAACCTCTCAATGTGTTGCCAATTTAAGGATTTTAAAGCTTATTCTTGTTTTAAAAATTCCTGGCATCAAATGCAATATGGTCATGAAATAAAAATACATTAGTGTGTGCAGAAATTTTTGCTCTTTCTACTCATGCATCTGGTATATTTTCTAGAGCTCTGAATCAAAAGTTATTGAGCCAAACCACAAAATGTGGTCAATTGTCTTGAAAGAAAATGGAAAGTTATAAGCCTTTTCATGACTCAGAAAATGGAAAGTTATAAGCCTTATCATGACTCGCAGCTTGGCTGATACCGGCCACAGCCAGTATCAATTCTTTTTTAATCCCCGCATTCACGTTAAGATGGGCGCAACTGGTCGGATTGATAAGCTTCTTTGCGGCATTCAATTCAATTTGAATGTTATGACATTTGAGGTAAAAATGGAAATTTTTACATTTGCAGGCGAAATGTTTTACATTATTTTGTGGTCAAACAGATTTTCACATTTGTGGGCGATTTTTTTTTTTTTTTTTTTTTTTTTTTTACATTTGTGGTTATTTTTACACTTGTGGTTGACATGTTATGACATTTGTGGTTATTTTTTACATTTGCCGGTGCAATGTTTTTACATTTGTGGTTATTTTTACATTTGTGGTAGATTTTTATATTTTTGAGCTCTACACCCCTCCCCCCCCCCCATAGGGTCAGGTACCCCATTTGTAAAACTTAAAACCCCTTCAACCAGGATTTATTGGAAGGTGAAGTTCATTTGAAATCAAGCTGTGTGATTTTCAGAAGCAGAATTTGTGTACATGAAAAAATTATTGCCATTGGGACACTTTTGGCGTACTGCCGCTCCATCAATCCCTCGAAGATAATGATCTACTATACTTCCCCTAAGAATGACTCCTACCTAGTTTGCTTACATTCTACATGAAGCAATAGGTGTTACAGAAGAAGGGAAAATATCATTTGGTGTCACAGGATCTTGGGAGCCAAGATCCTCTTTGCCCTAAGAATGATTCTTACCTAGTTTGGTTAGAACCAAGAGTTGAACTATCAGTAGGCGACCTTTAATGTGATGAAAATGTAAGATTTGCGTATTCATTTGAAAGAGGGTGACATAAAGACATTCCATACCAAGAATGATGCCAACTTTCAAAGAATTTGAACAAATATTTTTGAAATAAAATAAAATCAAAAACTTAACTTCAGGTTAAGTTTTTTGAACACAATTGAACTCAACAGACCTTTGACCTTGAAATTTGTTCCACATTATTTGTGATACTCTACAACCCTTGTGTGCAAGTTTCATGGAAATGGAACACATACTTTTGAAATGAGAGCATTTCCAAAATTTTTGACGCCGCCGTCGGAAAAGCGGCGCCTATGTCTCGCTTTTTGCTTACGCAGCGAGACAAAAATGTGCTCGTGGTTTAAATTAGAATGACACAAAATATAATTTATTGGTTACACGGATAGTCAAAGTGAACAATCGAATTTTGAATTGGAATGGCGATTCACCCAAGTGAACGCACCTAGCTTTAAACTGAATACTTGTTATATGAATTTGAGCGACAAAATTATTAAATCTATTTGTTTATCGAATTTGTGAATATTAAACCCACCTGATACATTTTATCTCCCGTTAGTTTGCCTGTGAATTCTGCTCCATCATATCCCACATCAACTGTCTGTTCCATGGCCGCACTTGCAAAATTTAGTTTGCTTGTCAACCCTCCACCCTAGTCTCTCAGTTTGGTAGCGATGTTATGTCTGTTTTGAACGAATACTATTTTTCCAACTCGAGACGATTTATTTTCTGAAAAGCTGTACGATACGGAGTTGTTTGATATCCGAGCACATAATTCACGCACTGCTAGACAGATGCATGCGCTCTCTCGCTCTCTCCCGTGTAGGCCTACTATGTTGCAGTTTTTGCGCAAAGCATGCAAAGTGACTCACAATCGAGTTGCTCATTCCATGTCATTTAGTATTTTATTGAATGATATATTTGCGACGAACTTTTGAAATAAGATCTTTTCTCGAAAGTTGTTTTCAATTGGAAAATTGGTAGACAGGTGAGTGCTGAATTGAATGGTTTTTCTAATATATTTGAGTTGTAAAAAATTATATTGCAGGGGAAAAATAATCAATATAATGAATTAACGACACGCAACAGAATCATATTAGTAACCGGATTTCTATGTTTGGGGTTGCTCACGTAGAATATTGTGTAAGTACTCGTCGTCTTAACCTAACAAAATGTACCGACAGACCTGCCGGGGGAAAGATTGTTGACTTCAAAGCCAAAAATATACAATTATTACTCTTTTAGCAAAATATAAAACGATGCAACAATAGTTGTAGGCAAACATGCATACCTTAACAAGAATCATTTGAAACGAATATATTCATTCGGACCTTAAAATGAGCGCTTGTAAAAGAAATATTTAGTGTCGGTGAACATGTATAAGTGCATCGTTTTCTGTTAACGTAATTTCATAGGGATAACCTATTCTGAACCCCTATCCAACATCAGGGATGGATGAAGAATTCTATTTTTAAAGCGTGGGGGGAGGGGGGGGGGTCACAATTCAGAAAAAAAGTGAATTGCCACAAAAATGGGTCACCGGGATTTTAAGGTGCCTTTCTGGTAAAGATAATTATGTTAGTCAAGTCTGTTGGCAAAATTTGGGGTACTAAATTTATAAAAGCGCACCTTTTCCCTGTAAGTCAAATGCATCAAAATTATGATTAATTTTTGGATGGATGCCACGAAATCGGTAAATAGCACTCATTTAAGAAATGCTTATTTAAACAATTTTTAATGCAGAAAAACACAAATTCAATCGTATGTCCTAAAATATATCAACCAATATCGTTATTTTGTTATAAGTTCAAATTGGTGATTCATCAAATTTACCTTCATTTTAATCTATGCTAATTTATGCAGATTCAGATTCAGATTCAGATTTATTGACTGTTTTCAGTCATATTAACGTAATACTGTAGTGCAAAACATGAAATTAATACAGTAACAACAATAATAAAAGCAAAGCTTGTATAATACATGTCTAGAAACTTATATAACTCAATCACGATTGGATCGTTCAATAATATTACATTTTATAAAGCATCATTACGAGAAGCGAATTATTGATAAGAGAGAGTTGATAAGTGAGTTGGGGTAGAAGGACAATTGCCTAAACCCACAAGAAAAACCTGAAGTGTGAAAGTAATGCAACGTTTATATTATGTTCGGCGGCCACGGCAGTCACGTTTCAGGCCACCGTAGACAAAACGGTATGGACATGAGACAACGCGGGGGGACGGGATGGGCAAACATGAAAGGCCGTGATTGTTGTGGATGCCGGGCCAGATTATATGCTACGTTTATGCTACGTTTACATTATGGTCCCGGCGGCCACGGCAGCCCCGTTTGCCCGAAACGTTTCTCACGTTCTGATCAAGGTCTGAGTGATTCCGGGGAATACACATGCTTCCCGTGTTGTTGCGTTCATCCCGTTTTACTATGGATACTAGGTTCTCATCCGCACCATCGGACTGCCGTGGCAAATTTTTTGACAGTTTAAAGGGAAATCCAGCCTTAATAGCAAGTTGCTTTGAAAGAAAGAGGAAAAATCAGAGAAGCAGATTGGTGAAAGTTTGAACGAAATCGGACAAGCAATAAGAAAGTTATGAATTTTTGAAAGTTGTAATCACTATACGGGAATTTCAAATTGGCCGAATAGTTTATGTCACTGTGATGTAGCTGTGGACAACTCCCCCATTCGCTCCGACACACAAAATGACTAAAATGTCACTTTTTTCAAAACGTATTTCTCAGTAGGATCTTTTTCTTTCATGAGGACCTATAACAATATGCTATCTCCAATATATTTTGAGTACTGCCCCGAGGGTAAAAGTGCCTCGAAGAAAACCACAAATTAATGATATTTTTGTGTACGACAAATGGGAGAGTTGTCCACAAAAATGTCACAATCGACTCACCAAATTGCCAATTTGAGATTCGCATAGATGTAGTGATCTCATTTTTCAAACATCCATAACTTTCTTAGTCCTTGCCCGATTTCTTTCAAACTTTCGCCATCCTGTTTTTCTTATTATTCTACTTTCACACAAATCATCTTATTACTAAGGTAGGATTGCCCTTTAAAAACTGGCACGGCATTCACGGCAATCACGGCCTTTCACTTCTGCCCATCCCGCCCCCCCCCCCCCGCGTTGTCTCATCATCCATCCCGTTTTGTCTACGGTAGCCTGAAACGTGACTGCCGTGGCCGCCGGGAACAAAAATGTAAACGTAGCATAAAGTGAAAGTGCAAGACGGTGTAGAAACAAAAGAGAATGAAAAGAAGGAGGATGGAGAAGGAGGGGAGTGAAAGAAAGTGAGTTTATATCTGTGTGAGAAGGGAGAGAGAGGGCAGGAAAAAGGAGGGGTGAAAAGGGAGTAAGACAGAGAGGAGAGAAGTAGATGGAGAGAGAGAGAGGGGGGGGGGGAAGTGGGTCCTGCTCACTCACTTTGAATTCAATTTCAATTTGCTTGTGAAACAGTTTAGACCTTTGTAGTTGATTATATCTCTGCTAAGTGAGTTCCAGTATTTTGGGCCGTAGAAAAAGACGGTTTTGTGTGCAAAAAGTGTGCGGGTGCGGGGAAGGTGGAAAACGGTTTGATTGTCTTGTTGGGTATTTATGTATATGGAACTGTTTCTTGTGAACATGTTAATGAAATCGTGTGGCAGTTCGTTTTTATTTAATTTATACATGAACTGTTTGAAAAAGAAATAAATCTGGAAACTTTAGAGTTTTTTATTCGTAAAATAAAGGATCGCTATGTGAACGCATAGAACACATTTTTTTTCAATGGTATATCAAGAAATGAATAATACATATGCAAGGAATATAGGTGAGTTCGGTAAGTTGAAATGAAATAACTATGTTAATTTCAGTTATCTTATAATATGTATTGATTATATTGATAGTTTATTAAAATGTATACATAAAACACATTTTCAATGAAGCAATAAACGCCAAGTATATATATATGAATATATATATATATATATATATATATATATATATATATATATGTATATATATATATATATATATATATATATATATATATATATATATATATATATATATATATATATATATATATGTATATATATATATATATATATATATATATATTAATTTCATATCATATAAAACAGTAATTCATTTGCTTTCCAGTGGTCACTCGTTTAGGTTTCCAGGGTCACGCATCAATGAATACCACTGTCTTGAAAATTTTGTGCAAAATTCTAGTTGGTCCACTTTCTTGTAAAACAAAATAGGCATGGTTTGGGTTGAATGGATTTGTTAACTAGCTTGGTTGCTCTTCATCGCCATACATTAGTAATATAGAAATTTAATCTCATAATGGTTAATTTTACGCCCTAACAAAGATTCTGATGAACTTCACAAAGCATGGAACGCTTTTTTTAGTATTAGATTTTGACCAAGAAGAAGCGAGATCTTCAGAGAGCACAGAGAACATGTTCATTTGTCTTAAGTGCTGCAGGCATCTTCCGCTGATTTTCAACAAAAAGCTGACATTTTTGAAAATCAGCAAAGTCAAATCTTCAAGCACATGTATGAGTTTTAGAATTTCTTTCTTTATGCTCTTTGTCTTTGATTCACAATTCTTTGTGATATTGCAATCCTTCTGGTTCGCACTGGTTCTTTGGCATGCAACCTTGTTAAAATTCACAGAGACTGTCTTCTTTGAAAAACGATTCCTATCTGAAAAGGTTTTACAGAGCAAAAATTTTGAATCAGAGGAGAATAACATCTCATTAACACAAATTTGAAAAAGAAAATCATCCACAATGAGAATTGGAGCACCCAGGCCATTTCACAAAAGGCATCTCTTTAACATCATTCCTATTGTGTTTTACAAGAAAGTGATCCAACTAGATTTTTGCACACTGAAATTTTGAAGACAATGGTGTTCAGTGATGCCTGGACTCTGGAAAACTAAACATGTTCCCGTTGGAAAGAATATGAATTACTCTTTCATATGGTTTGAATTTCATTGTCGGCATACACTGTACGGGAATTTTTCAAAGTTGGTTTCCTTTTTTTTTTTTTTTTTTTTTTTTGAAACGCCCAGTATATATTAATTATATTAATTATATTAATTATATTAATTAATTCTATATACCAAAGAAAATGTATTCATTAATTTGAAAACGACGACAGAATTGTACATGAATATAATTTTTCCACTCCCCCCCCCCCCTCCACTTCAAAAAGCAGGGGGATGCATCCCCCACCCCGCTATCTGTGCCCCTGGTGCCAAGTAATTTTAGACTGGTGAATTGGAATTATATGACTTTTCCTTTTTTTAAAAAAAAATCTTAATCCGATACCATGGTAACGGACTTGGTTTAGTTTCAGTTTCAGTTTATTGTTTCATATTTCACATTTACAATGTGTTTTTACAGTATACATGTAAATGGGTACAAACAATTATTGGTACAAACGAGATAAATGGTATGAACAAACGAGATAAATTTTCAGAGAAAATAAAAGAAGGTGAGTACCTCATATCTATGCGTTTGCATGCAAT
Source organism: Heliocidaris tuberculata (assembly GCA_025618425.1). Taxonomy (NCBI): domain Eukaryota; kingdom Metazoa; phylum Echinodermata; class Echinoidea; order Camarodonta; family Echinometridae; genus Heliocidaris; species Heliocidaris tuberculata. The sequence continues at coordinate 1,841,760 of CM046834.1, forward strand.
ATTAATTGAGCAGACTGGGTTAGAATAATAATGAAATATTGAGGAGCCTAAGGAGGAAGCTACGCTTGTGAGTTATAGGCTCCAAAGAGTATTAAGATTTGTAATAGTCTTTGAAAATAGTAGGAACGAGTAATGCATGCAATATGAGTATACAAATTTATTATAAATAAAATTATTGTGTTACAGTAATCAAAATCGAAGAAAGAGTATTGGATGGCTTTGTCACTTTCATTACAGCAATAATATAACAATTCACATTTTTAGGGTAAATAAACATTTTTAGGATAAATAAACATTTCCTGTACGCCGTGGCAATTTCTGAAGCATATATTCCGAAGTGCTGACATGATTTTTTTTTATTCTCAATTTTTACCGATGGCTTAACGCAACGCACTACATAAGAAAAGACATATAAAACAGTAACCACGTATGCACCAACGTAACGGGATTATGATGTCATAATTTCGGCATAAATAAATAGAACATTTTATCAATATGCAAAAGAAGAAGAAAAAAAAAGAGAGAAAAAAAAACCATCTCCCAGGAGTCCCAGCACCCAGCGACGGGCCACCACACCCGCCCGTAACGAGCTATATTGCACCCCAGAAGTCAGAACAATGGCTACTGAGGCGCAACAGCTCGCTGCAGGCGAGTGAATTGGCCCGTCCCCTGCCACTCGGAGAAAAGACATACAATCATAATAAACTGCATAGGTGTGGTATACGAAAATGGAAATGGCCTATTGAAAAGATTCTTTTGACAGCACTACATGTCGGCTTCTGCCTGTATGGCATAACCATTTAGAAGAAGAAGTTTTAATTTCCGTTTAAATATAAACAATGAGGTGGCTTCAGTAATTTCACTTGGGAGTTCATTCCAATACTTTGGACCTGAAAATGTAACGGTTTTCTTTGGTGGCCGCACCCACGACCACCTTTATGTCAAACAAGCAGATTCCGATAGCTGAGGGTCCTAGCTAACAGAAAAACATCATTTGAAATTGTGCCCAGGGGGGGGGGGGGGGGGGGGAGAGGACCTTTCCGGTATCTGGCCCATAGACTATTAAGGTATGCCACTTCAGTTTCAATAAGGGGAGGGACTATGGGGAAGGGACTGGCCGGTTGTCCCCATCCATAAATGCGCAAGGTCTTTGCTATATTTGGAGCCTATAACTCACAAGCATAGCTTCCTCCTTAGCCTCCTCAATATTTCATTATTATTCTAGCCCAGTCTGTTCAATTAATATTGCATGCAAACGCATAGATATGAGGTACTCACCTTCTTTTATTTTCTCTGACAATATATCTCTTGTTTGTTCGTACCATTTATCTCGTTTGTACCAATTGTTTGTACCCATTTACATGTATACTGTAAAAAACACATTGTAAATGTGAAATATGAAACAATAAACTGAAACTGAAACTGAAATATACATCTTTGGCTTCTTTTTTTAACAGCTTTGAAAGTTAGTGTCAAGCTATTTGCAAACTGTACAAGGAAGGCCTTTTCTTTAAAAATGTATTCAGAAAATCGCAGCAATAATTTATATAATTTTTTATCCAATTAATACTAAAAAAATGTTATTTTATAGCTTAAAATTAAAACAATACGTCAATATCCTTGAGACACTTGAAAATACCCACAGAATCATGATAAAATCATTAAGATAAAAAAGGGATTCTGGGACAACTACTTGGGGGTTATTGGACTGTGTATTGATCGTGCAATTTAAGTCACAAGTTACTGTACTAAAACAGGCTGTTCAGTGCAATTATTATAAATGCCAAAATGATAAAACATCTGAGTGTATAGCATTACATTTCCTTTCCATATCATACACATAATAAAAATCACTTAAAGATATATACTTACATGTTAGTATACAGGCCACGCTCCACTACAGTTGAAATACCCTTTTTTCGATAGCCTCTATTTATGAAAATCATATTGTAATTATTTGCGATGAAATGTTGAACTAGATTATCTCACCTCACGTTAAAATTGTTTTAAATAGCGAAACTTGTAGACAGTTGAATGTCGAATTCAATGGTTTTCTATTATATTTTGATTTGCAAAAAAGACAATTATATATATATATATATATATATATATATATATATATATATATATATTTATATTTAAAACAATAATCAAGATAATGAATTAATGACACGCAACAGAATCTTATCAGTAACCGGAATTTCTATGTTTGGGGTTGCTCACGTAGAATTTTGTGTATGTATACTCGTCGTCTTAACCTAACAAAATGTACCGACAGACCTGCCGGGGAAAAGACCGTTGACTTGGGATAATTATACTCCAGCGCGTCCTAAGCTTTTTGCAGCGACTCATTTTGCAGCATGTATTCGCTTGATTATTTTCAAAGAACGTAAAAGAGGTTTTTCACAGCTTTGCCGAGTGGGAAAAGATGAACATAATTTCAAATGCCTTCCAAATAATACACTACTTCACAAATATATTCAAAAAATCTATTGACACTTCTACCCCAACGACGACCATTGCATCCATCGGTTTGGGAGTAATTCAATTTTATGGTAGTTACATGCAGTTTTTGCTATGTTAGAATGACTTTGTGAATGGATCTATTTTGACCCTTACTGTACTGGGCTATTTCAAGCACCTCTCTGACTGGGGGGGGGGGGGGGGGTGTGCCTCGGAGGCCCCTCCCCCCTCTGATCTCGGCCGCGACATTACCGATCGCCGCAAAATTTTGCACGGACCTTGAAAATCGCGTAAAGAACACAAATCCATTGTTATTTTTATGTAAATCTTTATTTTTTCATTTAAAATTATAATTTATGCAAATTTATGCATAACTCTACATTTCCATTGATAATCAAGTAAAGAAAGGCCTTGGAGATAACATTTTAATGCAAGAAGTTCTTTCTAAACCTTAAAAACATTACTACATTAAAAAAAATTTAAGCTGATTTCAGTGCTTATGTATTCTATTGTTTTACGAATTGCTTATGTATTTCTTTGTTTTTCAACTTTAACTTTTTTATTGTTTTGTTAAGTCTGCTGTTTCAGAGCGTTATCTGTAGCAATATTCAGTTAGAATAAAACATTGCAGCTTAGAAAAGAAATTATAGGAGGAGAAACATGAAGAAAAGCAGTTTCCCATTCATTTAATTTGCACAGCAAAATTTTCGGGGGGGGGGCTTCCAGGCCCCCCCCCCCCAGTATACAGTAAGGGTTAAGAGTTAATAAGACATGCTCACTATGGCCAATCTCAGTTAAGTTATCCTAGATACTTCTCCACATGATTATTTCCATTGAAGTAACATCTTTGGGCATATAGGCAAAAGTTCACTTTTTTACCCATGAATTCGTCACAAAGCATGCTATTTGATTCTGTGTGGGATATTTCATTTAGTGGCAAGAGTGTAATTCGAATTAAGACGTGTCTGAAGAATTAACGACGTGTTGTAATTCGAATTGCGACGTGTCTGAAATATTTAAGACGTGTTGCAATTAAATAGACATACGTCGCAATCCGAATTACAACGTGTGGGTTGGTTGCGTTTTTGACGGGTTCCTGCATGCTTCCATAGGCCACGGGGCACAACAAGACTACAGAACGTGCTCACAACCATGTCAATCAAAGTGAGCCTCATGACAAATATCTATTCCCCCTTTTGGCCCCATTTTTTGAAACCACAGCACTGATCATTACAATTTCTTGCATCAAACCTTCAAGAAGTCATCTCATTTATTACTGATTTTGTCTGGAAAATCTTTTATGTAGTGGGTAGTGGTAATACAATATAATGCGCCAAGTCATATTTGTTTGGCCTTTTATTGGCCTTTCATTCAAGCTAAGCATTGATCTTCACAATACCTTGGCTCAAAGGTTACCATCTAAAGTAAAGCCCCCCCCCCCCCTTTTGCCCGCGAATATGTATTAAGAGAAAAGCACGGAAATACATCAGGGTGCCGTTGCATAAAACTTGCTATTATAGTAACTTTGCTATTTCATGGAATACTGGATTTTGATTGGCTCTTGAGCAACGTTACCATGGTAGTTACCATTGATGGCAAAGTTACTATAATAGTAAATCTTTATGCAATGGCACCCAGGACTAATACATCTGAATACTAATTGCTCGGTGGCACATGTTCCTTGTTGTAACGAAAAAGAGATGAAAATGGATAAAATGCAGTTGACGGCCGTACCTTTAATATTTATATTTTCTAATTCTATATAACCAAGTCAGAAACTGAATTAGATTTTAACCTGCTGTTTGTTTATACCCAAATTAACGACCGGCTGCTGTTAGATTGGTGGGCTCATTTATTAAAACTTAATTACCATAAAACGGCAACATCTGCTTTTGTCATTTTTGTGACCAAATCACTTTAGACATTGATTTGATCGAGGAAATGAGATTATTCAAAAGTTTGCATTATATTATTTTTTTTTCCGTTTTATTTATTCAGAGTTGCACCATCTATTTATACACGTATATCTCTGCCTTCTCGAGTACCACAAAGATAGATTACGGTTGTAATCATGGTTAGTGGCGGATTTACATAGGGGGAAATCCAGCCCGTGCCCCCTCCCCCCTTTGAAACCCAACCGGCATACCTTAAGTACACAATGAAAAAAAATTGCCCCCTTAATTGTGTACTTTTCCGGCTCTGTGCCCCCTCTTTTACAAAATCCTGGATCCGCCCCTGATCATGGTGATAGCACTCATACCAAACTACAGATACATTTACAAAATAATCTAGGGTTTTCATCGTATTTTATCATTCGATCTCATCAATCATTTAGAAATTTAACCTCAGTGACTCAGTATCCCAGATGTAAAAGTAGATTTTTATCAGATTTTTTTCATGTGTGTGTGTAATTTATTCATCAAACCCTTTTCGATTTTTCTCCCCTGAATAGCACGCATTGGTTACTTTAACATACTGAGTTCATAGGCAAAAATACTTTTTAGGAACTACGAACAACACAAGATCTACATGTAGATTGTAAAATGAACCCCATGAATCTTGGGAACAGCCGTCTTATACATGTATAGAGTAGATTTTTTTTTTTTTTTTTTTTTTTAATTTTTTTTTGGTAGAAATTAGTATGGGTTGATCGTAAGTCCTCCAATCAATCACAAAGTTACAATCGCCTATCGGTAGTCAGGCTCACATGAAGGGAGCTTAACCTTAAGTTTCGCTTGTAGTTTCAAAACTTTAAGTTATCTTGAAGTTATCTTGTAGTTTCAGAACAGACTCGTAGTTTCGAAAATTTAAGTTTACTTGTAGTTCCAGAACCACCAGCGAGCTTGTGGTTAACGCCGAAACCATGAGCAGCGGGGGTCCTCCTTGTAGTTACGGACCGAGTGGACAGAATAAACTTTAAGTTTAGCAATCTCGTTGTTAACGATGACCCCTCTGCTCATGTTAAATGACTAACGCTCAACTTGTAGTCTCAGATCAATAAGCGTCGTTGTTTCAGGCCCGTGTGAACCCTCGTCGTTGTTAGTGAGCTGTTGTTTCGTTAACTTAAAGTTTCGCTAACTTAAAGTTTTGAAACTACAAGTCCAGTATGAACGTGGCTAACGATATCAGTCTCAAGTTAAGTTGTGATTGATTTGGACCAATCGCAAATCTTCATAAAATTGAGCTTAGGCCCCCTTCTTACAAATAGTTGCGACTGATCAGAATTAATCGAAAATTTAGAGTTTCTTATCTCTTATGTGCAGAGCTGCGATTGATATCAACACTCAATCACGAATATTCATGAGACAGGGCCCTGAACTATACCATGACGCACTTTGAAAGCTGGGTTTATGGGCATACGGTTTAGTCTTAACCCATAACATGAAGCCCACATATTCTTGGAAGCGACCAATAAAAACCTGGTTTAAAGGTATCGTACAGTAGTGGGAAAGGTGGCGCTTTGGATATTTAACTACTTTGTCAGCTGGAATGGAAATGACTACATATACTGTTGTGAAATGGCTAAAATATCCCCCAAAATAAACATCGAATTACAAGCGCGGTACCGCGTTGACAGTTCACACACGTGTAAACAGTGTGTGCGAACCGCTGTGCGCCGTTGAGCCGGGAGCGTCGGGGTAGGTGGTCCTTAGCGAGGGTATAAGGTAACCGTTGATATTCGATCATTTGAATTATTTTACTGAAAATCACCGGAAATCATGAATAGAATACCGGATTATCTCACTCATGTATCTTTTTATGCAAGCCGAACAATATGAGACTGTTTTTGAGCAGTTTCATGCCAACTTTCATTTTGCTACCACTACTGTTTATTACCTTTAACTTTGTTCACTGATTAATGGAATGCCATGTGGCAGCCCCTAAGTTCCGTATAACTACTGCAGTTATGTAAGAAAACATATAAATTTTTATTGAATCATGAATTGAAAGTAAAAAATAATTTCATACTGACAAGTTTTTGTATTTTCATTTAGCTGTTTAGTGACACGGAATTATGGTGATTTGTGCAAAATGAAGAGACTGGTTAGAATGGCAAGAGTAACCCCAGTGTTCAGTGTCAGAACACTGATGTTGTTCTAACATTTTGCTCATTACATATTGTTTAAATTCCGCTTTCTATTCATTTCTGCGTTTTACGCTGTTGAGTTCAAGATGAAAAGCCTCAGTCTGTCTGTATTAAAGGATAGGAAGGAACTGTTGGCACTTTAGCTGGAGTCATTACTGATACTTGTATAAACGCAATTTATACCATGTCGATTTGACAAAGACATAGGCCCGTATTCTCGAAAGGCGCCTAACTTAAGCCCCCGCCTAAGTGTGTAGATTTAGGCCACTGAATTATGGAGAGCCAAATGTCACCCTCTTTTAATCCTACAAAATCACCATAGTTCTGGACTAAATACAAATACAAAAACTGACACGATAGAATTGATTTCTGATGCTCATTTTATGCCAGAAATAATTTTGTTTCTTTATTTTGTTACATAAATATGGTAATTTATACAGGACTTAGGGGTTGACGAATGGCCTTCCGTAAATCAGTTGCCTAAGTTAAGCCAGGCTTAACTTACGCCACTTTCGAGAATACGGGCCAAAGGTAATAATATTGTGAAAATAGGGTTTGCTCTCCAGAAAGTTGTCACACAGCCTTATAAACATGGATAATATAAAACCAACTACGTACTTCATCTTTACAATTGCTTTCGTGAATATCCAGATATTAACTACTTGTAAAGGAAGCTAATACATTAATTCGATAAAATATTTTTAAAAGTTAAACACCTTTATTTGAGGAAAAATCATATTCACGATGCAAACTAGGCTATTTCTTGCATTATCCTTCCAAAGTATCAATTGTCAGTTGTTATTAACATGTTAGTCATTATTTTTATTTGAATAATGCTTTCCTCATTTATACAGGACATCTGGAACCTAACACCATGACTACTGGAACAAAGACTGTAATTTCTTGGTTATGCGGAGAAGAAAACTCGTCGACTGTAAACAATGTTTCATCCTTTCTACACCCGCCGGAAAGTTTGGCCTCCAATACCTGTACAATAGACCTCATGCTACTAATCACACACGTGGTATTTTGCATAATTTTTTTGCTGGTTTTTATCCTCATGTCGCTAAGTAACATCCCACGTACTACTGATCAAGTCTACCTCATCCGATATCCTGGTCACGTGATCCGTTGGTTGCTGTATATGCTGTATATGCTTCTCTGCCTCGGCATGATTGGCGAAGGCATCTTATCTTCAAATCTCCATCACTTTGATAGTCCACCTAGACTGTACGTAGTACCACTAGCTGCGTCCCTGGCCACCATGTTTGTAATGGTATATTATCATTACATGGAGTACTGGGACCGTCCTGCAATGTGGCCTGTACACTTCATGTACTGGGTGTGCGTTCTTCTTGTAGAGTGCATCAAAGCTGCTGCACTTCAATATGATGATATTACGCCACATCACATGAGATGGGTCTTCAATAAGTTAGTAATAGCTGTAGGTGGACCGATGTGTTTGTTGGACATTTACTACCTAATAAATAAGGTAATACACCAAACACAGCGAGACATGAATGTCAGAATGATATTACGCAGACATATACAGTATTTAAGTCTGAAATGTAGGCCAACATATTGCCCTTCACTTATGCCTTAATATACGTTAAATGATCAGAGAATACTGGCTCAAAATAATCAATACTGTGCTCTTGATTCCTCGCAAAACCCGACAAATGTACCCGAATAATGTTATTTCTCTCTAGAACAAGTGAATGAGTAAATTACGCAATGCGTAATAAATGTCCCCGCCGGAAGTGCAGATCTGTGGAAATTAACTAGCCTGAACCTTAAAACTTCAGTGAAAAACTTTAGTGAATAAAATAATAATGTTACTGCATGCAAAAGAAGAGAATACCAACAATGCATGTATACAACTGAAATATAAAACATGAAAACATTATGAACCTTCAGCCATTTTGAATAAATTTGCATAAATTTGCATGAATAATGGATTTCAAAATTCTGTGTAGAAGTTTGGAAGCCCCCACCCAGCCCTATCAGATAAAACAATCGGAATCAAAATCCGATGTGAAATAGAGGAGAAGTAGCATTTTTCGTCAATTTTGAATAAATTTGCATAAATTCGCATAATTAATGAATTTCAAAATTCTGTGTAGAAGTTTGGAAGCCCCCACCCAGCCCTATCAGATAAAACAATCGGAATAAAAATCCGATGTGAAATAGAGGAGAAGTAGCATTTTTCGTCACTTTTGAATAAATTTGCATGAATTTGCATAATTAATGAATTTCACGATTCTGTCTAGAAGTTTGGAAGCCCTCACTAAGCCCTATCAGATAAAACAATCAGAATCAAAATCGGCAAAGAAATGACGGAGAAGTAGCATTTTCTAACATTTGAGCACACACGGACAGACGGACTTTTTTTTTTTTTTTTTTTTTTGCCCCCCCAACATTTTCTTTTCCCCCCCATTCCCCCCCCCCCCCCCCCCCCACTTTAAAAATCCTGGTGCCGCCACTGAAACCAGTAGAAAATGGACCGGTGTAGAAACCAGTATAATGGTTTATCTGTAATGCAGTTTCTAACTTTCTATACGGGCGCACGGACGGACGGACGGACACACACACACACACACACACACACACACACGAACGGAGCCCGTTTCATAGTCCCCTCGCGAACTTCGTTCGGCGGGGACAAAAATAATTCTTGAAAATCGTTCTAAAATTGCCAGAGGTCGAGGGTGGTGGCGGAAATACCTTCGTCCCCACCCATCAGGATCACCGTCCCTAATACTTTTTGAAAAATTAAGCATCCTTAATATTTGAATTTTATGCAATTATCCGACTTTTATTGATTGTATTCGTTTTATAAATAATGAAACATATTGAAATTATATCAATTTATATATTTAAAAATACAAGAAGCTCTTTAAAATAGGATGCTAAATGACATCTTTTATTTACGAATGCTAATCAGAGATTCAGCCTCACACCATCTCCCGATGAGCGTCCTCCAGACTTGAGCATGAAGTTTCTAGACGACCACTGTAGTTTGCCAGCATCGCTGCTCTATTCATGGATGGATGAACTCTTTAATAAAGGCATGAAGCTGGCAGAGGAGGAGGATGATATGGGGAGTCTACCCAACAAGCATTCTGCAAAGTGCTCTGTCAAACGATTCGTAAACATTCTCAACCAAGAACAGGTACCTGTAGAGTCTTTAAAGTCCAGTAGTTTGATGGCCACGGTAAAAGAGATTATAAGGGTTATAGCCTAGAGAATGACTAAAATTCTTTCAAAGGAAAGGAAGATTCACCAGATGGAAAGTATACACGTAAATGATTATCCATTATTAAATGAACATAATTTCCAATCCTGAAATAAGTGGAATCAGTCAGTTTGCACGTAATATAACTGAGACAAATTTTATCTGAATTATTCGCAATATTTTAAGTCTTTGAAGTGTTTTGAGTGGTAATTCATACATTGTATTGAACAAATACAACGCGATATTCTAAATGCAACAAACAATAATATTTATTGTGTTTTAATTCAAACCCCAAAGGAGAAGGCTAATGAGAGATGTTGTGAGACAAATTTCTATCGAGTGCTCTTCAGATTTCTCTATCAAGGAATATTCATTTCTGGAATTCTCAAATTTCTTGGAGATTCGTCAGGCTTTGCCACTCCTTATTTCATCGCTGGAATTATCAAATATGCAGCGTTACAAACCAACGATACAGAGGAGCCTGGCAGAACAAAACATGTACGAATTAACTATTAGTTGCTCAATTTTGTTAATCATTCTCCTCACGAAATATCCAACCTTTATATCATTAGGATAATTCTGATGCCAACAACGTTTTTTAATTTGTAATTCAGCATTAACTTAATTGTATTCTATGCACTTATTTTATTTCCATGCTTAATTAACAATTTCTTTATTTCATCTTATCTTATAGAAACATCTTCCTCCAGCCTCTTTTCATCTTGTTTCGATTTCTGCCTTTAAACTAAAGTTCAATTCATGTAATATTCATGTCAAATGAATTTCTGATTTTATACTTCAAAATAGTAAAGTTGACTTATTAATTGATTTCACAATTTACAACTGTATCAGTTGGTATCAGTCCTTTTAATGGATCGAATTGTAATAACGAGTTTTCAGCTTCCATATTTTATCCTATTAAAGTATATACTTTCTTTCAAACATTTCTCGTGCTTTGAATGTTTTTATTCTTGACGAATAAAAATCGAATTAAATTATGTAGGTATTTATGTTATAAATTCACAGATGACGGAGACGTATATCAGAGTGGGGGATTTCTGTTCCAATGGATATGTCCTTGTGATTGCACTCTTTGTCCAGTTAGTATTTCAGAAGATTTGTACTCAGCGAAGTTATCACTATATCATCCTAGAGGCCGCAAAAGTCAGGGCTGCTATTCAGGTACAGTAAACACATGACTTACGACTTCAGTTCCCAAATAAGAAACTGCATTAGGTTTGGGTTTGTTTTCCCCTGCGTATCATTTACTTTAATATGGATTATAAAGTGGTTTTTATAATCTGTTTTATGTGGGAATACACACACACACACACACACACACACACACCCCTCCCCCATATATATATATAAACACACACAAAAAGTAACTCCCCCCTTAATCGAAATGGCGTAACTTTTTAACGAAAAGATTTTGAGCAAAATAACTTGGCAGGAGTGTTTCTACACTTATTGACTAACTTTTCTGTGAAAATGAGATTGATCCATTGACTCATGCATGAGTGAGCAAACATTACAGGCAAAATTGTCACTTTTCAAAAGTCACAAGGGTCATTTTGGGGATTCTGTGAAATGAGATTTTAGTGAATTCTGTTTCTGGTGTATATTTATGTGTTGCTCTTGTTTATCATCCATCGCTTGACCCCCTCACACGTATCCTGACACTTTTCTCATTATTATGGTTGGGTGAGCACAATTTAAAAAAAAATTCAACCCTCCTGAATTTGAAATTGCAAAATCCATTCAGCTTATTGAAAAAAAATAACTCCAGATATTTTTACCAAAATGTATCATTACATATCATGTGAACGTAAGAGGTGGTCATCGTGTCATGGTTGAGTGAGCACACTTTAAAAATCGCGCAAGAAACGCTAAAATGTATTGTTAATACAGCATAAAAAATGACCCTTGAGACTTTTGAAAAGTGCATTTTTGCCTTTAATGTTTGCCCACTTATGCATGACACGATGGATAATTGTAAGGAAATAACATATACAACAGCTTTGGCAAGTCTCGTGGAAACAATAATTGTGAGAAATGAAAATGAGAGAATAATGGTTGCGTAGCTTAAATCAAAATTCCCCAGAGCTGTCCTCCCTCAAAACTCACCTGCCCCCGACAAAGGAATTAATTAATAAGGTTGAAGATTTGTCAATCTGTCGGTCAATTGAATCTGGTGTCGCCGAAATCACTGGCCCGTCTCCGTGGTCTAGTGGTTAAGGCATTGACGTTCTAAGCCAACGACCCGGGTTCGATTCCCGGCGGAGACATTTTTTCAACCTTTGCAAAAATTTCAAAAATGGAGGACAGCTCTGGGGAATTTTGATTTAAGCTACGCAACCATTATTCTCGCATTTTCATTTCTCACAATTATAATTATTTCCATGAGAGTTGCCAAAGCTGTTGTATATGTTATTTCCTTACACTTGTTTACAATAATATTATTCTAATGTATACATGTATCTCAAAGCATTCGCTTGGATCCAGCTGAGGCATGCGGCTTGTCTTTGTTCAAAACTCACCTGCCCCCGACAAAGGAATAAATTAATAAGGTTGAGGATTTGTGAAACGGTCTACACAGATGGCTCCTCATGGAAATAGTGTTCACTTTTTTTTCAACATGGATTCGTATATAAAATTTAATGCTGAAAACGATGGCATCGACTGATTTTTGATAAAAAGTGCCCAAAGTGCCCAAATTTTATGTTTTAGTGGCCCGCCATTGTTTTAATGCATTTCAGAGCCAACCTTTGGGCTAGAAACGTTCGTTTGGTGTGAAAACCCACTATAAACAGTAAAATGAAATATGGTAATGGTCAAGACCCACCAAAGACCTCAGGAGCCCTGCATTTGTTCCAAAAGGGCCCAAAGGACCAGCTACTCACTAGAGTCGAAAAGAATGCTTTAGATGCTTTTCTCGAAGTAATAGAAACTCAGTAAAAAGGCTATTTTGATATCAAAATACAATGATACATTGTGGGTATGATAATATAGGTTGGCCAAATATGTGTCAGGTGCCCAAATTATGATTTTAGAGGGCCAAATGTAACATAAGTGATTATAGAGCATTAAACTATAGTGGCATGACATATTATCTTTCTAAAGATATTTGAAAATGTGTTCTACAAATAGTATTTATCAAAACAATCAAGATTACATCATTTTGGAGGCACCTGAAAGGACATGGGATCCTGAATCTATTAATTACGGCCCAAGTGAAAATGCATGAAAGATCATATTTATCACCGACTTAGTACATACTATCGAAACATATGCTACGTGATGTGCCGATATTATGGGTGATAGTCATGTATAATAGATATACACGGCGGGCACCTACAGCTTCCATCAAAAAGGTTTCAGGCCCATATTCGTAAATAAGGGTCTATCGATCAAAGGGCCCATAGTCCTCCTAAATGATGCAGGGATCTTTAACAATATTGTTCTTTAAACTGATCTCAGTAAAAAAAAAAAATGTACAAACAACCATAGTTCGAAATTTCAGCATTCCACGACAAACTTTGAGTGCTAAAATCAAAGTTCTAAAAAAGTTCTAAGACAGGATTTGTAAAACAGTCCCATACGTAGCTTTTTGTGTACTCCCACTCCCATAAAGATAAAAAAAGGCAATTAATTATGTTCAGTGGAAGTTGTTTACAGCTTTCTGTCTACACTCACGTAGTCAGGATTTTATTTAGGGAGGGGTGGTCGGATCGCACACGCAGGTGGGGGGGGGGGGGTGCGGGAGGGGCTTTGGCATCTGTTCAAATCGAGACATTTAGGCAGTTGATCTATTCAATTTAGTAAAATACAGAAAATGAAAAAAAAGCTGAGGACTATGTTCTAGATTAATCCTCTGATGTTTGGTAGATTTACGCTCTTCTTTTGCATTATAACTACCTTGATTAATTTTTTGGTTCTAGGACACCTACCCCCTGGACAACCACCCCCCGGATTACCCCCCCCCCCCCAGGATAACCACCCTCTAGGACAACTACCCCCTAGGACAACTACCCCCTAGGGCAACCACCCTCTAGGACGACTACTCCCCGAGACAATTACCCTCTAGGATTATTACCCTCCAACTAACTACCCCCTAGGGCAACCACCCTCTAGGACAACTAACTACCCCCCGGACAAAACACCCTCTAGGAAAAGGGGGTAACCTCGCTAGTCACAGGGACCGCTATTCATAAGGACCACTTATTCATAAGGACCATTATCCATAACGCGTGACGAAATGAATAGCAGCTTTCTATGAATAGCGGTCCTTATGAATAGCGAGCGGACCCGAGGAAGAGTACCCCAACTTGGACTTAACATCACATTGAACAAGATTGTGTTTGTTCGCTACGCTCGCTCGCCAAAATAGAATTGATATGGCCTTAAGCACAATTTCTGCCCCGACCTGCAACAATAAAACCCAGATAATATACCAAATTTTATTAAAAGAGAAGTGTTTGTTTTCACTCATGCTTGCTCGCTTAATTGTTCCTATTCCAACCTCAAACAATAAAACCTAGTTTATCACACTGAAAAAAAAAAAACACAAAAAAACTAGTTTATATATACTATCATTTAAAAAAAGCGTTTTTCCGGGGGGGGGGGGTAGTTGACATAGAGGGTGGTTGTCCTAGGGGGTAGTTGTCTGGGGGATAGTTGTCCGGGGGGTAGTTGTCTTGGAGGGTGTTGTCCTAGGGGGTAGTTGTCTCGGGGGTAGTTGTCCTGGGGTAGTTGTCCTAGAGGGTGGTTGTCCTAGGGGGTAGTTGTCGGGGGGGGGGGGTAGTTGTCTGGGGGTCTTGACATAGAGGGTGGTTGCCCTATGGAGTTGTTAGCTGGGGGTAATCATCCTACAGGGTAATTGTCCCGGGGGGTAGTCGGCCTAGCGGGTGGTAACCCTAGGGGGTAGTTGTCCTAGGGGGTAGTTGTCCTAGGGGGTAGTTGCCCTAGAGGGTGGTTATCCTAGGGGTGGTTATCCAGGGGGTAGGTGTCCGGATACGTCATTTTTTTAATTAAGGAAAAATTTGAACTCTAAAATAAAAGTCCATAAAACATATTATTTCCGTGGAGTGAGAAGGACCTATATTGAGTGTGAGCTGTTTTTAATATCCTACTTTACAGCATACATAGAGTATGAGTCTATATTAAATACCGTTTGATCTATTTTCTGTCAATACCATTAGCAATTGTTTTAGGGAAATATAAGTGTTTACAGATCTGTGTATCTGAGTACTATGAGGAGACAATAATGATAACCACAAACATTTTGTTGTTTTTTTTTAATTTATTTATTTATTCACGAATGTTTATACAGAATGGCCTGAATCAGCATAAAACAAAACAAACAAACATATAAAGATAACATAACATAATATAATAACATAACATAGTATAAACCAGAAAAATTTCCTGGATAATGGCAAGATACAAATCACTTAACAACTTTTTTAGACAATAATAGAAGTTGTACTTATCTAAAATAATATTTCTATCAGAACATGCCTTCAAGGTTTATGACCTATATTTTATATAATACTCTGTTCGATGAAAAGAATTGCAGAATTAATATATTGCTCGGTCTGTATTCGTATTTTATGGCAGTTGGGTAAAGGGGAGGGGGGGGGGGAGGGGGATTGGAGTTGTTGATTTCAGATTCCCCTTATGGACAAAGGCATAGATAAACACGCTGATAAAAATGCTAAGATCTCATATAAAACGCAACAAAAAAAAAAAAGGAAAAAAAAAAAAGAATATGGAAAAAGAAAAAGAGTAAAGCAAGAAGAAGGGAGAAAAGGAGAAGAACAAAGGAATAATAAGATCAATTCCCTAACGCTAGTGAAAAGTCGCTCTTTGACTGCGGGCAAGAATCAACAATGTGATGTTGTAGATGTTGTAGATGTCGATGTAGGCCTGCCCTTTTATGAGATTACGGGTGACCAGTATAAAAACCGCCGCCCCCTCAGATAACCATTAGAACCGAGAATTTGTTTATGTTGAATGAAAATATGTTTTGTGAAATGAATTGTCTTCATATAAATTTACCTCAAAAAGATATTTTTTAAAGTGAGAGTAATATTTGGTTTCACTGAAAAGAATGTCATAAAATTGAAGAAAACTAGCGTTCTACCCATCAGTTTTTTAAAAACCATTGAAATTGCTTACCTGCACTATAATTCTGATATATACGTATAGCTTGTATACATATTTGTTCTGGATGTAAGTTCTGTTATTCATCCATTTGTATGAGTGTGAAAACGTTTCTTATCACTGAGTTCCAGCAGTACTTATATCAAAGCTAAATCAAATGGGGTATCAAAACAGCAATAATATTTATCGAAAAGTGGAAATGTTCACTCTCGATATGAGGAGATGCCAAAGCTTCCGCGCTCCGCCCAGGAGATCGAACCACCCCGGTCCCGCACCCCCCCCCCCCCCCCAAGGACGCACGGATTCCGTTCGCAATCCGACTGCCCTTCCCCCCCCCCCCCCCCCCAATCCTCGGCTACGAGGGTGTAAATAGAAAGCTAACAACTTTGAATTTACATTAATTCTTTGCCCTTTTTCTTTCTGGGAGCACACAAAAAGCTATACGTATTGGACTGTTTACCAAATCCTGTCATATTTGCTGGAAAGGTATTTTCAAACTTTGATTTCAGCACTCAGATATTCTCTTGGAATGTTGGAATTTCAAACTATGGTGCTTTGTAATACTTCTTTGCACTGAGATCACTTTAGAGAACAATATTGTTAAAGCTCACTGCATTATTTGAGCAAGACTATGATCCCTTTGATGGGCCCTTATTTACGAAAATGGGCCTAAAACCTTTTTAATGGAAGCTGTAGGTGCCCATCGTGTATTATTCATTATACATGACTATCACCAGTAAGTTCGGCATATCATGTGCATATGTTTATGTTAGTCAGTGAAATATATGATTTTTAATGCATTTTCAATTGGGCCGTAATAAAGAGGTTCAGGGCTGTCATGTCCTTTCAGGTGCCCTCAAAATGATGTAATCTTGATTGATTTGATAAATACTATTTGTAGAACACAATTTCAAATATCTGTAGAAAGAAAGAATATGTCATGCCACTATAGTTTAATGCTCGATAATCATTTATGTTACATTTGGCCCTCTAAAATCAGAATTTGGGCATCTGACACATTATTTGGCCACCATATAATCATACCCACAATGTATCATTGTATTTTAATATAAAAAAAGCCATCCACTGAGCTTCTATTACCTTGAGAAAAGATTTAAAGCACTCTTTTCGACTCTCGTGAGTAACTGGTCCTTCGGGCCCTTTTGGAACAAATGCAGGGCCCCTGAGGTCTTTGTCAGGTCTCAACCACTACCGTATTTCATTTTAGTGTTTACAGTGGGTTTTCAACACCAAACGAACGTTTCTAGCCCCAAGGTTGGCTCTGAAATGCATAAAAACAATGGCAGGCCACTAAAACAAAAAATTTGGGCACTGTGGGCACTTTTTATCAAAAATCAGTCGATGCCATCGTTTTCAGCATTAAATTTAACATGGGAATCCATTTTGAAAAAAAAGTGAACACTATTTCCCATGAGGAGCCGTCTGTGTACCTAACTAGGTCAATTGAATCTGGTGTCGCCGAAATCACTGGCCCGTCTCCGTGGTCTAGTGGTTAAGGCATTGACGTTCTAAGCCAACGACCCGGGTTCGATTCCCGGAGGAGACATTTTTTCAACCTTTGCAAAAAATTTCAAAAAGGGAGGACAGCTTTGGGGAACTTTGATTTAAGCTACGCAACTATTATTCTCTCATTTTCATTTCTCACAATTATATATATATATATATATATATATATATATATATATATATATATATATATATGTATGTATGTATATATCAGTGTTGGGTACCTCGAGATCGATCTTGATCTCGAGACCAGTCTCGAGATCGGCATCAGTAACCTCGATCTTGTTCTTGATCTCGAAGGTGTTGGTCTTGATCTTGATCTCGGAGCTTCTGTTCTCGGAACTTTTGCTCGAGATCGCTCGAGATCAACATTGTTATTACGTAAATTATCAAACGAAAAAGTTTTTAAAATCATTCACCAGTAGGCGAAAACACGACTCATTGTTGGGTACCTCGAGATCGATCTTGATCTCGAGACCAGTCTCGAGATCGGCATCAGTAACCTCGATCTTGATCTTGATCTCGGACATATCTGATCTTGATCTCAGATGTTCTGATCTCGATCTTGAGCTGCGGATCTTGATCTGGATCTTGATCTTGGACTGTCTAATCTTGATCTTGATCTCGGACCCTCTGGTCTTGGACCCAACACTGAGATATATATATATATATATATATATATATATATATATATATATGTGTGTGTGTGTGTGTGTGTGTGTGTGTGTGTGTGTATGTATGTATGTTCATATGCATCAAAATTAATGTCAGCAAATTGCTGACAATATAACTTAGTATTTTAAGGTACATTGTTCCACGAAAGAGGTCCTTTGCATATTACTAATTATCTGAAAAAGGGGGTAAACCAAAATGAACCTTATTGAGATCTAGTATTATCATCTTGAAAGTTGTAATTTTGTCTTATTCTGTCTCTGTGTGTATTATTTCATGCTGATTGTAAGGTAGGGGTCTTAATTTCATCTTTATCATTTTCTTTTACAACATGTACAATATTATGAAGTTCAGCTGAAGTTATCACATTCTGTGCATCCTGTGATAATCTCTTTCATTCGTATTTTTTTCAAAAAAATTTCGATGTGATATATATCTTTTATGCAGGCAGCAGTCTATGCCAAATCGCTCCGCCTGTCCATTTCAGGGATAGGCAATGGATCCCTTACTACTGGACAGATTACAAACCATATGTCAGTAGATGCTACAGCTATATTCAATGCTCTTCAGTGGTTGCATTCCACCTGGTCGGTACCATACCAGGTAAGCATTCTTAGCCAGTGACATGTCACAAAAACGGTGATAGCACAGCAAATCACTGATCATTCGTTTCGATGGACCTACATACTTAGACATGTTAGATGAAACCTAACATTACATATCATTTATTCTTGAACATTTCACCATGTAACAGAGACTATGTAACAAAATCTAGTCTATTACCATTCTTCGTGAATATGATTATATCTTTAATTTGGTAGCTGTAAATGTTCATGCTCAATTCGTTTTCCAACAGGAAAACCTTAGAAAAGGTTTAAGTCATTGCAATGAACATGATGAAGTTTGTCACCATTGCAATTTTACAACAGGGACTATATTCTCTTTTCAGGTTGTGGTATTTCTTATCATTCTCTACAATCAACTTGGATTGTCAGCTCTGGTCAGTTGCTTCATACTTCCGCTATCGGTACCTCTTCAGTTCTTGATTGCTTATAAACAAGCATTCTACCAAAAAGATGTTATGGTAAGTAAAATTACATTAAGATTGTACACCCCGAAACTTTTTTCTTATCGTATTCCACTTACCATTATAGAATATGTCAAAAGCTTGTTAGTTCATTAAAAAAATTGGGAGTGGTTGATTATTAAGTGTGCTAGGTTTTAAGTATGTTCGTAAGATATAGTGAGTTAAATGGTTAGTAGTTCATTTGTATTCAAGTGAGTTGTTCAAATTTGTAAATTTACTCTTTGTTTCTGCGTAGTCTTACAGGACTAGAAACATTTCAGGTGGATAGTAGGCCTATATACATAATGGCTGTATCGAAAAATAGGCAGTGTGAATAAGCCAGTTCGTAATTAGTTCATGGTATAAATGACCCTAAAATTACCCAAATTTACAAGCGCACGCGCGTTTACTTTGGTGGACGCAAGTAAAATCATGGTGCGTACAAAATGACAGCGTGTACTCGGTACAAATTACCTTTATCTGATTGTCCTAGTCCGTGATTTTACTACTCCTGAGTATGGGCCTGTTGCACAAACCTTGCGTTTGAACGTAACTCAGGAAAATCAAACGCAACTTTATTTTCAGCCAATCAGAAATGTGCATTTAGGACTTGCGTTTGATTTATACATGTCCGCGCTGTCCTGCTACGATCAGCATTTTCAGCGGCATTTCGCGACTTCCCGATTGATTCCTAGGACACTCCCAGGTATGACTGCAGTCAATACGCAGAGATTCGTGGTAATGTCCCAAGAAACGATGATTCACACACTTTTTCCTCGCCTGGTGCTGAAAGAATGCCAAAAATGACATAATTTGCTTCCGCAACCCCTTCCTAATCTTGTCGGCGCTCTAGTGGACGCCAGGCTTAATGAATACTTAAGTGAGTTTCGAGCACTAACGTTAGCTACAACCTGACAATGAATCCCAGAATGCGTCCCAGAAAAAAAAAAATCCTAAAACAAAGGGTTATTGTGACCAAACTATATGCTCTATGACAATAATTATCTATTTTCCATAAAAGCATAATACTTCTAGTTTATTAAAAGTAGATCATTATTGTCATAGAATACACAGTGTAGTTACAATAACCCTTTGTTTTGGGGATTCATTTTTCAGGGACGCACTGTATAATAGGCTACGTTGCAAATGTTTCTCAAATTCCCTTCCAAACTGAATAGGCTATGCTAATTTTACTCTTTTTCTATTTTGACACTAAATAAGATAGTTAAAAGGGGATTGTTTATTTTATTTTTTTGATAACTCTAGGCTGACAGGTTCAATTTTGTTGCACGACAGTGACCGTTTCAACACAATTCTTTGTCAGTACGGTTTTCTCAGTGAGACAGAATAGTCTTCCTATAACAGCTTCGAGACCGTTGAAATTTAGACATGGTCTCATCTATTGTATTAACACAACTTTTCAGTAATCGGTTAATGATGTTTTCTTCCTGCTTTCATGAGATGTACATGTAGGGTACTATGTATAATGTAATCGTTCTGTCTTTCCGTATATTCAAAGGAGTTTATTATTGTGGCATTTTTCTCCCCTTATCATGCTTATCGTTTACTCACTACATTGGTCGTTTAAAAAATTTCGGAGGACCGAGAGCTGCAACCCCAAAGTATTCTTTTGAAATTCGTTACTTCCGATGATGATAGAGTAGGTCTGATACCTTTATATTGTTTTTATCATTATTTTTGTCACTAATCTTATCGTTGTTGTTTTGTTATGGTTGATGTTACTTTTAGAAACTGTCAGATGAGCGATTAAAGCAGACCAATGAGGTATTACAAGGAATAAGAGTGGTCAAACTTAACGCATTGGAGAGCATATTTCAAAAGGCTATTGAAACTACTAGAAACAAGGAAGTTACAAAACTAAAAATTCAAATGTTCTGGCGTGTTCAACTAGGTATGAAAGAATTCACAGCTTTTCAGTTTACGTATATTCCATAGAAATGTTTTGTAAAAAGATTATTTAGATTTTATTTGATGTAATTTTTCAAGTACGTTAGAGATGAAATGTATAAAAGTGAAGTGAAAAATTTGCCTTGACAGTACAACCCATGAAAGCTCAATGGGGTCCACAAAATACTTGTGAAATATAATTTATGTTATGCGACACACGATGCAACATATTACAAAAGAAGATATACTTTGCAATTTAATGTTTGAAAAAGAGTTTTGAACAAATTCTTCTTTCAAAAGCCCTTCAGATGCTCTAACATATTAAGCTCCGTCGGAAATTGCACTGGGCTTTATTTCGGCAAAGATATATAGGGTTAGGGTTAGGGTTTCAATTGGGTTTTAAGTTAGGGTTAGGGTTAGATCAGGGTTGGGTATAACGCTTGGTTTATGGTTGTAGGTTATTGACCGTGGAGATGCAACATGTCGCTAGAGATGTGTCGTACTACCCCTTTCAGAATAAAAATGTCAAATGGAAGAATGTTTATTTATCATTATCAATATCTCTATGATTATTATCATCATCATTATCATGGATAATTTATATCTTTGTTAACAGACATGATATATGAAATAGAAATCTATATTTGAATTTCATTTTCTTTCAGATGCTCTGGCGCATGCAGTCCCTCTTCTTGTTATGCTTGTAGTAAGTATAACAAATTAGTTTAGGATGGCAGAACAAACAACCCGATAACTAATCAGAATAAAGTTTGTAGGAGGTTACTTCGTCTCGGTAACTAGTATTCTCTAAATGAAAGAAATGAAATATGATAAACAAGTCAGTGGAACGTTGAAAATGACAGGAGTGGTGGTGGTTCTTTTTAAGTCTTAAAGATCATCCAAAATGTGTTTCATATGGAGTTAAAATTTACAACTCGATCATTTGACTTTCTTATCTTGATTTGATTCCATTTGTTTAAATCTGATTTTTGTTTTCTAAAGAATGATTTTCTTTTATACACCTACACCAAAAAACTCATCATTTTAATACTGAAATTTGTATCACATCCCAAATAACTTTTCTTTTTCTTCTGATAACACTTGTGTGTGTATGACTGATTTAGGCTCTGAGTCTATACAGTGTATTCTCCGGGAAGAGCCTGACCCCTGCTGTGGCTTTCACATCATTATCTGTTATTAACCAGCTTCAACTTCCTCTTCGGATACTACCAAGGGTTGTTGCTTTCTATGTCATGGCGATCGTGAGCATACGTCGAGTAGGAAAGTTCTTTCAAGCTCCAGAGATCGAAAGCAAAATATTGAAGGGCAGTGAGATGAGTGAAGACAACGGCAATAAAGAGGAAAAGAGAGTATGATCATTAATTTTCAGATTAGTAATGAAATTGGACAATACATGTCTTGGTATAGTATGTAAGGAATGAGGTACATTCTGTAGTACACTCATTTTTCCTCGATTTTCGATCAAGGAGAATGGAATAGGATGAAAAGGACTTTTAAAAGAAGATGAATCTGAAATAGTTATGAGTTATAGATCATTTTGAGCAATTGTTTATTTTGTTATTTTATACGGGAACAAGCTTCCCCATTGGTCTAGCTTCTTTATATATTTCATCCTGGAAAGGCCAAAAAAGGACGTCTTCAACCACTGGACATGCTTCTAACATTCAATTTTACGTTAGGAATATCTTTGTTTATTGATACATCCTTCTAATTCTAGTTCTTATTTACTATTCGTATATAGAAACTCTCTGATTCCAGCGCTTTGATCCAAAAGCTAAAGAGAAAATACGGAGCAATTCCATACAGCCGTTTGTCCAATGATCATACTGCATCTCATACACAATCTATACCAATGACGGCCATGAGTGCTGAGACAATATCATCTGATGTAGTATTGAAGGTATGATATTACATGAATCTTTCTGAGAAATTATTTTTATTTTATTTCATTTTATTTTATAAACCCATATGCTCATAAGTATTACTGGGATCGTTTTATTAGTAAAATTGATGCAAGTAATATATTTCTTTATTGTATTCATTTACATTGCAAAGCAATTCATTTAACAAATCATGAATTTTGATCCTCGTCACTAAGATGTATGTTTGTTATATATGTTGATGTTAACAGATCATCAAAGGATCATTTTCATGGAGTAATGAGACCAGAACACCGATATTATCAGATGTCAATATTGAAATACATGCAGGCAAGTTCTTTGACATTTCATACACATATATTTGCATTTCATAAAATACTATGTTTCCCATCGTTCTTTATTATATTAGTCGTCTTCAGAATGTTTTTATTAAAAAGAGCAGACACATTCATCTTGAAGAGTCATTGTATATTCTCAACTTCCAACGCATAACAAATAAAACAAAAAAGCATAACTATTCCAGTTGTATCGAGTCAGCAATGTGCAGCTTTTCTTGAACAATTAATTTTATTATAGTCGCGGCTGCAATAATGTGAAAGTGTATTTGAATGTCCAATGGCTTGATTAATCCATATACTGATGAAGTAACGGGGTTATTACAGGTCAACTCACAATGATTGTTGGCAAGATTGGATCTGGTAAATCCTCGCTTCTATCGGCCATGTTAGATGAAATGATCACGTTGGAAGGAGAAGTCAAACATGAAAGGTAAAAACACCTATAAACTCATGATATGAGTGATTAACCTGTACATTATGCATGGTGCATGTTACGGGTTACAAGCTAATCGCTTCTTCTACTTTCCATTTCGTTGTCTTTTGATTAAGTACAGTTGATTTTAAGTTACGAAGTTTGTATCTGACATGTCTGATGATAAGAAATAAAACTGAATTGAATTTTTGCTCTCCTGATTTGTTTAGAAAATCTTCATTTCAAGCAGTTTTTATACATTTACATATCTTGAGGTATATTTGTTTGCTCTATCCACATTTAACTTGTTGTAGCCATTAATGATAATACATAACATTTATACATACGACGTTTCTAAGCGTAGGAAAGGATTTAAAGAATGAAGAGAAGAAGAAAGGTAAAGAACATGGAAGAACAACTATAATTATAAATTTACTTCTACTAATATGATTGCCTAATACGATGATTTTTAAGATTTTATATTTTCAGTTTTATGTTTTCAGTTTCATATTTTAAGAATGTCTCCAATATAGTCTTTGTCATTCCTATATTTGTTGCTTTATTAATCTTTCAAGCAAAAAGCTTGGGATCGCATACGCAGCACAGACAGCATGGCTGATCAACGCCAGCCTGAAGGAAAATATCCTGTTTGGAAACCCTTACAACAAGAAAAGGTACCCACAAAATTATTCTTGCATGTTCCTTTTTTTTTTCTTCATTTGAACAGGATTGTAGCTTGAGATTTATACTGAAAGACTTTGGTATACTAATCTTTGAAAGTATTATACATGAGAGAATTCGCAAGGTGAGACAAAGGAAGAACAATGGCCATAGGACAATACAAAATTAATTGGCAAGAAGAAAGTAAAGACCCTATGATGATGTTATTGGAATAGTTTTGAGTAAAAAGAAAATTAGAATGAAAATAAAAAGAGAGATGGCAGAAGCGCAGAACGAAATTGCAGACAATAGATAATCACCTTTTGATATCATTTCTCTCATCTCTTTTGGGCTAATTCTGAATTCTTCGTCAATATCTCATTTACCCCGATCTTCCCTAGATACAAAAGTGTGTTGGAAGCGTGTTGCTTACAACCCGACATCGACATCTTACCAATGGGAGATGAAACGGAGATCGGTGAAAAAGGCATCAACCTCAGCGGAGGACAGAAACAACGTATCAGTGTAGCCAGAGCCATGTATAGCTCTAATCATGTCGTTATTTTAGTAAGCACTCGGCAAATACATCAAAAAAAATATTTTTCATTTTTAATCTTGATAGAAAAATCACGGTGTTGTCATGGTTAAGGTTAGGGTTAAAAGGTTCCAAAAAGTGTATCTATTACAATGTCTGTTTTAAAATGTAAAGATTCATCCCTTGAAATTGATTCATATTAGTACGGCGGCATAGCTCCGATTTTTGGCTGAATTGTGCACTTTTGTCTAAAAGCGCTAAATTCGGTACAATAGTAAAATTATACTTACTGAACAATATTAGATATGGAAGCACTTTCAGAAACTAATTTATGGAGTAATTTTAAAGGAGATTGGAATTTTAAACTCTCCCAAATAAACTCCCTCAACTAGGTGTTCGGACCACCCTACGCTCCAAAAACCTCCATTGTATAGCACAGGCGGTGCCGCGGTGGTATACCCAATATAATAAGAGCGAGTCTGTTTTGGTCGAATTGTACAATAGGTACATGTGCAGGGCCCCGTTGCATAAAAGTTACAATTATGGTAACTTTGTCATTTATGGTAACTTCCATGGAAAGCTTGATTTTGATTGGCTGTTGAGCACTGTTACCATGGTAGTTACCTTTGATGGCAAAGTTACCATAATAGTAACTTTTATGCAATGGGGCCCAGTACTTGTGTGTATAGAAATCTATAAAGGCTAGCATTCGCAGATGATTCGCGAAAATCTTATGTTTTAAAAGCAATATATATTTACATGTAAAGGCGTTTGTTTAAGGTCTATGATACCATATGCAACAAGCACTTGCTCCTGGTTTCCAGATAAAGATTATAGGGGCTTATACTTACAGGCAGAAATAGAGGCAAGGCAAATAACGGCATTATGGGGGAAAGGAATGAAACGTATTATGAAACGAAACTAAAGATAATTATTATTGAAAAAGGTAGGCGTTAGAAGAAGAGCTCTGCATTATTGGAGAGTTGATGGATTGAAATGAAGAAGAAACGGAGTAGCTTAAAATAATACGAAACTTAAGTGGTAGGAGATGTCAACAAAAAAAAAAAGAAGAAGGGGATTATGAGTAAGGAAAATGGAAAATGAAGAAACGGTGACAAATAAAAAAGTTCACTTTATATAAATCATAATTTCATGCACCCGAGGAACAGTTCAACAAGTGGAATCTTTTCACAATATCTGCCGCATAACGACTGACCCACAATGCTCTCTCAGTATATTATGATTGTAAAGGCCTATTGTATTCTTCTTTCTTAATTCTGATATACGGAACCGCGAAGCCCCGCGCGTAGCTAGGATTTGATTTTAGGGGGAGGGGGGCGGTTGTAAGCACACAAAACGTGCTCCCATAGCGTGCTCCCAAGAGGGTGGGTGCAGGGAGGGGGGGGGGGGAGTTTCCGCCCTCCCGCGCGAAGCACGAAATCTCAGACGTTTGAGCAAACTTTGAGAGAAATATAACGGCTCGTGGCACCATTTTTTAGGCGGAAAGTTAGTGGACGCCCTGACTGCTTTTCAATTATTTGGACGCACTACTGCACTGTATGTAACAGGGGGGCACAGGGAGGGGGGGGGGGGTCTCCCACCCCCTTCCCGCGGGAAGCGCGAAAGCATTGAAGTTTTAGCAAATTTTAGGGGAAATATAATGGCCCGTAGCATCCTTTTTTAGGCGGAAAGTAAGTTGGACGCCCTGACAGATTTTCAATTATTTGAACGCAATATTGCACTTTATGTAACAGGGGTGGGCGCAGTTATGGGGAAGTTCTCCCCCTTCCCGCGCGTAGAGCGAAAACTGACGTTTTAGCAAATTTTGAAAGAGCGATAACGGCTCATAATGTTGAAAAGAAAAACGGTGTTTAAGAAATACAATGAATGCATTTCTGTGTGGAAGAGGGACTTCGAAAAACAGATTCCAGTTACTACCAGTTTGCCAAATTCCTTTTAACATTGAATGTTAGATTGTACATTGTTAGTGTGTGGCCTCGAAATTCACGGTAGGTCAGGTATAATCAGTGAATGTTTCTAAAAGAAGGTTTTGACTCGTAATCATGGTATTAAATAGAAGGTCATGTATAGTTTTGGCAGGTCCTGAAGAGCTTTTCGTCAGATTTCTTTGCTTTATAGGATAAAATAATAGCAATATACACCTACTAGTAATAGGCGGAGACCCCCCTCCCACGCGAAGCGCGAAAGCTTTGAAGTTTTAGCAAATTTTAGGAGAAATATAACGGCTCGTAGCACCTTTTTTAAGGCGGAAAGTTAGTTGGACGCCCTGACTGCTTTTCAATTATTTGGACGCAATATTGCACTGTATGTAATAGGGGTGAAAGGGAGAAAGATAACGGCTCGTAGCGCCTTTTTAGGCTTTTTTCCTCTCACCTACCCCCAGCTTTTTCGCTCTCGTCCTTTTTTTTTTTTTTTTTTTTTTTTAGTCGGCGTTTTGGGGGGCGACCGCCCCCACCGCCCCGGCTACGCGCCTGTGGGATTGTAGATTTTTGGTGGGTGGCCTCGAAATTATGAATGCTAAAATAAAAGTTTGAAAACACCTTCCTGGCGAATATGACAGGATCATTATGTAAAACAGTCCAATGAGAGTTTTGTGTACTCCCATAAAGCAGATGAAACAAAAAAAGCTAAGAAATTTCAGTGGAAAATGTTACGTTTCTATTAACACTCATATGTTTACTCTTAAGGTGGAAATGTGTGCATTAGTATTTTGGTAGGTTGTTCTATGCTTAGTCATTTCTTCCTCATGGGTTGTCGGTCTACTGGGATCATCCCTAAGTGAAGGAGGCAGAGAAGAAGCAGTGAAAAAAAAACGGTGATAAATGAAGATATATATTTGAGAAGTCGCAGTCCTCTCTGAGTGATATTTGTGTTGAGACGGCTATGGTAACTGCTGTTTTAAGTATCAAAGAATAGTGTTGTTTAAAGAGTACAATGACCGCATGTCTCCGTGGGAGCGGGGCTTCGAAAAACATTTTCCAGTTTCTGGTCCATTTCCTTTCAACACTGAAACGTTGAAGAGAATATTAAAAATCAATGAATGCATGTCTGCATGTGCGGGAGTGGGACTTCAAAAAACATATTGCAGTTTCTGGTTGTTTCCTTGTAACATTAAAATGTTGAAAAGAATAACCGTGTTTAAGAAATACAATGAATGCACATCTGTGTGGGAGAGGGACTTCGAAAAAACAGATTCGAGTTACTTCCAGTTTGCTAATCCTTTCAACATTGAATTTTTGATTGTACATTGTTTGTGTGTGGCCTCGAAATTCACGGTAGATCAAGTATAATTAATGCATGTTTCTAAAAAGAAGGTTTTGACTCGTAATCATGGTATTAAATTAAAGGTCATGTATAGTTTTGGTAAGTCCTAAAGAACTTTTCGTCTGATTTTTTTGTTTTAGAGGATAAATAGCAATATACACCTACTAGCAATAGGCGGAGGGAGGGTTGGGGTCTCCCCCCCCCCCCCTCCCGCGCGAAGCTTTGAAATTTTAGCAAATTTTAGGGGAAATATAACGGCTCGTAGCACCTTTTTAAAGGCGGAAAGTTAGTTGGACGCCCTGACTGCTTTTCAATTATTTGGACGCAATACTGCAATGTATGTAACAAGGATGGGCGCATTTATGGGGGACTTTGACGTTTTAGCAAATTTTGAGAGAAAGATAACGGCTCGTAGTGTCTTTTAAAGCGTTTTTTCTCTCATCTCCCCCTCTTTCGCTCTCGCCTTTTTTTTTTTTTTTTATATAGTCGGTGTTTGGGGTTTTTTTGGGGGCGACCGCCCCCACTGCCTCCCCCCCCCCCCGGCTATGCGCCTGGATATACTCTATAATTATGTTTTGTTGTAAAAGTCTATGATTATGCAGGATAATATAAACTAAAAATACTAAAAATGAAATCCATTTGATGAACATTTTTTCGATTCGGCAGTAATAATATTAAAACAGCCTTTTTTATGACCCAAGAACATGCACATAGCATTGTTGAATGTATTCATATATTTTAATCGCATTTTCATGAAAGCATCTCCTGTGAAGCTATGGGAATATAGAGTTTATCCTGTAAGCCGTAAATCATTAGAGTATAAACTTTTAGTCTAGAAACAGTCTAGGAAAATCCTTCTAATCAAATCCACTTCAATTTGGGATATTTTGTTAGAGCGTCAAAAATGTGTTTTCATGTATAGCATTACCCTAAAGACTTGTTATTCCTACAAGTGTATAGTGGGTGCTTTGATACAAAAGTGTGTCATTTATTAGCTTTGACGTCCGAAATTTAAAGAAGATATATTTATTCGGTGTTGTCATGGTTGTCCGTCCCGATAAACAATTATTGTAATATGTTGATGATCCTGAGGGGGGGGGGGGGGGGGGGGCTTCCCCATCCCCCCCGCAAAAAAAAAAAACCCAAAAGAAGAAATTATGGGGGTAAACATGTCGTTTTGTCTTCATTGCACCCACCCTATCCGAAAAACGGAAAAACGCCCCTTTGCCCAAAACTGTAAGTACCAATATTATCTCCTTTTTTTAAATTCACATTGGATTAAATTACTTAGCAGCAAGCTAAACAGCGCACTTCGTCTATATCTTCGTAACGCTTCTCGTCCAGAGAAGACTCGTCCCTAAGATACAAGGTCCTCACCGCCGTAGCTGGAAGTACGGAATTTCTCAATTAATGGATCAGAACCAAGGTACAGACTCTCTTGTAGGGCCCGAATTTCTTGGAAGTGGGTTTTTTTGTTTGTTGAGATGTACACAAATGCGATGACAATTTTTACCAAAACTTCCCCCTCAACTGCGTTTTTGAAAGTGCTTCCATATCAATTATTGTTCAGAATGGATTGCTTAACACATGTGCCAAATTTGGTGCTTTTAGACAAAAGTGCACAATTTTTCAGCTATGCCGTCGTACTATATCTGATTATGATTAGAATCACTTACTTTTGTGATAAATGAGCAGTTCACCTGGGAATATCATGGTGGTGCATGTGAGAGAGAGAGAGGGATGGGGGTTGAGATTTTCACAAATTGTGTTGAACGCAAACGTCGTTTCACCTCTTTGGCGTATCGAGAATCAGGATCTTAAGCAAAGTTTTACTTGGTCACCTTGTTGTAAAAATATTTTGGCTTTTGAGAGAAACATATTTTTATTGATCAACCAAGGATCTCACTCTCTCTCTCTCTCTGTCTCTCTCTTTCTCTTTATTTCTCCTTCACCTTCTCTCACTCTCTTTTTTTTCTCTATTCTTCTTTCATCAATTTTCTCTTTCCCCAACTGTCTATCTATCTATCTCTATATCTCTGTTTTTCTCTCCTCTCTCCTTCCCCCTTCTCTCTCCCTCTCTGCTCTCTTTCTCCCTTCCCTTTTCTATTCTTTATTTGTACGCTTTCTGTCTCTTCTGCCCTTCACACCTTCCATCTTGTTTTTTTTTTAAACATTCATTTGTTTTAACCATATTTTAAATTGGTTGTTATAACGGACAAAACTTTGAGAATCGTTTCTTTAAAAAAAAAATCTGTTCAGGACGATCCATTGTCGGCCCTCGATGTACATGTCGGTAGTCACATGTTCTTCAAAGGCATTCTTGATTTCTTGATCGAAGAAGGAAGAACTGTGGTGCTTGTTACCCATCAGATCCAGTACCTGGAGCATGCTGATCAGGTATGTATGACAGGCTACTCTCTTTGATCCTATACGTACCTGCCACTGCTCATAAGTTCCATTGGTCTTACTTATTACAGTTCGGGTTAGGGTTTCATGGGTTGGACTCTATTTTGTTGTTTTTCGTAGAATTAATCGTAATGCACCTTTTGACATCTAGCTACGGTTATGGAGATTTAGGGTTAGGTTAGATGTTATCTGACTATATAATGGAACCAATTTTACGGAGGACAAAATATAATAGAACAAAGTGAGATAACTTGAATGGGCAGTCTGCATTCGCACAGGAAGAGGGTTGAGTTCTGAAATTATGATTGACGAGCATTGTAAAATTATCAATATTCGGGCAACCATCACCTCTCCTTCGGGCAGTAACCTTGGTAACCTTTAAAAATATATCTTATCTAATATATATCTAATGACGAAATGATATTGTCCTAAAATGTTGTAACTATACTGCTACTTTATGCTAATAATATACACTATTCGGGCAATAGGCATCCCCCCCCCCCCCCTGCTACATGGAGCCCGTAAGCCAAAAACTCCAAGGGTTACTTATAGGTGATATTCATTGTTTATCTGTTTATCTATTAAGTTCTTAAAGTATCTTTCCGATTAAAGCTGGCTATGGAGGCCGGCAAAGGATGTCTTCATCATTATGATAATGTGGCAAAGGATCTAGGCCCGTTCCAAAACTTCGTTAAAGTTTCTTTAAAAAAAATAAAAATAAATAAGTGTTGTGAGTACAAGCGTTATGTTCAAACACTGAAATCATAAAATTTTCAGTTGGCTGAGACATGTGGTTCATCTATCTTTTGAGTATTTGTTTGCAGTCGTTATGTTCATTATGATTTCTTTGGTCAAAAAATGAAAATAAGAATAATACATACTAGGATTGTGATTATGTTTTTAGGTAATCCTTCTTCAAGACGGGTGTGTGGCAAGGAAAGGAACAATGCGAGAGATTGGTGAGTTGGATCCTTCTCTCCTGGAGTCTTGGAATCTCAGTCTCAAGGCAGTTAGTGAAGCAGAATCAGATTGCATTTCAACGGATGAAGAGCGAGAAGAGCTCAAGAGACGGGTATCGAAGAGTAAGAAAGGTAACAATAACAGATCACGAATAAAAGGTGAATTGATCAAGTATAACACTGAGGCTTAAAATATTTTTATATTTGCACCATAAGCAACACCCCTAGCATTTGGCTATTTAGGAAACCATTGACTTTTTTTGTGCAAAAAGAATAGATGACATTAAAAAGCTTTAGGTAACAAACCAAAAACGATTTTGATGCCTAAAATCACATAGTTAAGAAGACGTAGTGGCGTCGTGATTCTTTACCAGACTGGATGTATACTGAAATTGGTTCACTTTCAAGTTATTGCCGCCAGCCCCACAGATCATCATGATCATAGGGTATCTGATATCTAGGAATGCTAGGGGTAGTGCCTCTGACTATAAGCTTCCCATTTCCTGTTTGCATGTTATCATATCTCCCCTGTACATAGTTCATGTTGTTTCCGGGCTTAAAATCCATTACAATTTATTGTTCATATAATTATGCAGTTTTACCATTTAATACTTCTGATCATTGTTTGTTGAAAAGGATTACCCTCTCACGTAAATCCTTACGCGACCTTTAATGCAAGACAACACTATTGGAAAAGTGTTTCATGACGACCAGAAGGCTATACGAATCTCAACAATATTTTTTCTCTTAATTTTCTGATTATTTTAATAACATTTAGGTCAACTGCCTCAAAACTCCGACTCTTCAAGCAAGTTGATTGGTATGGAAGAGAGGAATCGTGGTTCTGTGTCTTTTCGATTCTACTGGTATTACTTATATCAGTTTGGATTATGTCCTGGGTTGATGGTCTGCTTGTTTGCCATACTACAGAATGTGGCTAAGGCTGGAACACACTTCTGGCTTTCTGCCTGGTCAGCGGCTGGCGCCAAGTTACCCAGCAATGCAACACCTGTAATTAACCTGCCTCTTTTTTTAAAAAATGCATCTTCTCTGAAACTATCCTATAATATTACAATTATTGCATATCATGGCGTGATATCGGGGGGGGGGGGGGGGGCTTGGATTATTGTCAAACAAGGAAGTACCGCTGAGCCTTAGGACTCCAAACAATTTATTCTTTATTTTGAGATTTATCAATCTGAAGAGTACTTAAAATGTGAGGCTCATTAACAAGTTTCTCCATGAGATACCAATCGTTATAAGATATATCCGTGACCGGTGATACCAGATGTTAGCACCGAAGTATTTAAAATCAAGATTCTAAGCCCTTGAACAGTTCTATTAGCCCCCCCCCCCCCCTCCCAATTTTTACATCAGACTTCTTTCACAGAATAGTTAATGGTCAGCGGAATACAACATCACATTTTCTTTATTTGTAGGAAGAAAGCCATTCTTTATCGGACAAGTATGTAGGTGTATACTGCGCTCTGAGTCTTGCGGATATCATCCTGAGTGTGCTATGGACGGTGATTCTACTCATTCAGAGTGTCCATACCTCAAGGAATCTACACCATTCAATGCTAACTCGCATACTCAGAGCACCAGTGAGGTAAGTCAATCCGTAGAAAGCTTTCCCTTCATTTGTCCGTAATATATACACTATATAGGAGTATTGTGGTATTAGTTCCAGATGATCACTTACGATACTGATTATTTCAGTTCATCTAATGGGTGCAAACATATTTTATGAAAGGGAGATAGCTACGCCACTAATGCAGAAAATCGCTGTGATCAGTCGCAATTTTGATACGGCTGCATGTGATTTTCTACAGCTTGTGCACACCCTTATTGTATGAAATACTTTTTTAAAATTCTAAATCATTCTCTTTTATACTTTATCATTCAGTCTGACGATAGATAGGTACAAATACACACTTCATGGTCTTTCTCTGAATGAGAAAGATTCTTTTCTATCTATAGCAACCATTCACTATACTGGTTTCATGTTCGTATATCATGCAGATTTTTCGACACGACACCGATTGGCCGAATCATGAACCGTTTTGCTTCCGACATTAGGAAACTTGATCAGGTAGGAATCATTGGAAGCAAAAAAAAAAACCAAAACCAAAAAACAAAACAAAACAAAACAAACAACAAGATGGGGAGAAACAATTTTCTTTTCAAATAGGGGATTTAGCACCTAAGAACTTTATTCTCTTTTTTTTAAATCTTATAATTCATTTAATTGCTACTTGCAACTTTCTCTATATTGCAAATTTTTGTGAGAATAAACTTCTTATAAGTAAGGGAGAAACAATTTTCTTTTCAAATAGGGGATTTAACACCTAAGAACTTTATTCTCTTTTTAAAAATCTTATAATTCATTTAACTGCTACTTGCAACTTTCTCTATATTGCAAACTTTTTTGAGAATACCCTTCTTATAAGTATCACAACTGCAAAAAGAGCGAAAATAATTCAATAAATCAATTAGGGCTAACGACAACTTATGCAAGAAAAAGTAGCAAAAAATTGTAAAATTGTAAAAGACGAATGATTAAATTTAATCAGATATTAAATACAGTTGATAAAGAATGTATATAATATTTAACTTTATCGCTTAGACACATGGATCAAACATTTTGGGTTTAACCAAGTTCTTCTGGAGCACCATGGCTGGAGTGATCATCAATGCAATTATATCGTGGTATTTTATCGCTGCTCTCATTCCAATCACTTTCGCTTACATTGTCCTCATGAAAGTTTTCATCAATACCTCCAGGTAAATTAAGAGACAATGCTGTATTGATGGTAAGAGGTAGTAAACCAACTATAAAACTTGGTAAAAACTTTTTGATAACTTTTCATGGTTAATGATAGTTGTGATCATTAAATAGCTCTTCTAATCAAAACGGTTGTTATTCTGCTGTGCATGTATGTTTGAGAATATTTTATAGCATGTAATGAATACACGAGGTCGCTTTTCTGTTGATCAGAAATATGGAAAATACTGCATTTTTGGTTTATAGAAGAAGCCCATACTATCATTATTTTGATGACGTATCCAGAAACTTACAAACAGAGGAGCCATATAAAGCAGTGGTGGATTTACGTGGGGGAGGGGAGGCCCATGCCCCCCCCCCCCTTACCCAACCTTAACTACTAGTAGACAATATAAATGCCTCGGTAATTGTGTACTTTTTTCGGCATTGTGCCCCCTCTTTTAAAAAAAAAAATCCTAGATCAGTCCCTAATGTAACGGAGGCTTATTAAAAAATAAAATAATAATAAAAAAAACACTTCGATACTATATGGAAACCAAGATTTAAAAAAAAATATTCCAGCCATGTTTCCATGAACGTACAGGTGGACGTATGTACACACTTTTGCAGTGAAATTTTTGTTTGTTTGAATGATGCATCATGTAGAGAAATACAACGGTTGGTGAATATCTCGATCTCCCCCGTATTCGCCCATTTTTCTGAGTCACTGGGAGGTTTGACTACAATACGTGCGTACAGGTAATACAACATGTTACAGAACATTTTGGAATAATCTGTTCTTCTTTAAAGCAAGGATTATTCATGTTATTTAACGATGACATAATTACATGATTTTCTTGTTTTGTTTTCGAAAGAGGATTTTTATCACGAAATTTCTTTAAATTTGATTCTAGATATATAAGCAAAACATTATACGAAATTTTCAATTGAAATTGTTATCGTCTTGTGGGTGAGAATAAAAATTATGCTCTCTCTTTCTTGGCCTTCCCGTTGCCCACAAAACTTATGACTGATATTGTGCTATTTCATTGAAATGTTAGACAGGTAATTATTAAAATTTGTCTGTATAAAATTCCCTATCTATATAGTTTTCAAACCATTAAAGGTGGTTTCAGTTTTTAATTCATACCATGTCTATTTCATTATTGTCCAGTCTTCAGAGTAGATTCAAGGAGAGTATCATCACTAAAATCGAGAAAAACCATGTGGCTTTCTGCTTTCTTCAAGCCAGTAATCGATGGTTAGGTATTCGCTTGGTATGTATAGTGAATCATTGTAAATTCCACTTCCATTAAGATGCTCACGAAATGAGAAAGAAGATACTTTCTCTCGTGTCTGATCATTTCGTAATCGTGAAAATGGATATTAGATGTCATCTGTTTATATAGCAACTGGAAATGAGTGAAGTATTTTATAATATTTTATGACAATTCATGAGGTCACAAATCTTTCTTACGCAATACGAGACAAAAGAATGATCCTTATCGCGATAACAAAATTGTTATTGTTTGATAATGTATGGAATTGACTGCGTTTCGGAAACACATTAACATTACGGTTGCCGTGCTAAAGCCAGAGTAATAATAATTATGATTGCAGGTCTTATTATTGTTATCATTATTATCATTATTATTGTTATTATTATTATCATTATTATTATTATTATTATCATTATTATTATTATGATTATTATTATTATTATCATTATTATTATTGTTATCATCATCATTATTATCATTATTATCATCATCATCATAACAATAGTGATAGTCTGTATGAACAAATTTGAGAGTGTCATGAAACATGGAATAAAATAGTTTGTGTATAATGTTTATATATATATATATATATATATATATATATATATATATATAATTTAAACCTACTGGATATTCAAACTTTGTAGAATATTTCAATTTTCCAACATTAAATACCAACGAGTACCAAAAACCTTGATAAAATTAGATGTGTGCCGAACATGTAGTAGATTATGTTTGGGGTTGTCCGGCTCAAAACTGTACGAAGGAAGAAATAGCAGAATATTGTCTTCTTTGACATGAGTTATCGTTCTTTTATTGATTTGAACATGTTAAAGGTCTTCATGTCAATCTGTATTATCTTGAAGGGTGCTGGATTATACGAAAATGGGAAAATGATTTGATTATCATTATGACATAACTTCCAAACATTATTAATTTATCTGTCATATCAGGATATGATAGGAACCTTGATTGTTGTAGCAGCCGGACTCACGAGTCTTGCTGCATCAGCCCTACATCCAGCTACATTTGGGGCTAGTCTAGTTGGACTTGCTATAACATATGCCTGCCAGGTAAAACAGCATCTATTTCTGAGAATTACAAACAAAAATATCGAGGTACCACTTAGGTGGCTTATTATTTTTCAGTCAGATATACTATTCTAATTAGATAGACACAAATTTACTTGTATATAGAGATTCCACGCTGTAATTTACACGGAAATGAAAATGACCGTAATCAGAGGAGAAAAAAGCAGGCGGGAAAAGAGAAGAAGAGACCATCTAATAACCTGAAGAATTCTTCTAGATGTTTTGAATCTCTAGAATTTAGAAATAGCAAAGAGTAAACCAAAACTAATCAGCTTTACACGATTACATGAGAAATAATTCTAGGGTAACAAGTAACTATACAGAAATGAATTGGGATATTTGCTATTTCTGATTGAATTGATAAGAATTGGTCACTACTCGTTATTGCTATAAAAAAAAATAAAAAAAAAACCACACGTCCAGAGACGAGAATTTTTTTAAAGATATAACTATTGAGATCTACTACCCTTAGTAATGAATTATATCTGTATTTCTTCTAAAGGCAGCATATTCCCTGACTTGGGTCGTTCGTAATTCATCCAGTGTCGAGATGGGGATGAATTCTGTAGAGAGGATCAAGTATTATACTGAGATAAAGAACGAAAAATATCAAGGTAATTCATAGCTCACCCTGCCCAATCAAATGGTGCAATCTTCCCCTAAACAAGAAATCAAATTATGAATTGAATAGACAACATTGTAATACATGCAGAGATACCTTTGGCATTATAGTCTGGGAGCCTGTCCCGTAATAGTCACCCCATTTTAACCATAAGATTTGACTCCGTAAAGTTACTGAGACCATCTAAGTCATTAACAAAAAGGTTGTCAGCATGACCGTAGCCGTTGGGTATAGCCTCCAGAGCCCCAAAGAAGCCCCAAAGTCGGGTCAATTTCACCCCATCTCCCCCATGCTCCAAACTTTGCCAGTAGGAAATAGTATGACTGGACATTACAGAGCACAAAAAACTGACAAAAATTTCCGTCGGGATGGGGTGTCAGACGACCCCTAAATATTGGGGTAAATTTTTCCCCTTGAAGCGCAGGAACCAAATTTTGTCAGAAGGAAGAGTTATGGATGTACATACCAAAAATATAAAAAACTGACAAAATTGTCCATCGGGAAGGGGGGAGGGGGTGTCAGACCCCCTGAAATGAAAACCCCAAAGTGCCCTTTGACAATGCTTTGCCCCCCCCCAAGTGCTATGTATATAAAGAAAAAACATTTTCTTACCTTCTGACTTTGATAACTCAAAATATTTTTATTCAATTCATTTCAAATTTTCGTAACATAATTTTGAGTGTAATAATTTTCTTGACGTACATTTTGGTCATGTTGGTGTTAATTGGTCTTTTGATTAATAAGTTATTAAATTGTGAAAAATGTATACTTTCTCAAAAGTAGCAAAAAAAATCCCGTCAGGATTATGTAAATACACCAATTGTCCATCTTTACCTGTTTAACAAGGCATAATAGAAGAGCTTTTCAGGTATATGTGGTATGAGACTGCCAGGCTGAAATGTACTATTCATGTGTTAATTACACAGATACCATGCAAGTTCCTCTATAATGACTTGTCAGATGTCGAACACCCCATCCCGATGGAAATTTTTTGTCAGTTTTTTGTGTTCTGTAATGTCCAGTCATACTACTTCTTACTGACAAAGTTTTGTGCATGGGGGAGATGGGGTGAAATCGACCCGACTTTGGGGCTTCTTTGGGGGCTCTGGAGGCTAAACCCGACGGCTATACGGTCAGGCTGACAACCTTTTGTTAATGACTTAGATGGTCTCAGTAACTTTATGGATTCAAATCTTATGGTTAAAATGAGGTGACTATTTCGGGACAGGCTCCTGGCCTATTAGTATGTAAAACTGCAATGGATATTCAGATATTTAACTCTTGTCTGTCATTTTGGTAAAAAGTTTACTATCTTAACTTGATTTGCTGATACACAAAATTTAATCACAATGTTCAGATGCTAGACTCATTTAATTTCAAAATTAGCTTAGTCCACATCCCTCAGAAACCTCTGAGTAAAATTTGAACATACAAGCAGCCCGTAAAGAATAAACACCAAAGACGGACTGACTTCCTATTGACGATCTAATTGAAAACTGTGCTTGGATTATCGAAGGTAACCATTTAATTTATTTTCATAACAGGATTCCTAACGCCAAGACCTACTTGGCCAGAGAAGGGTCACGTGGTATACAATCGAGTACATGCTAGATATTCTGTCAGCCTACCCGCTATCCTCAAAGGCGTTAGCATAAATTTCAAACCAGGCATGAAGGTATATTTCATATCCATCTCATCTTGTTTCTATCTGTTTTCATCCTCCTAACAAAGTTTCCGTTCACCTTGTTCATGGTGGTATCATCATCCTATACCAACTCCAAAGTAGATAGATTTATCACTACCGAAATCGCTAAAGCTAGTGAATGTGGTCTGTCCCCAATCCACTCATTTTTTCATTTTCATGGAGAAAATTGGGATAATGCTAAGTATTGTCCGTAAATATTTACTTTATATTACAAGCAAGCTTTCCCATCATAGTTGGACGGAAAATGACAATATCACAAATATGAGTTCTATTTTTATGTGACAATGCAAAAAAGTTTTATGGCCTTAAACCATGCAGAAGTTCAGAATCTAGATATTCAAGAATTTTATTTGCTGTAGATGATATAAAAAGTTTATTTGGAAAAACATGCTCCAGTTAGTAAAGAATAATTGCTTAATGTCACAGATGCTATTTTGTTAAAAATAAATCAATTGCTTCAAAATAGGAATAAGAAAGAACTCGGGGTTTAAATTCATTTTATGTGCCGGGGCAAAACGATACGAAGTTTTGAGTTCTCTATGAATTAATAAAGATATACAAATTGTTAACATCTATAACTTACTTGTTTAGGTTGGTATTTGTGGGCGAACAGGGAGTGGCAAATCTTCTCTGACATTGACACTTTTCCGAATCATCGATACGTTTAAAGGTAGGTTTCCCACAATGCTGACTTACCTGACTAAGACTATCGAATATCAACCGTGATACGTTTTTCTTCAAAACTTTTTGTTACCCTATCCATTAGTGTTTTATTAGATTCATCCATGCACTGTATTTAAAAACAAATCAGTGAATATATCTAATAAAAATGTGCAAATTTTGATATCAATTAGTATTATGCAAGATCAAATTTCCTGGGTATACCAGATAGCTTTGGTGTAAAGTTAGGTCCAAAGTTTCTCCTTTATTTGTTTATCATGTATATTTGTTCTGGTTGAAAACGGCGAATTTAGTTTAATTGTGATAATTTGCCAAAATATCTGAATGTATTTCCAGGATATCCTTGCTCATGATAAATCCTACTTTTGTTGGTCATTGTGTTTTGTTAAACTGTAGGAACAATTCACATCGATGGAATCGACATCGGAAAGCTTTCTCTCATCGATTTACGAAGTCGCCTCGCCATCATACCTCAAGATCCAATCATGTTCACAGGCACAGTTAGGTCAGATTCTTTGAATTAATTTCATAATTCCTTATGTTAACATCTTCCTAGGAACAATCAGGTCAACAGTCAGTTGACGCCAACTCCTTGCTCTGTTGAAAATTGAAAAGTGTCAGCTCAGTTCCGTAGACATGCTTACGGCTTACAGGAAAATCCCACAGGCATCATCCAGTGGTGTATCCAGGTATTCTGGCGCCCGTGGCAAACTATCAAATCTGCGCCCCCCCCCCCCATGCCGAAACTCAGATTAATGAGCGTTTTTAATTTAGAAATGATGGCACTACGTGAAAATGAGTTTTGATGCACATAACCCGTTGTTGTTAGCCCAAATTTTATGAGTTAAAATATGAGCGAGGGAGAAACGCGACCGAGCGGCAGAATTTTTTTCCTTTTCACTCCTCAACTTGAAATTATTTCTTATGTATTTTACCCTTACAATGAAAAAAACCCAAGGGAATACAGCGACCTTTTGAACATTTGGGGGCGCAAAATGAATGAAAACCCTAAAGAAATATATTTGAGGAAGGCAGTTGCAAGGCAAATTTATGATTTCTTTCGAATGTTCTATACTTTGAAAGTGCTTTTTATTTACTTATATCCCATCTGGGGGCGCAAAATATAACAAGCTCCTGCCAAATGCGGGGGGGGGGGGGCAAAGCAACTAGAGTCAGTTAATGGTTAACACTTTAAAAACGCCAATGGGGGCGCGAAATAACTAGATCTTGAACATAATTATGCGAGGGAGCAAAGCGACTGAGCTTTAGAAAATGTTCACATTTCAAACCCTATAAAACACAATTTCTGACGTATTTTGTCCTTGACTGGGGCACAAATAAACCTGAAAGGCCATAAAATTTCTTGTATTTCTCCCCCTTTTCTTTCTCTCTTTTGCCTTTTTTGCGCCCCCTTCAAGTGCCGCCCGGGGCACGTGCCCCCTCTGCCCCCCCCCCCGTAGATACGCCACTGGCACCATCATCATGATCATCATTTTGACTGCTTAAAAAATAATAGTGTTCGTGAATGGGTTGAACCTCTCCGCAATGTATCAGGAAATATAATAATATACTTTATATCTTATTTCACCGACTTAATGGCGTACAAAAGTATTCATCAAAATTAATATTCAATGCAATGGAACCTTCATTTTTCTCCTTTCCAAAGTCTCGCAAAATAATTTCCTTTAATTCCATCCTAATTCCTATTTTCCATGCCTGCATGACGATAATGAAGATTCAATTTGGATCCTGAGGAGAGGAGATCAGACGCTGAGCTATGGGAAGCATTGGATGTGGCTCAACTCAAGAATGTTGTTGGACAATTTCCCAATAATCTCGGTAGGTTACTATCGTCTGATATTACCACCAAAAAAAACCCCCAAAAAGCTGCCAGTG
The DNA here is from genome assembly GCA_025618425.1 of Heliocidaris tuberculata. NCBI lineage: Eukaryota > Metazoa > Echinodermata > Echinoidea > Camarodonta > Echinometridae > Heliocidaris > Heliocidaris tuberculata. Next base: position 1,883,418 of record CM046834.1, read on the forward strand.
CTCGGTATGTCTGACAATGGAATTTTCTTTCTAAGTTGATTGCTTGTACAATAAAGTTTCATTCAACGAAAGCGATCAAAATATGTTAAATTACTGATTTCACAATGCAGGGGCGGATCCTGGATATTTGAAACAGGGGGCCCCCAATTCTGAAAAAAAAAACTTCTGACGAGAAAAAAAAATTAAAGAGGGGCTTCAGACCTCCCCCCCCCCCCCCCCTCGGACCCACTTATGTGCGATGAAGATAATGACATGAACTTATAAAAACGAGAGGGGAAAAAACCCGAAATATGTAAAAAGATTTCTTCAATGAGATGCCTGTAATTTCATGCCTGACCATTTTGCTACCTCGAACTTTATTGTTTTGTTTTTTTACATTTTGCGAACCTGGAAAATCAACTATCTAGACTCGATGGTGTCGGAAGGAGGAGAAAATTTTAGTGTAGGTGAACGTCAGCTGTTCTGCCTTGCTCGGGCAATGCTCAAGAAATCGCGCATTCTTATTATGGATGAAGCAACGGCTTCAATAGACATCAACACGGTAAATACCTTTCAGCATGTCAAGTTTTCAAAAACTACACAAAGTACTCTTTCATTTTATTATCATCAAATTATTCAAATTTTTCTTATTAATTTTGAATCTTTCTCATTACATTTGCTATTTCGTTTTGGGGCATTTACAGTGCCCATTTGATTCAAGTGAAATCATTCTTTTTTAACAAATATAATACGCAATGACTTCTTTCAAATTTTTCATTGTTCTCTAAGGCAAGTAGTGTCATGAAAATAGATGTTCTTTTGTTTTGACAGTAAATACCATTTCATTTTATTTCATATTCTGTCAAAGGATGCCATTCTACAAGAAGTCGTTGCCACTGCTTTTCAAGAGCAAACCATCATCACAATTGCGGTAAGTACTCAAGGTCTGTAACACAATATTCAACAATCTTCATCCACAATGTGAATTTTAAAAATATAATAAAACTTTTAAATTAGTACTTTGTAAGCTGATACCAGAAACAGATTTGAAACATGACTCTTCGGTGTAACATGATTTAAAACGAGTGTTATAGCTTAATTGGGTATTCACATCACCTGCTATATAATTTTACCTGAACGATCCATAAAGGAAAAGAAAAAAGGTTTGGACATTCATTACTTTCAACTTCAAAGAAGCATGTTTAATAACTCAATCTATTTTTCGACTCTCCTAGAGTCCCGTCACAAAGTAACTCGACCAATAACAATTTCGCCCTCGTCACACGAGTATCTTGGTCAATCATAAATCACAGAATTCTACTTGCCGCTAAACCCAAAGGAGGGAGAAAGCAACCGTAAAGAAGAAAAAGAGGAAGAAAAAAGAAGAAGAAAAGGAAGAAGAAATAGCGCTGAAGAAAAAGGGGAAAAATGAGGAGCGGAAGGAAGAATATGATGAAGTATATCAAATGTCTACTTGTTCGATTTATAAGTTAATATCATTCATTTCTTTATTGTTTATTGTTAAACAGCATCGTGTGTCAACTATCCTGGATTCTGATCAGATCGTAGTACTGTCAGAAGGACAGGTTGCAGAGTTTGGAACACCAGAAGCTCTGCTCAATAAACAAGATAGTATATTCGCTTCTCTAGTCAGGAATAACTAATCAAAATCTGCACAAGCTTGTCTAATATGATAATTGTGTCATTTTCAATTTTCCCCTTTTGCTATTTAAGTTGTAAGACAAAGTACATTTTATGTTATTCTTCAGTATAATTACAGTACAATTAGAGATGTTGTTAGACTTTTGCATTTTTTTTATAGATGGTAAATAAAAAGGGCTCTTGGTAGTGATTATTTTTTTTAAGTTTTGAAGAAGGTAGTGGCCGTAAACATTAGGGAAATATTGTTAATGTAGTATCTATTTGATCTTTATTCTAATGGTGAATGGTAATATTATCTCTCCGAACTTTATAAACGTGGCTAAACCAAATTATGTAAATGTTCCTCGGTCTTCATCTATCAATGTGATGAACATCATTTGCATTGAGGTCTATGGAAATGTATTTATGTTTTAAAAAAAATCATGATGATAATAAATATGATGTAATATAACAGTGGTGCTCCTATATAAAAATTACCCTGACTAAGGCTAAGCCACTGCGGTGCCTAAGGAATTTCTTCCTACCCATTTACTTCACCAGGGTCGTAAGTAGCATGAGATATTGAATGTTTAAACTTCATAATTTTCATGTTCCTTTTACTGATATCTGGAGAAAGAAACTTATCAAGCATTAAAGGAAAGGGGAAAAAATTACACAAATCAAAGTCAGAGATAACGATAAACACGCCTTACACTCTTAAAAATGCGTGGTCGGATATTGCGTGGTCAAATTTTTTCGACCACGTTTCGGGGTTGTTTTCGATCAATAATGCTCCCGCTGTATTAAAATGACCAGTTTTTGCGTGGTCAAAATGACCACGCAAAAACTGGTAGGGTTTGCGTGGTCAAAATGATGACCACGCATGTCCGGTCATTTTAATGCACTCTAAAAAAGGATTGGTCAAAAAATGTACCAGTGCGATTGGTCAACACCATATGGGTTATTTTCAACAATATGTTGGTCAAAGTGTACGAATTTCACTGGTTAATCACTAACCAGGTCAGACTTCTACTTGGTTAAACGTTGGGCCATTGTCATGAATATTCATGATGTATTCATGAATATTCATGAGCGACCGTAAACAACCAAAATTTATATATATAAATGACACTTGATTTTTATGTTTTTACGCAATGATTGCACTTTGAAATGTGATGAAAAATGCATTTATATTAATCATTATGTAGTACATATTCAAACATGTAATTATGCCGAGGTTTAAGATCTAAAGATCTAAATTAAAAAAATTATAATCTTTAACCATGTTTAGCAAGCACTGCATTACAGTCCCTATATAATGAAGTAGATAAAAGCATTTAGGAAAGAAGTATAGGATGTAAGATTATAGGAGTAGGGTTAACGTAGAAGTGTAGGTGTATGTAGGGGGTATGATATAATATACGTTAGAATAGGATAGGTTATAGGCCATAGTAGGTAAAATATACACAATTTGTTATGATATACTTCACTTGACATTAGCTTTTTTTTTTTTTTATCTTTGAAACGAGGATGGTTCACGCGCATCCGGCAGGAGTATCAACCCCGTCCGACGGGGTTATCACAAAATAACCGCACAACGTGGTTAAAATTTGACCACGTTATTTGTCGAAAAATATAACCACGCTACGTGGTCATTTTGGGTGACCCCGCAAGGCGGGGTCGATGTGACCACGCACGGGCCTGTGCATAGTTGATCCCACATGCGGGGCCGGGGTCATTTGTAACCCCGTTTGGGGTTATTTTTGACCGCGCATTTTTAAGAGTGTATAAACTAAATTTCAGTATTTACTGTAATACACAATCTATATCTCTATAGACAGCCTCTTTTTCATCACACAATGTCACACTGCAACAAAAATTGTTCATATAATGTTTGTACCACAGGAGTTCTGTGGTTTGTACCTAATAAATTTATAGTCTATGGCCCGTATTCTCGAAAGGCGTTTATAAGTGTGTAGATTTAGGCCACCAAATTATGGAGAGCCAAATATCACGCTTTTAATCTTACAAAATCACAATAGTTCTGGGACTAAATGCAAATTGTACAAAAACCGACACGATAGAACTGATTTCTAATGCTCATTTCATGCCAGAAAATAATTTAGTTTCTTTACTTTGTTACATAAATAATTATAGTAATTTATACGGAAAATGTGTGTTGACGAATGGCCTTCCATAAATCAGTGGCCTAAGTTAAGCCAGGCTTAACTTAGGCCACTTTCGAGAATACGGGCCTATAGCTTAATATTAACATAGATTAAGCATTTCGTGCATTATCATTCAATTCATATATTTATCATGCCGGGCAGTATTCAAAGGTATATTTCCAAATTATATGACGCTAAATACTTTAATAAGGCTACAGACATAATAATATTTCGTTTTGTGTTTTATGAACATAGTGTATCAGGAAATGGTCAACCGGTAAAAAGGGTTAAAATAGATGAGTTTGAAGATTTTGTTACACACTTTAGAGATAAAAGAACAATTTTCTCTAAAACATACATACGTTTACTAGAAAAAGGCATGTTGATTTTGTTTATTTTTTGAACTTATCCTGATTTTCAGATATCGCTTCTTGTTAATTCAACAAAAGGAAAAATGAATCATTTTCACAAGATGGCAGATAAAATGGTTATGAATATATACATCTAAACTTAAAACATGACTGTAAAACTATACATTCAGTTCCCTTTTCTTTTAAAATGGCATTAAACTGGCAAAACTTGAACAGCGCCATCTTACTGTAACGGCTAAATTGAGATCATGATTTGAAAATTAATTGCATTTTATTTTAAATTTTGACAAACAGATGTTTGGAAAATAGGCATATTTTATATTTCAAACTATTATTTTTGACGTTGCACATGTGGAAAATTGCCCACAGATACATTCTAAGCTTCTACAAACTAGAATGAGGCATGATGGGAAAATTAGAGGCACAGACAATTTTCAAATCTTGTTGAAAGATGGCGCCATTAGGAGCTTCAATTTACTGTCACTTTAAAATTCCTCTATTTCAAACAATAAAATAGGGTTTCGATACTACGATGATGATGATGGTGATGATACGTGGTTACGTGAATCTTCTTGATCTCGGTCTATCCCTTTCCTTCCGGCGTTGTTGAATTTATTGAAATAAAGAAACGAAAAGATGCATGATAACTAAATGGAGAAGGAGGAAAGAGACGCAAATTATTATTCAGTATGGATTATGAAATGTATGGCAATTGAATATATCTACAGTTATTTACACGTCTCTTATACCATTTCACTCCATAATCATATATCTAAGAACATATTGGAAAGTTTATCTCAATTGTTATCACTCTTTTGTTTATAAACTTATGTAGTTTATTTATCATTAATTTTTTTGATTTTTTATCTGTCCATTTTGTAAAACAAGTATCATAACCCCTTAATCAATATACTGTACAGCTATTCTTGGAGATTGCGTTACTATGTCAGCGATATATGCGTCCCAGAAAAAACGAAACCCTAAAACAAAGGGTAATTGTGACCACATTATGAAATATTCTATACAAAAATCAAATCTATACATTATAATGCCTTATATAACTATCAGATTATAACTTATAACAATGAATTCATAATAAGACATTTAACTTGTAATTTATGCTTTTGTTGGATCGCAACTGCATTTACGTAAACAACACGTCATACCCGAATGCGCGTATGACAGACTCGCTTTGGATCAAACTGGATCAAACAACGCAACTATTTCCAACATTTCTCAACAAATATCACTTGTAAACATTCAGATATGCAATTTATTCTCTTAATAAGTTCCTAGTCTACGGAATTTACTCGTGATAACTGATTTCATAAAAGCTCTATTTGGATCAACTCTAAGTGGCGAAGTAATTGTTTTACACTAGACCTACCTGGCAGTGCGAACTGCAGTGTATTCATAAACACGTACAAGCTAAGCTAAACGTTATAACATCATCGCGTAATAATCAAAGTAAAAAGACGGGGTCGGCTCGTTACACAGCCCCCCCCCCCCCTTCCTACGAAATGCGTCCTCGCATTTAAAGCATTAGTCTATACTACTTGAGTCACCAAATTCCTCTCTGAGTCAAACATTAGAACAACAATTTACTATTTACAAATATGATAATAACAAGTCCAAATAATTCTGAAATGATGGTTATTTGGAAGAATATCCAGCAATTTCTTCTCAAACTCAAATATTCTTATAGCTCATATTCTTTTTATCTCGAACTGATACAACCATAGGATACAATAGGATCAATCAATCAATCATCAATATCATTTCACATAGTCCAGTTCGTATATGCAATTTCAAGAAGCGCTGGCTGGTCCAGCCAAATAACCAATATATACCACCCATATAAGTGGTGAGTTTATATTTCATGAGATAATTTCAAAACTGGAAAGAAGTCAAAGGTGCTCAAGCTTAATAAGTATAAGTTTATACACTACTCAGTGGCGTTACAATGCAATAGACATGCACTAAAGGACAGAAGAAAATCGGATAAAGATAAGTAAAGGATATATAGATGGATAGGAAAGGTGGAGGATGAGATAGGAAAAGTTAGTTAACCCTAAAAAGACTGGGGGGCCTAAAAGCCCCCCCCCCCCCCTCGACATAAACTGCGATCATTTTGTAACGGTAAAAGATTTTGCGCTGCAATTTCATGACTTTTTTCCCTAGAGTTTTGCGCAACTTTTGATACCAAATTTGCATGCCCCGCGTGCACGGTTACGGAGTTACGTCACCGTTTCACATGGCGTGTCAAGAAGGATTCAGTATTTTGCATTCGTTTGTGTGTAGAGTCAATGGAAACTGGAAAGAACATTACAGATACTGTTTTCAAACTATGTTTTCATTGTGTTCTCTTTGATTAATGTCATTTGTGCATACAAATAACTCTTCAGGATCATAAGACAATGAAATACATTAGATCATAAAACAAAGAAATACATAAGAAATAAAATATTAATTAGTATTACGCATATTCATTAATTAATAATTTGCATAATTTTATATGAAATTCAAACATAAAATAACACAGTCAGGCAATGAACACCTTAGTCTTAGTGATAACAAGCTTGTAAAGGGAATTCTAGACTAGAATTGTCACCTAAATAGAAAAAAAAAAATTTTCGAAAAAATTTGCATATTCGCATAATTAATTAGGAATTTCTGTAAAAATAAAAATATTCATATTAATTTGAATATGGATTCATGTAGAGGACATAATGAACTATCTTCGGACCAATTTTCGTCGTAATCGGACAATCTACAGCCGAGATCCCCAGTTTTTCCAGCCTCCAAAATACCCCAGTCTATTTAGGGTTAAGGAACATCCATCCTTCAGCGATAAGTATCTCATTTCATAAATTGATTATCTTAGTAAAAATAATCATGGAGGTCTTCTTCTTTGAGGATAGTATCTTTCTTCATCTGTCTCATTGTGGTTGCCTGATGTGTCATCATTCTCATCAAATGGATCATCATGGTAGGTTCTACTGGTCATTGTGTTTGGTGTTTGTTCCAGACTTGGGGTTCTGAACCTTCGAAAGGTTTGAGTCTGTCGAAGTGTACTACACTTGAATGAGAGTGAGTGGAATGGTTGAACATTTGATTTGAGTCAAAACATGAACAGTACAACGATCTATTCATCTGAAATATTTATATACTCAAGATGATCAAGGGGACGAAACAAAACAAAATATAACCCCCCCCCCCCCCCCGGCCGAAGTGGTAATGCTTTTTTGTTGCCCGTCAGAGAAATTGTGACTGATAATACTGAAGAAAGGATAATACTGAAGAAAGATACCTTTGTCCCCCCGCCCCTATTTTTTTTTTCCTCGCATACATGTATAATTCCCGGGGAAAACAATTTTGGGAAATTTTGTTTGGTTGCTCCCTTTCCGCCGGCCCCCGATATCCATCCAATAATATTGATTTTCTTTAAATTTGCCTTTTGCAGTTGAGAACTTTGTTTCTGTAAGTATGATGTTATTTCTAATCTTGTGGTCCATTAATCGTTTGGGGCGAATGCTATTTTTTTCTTCTTTCTTTTTTTTTTTCTTAACCAGACTGTTTTTACTTCAGAAAAAAAAGCAATTATAATAATTTCTAATGCTTCGTTTAATGCCCCCACCTTGCCACTTTTTCATATACTACGTTTACTGAATGTGTATGACATTAATAAATTTAACATTTCAATCTTTATGATTTTTGTGCTCTAAAGGCCTAATACCTAACGTCTAAGTTTTCTTTTAATTCAAAAGTCATCAGCATAATACTCGAAATTCGTTTGATTATCATACCTCAAGTCCGAAATTTGATTTCCTATAATTCTATATTCTTTAAAGGTCCTTCTTTATGGAACAATCTATCATACTTACTGAAAAATAACCTTTCGCTAAACACTTTCAAACGCCTATATAAATCACATCTCATTAATTTGCATACTGAAAAAATACTTGATATACTCGCACGTTTATCTCTCTGTTTTGTTTGTTTGCTTGTTTTGTTAAAGTATGTAATTATTTTCCAATTTAGGGGTCAACGTATTATAAGGCTATTTGCTCTTTTTTGTTGTTGACCCCTCATTCCCATAAGTTTGTCTTTAATTTGTATGTTGTTGTTTTTTTTTTGTTTTTTTTTTGTATAGGTATATCGCCTTACTGTTTTATGTATGTTTCTATGGAGAATGTTGAATTGAATTAATTGAATTAAATTCGAGGGAAAGATGAAATTACTTGTCTTGTTGGATAGGAGATCAGGGGCGGATCTAGCTTTTTTCCAAGGGGGGGTTTGAGGGGCTGAGCTGGGTATTGCGAGCGAGCGAAGCGAGCGAGGGGGGAGGGTGTGGGAGGGGGGATACCCCCCTCCCACAGTAGGGAGATTTTTCATTTTTAGGGTTGCCAGCTTGCGATTTTAAGCATACTTGCATGCTCTATTTTTTCTCTTTTTTGTTTTCCTATGCACATTAAATGTTTACTTGGCAGCCCAAGGGGGGGGGGGGGTTTAAACCCCCTAAACCCCCCCCCCCCCCCCGTAGATCCGCCACTGGAGATTAAAGAGTGCATTTCATTTGTAAAGTTATTGCTGGTTCTTTGATAGCTGTTGTATAATGACATCATGGTTTAAAAGATAAAGATCCCACAGGGGCGGCGCTACAGGGGGGGGGCAGGGGGGCGGCCGCCCCCTATCATTTTTCAAGCGAGCAAAAAAAAAAAAAAAAAAAGAGGAAGAAGGGGAAAAAAGGAGAAAGAGAAGGGGAAATGGAGAAGAGAAGGCTAGACCATGCAATTATGACATAACTGTTATAGTCTTATTTGTTATTTCAAGACCCTCGACGTGCGACGTTGCTATACGCGTCATTTTACCCTCCCCCCCCCCCCTATTTAAATACCCTGGCGCCGCCCCTGAGATCCCAGAATAGTATTTGAAGTATAGCAGGATAGAAAGATAAATTAGAGAGACGATTAAGAGATAGAGAGAGAGGGGGGCGCACAGTAGCACACTGACAGAGAATAGAGAGCGACAGACAGAGCTCGATATCGACGATATGGTGAAAAAAAAAAGAAGAGAGAAAGCATCCCTCGAAGATCAGAGATTCGAACACGTCTACGTCTCCCTCTGGCGTTGATTGAAAGACAACTAGCTTATTGCATTGTGAATGGCGCAGATAGCTTTCCATTCTTGTGCATGTGTGGAGACTTAGAACCAAAATAATCTGTTCTGGATTTGCATTTTGCCGAGATAATCACCCCCATTTACGATGGTGTCACTTGCTGAGTGAGTAAATCAGATATTAGACGTATTTCCTGTTTGTTAAGCAAAAGTATTATGAGGGTTTTCGTTGGCATTTTCGTAAATTATGACACTAAAAATAAAATAGGAAACCACTCGATCATTCCTGGCCAGCTAGCGCCATCCATATTCACTGCACTCTGCAGAGACAGAGTGTCAGTGCAAGTCAGTGACACTGTGTCACGTAGAGTTAGCCATACGGGCTTTATGTTTTATGAAATATGACTTTGAACATCAAGCTATACAGCAATACATGGCATCATAATATATCGCATATCACACACACAGGGTACCCTGTCATCAGTGCCTGTCATGGGGTCGGGCTAACTCGGCACTGTGCGGTGATTATGTTTCAAGAGTTAAAGGGAAAGTTCACCCCGAAGATTACTTGAGTTTAAAAAATGCAGATAAAGAAAAATATTGGCGAAAGTTTGGACAAAATCCGTTAAAGAATAACGGAGTTATGGACTTTTGAAGTTTTGATTTTGTGACGTCACATGCGAGCAGCTCCTCCATGATGTAATGTGATAAATATTCCATAAAATACAGTTTTCTCAGAAAATTTAGAATATTTTCGTCTGTGCATTTGATATATTGTCAAAAATGTTATTCAATACTAGATTCTGAAAAGAAACAATATCAATTTATCGTGGAACGTAAAAAAAAAAAAAATGCGAATATATGGAATATTTATTACATGACCAATGGGCAGCTGCTCGCATGTGACGTCACGAATCCAAAACTTTAAATACTCATAACTCTTTTATTATTTGATCTATTTTCATCAAACCCTTCGCCAATATTTTTCTTTATTTTTTCTGCATTTTTTAAACTCAAGTAATCTTCAGGGTGAACTTTCCCTTTAAGTCCACGCTACGCACCATACCCTTTTTTAGCCTTAAATTTCATGTTTTGTATAATTTTACTTCTTAAAATCGTCAACATTACTTCTTTGCTGATCATTTTACACATTGTTATCAAATAATTTGAATTTAAGTGTTTTGAAATGTGTAATTAAATGCGAAATTCAACACAAGTGTTTGCGATCAATTGAACTCTCTGGGCTCACTCAGCCGCGATTTTCCGCCAAGGCCGAGTTCGCCCTTGTGCCGAGTTAGCCCGCATCCCCCTGTCATGCCTGTGTGTGTGTGTGGGGGGGGGGGGGGGGTCGGGCTAACTCGGCACTGCGTGGTGACTACGTTTCAACAAGACTCAGAGTTGAAGTCCCTGCTACGCACCGTACCGTTTTTTAGCCTTGAATTTCCTGTTTTGTATATTTTTACTTCTTGAAATTTTCAACATTACTTTTTTGCTAATCATTTTACAATTACACATTGATATCAAATCATTTTGAATTTAAGTGTTTTGAAATGTGTAATTAATGTGAAATTCAACACAAGTATTTGTGATCAATTCAACTCTCTGCCCCTCTGGGCTCACTCGGCCGCGATTTTCCACCAAGGCCGAGTTTGCCCTAGTGCCGAGTTAGCCCGGATCCGTGTGTGTGCAGCGTTGTCACTATGGTGGTCGGCGCCGGTCGGAACCTTCCACCACTCGAAATTTCTGACTGGCGCTCAATGCAATATCACACCCGCCCGCCCGGCAATAATTTCCCCACTGACAAAGAAAAAATACTACGATTTTGACCTACGAACATGGCGTAAAAACTTCTTTCGAAAAATAAACTCAAGACAATTTCAATAGCCCTGTCTATCACCTTTAGAAATGTGCGAACATTACAATGGCGTATTACATAATCCAAACCTGATTTTCTATGGGCTGTACAATAGGCCTTTGAAATTGCCCTTGAGTTTATTTTTCAAAAGTATGGTGGTGGATCCAGTGTCCGAACACTTTTCAGAAAATCAACGATAGCAAATAAAATATCAAACAAATATCTGTCAAACTTACATAATGAATGCTCAAAGTCCTACAGAAAAAGAAGTTGATTGAATTTTAAAAAGACAATGTAGATGTAATACGATATTCGCTTCTGAGTGAACCCCTTCCCAACGACGCAGCGTTTTGGTCCCTTGAAAAAGGTACTGTATTTCCGAACGTGTGAAACCTATGGGAAAAAGACACAACCTTTGTTTAAATAGTGTGGTTTTCATACGCGTAGTCCCACGCGTATGAAAACCCATTTTAGGCGCTTAACTGTACACGTTCGGTAATACAATCTGTTCGGAAATACAATCCTTGACTATAGTTTTTATCAATTGTGGTTTAAGCCAGCAGATACAATGAAAAAAATTATACATTCGCATGAGCAAATTTACATTAAACCGCGCGAAGAATTTTCCAGGAAGGTATACACATATACACAGCCACTAGCGCAGCGCAGCTCCTTCCTAAATACAAATCATTTTTACGGTACATAAAAATTGTTCACGTACCCGTACTGGTGCGTGCATGCCCAACATCAAATGACTACACACTGTACTCGTCTCCGAGCTGGAATGTCGCAATCAGCTGATTTGCACATGTTCAGGTTTGAGAAAACTTAAAATTAAATTTCCACCACTAAGAAGTCCCTGGTGACAACCCTGTGTGTGTGATGTGTGATATACATGTATTATGCTGTGTATTTTAAAGGGAATCCGGGCTAACTCACCATCACGGCCGAGTGAGCACAGAGAGTTGAACTGATCGCAAATACTTGTGTTGAATTTCGCATTAATTACACATTTATACTACACATTTCATAACACTAAAATTAAAAATTATTTGATATCGATGTGTAAAATGATTAGCAAAGAAGCTATGTTGAAAATTTCAAGAAGTAAATTTATACAAAACATGAAATTTAAGGCTTAAAATCGGCATGGTGCGTATAGTGGGGACTTCAACTCTTGAAACATAGTCACCGCGCAGTGCAGAGTTAGCCCGACCCTCTCGATTTTTGCAATACAAACAATGGACCAGCCACACACCGGCTACCGGCCGCACTTCGCAGCATCTCTATATATCACACCGTTGCACGCTTGCATAGATGGCAGTATATACACGTGTGGGATATTAGCACAATTCATTATATGGGAGATTTCTTAGCTATTTTGGAAGACTGTATTGTCAGACTTTTATTAAAATGTTTTTAGCGCCGATTGAAATGACTCAAAATCGCATGTGTGCCATAACAGGCGCACATAGGCACTAAAACTACATGTTAACACATTGTGGAGTCTCATATTTATCAGTTGCCATCTCTTTTCATTTTGATTTTCATCAAGATAGTTGTTTCAATTTACTACATGACCAACCATTCACATCATTTTGTTAGTTTCTTTTTCAGTGCAATTACTTGACCAGTATAGTCATGGATTGTATTACTGAACGCCTACAGTTAAGCGCCTATAATGGCTTTCATACGCCTGGGATTACGCGTGTGTTCTCCACACTATTTGACACAGAGAACACAGGGCAGAAGATCATAAAATGAGGCAAAAAAACATAATTTATATCTTATAACCTGCTCTCTCGTCACTCCCAGTCGTCATCCCGTTGGCCCCAAATCGGGGTAGGTTGTGTATCTTTTTCCCGTAGGGGGCACACGTTCAGTAATGCAATATCTTTTTCAAGGAACCAAAATGCCACGTCGCTGGGAAGGGGTTCGCTCGGAAGGGAATATCGTATTAAATCTACATAGTCTTTTTCAAATTCCACCAACTTCTTTTTCTCTAGGACTTTAAGCATTCATTATGTAAGTTTGACAGATATTCATTTGATATTTTATTTGCTATGGTTGATATTTTGAAAAGTGTTCGGTAATAGGATCCACTTCCATACTCATTTTCATGTTTAAATGTCTGTCATTCTTTTCACAGTATCCTGCCTAAGCCGAAGCAATGGGTACAAGAAGACGAGGTGGATCTTAGAGCAAAAGAGGTGAGGAAAGAAACATTTCTAACTATTATTCCTATCATGTATTTCATCAGCTCTGAGATGTTCATATGTAATCTGTATTATTTGTGTATCTAGGCCTTTGCACTTTTGAACATGTACATTCTTACATTCAGTACTAATTTCTCTCATCGACATCCTTTGCAGAGGCATCTGACGTTATCAAGATAAGTTGTCAAAAGACATTCTTATGTTTGTATTAAAATGTATTGATCTGGTCAAAGTCGGACTCCATTTTGATGCAGTGCTGTCTAGTATGGTCCCCTTAATACTGTACTGTAAATGTGTAAAACAGGATGAGGAGGAACAATTGGGGTAAAAGGAATAAAAAATTGACAAGCGTTTTTGACATATGTTTCCTCTAGGAATGATACAGACCCTATTGATATGTATATTATTCATGATGAATCAAAGATATAAAATTGAACTACATCATTCCTGGGGAGAATTATGTCTAAACACTCTTCCCAATTTTGTGCATCACCTTGTTTTAAGGTACTAAAAGTTAGGAAAAATCTAAGCAAATCAATTTACACCTTTGTTTGATGAAGGCCTATTTTTTAAACCGATTTTATGATGTTTGTTTGTTTTTTCTTCTCTCAGTTGCGTGTGGTGTCAGTATCCAGGAATGTAGCTCCTCCATATGGACATCGCAAGGGATGGGTGCCAAGGTCTTTGGCTGTAAGTATCAGATAAATTCTTAAGGGAATCAAAGCCAATTTTTTAAATTAATCCTCAAATCGCAGTGATAAGATTTGAAGTTCTCAATACTGTTACATTTACAGAGAATATTGCAGTTTGATATGAATTTGATTTTATGTTTTCATACTTGTATGTATCTCAAATTGACAATTTTTGTTGATTCACTGAAGTATGTGTGAGCAGTCACTTTGTTTTGAACACAATGATTTTCATGACTCAATTTTGAAGTAGCTGGAGGAATTAAGAAGGGCACAAAAGGGTATTCATGAGTGTCATTCTCTTGTGAGACATTATGAGCAAAAAACCCTTTTCTAAATTCTGTCTGTTTCTTCCTGTAGGACTATGGGGACGGAGGAGCCTATCCAGAGATCCATGTTGCACAGTATCCTCTTGACATGGGACGTACTAAGACCAATCAGTCTAATGCTGTAGCTAAGACAGTAGATGCTGAAGGCAAGGTTCGCTATGATGCTCTGGCTAGGATTGGACATGGCAAGGACAAGGTGTGTGTAGCTATAAATGTTGACCAGTGCTTTCATTATGAAAGAAGAGCAATTGAAATGGAGTTCATGAGAGAACATAAAGTTCTATCATCCCTCATTTTAATGTAATCCCACCACTGATATTATAATTTACATACAAAAACTTATCTTAAATTTCACTTCAAACATGTTGACCTGTGGGAATGATTTGATTTTGAAATTACACACATATTGCATAGACTCCAGTCTGAGTTTTCTTGGGATAAGTTTTCAAGAGATAAACAGTGATCCAGTAATGTGCATAACGCATATACATGTAGAAGCAAGTTGAACAGCAATTTCATCATGATCAGATCTATGTTTGATAATCTATCTGATGGCAGTGGTGCATAGTTTGCATCGCTGAAATCTGGGTGCGTTTAGATTTCAGCAGAAAATCCTAATATGGCTCTGAATTGTTTTATCTTTGGACCGATTTTTAAGAAACAGAACCAGGCACTTCGGCAACATTGCAGATTTTAGGCATTGACAAAGTATGGAATCCTTCCTTTTTGCTCGTCCTTTAACAGTCATTTATATCCCTCTTTTTAATTGGTGTAATAAATTTGGCTTATGATGATACGATACAATGATACAATCCATTCCTATGGTGTTTACAGGTTGTCCACTCCAGACCTCAAGACCTCCTACCAAGCGTTATGGGTGATGATGATGATCCTGATCTTCAGAAACCAGATGAAGAGGCTATTGAAGAGGTAAGTCAAACAAATCAATCAATCAAAAATATCAGTCAAACATGATAGAGTTAACCTTGCATAACTCAAAGTCGCACAGGTCGAAAAACATGTTACAGTGGAACCTCGTTATAAAGAGCACTGATATAACAAACTCTCGTTATAACAAGGTGATTTTCCTGGTCCCATCTCTTTGTATTCTATTGTATTTTGGCCCTGATATAACAAGGTTTCGATATAAAGAGGTAATTTCTCTGGTCCCAAGGACCTCGTTATAACAAGATTCCACTGTATTTACATTTCCTAAGTTGAATTTTGCATAAGTCAAACTATTTTTAGTGGTCCCAACAGATTTGACTTCTGCAAAGTTAACTGTATATGTAGAGGTGATGTGGTCTTGTAGTTAAGTCACCAGACTGTTGATCACAAGGTATAGGGTTCAAGTGTCTACCACATCTTTAATGTCCTTTGGCAAGACATGGAATAGAATAGAATAGAATAGAATGTAGATTTGCTGCTCTCTAACCATGTGAGGTAAATGGGTCTCAGTAGGAAGAAATAGATTGAATGCCACTAAGCCTGGGTGTCGGGCCGGTCAACCCGTACGGAACCCGGCGGGTTGGGGTTTTTTGCCGGGTTCGGGCCGGGTCCGGGTTGCTGAGTGAAAGGTCTGAACCCGGTAAAAATAACCCGGTAAATAATTGGTGCTGTAAAGCCGTTATGAGTATTAATTATGACTTGTTAATAAAAACGTGATAGTGGTAAATAATAAGCTTGGGCGGTTCTGCTTTTAGAGAGAACCGATTCTGATTCCGACGCAAGGTCTTGGTTCCACTGCACTGTAGCTGTAGAGTCTATTGTGTATAGTGCAGCTTTCACAAATGTCCAATTTTCATATAAAAACTCCACTTTATGAAATAACTATCAAAATTCTACATACATGGCCAGGGTAATCATAGTACAAGCTTCAATTTCATGACTGTAATGACGAAAACCATATTGAATTCGCGCTGTAATGATGAAAACCGTTCGTCTTTTTCAAGTTTTCGCGAGCTGGCTGCTGGATGACTGTGCATGGTATAACCAGGAGGTGGCGCTATACGACATGTTCCTTTTTTTGTATTTTTCACATGGCCTGTAGGCGCCATGTTTTTTCTGTGGTTCCAAACGAACGAAACTCATTCTTCCGATTGATAATGGGTAGCTTAGCTCAAATTATTATTTTGCGGTGTCACTGTGGCGTTAATAATATATGTTTCCTCAAATTTTGGAGGGGTTTTTACTTAAGTTTCTTCCATATTGTATATTTTTTCAGTGAGATGATTTTTGACTGGTTGACCATTACTTTTGATATGTGACCAACATTTTTCTTCATTCTTCCCTCTTACGGTAATCTTTTTAAAAAAATTGTTAGCGTTATTATTCCTTCTCTGAAAAGACTCAACATGTATTTCTTAATTCTGAAGTACTTTCACAATTAATATATTTGTGCCGCGAATTTTTTTCAAAGACATGTAAGCTCTCTTTTCATTTAATATTTTTTTTCTTATACTTACTTCCTTTATCGTGATTTTATTTTTTGTTAATTCTTCAAACACTGAGTTTTCATTCTGGAGTAAATTTCATTGATTTGTTTCAATTATTTTTGTATCATTACACTGGATTTAAATATGCAGTAACCAGCAATAACATAATTGTATATATTTTCTGTTCCTACCCTCTGAATATTCCTCTCGCTGCTTGCCATCTCTCTTTCGCTCTCTCTCTTCCAAGCTCTCCTGTTAATCCTCGCTGATCACAACGAGGTGTGCGCTACTAACAGCGTTGTACACACACAAACAGTCCGACTTACACACACTACACACACAACACACACTGATAATGGGTCCATAGTTATACCAAGCTTCTTGGTTATACATTCATATTTCCCACTGCTGCATGCTGGCTTCGTTCTGCGGAGCCGAGTAGCGGTGCTGGTATGACTGGAAGTTCATACTTTCACTCATTCTGGGGCCGATTCCGAGGCTCTTATGTATTATCACACATCAGAATCGACTCTCGGAACCGCGGAACCGCCGAGCACGACTACTCGACTCCGTACGACATGGAGTCGACTCCTCGGTTCTCGGAACGGGAGTCGAGTAGAATCGATTACTCGACTCTCGCTCCCAAGCCTAATAAAGAAACATAAAATTTACCGGGTTTCGGGCCGTGCCGGGACCCGGTAAAAATTTTGACATCTTTACCGGTCCGGGCCGTTACGGGTAATTTTCTACCGGGCCCCAGGCTTAAATGCCACTCTGCCTTATCAGGCCAGCAAGGCTACAGCTGGGTAATAAAGCCCTTTAGGAAGCTTATAGAAATGCATAGAAATGATGTGATATGCATTATAAATTACAAGAATGGACTATCGTTTGTATGTTAGGGTATGTTTGCTGATTTGTGTCTATGTTACCTCAACTGTTGGGAATTTACATATTATGGCAGTTTTCTTTCTTCAAGTCACAGTCTTGGGTAATGGATTTAGGAAAATTCATTTAAACATGTCTTTCTTGGCTTATATAGTGTTATAAAAAGTCTTGTCCACATGTAACTGTATGACATTTTGAAATAAGTATTTTAGATATTACAAAAGATTATAAGATTATATTTTACTCTCGTAAGACTTTAATATCTTTGTCAGTGGCATTGTAGTACCAATACTTGCTCTTTTTCATAAGTGTCCGTTTATCTCTCTATTTAAAAAAATGTTTGGGGAAACATATTTTCCTGTTGGCAAAGTATTCCGTGTACTACATGGAGCACTTGATTCTGCACTGAATATGACACTTTTCTGTGACAAACATCTTTGCATCGCTTTGAATTTATTACAGACTGCTGAGAAGACAAGAGCAGCATTGGAGAAGATTGTCCAGTCCAAAATATCTGCAGCTCTTCCTGTTCGTCATGCTGAGAAAACAGCACCTGCACAGTATATCAGGTACATGTACAACAGATCATTAGATACATATTGATACATGTATTCCCTCCTGTACATCTGTAGAGGTGTTACCGTCAAGTGGATAAGTCTCTGCCTTAGTTAATGTCTTTTGGCAAGACACTAATCTAGACAGACGTATGCCTAAGGCTGTATTTTATGGAGAGCTGTACCTGGGCAAGCACAATAGAGGAGCCCCAAGAAAGCGCTTCAAGGACCAGCTGAAGCGCCAGCTAAATGACGCTGGTATCCCTGAGGAAGACTGGGTGCACATAGAAAGGCTTCAGCTGCCCAAAGTCCCCCTATTCAAGGCTTTCCCAGCCAAAGTTGCGCTAGAGTCTGTCGCTCGAGGATCGGTCTATCTAGTCATTTTAAATCATACTGTAACTAACTAACTAAATTCCCACTAATCCTCAGACCCAAGAAAACAGTCATCAGTCTAGTGTTTAGTCTTCAAATACATTCACTTTTATATATTCATATTATTTCTGTCCAGATACACACCATCACAGCAAGGTCTAGCCTTCAATTCTGGAGCTAAGCAGAGGGTAATTAGAATGGTAGAAGCACAAAAAGATCCTATGGAACCCCCCAGATTCAAGTAAGTATCCCAACCCTTTTTATCATGTATTAGTTAGTGCCCTGCGCAGAGTCTAACAAAACCGTCATAAGCCTAAGTTCGCTGACATCCCATCAAAATGCTTGCTTGTGGCAATCTTACTCCTTTTTTGTGAGACATTGACCAGAAATAATACACTTTTTGTGAGATTTAATGTGCTATCTAGAATACATCTGTCATACCATACATACAAAAGAGATATTAGCATTGCAAGTGTTCAGAAACAAATGTTTTAAATAGCATTTTTTCTCCTGGATTATTTATATATTTTTTATTTCTTCAGAAATGAAGAAGCAAGAATGCTAAGCATGGACGAGTACAGAATTCTTAAGTCAGGGGATTCGGCCTATCTAATTTACACTGGGCTATGCCCAGTAATTTCAATAAAATTTGATATTCTAATTATTCAGTTCTTTTTAATACATTTTTTAAATGAAATATATGATCAAATAACAACAATCCTCTAGACTACTGCCCCATGGACATCTGCCCTCAAAACAATATCCCTAATTCAGTAGTCCCCTTGTTTGATGTATGATTGCGTGTTTATATTTTGTATTATATGGTGTGAAGAAATGCTCTTTTGTTGATATTGAGTGATTGATGTTATTTACAGAACAAACAAGAAGATACCACGTGGTCCTCCTTCACCACCAGCTCCGGTCATGCATTCACCAACAAGAAAGGTAAGTTCGGATATCTCTGAAATTATTCAATTTGACAAAGCCATAGACAACATGTATTTGTGGAATTGAATAAAAATTGTTTATTTTAGGATCTGGGAAGGGTTGAGTTCTGGGAAAGGTGAAAAATAATTTGTGATCTTTCTCATTCCTTTTATGATATTTTAGAAGAACATCATAGTAGAAAATTCCCCTGAAAAGGATTGCTTTTCAAATGTCCCCATATTCAAAATATGACTAGAAATAGCTGAAATGTTTAGGCTGAACATTCATGCCACTTGTGTGTGTAGTCCCATATACCCATTTCTGTGTGCAGTACATGTGCTTTTCAGCGAGATTTGGTCAATTTTCCCATCTATGTTGATGATTCCAAAACAACACACTATAAAACAATTCTTATGTCAACATGGTCAACCTTTCACAATTGCTTTGAGAAATTTTCTTTCATAATGTAATTGCATGACCAGAACTCTATTTTATCTTTAAAAGAAAAAAAAAAACCTGGATTTTTAAAATAAGATTTGGCTTTGCGAAGTTTATTTCAATGTTGTCTTGCATGCCATTGACTCTCTTGGAGTGAACTTGAACACAGAACATATTTTTTGAAAAACGAACATGTTGAATGACAATGTTTCATTGAATTATTTTCTTCTTTTTTTCTCTGTGTTTGGGCTTTCAATCTTTATCCAAGGTACTTTGTTTTGAAGTCAAATCAAGCTCATACTTCTGCTTTTTTCTCTTTGTTCACTTACAGGTTACAGTGAAAGAACAGCAGGAATGGAAAATACCACCTTGTATCTCAAACTGGAAAAATCAAAAGGTAATTTTAGATGTAATTAAATATCTGGTAATGTGTGGAATAAAAGGTAGTAACTTCTGAGCATGAGGAGGAGCAATAGAGATGAGCAACCTGTCATTGGGTGCTTGAAATGAAAATTATAGAATTAATAGAAAAGACTGCAAAACTCATATGGATAAAGCAATGACTGAAATAATTCATCAAATGTAAATAGTAATGAAAGTATTTTTTTTTTAAAGATGACCTTTCTTGACAAGTGCTAACATGTCAAGGGCTGAATCAGTGTTGATTATTTCACATTGTTAAACTCTATCATTTGACAATCATATAGCGTACAAGCTAGTTTGTTATGAGAACATTTCTCTTCTCTTGCAGGGATACACCATACCATTAGACAAGCGTCTGGCAGCTGATGGCAGAGGACTACAAAACCCTCAGATCAATGAGAATTTTGCCAAGCTTGCTGAAGCCCTCTATATTGCTGATAGGAAGGTAAAGTATTTATCAATGTTTGTAATGCCTTGTGAACACTGTACGTTTTATTTCTGTTTACGTAATCCACAAATGGCTCAGTGGTAGAGCAGTGGTTTCGTAACTTGAAGTTCCCGTGTTTTGAAACCAAGTTGATGCTCTAGTGCCCTTTGGTAAGGCATTAATCCTCATTACCAATTCCCTCGCTTAGGACTTACAGCCGTAGGTTCAGTGATTGCTTTCTTGCAAGCATCCTCTTGCTTTCTTAGCAGTCCGGTAAAATAAACCATCAAAACCAATTATCTTCGCTTGCATCAGCTCTGTATTGTATGCTGATACATCAATAGACATCTTCATATAAGAAATGCTTTTTTTGCTTCATATCAGCCATTGAATTATATGAGATATAAAAATTAGCTATGTTTTCACATTTCTTTACTGAAACCCAATTAGATTTGTTGACTTTTATATCACCTTAATAGGTAACTTGTCCACAATCACTGCTAGATATTTTGGGTTTGTGTTTGAGATATGCTTTGGTAAATGACCTTTGAACATGTATGGTAGATACATGTCATGAAAGTCTTATCTATGATAAGTGTGTTCTTTCTTTAATAATACATGAGACCCGTCCAATTTGAATCAGTATATTTCCAATTTTCTGATGTGGCAGACTTTCAAGGCAAGTAACCTTTGTATGAGATTCTGAACTTAAGTGTAGGTTCATCATTTCTATTGTAGGCTCGTGAAGCTGTGGAGATGCGTGCTGGTATGGAACGTAAGGTGGCTCAGAGAGAGAAAGAGAAACATGAAGAACAGTTGAGAGCTATTGCTGCTAAAGCACGTGAAGACAGAGCAGGCATCAAGTCAGCAATGGGTATGTACCATTCATTCTTATTATCAACAAATGTAGAATTAGAGCTATCCCAAAGTGGAGATTTGATTGTGTCTTTGGGTAGGTATGACCCCAAAGAATGCATTCAATAGTTCACCAGTTAGGAAACCCAGGTATTGAAGTGTAAAGGAATGGCTCTACCTGTGAAGGAATTTCAAATTGCCTTCTTTCTAAAGGAACATACCTCTTTATCTCTGACCAGAAAGGTGATCACATGAAAGCCTAGAAAATATTCTGATGTTCATGTTTTATTAGTAGTAATGATGTTAATGCTTTTAAGTTCTGTCCATGTTTTATCTCCAGCTGATGATGATGATGTGAGAGAACGAGACAAGATCAGAGAGGATCGTCATCGTGAGAGACAAAGGGAGAGGAACTTTGCTCGTGCAGCTCCTGATAAAAGGTGAAGTCTTTTTGTCACATTACTTAGTCCTAAACGAGACATGATTTTGTTCAAAATTTTAGAAAATGAACTCATTAGGCCTAATGACATTGACTACAATTTTTAAATCATAATAGCAGCCTGCATGTTTTTTTCTGTAATTCAAACACCAATTTTGACTTTCAAAGTCATAAGAAGAGCATTAAACATTACAAAAAATGGAAAAAAATATCTTCAAATGAGAGAAAAATCCCATCTGAGGCGTAGTATGGTTTCAGCTAACATCTCTAGCCTGAAGGTAATCTGCCTTCTAGATTACCAGCATATGAATTTACTTTTTTTTGTGCATGCAACAAACCTCAAATAGTTTTACCCATGATGGGGAATGTGACAATTATCTATGCCATGAAAACATTTAGCTAAAAAGGCAATGTTTTTCCGTTATTGCTCTGGTGGAATTGGAGCTTCATTTGTAAAATTTGTTTTTGCTATAGATCTCGTCTAGAGAAACAGAGAGAACGTGATGTAAGTGAGAAGATAGCTCTAGGTCTTCCTAATGCTGGAGCAGGTAGATCAGATGATACACAGTTTGATCAAAGGTTATTCAACCAATCAAAGGTAAGGTTTAAATTCAATTAGTTCCAACCTCATGGCTCCTATTTTGAATTTTTTGATGTTTTATTATTTATCACTAAAAGATAAAGTCTAGTCAATTCAATGCATTCTTACTTCTGATGGTAGAATTTAAGTGTTATAAGTAAATGTCCTTGGTCCCGACAACTTTGTTATAAACAAGATTTTTCTATATAGGATCTTGCACATGTAGGAGTTAAAGCAGATTTTGAATTTGTAAATATTCCTGTTCTTATTTCTCAAATGAATACCCCTCCCGACCTGTGTACAATAATTCACTGTTATTTATTGTGTTTATCAGTATACATTTAAGTAACAATGTTATTACTGGTTGTGTTTGTAGGTGTACATCAAAGTATTAATGAATGTTATTATTTTTACTGTTACAGGGATTGAGCAGTGGTTTTGGAGGAGGAGAGGATGAGAGTTATAATGTATACAGTGAGCCATGGAGAAAAGATCAGAATGTTGGAAGCAATCTTTACCGACCCAGTAGGAATGCTGACAAGGATGTTTATGGTGATGATCTGGATAATCTAATCAAGAATAAAAAGTAAGTACTTCCAGATATGCTCATAGGTACAATATTATTCCGTAAACCTACGTTCTAACTCCCAAAATTAGTACTTCTCTGAATCCCCCACCTACACATAATCCACAGTATATTCATGAAACTTTTTTCCTGCCTCATAATTTCACGACTTTATAGCCTGAATTTACAGTCACATGCATCTTTTGGTACCAGATTTATAATACTTTGGTCTTTGGTTACCTTGCAGCTATTTTGGGTGTTACCCTTTAACCGATGATTGAAATTTGATATATATATATATGGTGTCAAAAAATGGATGCTCACCGTGGGGAAACATTTTTAATGAACATGTTGCGGTGAACGTACAGAACCCAGGGGCTTACAGGGTTTAGTCAATCACTACTAACTGCTGTATTTTGCTGTGAGCACCTTGTGTATATGTATCGAAAGATACATACGTAGCTTATGCCAATTTACGAATAATTTGAAAATATAAGACTTGTATGAAGTTTGATGTATCAGAAAATGTAGCTTCACTCTGAGAATAAATAATTCACAGTTGTTCATTTCCCATATGATTTTTTTTTAAATTTTGAGAGTACTGAAAATAGCTAATGTGAGAATTTTGGACAAGTGATTCAGGAAAAGTAAAGAAAGAGTGGTTTCTTTAGAGGTTTTACATTCAACTTTTTTCCCCCTCAGGTTTGTTCCAGACAAAGGTTTTGCCGGGGCTGATAGCTCCAGACGCCGTGATGGTCCTGTGCAGTTTGAGAAGAAAGAAGAAGAAGATGTGTTTGGTCTGGCTGACTTCTTTAAGACTGTGAAGAAAGCAGATAAGAGACAGGCTGATGAAAGGAATAGAGATGACTATGAGAGAGGAAGCAGCAGTAGTAGCAGCAAGAGAAGAAAGGATTACTAATCACTCGTATCTCCATCTTGTTTATCAATGGAGATATTTTAAGTCATATTTTTCCTTCAGTTGAATTTGACAAGGTGTATGCCATTTTTTACCTACCTTTTTAAAGACAAGACTAAAAATCTATTGCTCATTTCTGCCCATTTCTGTTGCTAATAAAGATGAAAATAAGAGAACTGGAAAAGCTTTATTGGACTGAACTTTAAGAACCCACTATAGTAGAATGTCAGTTTAAAGGTCCCCTGCAACCCAATGTAAGTTGATTCCTGTTGATGTGCAGGGATGCATACAACTTATATTTTGTTATTCAAACATCTAAATATGTTTCATAAATTTTTTAAATGTTTTTAAATCATTTTCTCAAACATGCTAAGCTCCACCCTAAAAAAATTCTCCAGATATCATTCCTGCAATGACATCATTTGTCAATCATTAGTGAGCTAAGGAGAGACTGTGGTATGTAGCTTTGCCAGAGATGGCCATCTGTTCTAATAGACCATACAATGCTTACATAGGAGTTGCTATGTCAGACATGCTGTAGCATCACCAGGAAAAGAATGGTAATGAGGTATTGTTTGAAAGCATGCAATTCTATTGTGAGCATGTGCTGAGCTGGGGGAAGTTACATTCCACTGTCTATTGTAGAATGTTAGTGTAGCTAGCTGACTGATGATTGACTGATGATTGACAGATGATGTCATTGCAGGAATGAGATCTGGAGCATATTTTAGGGTGGAGCTTAGGAGGTTGGGAAAAATATTTCAAAAAACATTTAAAAATCTACAAAACATATCTAGATGTTTGAATTGAATAACAGAATATTAGTTGTATGCATCCCTGCACATCAACAGGAAAACACTTGCATTTGGGTTGCAGGGGCCTTTTAAGGAACTCCTTGAGACCAAGGAATTAAGATATTGTTTGGAAATCTTGTACCAGGGCTCAGAAATAATTGAATGCTGAGCAGTTTGACCGACAAATCTTGTTCTTTACAAGGTTCCCCTGTCGATTATGTAATAGTGTTGATGTGGCCTCATATAGCAATTTATTATATTGTCGCAAAGTGTGTATTTATTCTTACCATTGTGTGCACCATCTCCATTCCCTAGGTAGTATTCTTACCACATGCACCACGAGGGCATGTGTTAAATTTATACCCTACTCACACTGACAAGATCGTCACCAGACCAACAACAGGCCGAACACATTATAACATTACAACAAATGGCCGAGAATTGGTCGGTTTGGAGTCGGTTTGGAGTTGGGCTGAAATCAGTTTGGTGGTGTGACGGAGGTATAAATTACATTGTCTTTTGGTCCTCATTTCTCTTGTGAGTACAGAATTCCAAATATAGGTGAATGTCTTGTCATATTAATCTTCGTAACAAATAGTTTGACAAAATAATCAGGTTATCATTATATAGTTGTAAGTCAGAGCTCCTAATGAACCAAATGGAAATCCAACGATTGTTTTAAATTTTTAATTAGAGTACTTACAGTTTTGAAAGAATTCATAAAATCTGTCATCAGACTGTCCTAAAGTCAATAATATGCCACAATTCAAACTAATTTCTGTTAAATTTTAAATCTATATACAGGTGTACATGTACACTTGTGAAAGGAATTGTCTCAAAGCAGTTAGGAAAGGTTGATCATGTCTTCATAAGTATTGGTGTATGTGTGAGAACGATAAGAAATTGACCCAATTCATTTTTGGTTTGCCAAAAATTCAGATTTGGCTTCATGCCACCTTCAAAGGAAGTTGGAAAACGAACAGAAAAAAAATACCTCCAATTATTTTGCATGACGTAGAAAACATGTTCAGATGTAAATTCATAAACTTTTATCTTTAGATTCCCTTATCCACAAGGTGAAACTCAAGGTTAAAGCAAAGGTCACGAGGTTGTTGAAATTCATGATGTTCGTAGGAAACATGGTAAATTTGGATTGCTTGAGTAATTACCTTTGTGAATATGTCGATATCAACATCTGACCTAATAGTTACAGAGATAAGGTTTGAAAAGAAGAATCCATTTTAGCGAACATGCCTGAGAAAGGCATGTCTTAGTGTAAAAGCCATTGGGCCAATAGAGCTTAAATTTGAAATTTCAGCTTTAAAAGCCTCAATTAATGAAAAATTTTGGCTATTGGGTGATTTGACGCAGAACGATCCATACATATATAATGTCAATGTATGTATCAATGCATGAATAAATTGATAAATAATGGAATATAGGCAGAGGCACAGTGTATTTAATTCATCATGTTTTATTCACTTATTTCTGTTTTTCAAACACATTCAATCAAGAGTTGAGCTGTACAAGAATTAACCGACAGCATACAATAGGTAATCATTCATTACTCAAAGTCAACTCTTGTAAAGGTTTGTTATTCCACAGTTTACAATGTCAAATTTATTGGGAGTTTTCTGCGACTTCAAGCTCATTTTTATCAGTAATTTATTAAGAACACAATACCTCTGTGAATAGCCACTGAAATACCAGAGCACCTCCTGTAACCCAAAGTCATGAATTATTAATAAAACAGATAGCAAAATATGGTCTGGAATGACAGGTATAATGGTATTGTTGTGTTCTGAATATATTAATGATATAAACAGATACATGTATTACGAGCTTGATTGGTCAAAAAGGGAAAAACTAAATATATGTTCAGAGCATTGTTTTAAGAAAATTGAGAAGGAATCTCATAGAACCTACAATAAAATTTTGACATCCTTCGACTTAATAATGTGCAGACCTGCCTCACAGTCAAGTCATGAGTTTTTAATGATCGAAAATGTCAAATGTATTAGTTTCACACCATGTACAATTATTAACACCCATGATATTGAAATTACTACAGTGGAAACTCACTATAATGAGGACCTTCGGATCATGAAAATGACCTTGTTATATCAGGGTAAAAAATGAAAGAACATAAAGACCCGGACCCAGCAAAATTACCTGTTATATATCAGGAATCTTGTTATATCAGAGCTCTTTATAAAGAGTTTCCACTGTACATGTATTTGTATTTGTACATAAATGTAGACAAATAAACGTGTGTTGTACAGACCACATTTACATACAAGTCTAAACATTTGTTGTTTTTTGTGTGATGAGTGCACAATTAAAGGGCAATCCAACTTTTGATTTATGTAAAGCTTTGAATTATTTTAAACATGAGAGCACTTAATCTATGCGAATTTCAACTTCGCAATTTGGCCCGTAGACAACTCTTGTGTTTGTTTTAAACTAATGTATTTTTCTAAAAATTGACATTTTAGTCATTCTGTGTGTTGGAACATATGGGAGAGTTGTCCACCACTACATCATAGTGACATTACCGATTTGCCCCATTTGAAATTCCTATGTGTATAACTAACATTCATTAAAATACGGGATTAGCAGCGTACATTTGTGTGTGAATGCTGGGTCAATTGAAAAGTTATGTGTAATTCATGTTCCTTTCAAACACTGTCCACTGTGAGAAAGAGCTTACGCAATATATCGTTCAGTGTTACAGGTCCCATCTCACCATTCAGCATTCAGCATTGATTTTATAGGATCCGTGACATCACTCACGCAGCAATTTTCTCACGAAAGGCAGATCCAATAAAATGGGTAAACCTAATATTTCACTCCTTTGATGTGTCATATTAGGAGTGCCAGTTGTGTTTGATTGACAGAATGCCACCAACCTTTTTTTAATTTCCGAATCGTCAAGGTAGGACCCCTCAAATATTGTTACAGTTTATCATTATCAAAATGATGGATGGGCCCTTGAAGGCTGGGCTTTAAGCGCAATATATCAATACACACATATAAATCACCGATGAAATCTTCTGGAAGCAAATTTCAAGTAGTCAAAGTAGGCAGGTCCTTGCATCTGAACACCAGTTCTTCATAAATATTCAAATTATGAGTTCATCCTACAACCTCCTCTAGATCAATGTCCATTTTCCATCACTTCTGATATCTGTAGTTTCTTTACAGCTGGAGAAGAGTTATGCTTTGCTTGCACATTAACCTGTCGGTAACAAGAAAATTAATAGAAAGAAATCACCCTTTTGGCAATGTATTACATTTGAAATTATCATCATGATCATTTTATCATTTTAAGTAAAACCAAAAACATGAACACAGTGTGTACAAAACAGATGTAGAAATTGAAGAGGGTAATGCTGGGAAAAGATGGATGGATGGTTTAAATTTAATGACACTACCAACACAATTGTGTCATTTAAGTGTCAAATGATTGTCTTAACATGAGCTTTATAATTTCATCATAAAATTTATTCAAGAAAGGATCAACTCGATAAGTATAGGCCTGTATTCTCGAAAGTGTCCTAAGTTAAGCCTGGCCATTTGTCAACCTCTAAGTCTCGTATGAATTACTATATTTGTGTAACAAAATAAAGAAAAAGAATATTTTCTGGCATGAAATGAGCATTAGAAATCAATTATACTGAGTTGGTTTTTTGTATTTGCATTTAGTTACAGAACTATGGTGACTTTGTAGGATTGAAAGAGGGTGCCATTTGGCTCTCCATAATTTGGTGGCCTAAATCTACCCACTGAGGCGGGGGCTTAAGTTAACCCTTATGAGACAATTGACCACATTTTATGGTTTGGCTCAATAACTTTTGCTTCAGAGCTCTAAAAAATATACCAGATGCATGATTAGAAAGAGCAAATATTTCTGCACATACTACATTTTGTATGTCCATTTTTGTTGCATAACAATATTGCGTTTGATTGCAAGGAATTTAATAAACAAGAATAAGCTTTAAAATACTCAAATTGGCAACACAGTGAGAGGCTTAAAAATCATTGTTTTTAATCAAAATTGGCAATTTTCTCAACTTCTTGACAAAATTCCAAACCATGTATATTGTTTTCAAAGACATTACACATTATTAGAACTATGGAGCACTAAAAGAAAAATATTATTGTTGTCAATTTTAGTCCTTGAGTAATTCCTATCCTGAGAGGTTTAACCAGTGGCATAGCATGGGTCAAGCCATTGAGAGGCACTAGCTGCTGCATGGAGGATAAGGGCACAGGTCTTACTTTAGTAAATGAAATTAACAAAGCCATCAATAAGGGGAAAGGTGCAGGAGAGGGTTCACTCTTATCATCATTTTTATTTTCCTTTCCCCTCTCCATTTCCTCTTTCTCTTTTCTATTCATTTATTGCTATTCGATGGGGAGCCTCTCTGTAGCTATACTATTGACTATCACAAAATGGTCTTCTCTTTCCAAAAAGTGAACCTTATCCAGTTTTTGTAATGACCTGGCATTTTATAACTTGTCCAAAAGGTGTTTTAAATATTTAAATCATTCAGTAAATATGAACAGAGAGGATTTATTTGAACCAGCAAACTGTAAGCAACATAATTAAAAATTGCTTTCAGCAAAAACTGAAAAGCTTTTATACTGAATTTTTATGATTATACAATATTATTCTATTCCTTTG
Source organism: Heliocidaris tuberculata (assembly GCA_025618425.1). Classification (NCBI taxonomy): domain Eukaryota; kingdom Metazoa; phylum Echinodermata; class Echinoidea; order Camarodonta; family Echinometridae; genus Heliocidaris; species Heliocidaris tuberculata. The sequence goes on from CM046834.1 coordinate 1,913,081, forward strand.
CTAATTTTCAAGCTAATTAATATTCAATTATACCCAATGGGCCCTATAAATAACCGCTTATTTGTGTCTATACATTTTTTTTTTTTGAGGAGTTTGTACCATCTATGCTTGGTTTTGCCTGTACACATACCTTTTGTCCATCTAGAAGATGTTGTTCTCTCTTGAGTGCTGATTGGATCCCCGATGTATTGGCAAAGTTAACAAATCCAAACCCTCGAGAGAACCCTGTTGAATCATCCTGTACATTAACAACAATATCACAATACAAGCTTAATTTCAAACTAAAGCACAATCCCAGTATATGCTATAGAAGCTCCTCCAGATTACCAACCAGTAGAATATAGTGGAACCTCGTTATAACAAACTCCTTGGGACCAAGGAAATTACCTCTTTATATCAAAACCATGTTATACATGTATCAGGGCTAAAAAACAATTTAGAATAAAAAGAAGTGAACCGGCAAAATAACGAGGTTTCACTGTACAAGCTCTGTATAAAATATGCTACAGAATATTTGCTCTAAACTGAAAATTTCATCAAATTCCATTTTATTAGTTTTTCGATGAAGAAATAGATTTGTTTCATTTTCATATAGGAGTAATGTAAAAACATATATGCAATGATTATATCCAGGGTGCATGTTTTCTTCAGAGAAAAATATAAATTTTGTGATTTTTTTTTTTTTCGTACAGAGAAAATGGGAGAGAACCTCACAAGATATGTCACAAAGTTACCAATTTGCATTTGATCAATTACATCTTCATAAATTCATAACTTTCTTATTCTTTATCGGATCTCACGCAAACTTTCACTGATCTGTTTCTCTAATTTTTCTGCTTTTATTAAAACTAATTTGATATCAGGATGGACTTCCCGTATTCAGAAGTACTATGAGATCATGAATCATTACTAAATTCAGTATAAAAAAAAATAGACCCAATTCTTAAAGGGAAATCCAACCTTAATGGCAAGTTGCTCTGAAAGAAAGAGGAGAAATCAGAGAGGCTGACTGGTGAAATTTTGAATGAAATCCAACAAGCAATAAGAAAGTTATGAATTTTGAAAGCTGTAATAACTATACATATGGGAATTTCAAATTGGCCGAATGGGTAATGTCACTGTGATGTAGTTGCGGACAACTCCCCCATTTGCTCCAACACACAAAATAACTAAAATGTCATTTTTTTCAAAATGTATTACTCAGTAGGATCTTTTTCCTTTTTCTATAACAATATGCTTTCTCCAATATATTTTTGAGTACTGCCCGAAGGGTAAAGGCACTTCGGAGAAAACCACAAATTAATGATATTTTTGTGTGCGACTATAGGTAGTCTCCCAAATAAAATAAACAAATAAGATGGTATTAGATTTTTTAAAAACTGAAGTAAACAAATAAGATGGTATCAAATAAAAAATACTTACAAAGGCTATACGGCAATTCCTCACAGGTCCAAACTGAGTAAAATACGCTCGCATCTCTTCTGTAAGATAAAAGGTGAAAAAGAAATGAATACATGTAGTTGCTTCAGGATTGCTTCTCTGCTTGTTACAAGAAGTGATGCAAAGTCAGACTGATACAGAACTTCTACATGTAAATTTTATTGATTTCTAAGTAGATCAAATATTAATGACATAACAAACAAGTGAATGAGTAAATTACGCAATGCGTAATAAACGTCCCCGCCGGAAGTGCAGATCTGTGGAAATTAACTAGCCTGAACCTTAAAACTTCAGTGAAAAACTTTAGTGAATAAAATAATAATGTTACTGTATGCAAAAGAAGAGAATACCAACAATGCATGTATACAACTGAAATATAAAACATGAAAACATTATGAACCTTCAGCCATTTTGAATAAATCTGCATAAATTTGCATGAATAATGAATTTCAAAATTCTGTGTAGAAGTTTGGAAGCCCCCACCCAGCCCTATCAGATAAAACAATCGGAATCAAAATCCGATGTGAAATAGAGGAGAAGTAGCATTTTTCGTCAATTTTGAATAAATTTGCATAAATTTGCATAACTAATGAATTTCAAAATTCTGTGTAGAAGTTTGGAAGCCCCCACCTAGCCCTATCAGATAAAACAATCGGAATCAAAATCCGATGTGAAATAGAGGAGAAGTAGCATTTTTCGTCAATTTTGAATAAATTTGCATAAATTTGCATAATTAATGAATTTCAAAATTCTGTGTAGAAGTTTGGAAGCCCCCACCCAGCCCTATCAGATAAAACAATCGGAATCAAAATCCGATGTGAAATAGAGGAGAAGTAGCATTTTTCATCAATTTTGAATAAATTTGCATAAATTTGCATAATTAATGAATTTCAAAATTCTGTGTAGAAGTTTGGAAGCCCCCACCCAGCCCTATCAGATAAAACAATCAGAATCAAAATCGGCCAAGAAATGACGGAGAAGTAGCATTTTCTAACATTTGAGCACACACGGACAGACGGACGGACGGACGGACGGACACACACACACGCACACACGAACGGAGCCCGTTTCATAGTCCCCTCGCGAACTTCGTTCGGCGGGGACAAAAATGTATTGAAAATGCCCCCCACAATGTAGCTCAGGGCGCTAATTAGTGGGCGCTAATTAGTATTAAGCACCCCGCGTCACCGAGCATCACTCCCGACAACCAACAGTGTGCATGAACGTGCGCGTACTCTCATGTACGCACGATACGCATAAGCACACCATCGGCAAGACACTGGGACACACACACAGCTAAGGAGACGATAAGCAGACGATTGAAGAGACAACAACCATACAGGAGCACTACTTACTGCAGGAGAGACGACCACGAAGACTACGACGAAGTTTAGTGGTAAGCGACCAAGTAAACCTCAGCAAAATCGCAACAATGGCGCTGCAAGCAACAAAAAGCTGCGCTTGAATTTATATTTATATTTAGTAATTTACAATACGTAGTAGTAATTTTTCTTGCAGGTACATGTAGATTGCCAACTAGGCACGTCTAATAGAAAAATACAAAGACGTACCAGCAAGATTGTTTTATGAGAAGAGTTTGTATTTTTGCTGTAGTTTAAGATTTACTGTATATTTATTCTTGTTAATGTATTTTTTCTGTAGATAATTAAATTATATAACTGTTCCGTAGCGAAAAATAACATTTGGGTGTGGCGCGAACAGTTAAATAGGGACGCCACACAGGCTATTCATTAGCAAATTACTTTCTTTTGTGCGCCGCATCCAAGTCCATTGTCAACCGCGGACCTGGGATTTTGGGTTCGCGTTTGGCAGGAAACCACAGTGACCTTGTAGTTTACCGATTTATTTTCTTAAGTAATTATTTTAGGTATATAATTATACATTTATCGATATATTCACTAATTAGTGTGAAGATTATACGTTCCACATTTTATTCGTTTTCACAAAATTGTTGTAGATTTTGATAAACCCAAGACAACTGAACACGGGTACTTCTACGTGTAATCATATTGACTTGTTATATGAAATTAGAGGATAGGCTCGATACATTTATTAATAGGTTGTGATTTTGGTTTTCTTATAAGTTAGATTTTATTTTCCAAGTGCTGGGAGCGGAGGATTTTGTGTTTCTTTTTGCTGGCTTACTATCCTTACCCAAGTTAGATCGGAGTTCGGTAAGTCAACTGTAGATTTAAGCTGGTTGCCTGTGTGTACATGTCTTGTATGTTTGCATAAATTATGGTAAGAAATAAATAGACATTGGTATTTTCTTTACAGAGACACAATGGAACAAGCAGATGTCATATCCATTCATGCACCTCCAGATGCGGAGTTCGGGAGGGACCAAGGAGGGACCCACCTGGTTTCCAATCCAGAGGCAGGGGTCGGGGATTACAAAGGTTCCTAGAGGAACCGACACTGGTAGCGACGCTACCAACGGGGCGGATCCCCATTGCTACAACCCGTTTACCCCTCCTGTTTGGGTTTGATTCCCACTTTCACCCGGACAGGAGCGGCTGGCATAGTGGAATGCCCCGTCCAGCAACCCATCTGGAACACCCTATCAAGTTTGTGGGAGGGGTCCTAAACTTCTGCGACCAGAAGTATTACAAGGACCCTCACTTCCTCCATAGGGTGTTAAGAACACACCCTACACAGGGCTGTTGGAGGATTGCAATGGGGATCCACCCAAAGCATGCCAGCGATTTTAGGGAGGACCACTGGGGCAGCCTCGTGGGGCATCTAAACAACCCCATGGTTGTGGGGCTGAGTGAAGTTGGATTTGACTTCACGGTTCCCCCCCAGCAGTGGCGCGACCAGGAGGCACTATTCTTCCACCTCCTGAGTCTGGGCACTCAGGGGAAGGTTATTGTGATGCACCTGCGAGGGGCCCCACATGATCCGGAAGGAAGGGCGGTGCACAACATCAGCCGCTGCCACCTCCGGCAGCGCTGCTCGACGCGGCAGCGAATTCACATACACTGCTTCAGCAGTGACCAAGCACAGTTGAAGGCTTGGACCGACCTGTTCCCCCATTGTTATTTTGGGTTAACGGGGTTGGTCCGAACCTTCAACTCGGTGCAGCACCGGGCAGTGCAGGAGATTCCTGCAGACCGTCTCCTTCTGGAGACTGACGCCCCCCACCTCGCCCCCCATCCAGGAATGAGGACTAGTTCCCCTGATTTCCTGGGTGACGTGGGTGCATTGGTGACAGGTCTGCGAGGAGTCTCCTTGTCCGACCTAATGTCGCTGGCAACGAACAATGCCATGCGGCTTGTTATATTATATTATTTTTCAGTTCTCTTTATGTATTTATAAACATAGAAATTTCTAGAAGAGAAATTATTATTCACATGTGAAAAGTGAATATACTCTGTAATAGTGAAAGAATCATCAATTATAGATTAAATAATGCACATCCAGTAGAGGAAGAACATTCTAGATCATTACATTATGTGTGATGTATTGTATGATAGTAACAATGTAATTGCATGTTGTGACCTGTTCACCTGACCTTTGCATGAACTTCTTAGTAAGAGTACATTGCAATGAGTCTATAAATAGATCATTGGAATCCCCTTCTTTTGTTTGTTACAACTAGAAGTATGTGGAACTTACAAGAAAGTTCCAAACCTTCATGAATGTTGTAGTAGAAGGTGGAAAATTTCAAAATTTATATCCTGACTACATCGTGGAGCATATATTGCGTAAATTCTCAGTTATCTTATCACCATCTGATATTGATGATATTGATATCAACCTGTGGAGATCGTCTTGGACTTCCTCTTGGACTTAACCTTGGACATCATTTTTGACATCGTATTGGACATCGTGTTCGACATCATTATCGACATCACAGTCGACATCATTACTGACATCGTCTTCGACATGTCATCAACATCATCAACATTGATGACTTCCTGAATTATCTTGGACATTCTTCGGCTAGATCTTCTGGAATCTTCTTTTACCAGTGGGACACCATACCATTTGGATTAACTATTGGGATTTATTATTGTGGATTACTCTACACTTCAAGAACATTCTGGACTCATACCTTGCATTCATATTCTGTGGATTAGGAGTTTCCCCAGCTAAGAAATTGTAAGTCTTTGCTAAGTTAGCTATTATATGTAATATAGAAATAATTTGTTTTTGATAAATTTTTGTCCTACTGAATTTTTTGTAAATATTAAAATTAAACCATAAATCATCTAAAGTTAATATCTTTTGTTCGGTTCTTATCTTTTGAGGATTTTGGATCGTAACAGGCTGTATTGCGCTTAGAGCCACATGGCACATTTGCATATACGAGTAAATATTTGTAGTTGAGATAATCCTAGGGTGACCTAGGTTTGAAGGAAAGCACCTTTGTAAGAGTAAATCCGTGGGCAATACACTAAAGCAGTGATTGACCCCCTTTCTGTTCAGTTTAAGTCAATTTAGAAAAAATATGTCTTTTGTATTTTCAGGTGAGCCTTCACCCCCGAAGAGAATGTCTTTGAGGATTATGACTTAAACAAGTCGGGTTTAGGCTCTTTTTCAAGTGATATTTTTTGTTAGGGCGCAGAATTTCTATAACCGTATTTCCGAGACCTAAGGAGTTTTATAGGTTTCAGCCGGTGGCCCTTTCATGTATATGAGGGGACTAGGTCTATTTCAGACTGAGAAGTCTGCTCGACATACGGAGCAGGACTGTCCAGATTATACGTTCCAAGTGGAAGGATGCCCATCAGTGTTGGCCCGGTACAGCACTTCTCCAAAGGCTAGGAATATAAATGTTATATAAGATTGGCGTCTAATAGGATATTTCCTTTTCTATTTTTATCATTGTCATTAGGTACATATATACAATGAGAATTTAAGAATACCAGCGAGGTCTGTATATATTCTAATTTTTTTGTTCTAGTGGAAAATAATTGCCATGAACCAATGGTGATTAATGCCTTATAACTTATGGTTTAGGATGTTTTAGATTTATGGGCATAAATCTTGTTGGTCGGGAGGTGTGTAGTGAAAATGCACCCCATAATGTAGCTCAGGGCGCTAGTTAACTCCAGGGAGCTCTACCGCGTAGCGTTCGAGCTCCAGGTACAAATAACCGACGTCTGCATCGCCATGAGTTTGGTTAAATTCATTTGTTAGTTTTTGAAGGTAAGATGAAAATTTGTACTTACATGTCAGGATAATTACTTTATATATGCAGTAGGCTTTCAGATTTCACGATTTGACGATCATTTCGATGAAAAAAAGATAAATTTCCTCTCCGAGCCGATCTTTCCCCGCGTTGTATCGTCGATGCAAATGACTCGCATTCGCAATGCGCATGCGCTGAATATAAAAATTGCATGCGCACCGTGAATACGAGTCATTTGCATCGACGATACAACACGGGGAAAGATCGGCTCGGAGAGGAAATTTATCTTTTTTTCATCGAAATGATCGTCAAATCGTGAAATCTGAAAGCCTACTGCATATATAAAGTAATTATCCTGACATGTAAGTACAAATTTTCATCTTACCTTCAAAAACTAACAAATGAATTTAACCAAACTCATGGCGATGCAGACGTCGGTTATTTGTACCTGGAGCTCGAACGCTACGCGTTCGAGCTCCCTGGAGTTAGGCGCTAGTGGGCGCTAATTAGTATTTAAGCACCCCGCGCCACCGAGCATCACTCCCGACAACCAACAGTGTGCATGTACGTGCGCATACTCTCATGTACGCACAATACGCATAAGCACACCATCGGCAAGACACTGGGACACACACACAGCTAAGGAGACGATAAGCAGACGATTGAAGAGACAACAACCACACAGGAGCACTACTTACTGCAGGAGAGACGACCACGAAGACTACGACGAAGTTTAGTGGTAAGCAACCAAGTAAACCTTGGCAAAATCGCAACAAAAATATTGAAAATCTCTTCTTCTATTTTTGCAAACTTTAATGATGTAGGGGTCCACAAGTACAAGAAAAAGATCAATCACCCTGCAAAAATGAAAAAGAAGGGAAAAAGCCTATTAGTATTATTGAAATCGCCAGTACCGTAGATCTATTACTGCGTGCAATGGCATGCTACGGCATATATGGGGACTTCATTCCCTCAATATACATAGCATGCAAGTGTGTGCACACACAATGAATGAGAGGGGACTTATTCTACGATCAGGCCGTGTGCCCAATCCCAGTACCCAAGCAAAACTAGGTAAGCTGAGCTGACCTGAGTCTGCAGCTAGCAGCTCCCTTGAGTTACGGGCGACAATATCAGTGAGTCTCGCTCGGCTCGGTACCGCTCGCCTCATATCCGCGCAGTTGCAGCAATAATTTTATCTCATGATTTCAAGATAAATACAACAGCTACAGCCCCAAAGTTAAGCTGAGCTTACGCATAGTATACTTACGGACACCGATGGTCCATGGTATTCTAGACACAAAAATTTCTAGTCCCTTTCTTGCTGCCATATTGGAGTTTGTTATCCCGATGGAATCGTCGTACGTAGAGAGTACACACGGTACACACGTGTTATGCATATATGCATTATAAAATGAGAAAATTTACAGTGTCTTCAAACAAGCAAATAGAAACGAGAAACTCGCACTGTATGCAGCCTGTGTCACTGATGTGCATGGGTTCAGAACTTAAAGTTAATTTAGATTGCATATTTAAAAGCTTAACATTTAAATTTTATATAAAGGATCGAAATCATTTCTGTTTAAAATGGAATCAAATTTCATTCGGCCATTATGACCCCGAAACAAGATTTGAAAAAGATGCACAAATTTATTTATGCAAACTCGTTGAGAAATATTTAGCCAATGAAATTATGAAAACAGAAGCTTTTGAGCGGAAAATAGGCCTACATATGGATACATCTTTGATGTGACACGATTTGTTTGTTGGTTTTGAAGAAGGCCTATTTCGTGAGCATTTTGTGTGATATTGATAATAAATTCGATCATTCTTAGCTGTATCATTTAAAGGGAAAATCCACGAGTTAGTTCTAACAGAAACAGATTTTTTGATGAAAGTTTGAGAAAAATCCGATGACAAATAAGAAAGTTATGAAATTTTGAAGTTGTAATCAATCAAACACAAATTGGCAACCCCGTGAAATAGTCTTCTGAGCTCCTCTCCCGTTAGTAACTATTCAACCGTACATGCACCGTTGATATTATCATTGCATTACACAAGACCTGACGTATGACCCCCCCCCCCCAAAAAAAAAAAAAGATCATCGTCAACAACTAAGAAAATGAAAATTTATTAAATTTCCTGCATTGAGCAATTTCAATTCAATTCAATTCAATTCAAAAATGGTTTATTGAAAGAAACATGTGTCGCAGCCAAAAGCTGAATAAAGCATGTGTACAATATAAACTATCAATTACAAAGATTAACAAGAACGAAAAAACTACTACCGGTAATACAAGGTATAAATACAGTAAATGAAAGTCAATCAATGAAGTAAACAAATTATAAGTTACATCATTAAAATACGTTAAACATTAAAGAAAATCGAAAAGAAAATCGAAAAATGGGAAAGGAGCTCACAAGATACGTCACGGAGTTTCAAATCATTGTGTTTGATTGGTTCGAAAATTCAAAACTTTCTTATTTCATATCGGATTTTACTCAAACTTTCACTAATCTATTTCTCTCATTTTTCTGTTTTTATTAAAATAAACTAAATTCCAGGTGGACTTCCCCTACATAGAGGCAGTGATTGGGACAGAGCTCTCCAGAGAACTCTACTGATTCGCCACATTTAATAAGTTTATCAAAATGTGATGAGGGTGCCGTATTGTTCGCATTTAGCATCACATAACTACACCCCAAAAGAGATTTGTTTCTTCAAAGCGACATTTTCGGGTAGACGGTCATATTAATTAATATTATTCCGAACATCTCATTTGAGGCTCGATGATTACAAGAATAGTTAAGTTTAAGCCTCCAAAGCCATGATTTTCAAGGGTCATTTTGGCAGGAAAGGAATGGTCAACATCAAGTGAGGCCATTTTAGGGATTTTCCAACACAAAATCAGTACCCTATACATGTTTATGACTTTTTTTTGCAAAAAAACAAAAAAACAAACAAAATAAACAACCCATTAGAGCTGTAAATCCTCGTATTAGGCGAGTAGCCCCCGCCTCCCCCCCCCCCCCCCCCCCGGATTTGAACGACGCCAAAATATTTTTTTTCTCTCCCTCAAACAGCCCGGCCTTGACGAGATTTTACATCGGGTGTATAGGTGACAGGGTGAGTACCACTTACCGAAATCATGGAAATATCATCAATACCTCAACTAATTCATTGTCTTTAGAGTTACGAGCAACTATATACAATGGTAAAAATAGTGCCAGTAGGCCTATATCTTTGGACTGGGCGTCCATCTTGTGACCCAACTTTTACCGACAAAATATCATCGCAGCCAAAATCAGCTGCAATCTTGTCTCGTCTTCAACTAACTAAATTTCTTTCCCTTAATTAAATCCTTAAATTGTCTCCTGAGAAATTCAGTCAATTTCCAAATACAAAAGAGCAGGTGACTTTATACCCTTTGTAAATAGGCGTACCTTACAGGACACGAAAGACGCCGGGGTGATTCAATTACAAGAATCTGGGGTTTCTTAAACTATGTAAGCCACAAATAACTTTTGTTACACGAATATTATCAAAAGTAATATCGGAGCAGTCTATATAATAAGCAGAGCATGGTCTAGATTTCATTATTACTCAGAAAACTTATGCTACATAGGGACTGTTTCAGTAGCGTTTCTGGACCTTGGTGTGAGTAAGGACAAAACATTCGACCTAGGCTCTGTGCATGGGCCGCGGAACCGGGGAGGCTGGGGGGGGGGCTGCAGCCCCCCCCCCCCCACTTTTTTGAGTATAGACAAGTAAAAAAAAAAAAAATCGGGGAAAAAGGGTCGAAAATTGTCATTAATGAGTGAAATCAGATCAGCCCCCCCCCCCTCCCCCACTTCAAAAACGCTCATCGGCCCCTGCTGTGTATGGTGATCCATACAGTCAATTCAGCGAGAAACTCACTTTTGGGGCCCTAATTTGCATGTATGGGCGGGTGGTAAGGGCGGTGGACGTTCCTTTTACCCCTCTACTCTTAATTTGTAAATGTTATTATTTTGATTTCGATATGAAATTATTTGTTCAATATAGCGCCGTTTGTTACAAGCAGTATTCAATGAACCCATAGTTACTTGCGATCGAGTGAGTGAAGCGAGCGGGCAAAAATTTGGCTCACATTTCCTTTTGAAAGACAGTTTTAACCCGTGCAAAATCTATGACTCGTATGTTTGAACATATTTCAGAATGAATTAGATGGGTAAAATATGAAAGGCGTTTAATTTTGTCTATTGGGTTTTACCTATTAGAAGATACTTGAATCTCGTTTCCCCTTCTCTTCATTTTCGAAGTTTGGCTTCATAAGCTATTCACAATCACAGCTCCCATTTCTCCTTGCAATATATGTATACAGTGGCGGATCCAGGGGGGGGCAATCCCGGCCCGTGCCCCCCCTTTTGAGGGAAAACAATGCAATGTGCCCCCCCTATTTGCGATTGCGCCCCCCCTTTTCGAGCAGAAAACCTTTTTTTTTTTTTTTTTTTGCTTGTCAGAGAATTATGGAGGGGAACTGGACCCCAGAACACCCCCCCCCCCCCCCACTGAGCGATTTTTGGAGGGCTGGCGAAAATTGCTCGCCACCCCCCCCCCCCCCCCCCCCCCCCCCCCCCCCCCCCCCCCCCCCACTGAGCGACTTTTGGAGGGCTGGCGAGAGACCAAAAAAATATGGGTCTTCCTCCAAGCAGTTTCCCAAAGTTGACAATCCTGCATTTGTGTGCCCCCCCTTATACGAATTCCTGGATCCGCCCCTGTATGTATATATATTATATATCGGATTTTATTGAGCTAAAAACTATCAAAAACAAGGACAAACGGTCCAGCGGCCGATATTTGTCTTGTGTACAAATTAAAATTGTATACATATACAAATGAAGATCACATGGTAAATATAAATAAAAGTAACGAATTACAGTAAACGAAATAGCTATAATGACAATACGTTAAGTTACTCCCAAAGTAGTTAAGTTGTAAAAAGAAAAATAGCAGAAGAAGGAGGGAAAAGGGAGAGAAGAAGAGAGAGAAAGAAAGGGAGGAGAAAAGAACACAAGCTAGTGAGATGGGGAGTAAATTATCAAGCACATTAAGAAAAATGATAAATACAAATACAAGTATAAAGTACTTACTATATATAAAGGGATCATTGGAACTAAGCACATACTGAAATTTGATGTGGAAAATGTGGCACTTTATATACACATATAGGATGTTCTTACTATCACTACTGTCACTACTGCCTGTGCCGTAAAAGAATTTTGAATTTTGAACTACGGAAAAGTAGTAAACATAAATGTCACTATTCCTCAACTGATGAAGATTGAGCAAAAAGCAAAGAATTCCTTATATTGCCAACATGTAACATACCCTGCAATCCCGTACAAGCTTTCTTTAGGAGGGGGTTCGCACCTTAAGGAGAGAGATATATATACATATGTACGCGAAGCGCACATCACGAGCGCGAAGCGCGAAGTCCCTTGCGGCCGGGGTCCAGCTCAGGGGTTTTAGATGCTCTCTGGTGCAATCTCTGTCATATTTCAGAGCATTTTACCCCAAATTTCTGACCAATACATCACAAATAATTTTACTTCTAAAGCTTCAAAATCATAGGGAGACCGGCTCTCATATGATTGTAGTTCTTCATTTTATTGGATATAAAAGTCGAACAAAGGAAAAGAATTATATAATATTGAATGGCCTTGAGTGGGATACAAGAATATATCGCACGAGCTATGAGCATATTTCACGAGTCGGCACGACGAGTGAAATATTTTCAAAGCGAGTAAGATATATCCTTGTGTCCCACGAAAGAAAAGCCATTCAATATTATTATTATTAATTGTATGATACCTAGTTCCTCAATTTTCACCATTACATGTCCTTATGTTTTTGTATTGACTTCGACATAAAACACAGGTAGAAAAACATTTTAGTCCTTACCCAAGCATTTTGCAAGAGCTGCGCGCATGCATCCATTGTCTTAACCTTTGCGTATTTAAGCGCGTATTCACTTTTTTACGCGTCACGCGCACCCCAAACCATGAGATATGGAGATATATTGCACGGTCATCCGGGTACTTTTACACAAACCATGAGATATTGTTTTAAAATTGCACGGTCATCCGGGAACTTTTGCGCAAACCATGAGATACGCCAATTTTTCTGGTCGCCTGAAAACCCTTCATACAAATAATAATATACTATATTACTTAGAGTCTACCGTAACTAACTGCCAGGGGCGTCGCTAGAACATTTTGAATGGGGGAGGAGGTTGTGATACCAAAATTTGCAGACAAATTTTTAGGGTGTGACACCCAAATCTGCCGACAGAAATGCTGCACCTTAATCCCCCACACAAATGATAATAAAAGAAAATCGCAGATGTAGAGATCTTGATCATACGGGCCCATTTTTAGCAAGGAGGGGGCTGACCCCTTTTGCCCTAATATCAACTTTTCAATTTCTAAATGTTTGCGGGCGACGCGAGCGGGCAAAATTTTAAAAAACTTTTCGTAGTGAAAATGTACAGAAGTTACATACACAAGTTACATAATATTATTATCTGAGAACCTTGCTTTCCAAATGTTGGATATTCCAGCACCTCGCTGCCCGAATATGAATATCGGACCTTTGAAAATCCGTGGGGGTGGGGGAGGGGGGTGGGGCTACAGCCCATTGCCGAAAGGGGATGAATTTTGCTGCGAGCGAGCGAAGCGAGCGAGCAAAATTTTTAAAAACTTTTCTTGGTGGAAATGTACAGAAGTTACATACACAAGTTACATAATAATATTAACTGGGAAACTTGCTTCTCAAAGATTTGGGTATTCTAGCAAATTTTTTGCTGCCCGAATATGAATATCGGAACTTTGAAAATCCGCGGGGTGGGCGAGGGGGGTGGGGCTACATCCCATTGCCGAAAGGGGTGCCTTTTGCAGTTTTGCCCCAATATTAAAATTCCAGTGTTCATGCGAGCGAGCAAAATTTTTAAAAACTTTTCTTGGTGGAAATGTACAGAAGTTACATACACAAGTTACATAATATTATTAACTGGGAAACTTGCTTCCCAAATATTTGGGTATTCTAGCACCTTTTTTGATGCCCGAATATGAATATCGGAACTTTGAAAATCCGCGGGGCGGGGGAGGGGGGGGGGGGCTACAGCCTATTGCCAAAATGGGATGCCTCTTGCTCGAATATTAAAATTCCAGTGTTCTTGTGCGCGAGCGAAGCAAGCGCCCAAAAAAATTAGCAGGTTCTTTTTCTTCCCTTCCCTTTTCTTTAACTTCTTTCCTTTTTTTTTTTTTTTTTCCTTTCCTTTCCCTTTCCTTTTTTCCTTTTCTTCTTCTTTCTTTTTTCTCCTTTTCCTTTTCTCTTTCCTCTTCCCTCTTTTTTCCCTTTCAATGTTTGCAAATTTTCTTAGCTCTCTTCAACCACAAAAATTAATTTGTTCCCCTTTTTTTCCTAAAAGGGGGGGGGGTGTTCGCGCGCACCCCGCTAACCCCTAGTTTGTACGGTACTGCCCTGTGACTTTACTTTCCTGAGTACTCTTCTTGGTCAGCGCCCTTGACATTTTACTCATACTCAACAGCGTATTGATTTTACTGGACTAGCGCCCCCTATACCCTACAGAATACAAGTCATAAATACATGTATATTAAAAAAAAATGAATAATACGTACATATACATGTACATTAAACGCGAGGAATATACTTTACTCAAGGTTATTTCATTCGTTTATTATCATAAATATCTTTTTAAAATCTCATGCACGTGGGCTGCATCGGCTACTTTTATGTTCTTCCATTATGAGATGATTATCGTGTATTCTAGGAGTCTGTCCCTGTCGCGAAACAGTCATCCCGTGAAGCCCATCTAAGCTTGCTAGGTATCTGTGCTATGTGAACGACTTGCTCAAATTTACTATCATGTCATGTTCATGTTAATATCACATGTCTTGCATGCTCCTCTACTATGTCTTGTCAAACAAGTGAAGGTGGTCAAAGGTATTGCTATAGTCTGAACATATTTTTGGATCTTTCTCGGATTTTTCTTTTTAACTGTCCACCTAGATAGACTTTGACACACTTGACAAAGCCGCATAAAAAATAAATAATACCAGAAAAACAAGTGAATCAAAATTAATCTTCAGTTTAATAAAATAATATCCCTGCCTGTGATCATGAATCATCTCATACACAAAGAATGATCTGAATAATTTGATTTGATTTTTTGATTTGATTTATTTTCTTCTGCATTCATATAAGTACAACATTTTTCGGTAACATATATAAAATAAAATACAAAAGTACTTTTTGACAATAAATCATAAATAGCAAGTATATGTAACAATCATTTTTCAAAAACAAACACGAAATGATAAATTGTCAAATTATTGTAATTCATCAAATATAAAGTCATTTGCGGAAGAAGGACTACCATTATAAGCAATTTGCTTGAGAATATGGCAGCCCCAGACAAATATTATGAAATAGCTAAAACATGTTTAAATAAGCAGAATGGATAAATAATTGAAATCCTAAATTAAAAGCATATTAATGATGATGTTGATGATGGAATGATGATGGTGATGATGATAATGATGATGATGATGATAACGGTGATGATGATGATGAGGAGGATGAGGAGGAAGAGTTGACACAGAAATTTTACCTTGTATATTCAGATAGTAACATCGTTTTAACTTTGGCTTTAAATGAGTAAAGGGAACAGCAGGATTTAATGAATTCTGGGAGAGAATTCCATAGGTCTGGACCATGGTGTCTTATTGATCTATGGGCAATCAGTAACTTTGGGTTGACTAGATGAAAATTAGAGGAATTGCGAGTAGGGTAGGAGTGAATAGTGTTATTCAAATTATAAAAGTTTTGAAATGAAAGAGGGAGCAAGTCATTTAGATACTTAAATATGAACAGTAAACTTTGTAGTGAATTGATGTCGAATACTGTTAGAGTTTTCAGTTGGTAAAATATTGGTCTGGTGTGAGATAAATATGGTGAACCGGTACATATGCGAAGGGCTTTCTTTTGCAATAAGTACATAGAGTTGATTTTTGTTTTGTTAGTGGTGGCCCATACTAAATTGCAATATGTTATATATGGTAATATCAATGAATTATAAAGCATAATGAGCGTTTTACAAGGGAAAAATCTCTTTACTTTTTAAAGTATACCAACATTCCTAGAAATAGAAGTAGTTATATGACGTATATGTTCATTCCAATTCCAATTTAAATTTTCATCGATAATGACACCCAAAATTTTGTTTGTCTCTTTCTTTCTAGAGGTACATTATCTATAAGTATGTTGTAAGGAAAATGCATGACATGAGAATTTACGTGCTTAAAATACATGAAATTGGTTTTATCTAAATTAAGGGACAATTTATTGCACTTAAACCACAAAGATAACTTTGGTAACTCATTATTAAGTGTATTTACAAGGGTATTTAAGTTACGATGTGAACAGAAAATGTTTGTGTCATCTGCAAATAATATGAAAGATAAAAGAGGAGTTGTATAAGTTAAATCATTAATATATAGTAGAAAGTGTAAAGGGCCTCGTATTGACCCTTGTGGAACACCGCAATGGATTGGTAGGAAATCTGAAGAAACATCATTATACATTACATATTGTTTTCTATTAGATAAATAGCTCTCAAACCAGGAGAGGGCAACTCCACGAATTCCATTAGAGTGTAGTTTTTTAAGGAAAATATGGTGGTCAAGCGTATCAAAGGCTTTAGATAAGTCCATGAATACTCCTATTACATGTTCTTTATTGGCCATGGCATTCGTTATTTTATCATATAATTGTACTAAAGCTAGGTCGGTTGAATGTCTTTTTCTGAAACCATATTGATTTATATTTAGAAAATGAAATGTATCTAAAAAGTTATACAGCCTTTTGTACATAATCTTTTCTAGGATTTTTGATATGCTGGGAAGAATGGATATAGGCCTGTAATTACTTATTTCGTGAGGGTTGTCTTTTTTGAAAACGGGATTTACCTTTGCAATTTTTAGAGACTCAGGACATTTCCCGGTGTTAATATAGATAGATTAAAAATGTGAGTTAGAGGAGAAACAAGAAAATGTATGATTTGTTTAAGGAGAAAAGCACTGATTCTATCGTGACCTTGTGATTTACTTGACTTAAGATTTTTTGTTATTTCGATTATTTCATTAGGATTTATGGGATTAAAAAACAGTGAAGAAGTTGTAGGTTCAGGAAGAAATTTAGTAAAATTTTCGTTCGGTTTATTGAGTTTATTTGCTAAATTAGGTCCTTTATTTACAAAAAAGGAATTAAAGGTATATGAGCTATCTTCAGACTGTATCACTGTATTATCCATTGTAAAATTATTAGTAAGATTATCGGGTCATGAAATAAGCACTTGTGACTAATTATCCCCCCCCCCCTTTTTTTTTGTAAAGAGTTCATATGGACCTACGTAATAATGGGTTTCAATGCTAAGAGTAAAAGAGGGAGAGAGAGACAGAGAGAGGAAGATATAACAAGAAAAATACAAAATTGAGCTATCTAAAGTAGATGAGAACGTATTGAACTATTTTAACAGAGAGAGCTGGGGAGGGGGTTAACAGGAGCATGCATGGGGAGAGCAGGTGAGAAAAATCTATTTGAGAACGATATACATGCAGGAAAAGGAGAATGGAGGGAGATAGAGAGAGAGAGAGAGAGAGAGAGAGAGAGAGAGAAGGGGTAATAGAGGATTATGCAAGCTTATGCAATCTATATAGTTGAAAACATGATTATATTTGTTAATTTGAAATAAAGATAGAAATACGAAATGGGGAAAAGTGAAAGAGACATGCACAGTTTTATCGCTTCGTAATGTCTATATACGGCGCCAGTTAGAGTATATGTTGAAGCGGGCGATGTCGACGTAGAAGCTAGGGTATGGATTACGACCTTGCTGAAAGTACGAAGACGTGTACGACTAAGGACGCGATGACCGAATAAAATACTGGATGAATTTTATGTCGAGGAGCGTGAAGATGACCTTTCTGGGAAGGATCTCTGCAATCCGCCTCTGTTGACGAAAACTCTTCTTTTGTTTACGGAGTAATAAACTCTTCCAAAGCTGAAATTTCAAGTTTTAGCCCCATCGGCTGAATGGTATTTGCGATATGGCACGTATTCTACAGACATGTCGGCCAAAATAAATGGAAATGAACCCCATTTAGCAGATAAAGGCCATAAAATGTGTCAAATTATATAGATCACAATTTGATAATGTGTCCCGCTTTGAAAGTATCGTTCTGTTCGAAATTTTTATCCCCCCCCCAAAAAAAAAAAAGTAAAGCAAATAAAAATTATTAAAAATCTTCCCGCTAGTGGCCTGTAGAATTTTCACAAAAAATGCACGCGTACCTCTTTTTAATTTTTTAAAAAAGACATCATACTCACATGACTCAGGGAATATATTCCAATAAATGTTATGAACAAAATTAATGATACACTATGTTATTCGTTTTTTATTCAAACAAACATATTATGTGCCATATGGGACCTTCCCGAATTAGTCACCAAATCAAGCCCAGAAGCCCATTTCCGGTGCGTGGGAGCCAATCAGAAATGCGCATGGGCCCTTTGTAGGCAAAGGATAACCTGGGCAATATTCTAGTCATTCTCCTGATGATGATCAGAGCATACTGATCGTATAATGTCGAGAACCAAGGATCTCTTGACGGAGAGCTCGATCACCAGCTCTTTTCGGGGCTCTTATTCCCTGGAAAGATTACATGGTGTTACCCTGAAAACTTTATTCCTACAATTCAGTTTCTCCACCATGAAAGTATCGCTGATATTTCACTCATAGTAATTTTAACAAGTTTTCATGCAATTTTTCTGGAACGTTTTTAGACTTATTTTTGACAATATCATATATGTCGAAATGGTGAGTAGTTCTATATGATGCATATTATATAATATCAGTGGCGTATCTAGAGATTATGGCGCCCTGGACAAACAATGAAATTCTGATCCGGGGAAACTATAACCCGAAAATAGTTCGAGCTAGTTTGTAACGGAGACGCAAGTAGCTTACAAACCCAAGTCAACTCGGGTTTTTTTGTGAAATAGCGCGCTAATTCGCAGATGAAGACGCACTCTGTTTTTGACTCGGGTTAATTATTTACGATACCAATCCACCAAATTTTGTTTTTCATTGTTTTTATAAATTATTTTCCATTAAAAAAATATTTTTTTAATGTATTTCTTTGTTTTTCCTACTCTTTTTTTCCTCCTTATGTATTTCTTTGTTTTCCCCATTTATATTCTCTCTATTCTTATGTATGTTGGGCTGATAGAGCTGCACCTTACGTAACTGAAGAGAGGAGCAAAGCGACCGAGCGGTAGATTTTGTTGTTGCACTTTTCACCCTCAAAAAACGCAGTTTCATATCCATTTTCTATGCAGGATAATTCTCAAGGGAACATTGCAATCGCGCGTAGAGTTTCGGATTTTGAACATTGATATACGGTTTTGTATTCAGTTCCTCAAATGGGGCGCAAGTTTAACAAAAACCCCTGGAAAAATATATTGTCGAGGAATTTAGCAAGGCAACCAAGTTAAGATTTCTTTCAAATTTTTAACCTTTGCAAATGCTTTTTATACACTTTATCCTATTGGGGGCGCAATATTTAACAAGATGGTGATGATGACGAAACTTGTTGAATATAGGGAGCAAAGAAAGGAGAATTGCATTTTTTAACCCTTTAAAAAAGCTTTGTCCTATATTGGGGAGCGAAATTACAAGATTTTTTAAAGTAACATTATATGCGAGGGAGCAAAGCAACCAAGCTTCAGAAATTTTTCGCATTTTAAACAGTAAAAAACTCTATTTCTAATGTATTGGGGGCGCATATAATCCTTATGGATAAAAAACTTTTCCTTTTCTCCCTTTTCTCTTGCTCTCTTTGCGTTTTTTGCACCCTCTTCAAGTGCCGCCTGGGGCACGTGCCCCTTCCCCCCCCCCCTCGTAGACACGGCGCTGTATCATATTGATATATTATTTTTAATTTGCACGGTCATCCGTTTACTTCCGCGTAGAACATATTAAGATACACCGGTTTTTACTGGTTGGCGGCTCAAAATCCAATAGGACGGGGGTTGTGTGTCCGGACACTTAACAAAAATAAAGCTGTTACATTTGCTGTTGGATTTCACTGAAAATATGCATCAAAATAATATAACTAACCACCATGAAAAGATGAATATCTGTTATCTATAATAATGTAAAACATAAGTTTTAGAAGATTCCTGAAATGTTGCATTGCAAACTTGTTCAGATTAGACCTATATAGATCTACTGTTTGAAATCATTGGTCCGGATACACTACGTGTGGGTATATATGTAATTCTTTTGATCTTTCTCTTGTTGGTCAACCAGGGTCAGACCAAAAATTGACAGGCCCTAATAGCCAAAATAATGAGCAGCCTGCACGGAAAACTGCAGAAACTCCCGCAGCCAGTCCGCCATTGGTGAATTTCAGTTGTGTATACTCTTAGATGAATAAAAATATTTGGCGAAAAAATAACAACATACTGACCTGTAAACTATTGGTCAAAATTTACACAATACAACTGACGTTGGGTAATCTAAATGCTGTGTAGTTGGGCAAATTGACATTGCCCAACAGCTGTTCCACAATCACATTTACTCAACCCTCAGTTTGCTCAATTGGTTATATTTTCAGTTGGTAAACTAGTTGCCCTATTAATCTTATCCAGTGAGATATTACCCAATTTGTATTGTACCAATTTGGGCAATAATTGCCAAGCTCTGTTAAAATATACCTAACTGAGTTTGGGTAATGATATGTGGTTGGGCAAATTCAGTTGCCTTATATTTTTTCCCTTTTCCTCCACCCTAGGTAAAAAAAATAAAATGAGGCCTTGATAGCAATAATAAGTAACAATAATAGCCAACAAAAGCGTGAAAATAAACTCATAACAAAAAATAGATAAGAACATATATATATATATATATATATATATATATATATGTATATATATATATATATATATATATATGTATATATATATATATATATATATATGTATATATATATATATATATATATGTATATATATATATATATAATTGTAAGGATTTGGCTAAAACACAACATGACGGGCCGTCTTGGTTGGATAAATTAAATAAATGAAATGAGCCAAGACTCGGGACGTAGCTGAATACCACGGATTTATTGATGTCGTCAAGCTTTCGGCATTATGTCTTCTTCAGGAGCTATACATATATACATATATATATATATATATATATATATATATATATATATATATATATATATATATATATATACAGAGTATATGGTGTCCTCGTAATTAACTTTTGTTTTTTTACGAAAATGTTGAAATCGTTGCACATTTCTGTCATCTTAAAAAAATCATATGTATGGACGGTAATATTTTCTAAAATCCGTTGAAACAATAACCATGTATATATTAGTTTGGGTTTGTTTTTCTTTGTATGTTTTATTAAAATAAATCAGGAGAACCACATATTTACAAAATTCGATAAATTAGAAAAAACAAAACAAAACAAAACAAAACAAAAACAAAAAATAAAACATAAAAAGGGGGGGGGGGAAATGGGGATATAAACAGAAATAAAATATGAGGCAGCAAAACATTTGCAGATTATAGTAGGACGGGGAATACACTGAGGACAAAAGCCACATCACATATTAGTTATTTTGAAATGACATTATATAGTTTGAAAGTACATACACAAAGTATAAAGACTACTTTAGCTCAGTATAGAAACAAAATTGTTATATACATATTTACAAAATATATTATAGGATAGTGTACTTATTCAAAGATTACAAAATGATTGCATGTAATATAGTATAGCAATTGGATGTACAGTGTCTCTTATAAAACAGTAAAATACGAATTATTTATAATTGATAATGAATGATGTGAAATCATTCATATTTAAAAGCATTATGTCATCGTACATTTTTTGGCAAAGAAACAAACCATCAAACATATTTTGCAAATCAGGGCAACAAAAATGACATATTTCTGATAAAGACAAAAATGAAATAGCATCAAGTGAAATTTCCTAGCAATAAGAATGAATATGACTCATTTACCATGCTGTTCTGTAAACCTGTCCTATCATATCATAACTTATTTTAACCTGTCCTATTCTATACATATCCTAGGCCTATCCAGCTAGTCAACGTGTGTGTGTGTGTGTGTGTGTCACCCCAATCAAATATGACTACTAGTATTTACGTCTGGGACTGACTTTTAACGTCACCATCCGGAAGACGTGACTGAGATTCGAACATGGGTCCGATCGGAGTCAGTTTGTAGACGTATACAAAGAGCTGCCCGTAGACGTTACCGTTAGACCAATTCCTGATTCCTAAATCAAGTGCATATCAAATGCAAGCTCTTAATACATGTAATAACTGTTATAAATTATGATGCGTTTGGTGACAGTTTTAGTAAATCGGGCCAGCCCAAACCATACGAAACTAAAATTCATGAATATTCATATTTTAAAACTCTGTGGTAAATTTTACCCAACTCTTGGTTTAGTACATCCGATATACATTTCCTCAGTGTTTTTACCCAGTGATTAGAAGAAAAAAAAAATCGCCAATTGTTGGACAAAAATTGCATAACTTCCATTCGCTCATGTTGTATGTTATGGCATAACTATACATGGGTTGGAAAAAATGATATTGGACAATATACAGTTGTAATGACATTTACCATTTACTTCCCAACAATTAAGTTTGTTCAACATTTAAGTGTTGTTTTTGTTGTTTTTTTTTGGTTGTTGTTTGTTGTTTGTTTTTATGTTTTTGTTTTTTGTTTGTTTTTTGTTACTCTGTAGCAGCCCCCTAAACCGTTTGGCAGTATTAATTTGACCAACCAGTAATTGCCCGACTAATGTCACCAAATTATTAAGAAGACTAGGAAAAAATTGTACAACAAGTATGGTAAAAGCCCAACGCTATTTTTAACCAGTATTGATGGCAAATATCTATCCGCCAGTTGTGTAAAGTAAATTGATACAAATTGATGTAACCCTGTGGTGCTGAAATATAGATTTGTGCATTTTTGTTAAGCAACTGCAGTAGTTACATAACTTAATTTACCAAATATTTCAAGAGTGTTATTACTGGTTATGGGCTCGGGAACACGTTTCATAAGTCCTTGGAAAAAAGGTTCTAAAATTGTCATTAATGAATGAATTCAAATCAGCCCCCCCCCCCCCCCACACACACACACACACACTTTCAAAAGTGGCCCCTGCTGGTTAAAATAACCTGGAATTAGACAATTCTTTAACCAACCAGTAGCTTACTACCCAACTTAATTTACCAATTATTTTATCGTGTTGATATTGGTATTTAATATCCGACCGACTACAGACCAACCGACTTATCTTTATCCAATGTTCGGGGGTTTAGTTATTCTACATCAAATTGGGTAAAATTTCTCCTTCATAGTTTCATCTTTAGACCAACTATTACTTGCCCCAAAACCAGTTTAAAAATTTGGCAAATTTTCCCATTCCTAATTGTCAAGTACTGTTGGTAAAGATATGCCTAATTATTAGGTAAAGATAATTGCTACAAATTGGTCAAGCTTGCTTTAGCTGAATTAGTTAGAAATAGCTCAGAAATTGGTAAATTTTTAACAAACTAATGGTTGCCCATAATTATTGCAACTTAATTTGCCTAGCATTTTAATTATTATATCATCATTCATAACTGAAATATTTCTTCATTCAAACAGTACATTTAATATGTAGGTGTTAGCATCCTTGATTTTCGAAAAAACTTTCGTAATGAAATAGTCTCCCTTTTCAGAAATAATTTGTAATGTGTTTTGTGAGTTACGGAATGACAGTTCTGTCGGAGTAAACACATCTGAGATTACTGAAGCACAAGTAAATACGCAGATCATGCTGTTATTAGCTCCTATGGTATTAAATCTTTGTGTATCAAGTGTAATTACGAAAATTTGTTAAATGATTTTGATCTTTTCTCTTCTTGAAAAGTTTGTCATAATTGGTATCAATCATTGATTTTACGATTATGTTAATTGATTGTGCAAATTTCATAACTCAGGAATATGAAAATGTTTGTAAATATTCAGCCATTGACATGCTCGAATATTTTCATTTTTGGGCAGCGTGGTGCCAGAACATTTTTCTTTTATAATATCTAATCGAGTGATTTTGATTACAAAATATCATCTTTACTAGAGAAAAGTTTGCTGGTTTTTTTTGTTGTTGTTGTTGGGGGGGGGGGGGGGGGGGGTTGTGTGTTGTTGTTTTGCTAGCTCGCTTCGCTCGCTCGGAAAATTTAAAAAACAGGAAGGTTAATATTCGTAAAAATGTGCCCGCATATCATTCCGGACATATAAAACATAAATTGTCATGCCCGGACGACATATTGTTGAAAGATGAAATAAGGCGAGTAAGATGATGGTACAAAAATAATCATATTTCTCTTCCTTCGGGGAAAAAGGGATTAAAAAACAAACAAAAACAAAAAACACAGGGACATGGCATTATGTTGTTAACAATCCATTGATATCACTTGATAGGATGTTCTTTGAAGGTTGATGTTTGCATGGTGGAATATATAACGTTGATAAGGTTTACGGTACACCATGTAAGTCCTGCCTTGGCGGTGGCCATTTTGAAAGATGGCCCCTCAGGGCGCCCACCTGTTATCATTTCCCCATAGGCTCATGTGATAAAAATGAGAAATGAAAGAATCATGAAAAATAAGTGCTAGCAATGGCACCATTCAAACTTGTGTCTTGACTATAGTTAATATAATTTTCTTGATTTCCTGAAAATATGAAGGGGTGTTTTTCAGCATTTTTTTTTCTTTACAGGGGCTGCAACTTATACTACCCACAAACCTGGTATAAGCAGGGGGATGGAAAACTCCCATCTCCCTGGTCTAAGCTATAGTGGTTATGAGACTCCGTTTTGCTGAAGACGGACATTCAAGCTGTCCGGAACTTCGAGCACCTTCTCCTCCTTTCATCTGCTTACTAGTCCTTTTCAGAACTTTTTCAAGAAAGATACTCTGTACTCCTATTCTTTCATTCGCTCTTTTGTAAATTATCTCCTCTTCTCTCCTTGCTCCACTATCCTTCTCCAACCCAACAATCCTTTTCAGGACTTAATCACATGGTGAACCGTAAACCTCATCATTGTTATCACTTGATAGTGAACAAAGTGATATCTATATCAGTATTGTCCTTATTCTCACTCCCATACGAATCCATATAATATTTCTTTCTAATTTCATTGTTGGGTAAAAATTCTGTCTGTCGGTCATTTTCTGTTTTTGTTCTGTCTCTTCAGAAAGTATATATCATTTCTGCAGTGTTGTTTTATCCTCCACGTTTCTCTACTATCCATGCAGCGTGAATTTATTCTCTTGCGCATTTTCCAATACTATATTTTTCGATTTATCTCCATGTCTTATCATAACAGTTATCATCGTTAATCCATATAATTCTTAATGTGCAGATAAAACGAACCAAAAAGCATACTTTATCATTTAGCAAAGATTAAGAACCACACAATTCCCAATAACGTTATTACATCACATTTTCATCGATTATAAAAACCCAACGTGTCACTTTAAACACGATGATTTATCTAGAACGAAGTTCAAAGTACATCCGACAGAACACTTCATTCATAAGAGGCGTGAGACACTCGACATATGGTCGTCTGCCGGCTGACGTCATGCTCTCGTTGCCATGGAGACAATTTTTCATCTCCTCCTCCGGAGAGCTCGCAATCGAACGGTGGCGTGCAAGTTGGTTGTAATGCCTGACAAGCATTAAGAGATACACGTAAGACCGCTTTACCTCTCCATCCTATTGCTGTGATACTTTGACCTAGTTCTGAAGAGCCATTGGAACGACACATCAGCATGACAGGGAATGTATTCCTAATACACACATGTGTTGTCTGGCAGCTAAAAGACAAGACATGTACAGTATACAGCTGCTGTCTACATTAGACGAACATTAATTTCTACCCTTGTGATGGAATGCACCGGCCGTCACGCCGTAAGATCTCCCATGTGTTCTCGCCTGGAGCTGATATGATATTTCCGCACAGATAAC
The DNA here is from genome assembly GCA_025618425.1 of Heliocidaris tuberculata. NCBI lineage: Eukaryota > Metazoa > Echinodermata > Echinoidea > Camarodonta > Echinometridae > Heliocidaris > Heliocidaris tuberculata. The sequence continues at coordinate 1,938,880 of CM046834.1, forward strand.
ACGTTCATGCGAATCTATAGCTAGGGCTTAAGGTAAACAGAGAATGGAAGTGACGTTGACAGCTGTCAAGAACGTCATGGTTCGACAGCGAACTCGTACCGAGTCGTCTAGTTTTTCCGATTACGAGGTGCCTACTGTCGAACAGGCAGGATGTCACTTTCATCGTCTACCAGAGGAACTTCTTGTAAGGATATTTAGTTTTCTTCATCCTGTCAATGATGGCTTGCCACTCTATGCAGGAGTTTGTCGTAAGTGGCGCAAGGTGCTCCTCGAAGCCTCGACCGTTTGGCGAGAACTTGACATCGAACCTGATGATTATGGTCCTAAACACTACGCAACTCTATGTACTATCTTTACTGTGTATGGTAAACATGTACAGAAATTAACATGGATGCCTGGTACACGAGTGTATGAATCTGTCTTCCTGCTCATTCCAAACCTGATATCCCTGACAGTTCTTAGACTACCTATCATTTGGAATCGAGGTGTTGTAGATACCTTCTCACCTCTCACTCGTCTTGAGGAACTCCAAATCAATGGCGCCTTTGAGCTGAATGATGAAGATCTTATTGCAGCAGCTTGTAACTTCCCTGCCCTTCGAGACGTGACCTTAAACGCATGCTGGTTGATCACCTACAAAGGCATTGAAGTGTTCCTTGAGGCCCTTCCAAACCTGACACGATGTAAGCTAAAGATCAACGCAGGTTTGCCTATTAGTGATATCCGCAGTGAGCAGGCAATGTTACGTGGTAACCAACTAACCAGACATCTTGAGGAAGGTGTCAGAGGTGCAGCAATCACATCCCTAAGTTTAAGCTTCCTAGCACTAGAAATGGATGAACTGTGGGCTGTTGTCAACGCGCTACCAAGGCTCAAGAAACTCGTGGTAGCCAACTGCGAGGTATGACCTATAACCTACACTGTCACACCGACGAGACTGACTCCAGATCGACAGTTCGAACAAAAAATATATATACCTTTCTTCGAATGGCCAAGAATCGTTCGATTTGGAGTCGGTTCGGCAATGTGACTGATGTATAAATTAAACTTCCTTTGTTTCGCCCCTTCTATGTAGATGTAGATCTTATTATGTTTGGGAGTATTATGTGTAGGTGACATGTCATTTTGAGAGCACTGCTGCACATCAATTAATGTTGTTTTCATATAAAATGCATTTAATGAGACTCTTTTAGATAAACAACTTCTTAGAATCCTCTATGTCTTGTAGAATCGTAAATCCTTTGTCCAATTAATTTATACTTGCTTTTATACTAGATGGTAATATAACAGTTTCTACATGGCAACCAAGAACGTTTTAATATCATTGGAAGGATAAAATGTTCTCTCAAATGTTGATAAAAGGAACAAAAAATCAGAGGAACAAAATGGGAAGAGAGATAATTAAAGCATTTTAATGCAGATTCGTAATGGGTAAAATATTTGTTTTGGTATTTTGGTCTTCAGCTTATAGAATCGAACGATTTTCGTGTATACCACGCCGGCACGACAGGTTGCATATTATCATATTTTATTCTCCTTTTCGTCATGTTTTCGATTGACGTAAAAGCGTCGTGCGCCCACGTATTTGAGAGTGCTATTTCTGTGGATTTGGCGTCATCTTCTATTTATTGCTATGCATAGTCTACCATTACAGACGCTATCACAGAGAGATTTGTTTCTATGGAAGACCATTTATTTTTAAGAAGATCGATGTCTATAGGAATTATTAACTTTAGATTACATAAGCGTGCTTCTGGAACGATGTCGACATGCAGGCGTTCTGTTTATAAAGCCACGATACGATGGGTCTGCGATTTGATTTCGGAAGAAAATGTAATATCATCTGATATAAACATTTAAGCATATTTCTGGTTATGAATAGTCATAGAGAACAAAATCGAAAATACGGCCTATACTGCGAGCTTTCTATAGTTGGAGGAAAGGCCAAATCGGCTCCGAGTCGTAGTAACGTCACAGCAATCCTATGCGATGGTCTAAGATTTGAAACGAATTTGCCCTTTATTCCGGGTATAAGGCTGACAGCACACCAAAACCATTTGATTTTGATTTATATTATTTATTTTTTGTCTGATTTCTTATAACCCTTGTAAATTTACAAAAGAAAATATAATTATAATAAAATTTGTCATAAGTGAGGTACATGAGGTTTGGAAAGTCATTTACAATTTTCATAACAACCTCTCTCCTGAAAATCATATTCTGGGAAAATATTGTCGGGGGAAATAACAAAAAACACGATAAAAACTATTTTCGAAAAATCAACTGAAGGCAATTTCAATAGCCCTGTCTATCACCTTTAGAAATGTGCGAACATTACAATGGCATATTACGTAATCCGAACCTGATTTCTATGGGCAGTACAATAGGCCTTTGAAATTGCCCTTGAGTTTATTTTTCGAAAGTAGTTCTTATTGTGTTAAAATAACTACACTGCCTACAACTTACATGATTTTTTTTTTAGTATGGGATTTTTCTATTATCAAATGCACTTTTGTTTACAGTATTCGTATACAAGAAAGAATTTTAAGAGTACTGAGGTAAACTAATCGAAGACATCCCGATACAAAAGGTAAATTAATTTCTAATACACTGGCATTAATTCTTCAAGACATTACAAAAGTGTATACGAAAGACAAAAGTGTATACGAAAGACAAAAGCGGGGAATTGCTGCGGATTCATCATCATAATGTCATGGCTGTCTGCCTATGTAGACTACACAGAATGTTTGCTCTTTGCAATCAATTGATAGATTGGTTGGGATTCTGGCCTGTTGATTCAGGGAATATGGGTATATTTAGACCTCTCAGACTTGTTTTTGTCTGCTTGGTCGATCCCATAAAAGACCTTAATTATAGCTCTGAACCAAGCAAGCTGAAAAAATGGATTAATGTCTGAAAGCAATGCCGAAACGAATTATGAGACAATCATGTGGTACTATTGAGAACTAACTCGAAGTAACTGATGGACCCCTATGGAAATCAGCTTTTGCTGTCAGTAGGGTGTTCCACCCTCCATAAGAGGAAAAATAAATGAATGAACAAAATAAAATGGTTATCTAGCATTAAGGGCGGATTTTTGCTATCACTGCCCGTATCCTTCCTAAACATTTTGATGTAATTCAGATTTATCGAACACAATCACATTAATATCGTATATTGTGTTTTAAATATTTTCCATTTCTGTTCCGACTCTTGTTATATACTGAGTTTAATATTAAGAATATGAAGATATTCATTACATCATCTTTTGGGCTCGATGAATTATAACTTCTTCCTGTAAAACGATTAAGATACTATCTTGTATAGTCTTCAAACCCAAGTGAAACACTTGTTTCATATCTAATGATGATGATGATGATGATAGAATCTTGTAACGTCAGAAAAGGGGAAATTAAACATTTTCCCCTTCTCTAATGATGAACGATGAAACAATCTAGTCATTCTTAAAAATCCAAAGTGAAATACTTCTTATAATGTTACAATCATGTATACAGTCTTAAAAACAACAGTAAAGTACAGCTGTACTTCTTTCATATCTAATCATGATGACTTCGACCATTGCTCTGCGGCCAATTTTATACACTAGCGTGACAGATCTGAGCGCTATACAAGAAGCCACCATTATTATTATTATTATTAACCCAACCCTAGCAATAACCCTAAACCTAACCTAAAACCCAGTGGGAGCCCTAACCATAACCATATATAACATGTATAATGTGACGATAGGGTCCTTAGTAAATGCAGCCAGAGCAAAACCGGATCACCGTGAAACACTTCTATTATTATCTAGTGTTGATGGTAATGACATTCTGGTGACCCGATGACTCATGATGATAGCGATTCATGTTAATCACACTCCGAACAAGCAGACCACGTGACATGTTATTATCGATTATACTTTGAATGCATCCCTCTATTGGCAGCTGAAAAACGTAAGGGCATGGCATGCAACGCATTATAACCCATTTAGCTTGGCGGAATTTTAGTGCATGCATGTAAGAAACATCAATGCTACCTAATGTGCCACGACAGGCGGCATATAGGCGCGGCCTAACCTGATCATATTTGTTATAGGCGGCTTATGGGAATCTGAATTACCTTCCATATTTTTTTTCCTGAGGAAACGTTAGGCAAAAATTCTTACATGTGCCTTGAAAAGCACCAATAATGACGAAAACTGCTGCTCATCTAAAAAAAAAACCGAAAGAAGTAAATGCGTTTTTGAAGTTATTCAATCTCTCCTACATTTTCAGAGCCCATCTATACTGCATGTGCACAATAATTTATGCTTTGATTCAACGTATAGTTGATCAACTTGCATTAAAGAATGGCGCCACATTAATAATTGCCTGGATAGCCCTGGAATATGATTACACACAATATGTTAGCTTGATGATATCTGATCAGCACCAAATAGCAAAAATTGGGGGTTGGTGCGCACGTTTTGAGAAATGGGAATTCACAATGCAAAGAAAACCACCAACCAGACGTGTTTTTTATGAATGGGATAATAACAGGTGGTGTACACACGGCGGTTTGTTCGTTATTTGTATATACCGCTCATCGCACGCGATTATTGACTTGAAACAATCGAGGCTATACTTCTTTTTTCAATATAAAATTTTCATGAAAGATTGTGAATTTTCTGAAATAGAGACCTAAGATTTGTCATAGGAGCTCTCTTTTTGTATTCTTGTATTTATAGCAAAGAGAAGCTTATTTCTGAATCAATTTGTCATGTACAGAAAGGGTACTGGAATGGTACGATGTAGAGCTAATGTCTTTTGAACGATCTGAGTAAATGTCATCTTTCAGAGAGAGGAGGCAAGGAAGAGAAGAGGAAGATGTAAAGGGGGGGGGGGGGGGGGAGCGGGGCGGGAATGAGAGAGAGGGTGTTTGGTATTAGCCAATGAAACTATTCTCCATTGATTACTGGTTGTGCTCTCCTTCAAACTATCTAATAATCAGTGGCGGATCTACATAGGGGGAAAACCGCCCCGTGCCCCCTCTTTTGAAACCCAACTAGTATACCTTAACTACACAATGAAAAAAAAAAAATTACTCCTTAATTGTGTACTTTTCCGGCTCTGTGCCCCCTCTTTTACAAGATCCTGGATCTGCCCCTGCTAATAATGACAATAATCCTGAATAGAAACAAATGTGAAATTGGTATCAGTCAGTGTGCCGTCATACATTCACTATTGCCTGCAAAATCGCCTCTGATAAAAGTCACAAGAAAGGCTTACAAGTCTCATGAATTCTGAAATAAATTTACAAGGCAAGTTAGTTTATTAGGTATTTCCATAGACAATTAACATAATCAGCGCGTTATTATAGAAAACAATAATCATGGAATAAAAGAGGGCTTTTGAACAAATATGGGCATGAGACTAAATATGACAAAAGAGAGTATTGTAGCCTAAACGTTCAAACAATATACTTAACCTGTTAAAATAACATTTTAAATCTCTCTCTCTCTCTCTCTCTTTCTCTCACACACTTTCATTTCACCTTCTCTGTTTCTATTCCTGCTGTTTTAAATGATCTTCTATTTATCCTTATTATCTCAAATCCTCTCCTTCTTTCTCTCTCCTTATTCCATCCTCTAACTTCCCCTCCCTCCTTCTTCCCTTCTTCCTCTTTCTCACTTTTCTCTCACTTCAACGTTATCCTCGCTCTCCGCCCCCCCCCCCCCCCCGCTCCTCCTCCATCATTCTTCCCATCTTCCTGTGTCCATCTCTTTCTCCCTTTCTCTAACTCGCCCCCTCTCCCTCCCATTTCCTATAATGGTATACAGAGACTTCATGGTGTGCGAATACATTCCTCATCTCTTCAGAAGATTGTTTTCTTCAATCTCTGGTCAGCGCTTTTCGTCAGCATCACTGCCCCTTCACTGCGCATGCTCCATTTAGACGATGGACTTGAATCAAACGAACATGTTGAGATTTTCGCCGTGAAGCTGAGGGTTTTAGAGGTAGGTCTTACATTTGGTACATTTTAGTCTAAAACGCTATATCCATTAGCCCAGGAGAATAGTTGAGAGATAAAACACGCAGAATGTATTATTGGCACCATGTTGAGGGAAGCATTGAAATTACACTTTTGGTCACATGACCAATCTGCCAATTAACGTGATTACAATCTTTTTATTGATCTTATTCTTCAGACATGCATTGTATGTTATGTCCGATTCTGTCAAAACTGCTAGTTATTGGTTTATCAAATTTCCTATATAGTCCAAAATTATTTGCTCTGAACATGCTGAAGGTTCGACTGCACTTAAAAGAAGATAAATGTATGGTTTATATATTGTGACCATGATTTCTAAATTTATTCCTTGTAGATAGACGGTGCTGGTGTCTTGAGGAGTGTCAACGTACAAAGCAATCGTCTTGCCACATTGCAACTCCGTAACTGTGACGTCCTAGACTCTCGTAGTCTCTACAACCTGTTGTCAGAGAATCCTACCATAGCTACCCTTTTGATGGGTAATGTCTCCACCCCTGAGCTGCTTCTTGATTCCCAGAGATGCCCTAGTATTCGCATCGTGTGTCTCTTACATGGCTTCAGTAGTGATATACTCACAATCCGCTGTCCAACACTGCAGTATCTCCATACTGAGGATGAGATGGAACTGTTGTCTTTGAGGCAGCTCATCGTCGCTGCTGATCAGCTCAAGTACATCTGTCTGACAGGGTGTCCAGTTCTTCATAATATCCTGGTACAATGTGAAAGTCTGGATGAGCTCGAGTTCAACATGTGCAGTGATGAGAGGGTCTTCCTAAGGTCGTGTGTGATCCAAGCATCGAGATTTGTAGGAAAGATGCGCCTGTTTGATTGTGCCATTGCTACCATAGTCCTCTCATCTCCTTGTATATCCATCCTCATCCTGTATCGGTGTATGATTGGAGACTACACACTCAAGTGCATGCTGAATGGTTGCCCTAACATAACTCATCTCAGCTTGGAGAAGTGTCGGAACACCAAGGCAGTATCAGTACCAAAGCACGCACCCCTCCTGAGGTATCTCAATCTCTTTGGATGCTCTCAGCTGCAGCAACTCTCAATCAACAGTGACTGTGTAATGAGAGTGAATCTTGGTCAATGCTCCGTGTCTAGTGTCACGTATCATGGACAGGAACTAGATCTCTCCGAGGAGCAGGTTGACTTTCAAGATTCTGGACTCAACTTTGTGCTACCACACCAAAATGTGAGATGGAGCCATGATGCTGAACCACTCGTCTTCGTTGAATCATTATGATCTATTATCCCGTCAAAATAATTGACCGTTCAACTTATCTTGGCAATAACGGGTTTCATGTCTCTTGATCATTCATTTTAATGCAGCCAAAGGTATTTTGGGTTTCGTTTAAACCGCCATCTGTATGGTAAATAAGGTACATGACAGGACATTAGAGATATATAAGAAAATTTAAGTGGCTATGTCATTATCAATACTACGTAACCTACTGCACTAAAGACTACTGCAGTAGTTTCTCAGTCATTACTACATTATTGGTCATATTGAGGCATCTACCTCGTCAAACGAGATGTATGTTATGCTATAATAACAGAGACGGATCAAATGGGGGAGGGGTGGTGGCGTGCCTCTGTGCCCCCGAAAAAAATGAATCTGGCATACCTTAATTACACGAAAGAAAGTCAATGTGCAAAAAAAGAATGTGCCCTTGCGCCCCCCCCCCCCCCCAGCAATTTTTGTTTGGATGTTAGTCGCGTGAAAATGTCCCCGAGATTTTCCGGACTCGTGCCCCCCTCCCCTTCCAGCCAGAGATTAACAAATCTGTCATTGTATAATATAATGTATGATTCTGTAATATAAAATAATATCACAACTGCAACATCCCGGTATCGGGTTAAACTTCATGATTAAAATCTTGCTCTATATATACATTCATTGACATTTCAGTTATTTCCTGAAATGAAAATGCTGTATTGTTTTCTCAGCAACGTATCCGAATTTACGATTGCTGAATAATAATTATGGCGGTAATCGCAATAATAATGTATGATTAACATAAATGTCATTCGAACTGAAACGAATGCTTTCCCCAAGAATTCATTTACATAAAAGGTGTATTATTGATTGCACACGGTGCGTTATTTGCTGACGGAGAGTTGCGTCAGAGCAACTGACGCGGTCTTTCGACAAACCATGTGAGACTGACATCGTAGATAGTGAATGCAAAATGAATGGTGCCGACACCACGTTGACTTACTGGCATATACTGATTTCTTTTATATATGCTTGTAGGTATAATGCAATAGAATTGACGCCTCGTTAATGACGTTGCACATGGGGCGTCTGCCTGACGGTAAGAGGGCGTTCGTGACAGGTTCTGAGTTTGATGAGAAGTGTGAGAGTTACATACAAAAAAATGGATAAAACAAACCTTTTGTTGCATTACTGGCGTATGGACAACTTACCTTCACTATTAAGGGAAGTAATAACGTAATCGAATTGACGCCTCGTGTGAAAAGGGCTTAAGATGTGAAGCTAAACAACCTAGAGCAAAATAAAGCGAAATCTTTCAAGAAGGGATTTTAAATGGAAGTCGTGGCTGAAGGATTTAGGTCAGAGGACTGAATTAAAGCATCGATTGTATTTGTAATCGTACATCATGCGTATAGCACTTAGAATCTTTCTCTGATAGTTTGGAATTATTTGTGTACCACTTTCTTTAAGTCATATGTAGAGAGCGAGAAGGACGTTAAATCATGTGAGTTAACGCCCTTCTGGTTCTCAGCAGACCCTTTCTCTTTTACATCCCCCTCCCTCCCTCTCTCTCCCTCACACACACACACACACGCGCACACGCACACACACACACACACACACACACACACCATTTCTGTCGTTTGCACTTGTATCACCACTCTTTCCTTCGTTTTATTTTTTTTCTGAATCATTCCCCGCTTCCACTGTTAATACTTAGTTTGCAGTGTAGGGAAGTTCAATTTATTGCAAAAATGCTGCATGCACCAAATGTATAGGGTGACGCGAAGGGTGTGTCCATACAGTTTTTCTACCATCCGAATTTATCAGGAATTTCATAGCATTATCACATTCACTAAAGGCCTTTAAATGCTCTATTAGCGAACGTAATAACGCAATCAAAATGATGTTTCGTGCGCATATGGTATTATAGTATTGTCAAAGGCAGCTTATGTTTAAAGCAGCGTCATTAAAGCCTGGCTCACAGGTCGAGGCGTCATTTTGCTGACGTTAGGACCGCGTCAGTGACTGCATGGTACGGTCTTTTGTGCGTCATGAAAGTGTCATATTGTTTAAAATGTGATTGCAATATGAAAAGTGCAGACAATACATTTAATAACTGGCGTATGAGTTAATTACCTTCACAGGCTCAATTAGCGCAGGTAATGACGCAATCGAAATAACCCCCGTGTAAACAGGGCTTAAGATTTCAATATATACGGTACACACAATGTGTGCTATTGCCACAGACGGTGCGGTGATGCCAATATTTATGGCGAATTGTGTCGCAAAGAATGGACCAAACGGATATAAATTATATTTTATGTTCATCGTGGTTATGTAAAAAAAAAAAAAAAAATGAAATTAAAGTCAATTCAATTAGATCAGGGGCCTGTCCTATATGAAGCAGTGGCGGATATACATAGGGAGAATACCAGCCCGTGCCCCCCCCCCCCCTTGAAACCCAAGTCTGGGTTGCGGAGCGTTTATGAAAGTGGGAGGGGGAGGGCTGATTTGATTTTACTCATTAATGACACTTTTCGAACCTTTTTTCCGAGGTTTTATGAAACATGTCTACTCAAAAAAGTGAGGGGGAGGGGCAGCAGCCCCCAGCCCCTCGGTTCCGCGGCCCATGCAAGTATCATACCTTAAGTACAAAATAGAAATAAAATTGCCCCCTTTTTTGTGTACTTTTACGGCACTGTCCCCCTCTTTTACAAAATTCTGGATCCGTCCATGCTTTTAAAGCATGGCAGTTGATTTAAATCTTCATGTGCATTGACTTGGGATTGATTTGGATCAAGTAGTTTGGTTTCTATTGTATCAGTTTCATATCATCAGATAAATGATTTAAATAATCTCACTCAGATAAGATAAGTTTGATAATTAATCAGATTGTATGATCCTGTTCGCATTGTAATATATATTGAATTCCTCATAATTATGTGCTAGGTGTAAAAAGAAACTAAGAACAAAAATTGACACTTATGACCGTTAATAACTCAAAAGTAAAACATCTTATGAGACTGATGTTTTCATAATTATATAAAGTTGAAAGATGTCAAGTTTGTTCGGATTAAGTTTTATGAAATTTCTCTGAATACCTTTCTTTAAACAATGCTCTAAAATATTTAATTAGATTTTTACTTTTCAAAAAATCAAGGCCACAAAATTTGTGTGTATCAGTAACAATTCAGAACTCAACCCTATTGTGAAGCTCACCTGTCATTTCTAATATCCAGTGTCATTATATATCATGACCCTGGGTTAAAAAAAAGTGGTTCTGGAATTTCAGCTGCAATTCACAATGGCAATTGTTGTGTTTTGAATTAGGCCTAATGACCTACACCCAAAGATTTGATGGCCTTGATTTTTCAAAAAATGAAAATCACAAATATCCAGAGCATTGTTTTAAGAAAAGTATTCAGAGAAATGTCATAAAACTTCATCGGAATAAATTTGACAGTGAAAACCGCAGTCCTTTGCGAGTTATAACTTTTGAGTTATTAACGATCACAAGTGTCAAATGGTTGTTGTTGTTTTTTTTTACACCTATTACATGTACGCCTACAGGTCTGATCAGATTGGGCTTTCATAAGTTTGATGGATCGTATAACATATCCAAGATTATACAATTAAGTTGTAATACAAGTTTGATCAAATTTTAGTCATTAATTGCATTATGGTTCATGTTACAGTAGTATATTCCCTGAATGATTAACCATTTGTCAAATTTTCCATTGAAATAATTTTTTTGAATATTATTTTTGATAGAATAGTTCTATATTTTTTGGAATTGAAATGATTAACGAAGATGAAGTATGCATAATAAAAAGAATGCACATTTGTAGAATGATGAGTTTTATTTCTTTCATTTATATCTTCAGTTTTTCTGTTCTGCCAAGCCAGGAGGGGATAGCGAACTACAGGGGTCTATACAAACTCCTAGCAGAGTGTACAAGCGAATTTCTGCCAGCCACAATCTTTAAAATTAAGTTGGGTACTGGTCATGTGATAAGATTAGTGGGAAAGGTTGATAGTTTAGAAAATTATTGTGGGCTTTGGGATCATCAAAAGCAGGAGCCGCGATTTTGGGGGGTTAGGGAGGCTGAGTATGCGAACAAGCATAATCATTATTTAATCGCAGTGCCGCGGTATGAAACTTGTCTAACTCAAAAAAGTGGGAGGAAGGATGGAGCGCCCCCCCCCCCCCCGGTGCTGCCCCCGGTTTCCTAGCTCATGAAACGGATAACATGGACTAAGTTTGCTGAAAAATCTAAACGCGGTGTAAAGCACCCGACGTAGCATGGGACTAACATGTGACATCGGAAATGGTCCTGCCAGGGTTGTATACTAATAGTCATAATTGATAGAAAAGGATTATATTTAGGAGCAAGCTTTTTCACGGGATATTGCTCAGGCGATATCCATTCACAAGGGAACAAAAAAGTATGATAAAGCTTACCAACTTAACCCTCTCAGGACAGAAATTATTTAAGGACTAAATTGATCATACGTGTTCTTCAAATTGGCAACAGTAATATTTTTCTTTTAATGCTACATGGTTCTAATAAGATAAATTGTCTTTGAAATCAATAAACATGGTGAGGAACTTTGTCGAAAAGTTGACAAAATTGCCAATTTTGATCACAAAACAATGATTTTAAAGCTCTCAATATGTTGCCAATTTAAGGATTTTAAAGCTTATTTTCCTTTTTAAAATTCCTGGCGTCAAACGCAATATGGTCATGCAACAAAAATGGATGCAGTGCGTGCAGAAATTTTTGCTCTTTCCACTCATGCATCTGGTATATTTTTTAGAGCTCTGAATCAAAAGTTCTTGAGCCAAACCACAAAATGTGGTCAATTGTCTCGAAAGGGTTAACCAGAACTCGACCTTCTCTCTAATGATTCTGTGATGACGTATGTTCAAGCCGGTAAATGAAAGAGAGAGTGTGTGTGAGAGTTTGTAAATGTCAAGTGTGATGAGCATGCATAGTCGATTGGATGATTCAACAAACACAAGAAGTAGACATGATCTCATTCTGAAATGGCCTCAACATGAAGACTTTCTTGGAAAGTGTCACGAACAAAGATATCTAATACCTCCGTTCTTTTGATTCCGGTTATTGGATTATCACCATCTTGATTATGTCAGTCATCGAGATCAGTATCCGTACATAATGGTATAATTATATATACAGTAAAGATATTATCCTCTCGAATTCTACAACCGATGAGCACTTTACATTTTATTGTTATTATTAGTGATGCAATTAATAACCATTCCTTATTTCTGAGAATATTTTCGGAGAATGGGTGTTCATCGTGGAGATTCATAAACTCTGTGCGTAGCAGGAAGAAAAACTGTAATTGTGCATATCGCACCTGCCATTCCGTAACGCATTGTTTAGGCAACAGGAGTGGTGAGCAAAAGATCTCGTGGAATGGCAAATCATCAAGATTGTGAAAATTGTATTGCATTCTCATAAGTAGGCAAAATATTGCCAGGCTTTAGTCAGCATACCCAGATGATCACCTTCACCTGTTTGAGAAGACATTTAGTTTGGTAGGTATCTGGGCTATGTGGCTGCTATGCTGAAATGTACAATTCATGTCTTCAAAACACACATGTACCTTACAAGCTCCTCTACTATGTCTTGTCAAATAAGGGAAGATGGAATCCCGACAATATTTTTGGTTGCTTTTGAGAAAGCAACAATTTTCACAATTGAATAACTTATGAATGAAAGGATCATTTGACACCGAATTGTACCTCAAGAACATTACAGTACTCAAGACTGCACTATGTAAATTTGAACTTAATTGAATCCAACACTTTTTGGAATGTTAAAAATTATTATTTTTTTTTTTTTTTACACCAACAGCATTTGGGGGCAGCAAAACTTGGTCAAAGGGCACTTAGGTGCGTTTCCTTTTTTCACGGGAATGTTACTTTTGTCAATTTATTTAATTTGTAATGTACAGCCATACCTCTTCCATCTGACAAAATTTGGTCCCAATTTTTAGGGGGCGTCTTGACAACCCATCCCGATGGAAATTTTGTCAGGTTTTTTTTTTTTTTTTCGATTTCCTGTCATACTACTTCATACTGACAATGATTCGTGCATGGGGGAGATGGGGTGATATTGATCCGACTTTGGGGTCTCTTTCGGGGGCTCAGGGGCTAAACCCGACAGCTATGGTCAGGCTGCCCTTTTTGGCCTTGACTTAGTCGGTCTCTGTAACTTTGAGGGGTCAAATCTTGTGGGTAAAATTGGGTGACTATTTCAGGGTAGGCTCCTGGCCTATAAAACAATACATGTACACAAAAAAACACAAAAAGAAAAACTCAAGAGAAAAGATTTGAAGGGGACTGCAAGATGTTTTATTGTTCCCGAATTGCATAGGCTAGGCTTGTCAATAGAAGAATACCTGTAGATAAATATCTGACAGAGTCATTGATATGAAAAACAGCTGGTTTATAGATCAGGCTGTTTTCTTCTACAAGCCATTCTTTCTCTTGTACGTCCCATATAGCACTTAATACAGCTATGCACCATTATCTCAATTTTTGTCACTTTAAATCTTTCTTGTCGTTAGGTAGTTTCGTTTCACAGAAAAATTAATTGAGGTGGTCGGATTCTAATTCATCTGATAATTATACTTAAAGGATACAAACATATCAGTAGAAAGTTAACTAAAGACATTCTAATATTTTGAAGTACAGACGATTTTGTAATTCATAATTTTTTAATGACATAAATTTGACATATTGATGGAGAAGTATTACCCACTGCGGGTAAAATTCATATAAATTTGGATTCAACACAAATATATACTTTTTAATAATAATTGTAATAATTTCCAGCATTCGATGCAGATTTCATTTAATCAATTGAAGAAAAAAAAAGAAGATTTTAATAAAATGGAGAAAATGTTTGGCTACCAACATAATGAGCATCTATGCCTCTAATATGTCTCCACACTAACATGTACAAACGCAAACAATATATAAAAGCGACAAATTCCTCAATATTCCATTATAAACCAAACTCTGTTTAATTAACCACCACCTAGAAAAGTACTTGGATAGTGAATTAGTGCATGAGTGAATCCCTAAAATACATGAACTCTGTAATATGAACATTGTACTATGTACACACAAAGAAGTGAATAAGATGCGATAATTGTCCATCTAAAGATTTGGTGTGAATCATCATTTGACCCTCCAAAAGAAACAATATCTGTCAATAGTGTCATAAATTGTGGACAGTGGATGGTAAAATTGAGTGACTTAGCAGAGAGAAAAGTACAATCAACAACCTTAAACAGTTCATGTTGTATATATTTTACAAACAAATACAAAAACCATTACATACATGTACTATCTACTTCTCCATATTTGTAATAATGCTGATGAAAGTGATAAGCATCACATTCCAGCTATTCGGTATTACTGTTTGAATATCTCCTCTACTCAAAGATTACTACTTGCTTTCAATCTCTGCAATAAAGACGACTGTATTCCTATTTTTGATAACTTGCTACCTCCTTGGAAATGAAGTGCTCATAACGGTTTTAAAAAAATGACAAGCTCCATCACGTCCAAACATAGACATAACCCCCCCCCCCCCCCATATTCCAATTAGGTAACTACACCCCTTCCCTATCCAGTATAAACAAAAAGATACAGATGAATTTCTTAATGCACATGACAACACAAGTACTATAACTGAGTAAGACAAGGACTGCAGTTAAAATCTTCCACATATTCAATTATACTCAAAACCATACATACATATACCCACACTCAAAATAAAGATCAAATAAAAGCTGAAACATTCAAACTTTGACTTAATGACTTGGAAGCATTAAATACACATAGACATTAATTTATCTTCTCTGTTCATATAACAAAATTAACTATACAATTAAAGGTCTGCATAAAACATTTCAATACCATACCTTAATAAAAATGATTCATTTTCAAATGTGAAATTGAAAGAAAAAGGTATCAAGTCACAATGAACCAGTTGTATGCATCTTAGCTTAATTCCTTGTCAAAAGGCTAGATAACCTGAACTCAAGTGCAACTTTTCTTGAAATTGATAAGATACACTTCTTTTTTTTTTGTACATACTTATTATTCATACCATAAGAAAATATGAAAATATACATAACGAGAGCTAAGCCGGTATATATTGGATAAATGATATGAGCCTGGTAGAGAGAATACATATGAAGAACAGAAATTGACATAAAATCTTGCTACAAGCTAGTAACGGTACTCTTTCTTTCAATAGTGTGAATGACATACAATTGAAGAATGTATGATTGCCCTCAATACCATAACCCTTTCACACCACACTATGCATAATGGTTTTCTCATATTAAGACTTCAAATAACACATTCATGCTTTAGATTTACAAAAGCACTGAAAAAAAAAGAAATATAATTCTTTATACTTAATCTTACAAAAAAGAAATAACTATAAAATTCTTTATACTTATACTAAGCTTTTCTAGATATGACAGTATGAAAATTGAATGAATTTTTGCATAAGGAAACAGACCTCTAATCACTTAATAAATTATTGCTTTCTACGACACACAAATAATATGTAAGCTGTCCATTACACAGACAGATATCATCCAAAATTCGTTCTCAAATCCTCAAAATAGTTATGAAAAAATATGAATTAGAAGTCATAATGTGCCTAACATTTCTGGAAGGCACAATATTGGTTTCTGTTTGGCTTCAATCATGTACGGATAATATCAAAACACCTGTATTTTATTGGCAGAGGGTATTGTTTCGGTATAAATATCATTTCAAGTAATATCTACTTAATCATGTCAACATTACACCCATTGATCTCAATTTTCATTATGTTTCCTCCAATCTATTCATGATCTCTTAAATTTTGGCTGTCTACATCAATTATAAAACACAAAGTAAGAGGGCAACCGTATGCTGCAAAAGCCTCTACATTTGGATATATTTACAATTATTAACAGTACAGAGCAACAAAATACAGAACAGCTATGATGCAGTACAACTATTTAACCAAAAGGAAATACCGATTTCTAATGGTTCTTTGAACCATCACACATGCTTATCTCACTCTTCCTTTATTCAATCTGTCAGGACATAGCTGAAATTTGCTTCTAGCATAGGTACTCACAGAAAAGAGCTTCTCTGGGAAAACTGAAGAAAAATGCACAGCAAAAACAATCCACATGTAGAAAAGAGAGATAGACAGAAAGGGGGAAAAAAAGACCTGTCTCTTTAAAAGAAAGCATGTTAGTAACAGATAAGGGCTCGTTGGTTTTACATGAGGCCAATGCAGGGTGAGTTTAACGGAGCTAGAGAAAATAAAAATAATAATCAAGAAAAATTCCAGACAGACAAACAGCATAGAACAAATTAGCGACCAGAAACAAAATGAAATAAAAGAACAAAAAAGTAACTGCCTACTTTAATCGCTTCATCACAAAAAAGTTTCCAGTCACATCAAATATTCCATGATGATTATTTTTTTTTCACTTTTTTTGTTGGTAGATGTTATATATTTTTTCTAATCTGTTCTTACATAATTCTCACAATTTCTAGATAAACTTCTGCTATAATGGTATTCAGAGATCACTCTGGCCATAAAGAGCTGAAGAAAAGGACATGTAGTCTAGGGCTCCTGGTGCAGCGCCTGTGCCTCTGAAGGGTGCCATACGAGCAATGCAGTACTCTGCTTGTTCAGGTGGAAGCTCATTACGTAGCTCATCAGGCAGGATATAAGGCTGCAACAGGAAACAAAAAAAAAACATGGGACAATCAATTATTGAGTAGTAATACAATAATATTAACAACGACAACAACAACAACGACAACAACAAGAATAATAATAATAATAATTACAAGAACAACAATAATAATAATAATTATAAGAACAACAACAATAATAATAATAATAATAATAAAATGCAGTTTGGCTGGCATATATTACAAAATGTTATGTCTCTTGGCACTTTGATAAAAAACAAGATACAATAGATACAGTATGGTACAGACTCTCCCACTAGCAATATTCAGGTCAATGGTCTTATTAGGGAGATGAAATCTCAAGCAGTTTCGATCAACCTAGTGGAGAGGTTGTCGTACTTCAAATTTGTTTTTTCTCTTCATTTTGTAACTTTCCTTTTTTTTTTTCCTTTTCGTTTTCCCTCTTCCATTTCCTTTTGATCGATGCAAGTACCACTAACAGCAATATATTCCTCGTCTCTCCATCCCACATAAAAATTTGGAGTGTGTATAAAGAACAAAAACAATATGCCCATATTCTACTAATTAAGTTAAACCTGACACAAGGGCTTAAGTCATGTTAAAGGGAAAACTAAGACCTTGGTCAAACTTTCTTTTGTTAAACTTGACTTTAGATCAAGCTTAACCCCAGCATCAGGGTTTAAATTTTGAATACAATACAGACCATAGAGAGCAAATAAAAGTAGACTTGTTGTCCAGCTTACCTTGCCATTTGCGAGGACCTTGAATGAATCAACGACCTGTTCTACCGTGTCAGCGTCACTCATTTCCCTGGTCATGAAGTCTAAGAAGGATTGGAAGGACACCTTGCCAGTGCCGCTGGGATCAACAAGGGCCATAATACGTTGGAACTCCAAGTCACCCTGCTTGTTTTCTCTCAGATCAAAACCTAAACTCACCAGGCAGGATCGGAACTCAAATGGCTCCAGACGTTGGGTATGGTTCTGAAACATCAAACATTGCTACACGTCAGCTAATGCCTCTACTCAATAGAACAAACACAAGCAGAACAGGACTTTTTACAGGGGAACCTTGGAATGACCAACACTGTTATAACAAACTTTATTGTAACAAGGTAACTGTGCCTATCATAGTTCTTTGTTTGCAATTGTCTTTTAGCACGGATATAACAAGACTTCAATATAACAAAGTAATCTCCTTGGCCCAAGGGAGTTTAATATAATGAGGTTCCACTATATAACATGTTGGATACAGCCAATCATTTTTCTTTTGGCACACATTAAAATATATAACTTGATACAATCCCATTTTCTATGGTACCCCCCCCCCCCCCCCCCAAAAAAAAAAAATCCAATCCAATCATGTATTCACTGACCAGATTCACTGAAATTATCAAAGTCTATTTTGAAAAGACTACAGCTTATATCAAGCACTACATCATATCATGGATCAAAAATTGAGCAATTTACTTTCTGATCCAAATGACATTGATGTGTTTCAATCACACAGAAAACCTACCTTGTCAAAGTGGTTGAATGATGCCCTGAACTCATTAAGTTGTTCCTCTGTGATGCCCTTGGAGTCTCTAGTAAGAATGTTGTTCTCAATCTCATTGATGTATCTCCTGATAGCTGTCAGGAGCTGCTCCCATCCTACGCGTATCGTCTGCAGGAAACACATCAACCACATTAATTATCCATTTGAAGTAAAAAGAAAACAATGCGTATAAACAATACTGTACAATTAGACACTAGATGAAAGGATACCTTCTAAAAAAAAAAAGTTTGCGTCTGATAAACAGTAACTGCCGTTCGTTCTTCAAGACAAAATTTAGTTCTGGTTAAGGTGATGAGATTTCTCATTCTTTTCCTTTGAATCATATTAGCAATATCACATGAAAAGGATCTATCTTGAAGTGCCCAGATATTCCACACAAACCAGAAATAGTTTATTTTTCAAAGCATGTAGTTTTAAGCAAAGCTGATTTGTTATCATTTTGATGATCCAATAACCCCACAATACAAAATCATTTGTATGTACTGCATCATCAGCATTTCCCAATGACTTCCAGATTCTTTCACAATGCAATGGCATAACCAGAACAGATCTCTATCTTTTATAAAATCTTTTAATTGCATCAAAACCACTGCAACATTTACTAAGGGGATATATTAGAGATTACTAATGTAACCCACTTCATTACAAAATTATTATCAATTACTCTACATAGGATATTACAGCAATATTAGGGCAATCACAATAGGAAACTTATACAAAATTTGTATAAACAAACATTTTTGAAATTATATATTCAATCCAAAGTGTTTATCAAGATCCTATTGTATTCAGATTGAATGGTGTGAAGTGGCCTTTGTAGAGAATGTAATGAATATTTATTTACCTCCATTGTGTATTGTGTGTGTGGGTTCTCAAAGATCATAGCTTCTTGTACAGCCTTGTTACAGCTCTCCAGATCATCCATGTTACCCTTATATTGCAGCACAGTGTGTTCATAGTCTTGCAGCTTGTGGAGCTGATTCTCCAGAGGCACGTTGAGTCCGATGGCGATGTTCATCGTAGCAGCCATCTGCTTCTCAATCCATGGACCAACTTGATTGGCCAACTTTGCAAATTGCACACGCAGCATCTCATTGGCTAGGTGAGGATTAGTGTCAAGGAAAGCAAGCTATTCTTCATTTGTAACTACACTCATACCTGTATAAATTCCTGCTTTAGAGACCACCTGTATAGAAAGACCACCTGTTAAATAAAGACACATTTTCTGTTTCCCTTGAACAGTGTTTCTGATGGAAACATGTCTTAAAGGAACCTGTACATAAAGACTACCTGCCTATAAAGACTGCTTTCTATGTCTCTCCTGAGTGGTCTTTATATGCAGGTTTTAGAGTATATAGTCTGCTTAAGGAAGACAATGAAGACAGGATGGCAGGTAGTCTTTAGGGACAGGTTATAGTTATGGACAGGTTTCAATGAGAAAGTCTGTTCAAAGGAGACAAAATGTGGTCTTTCTACATTGGCGATTGCTGCAGCAGGTTTGACAGTATAATCTTCCATACAGTTGAAAACAGAATACAAGGCAACAGTGTGACAGGTTGGAGATTATGAATGAGCACACAAACCTGTCTTTGATACATCTTATTGTTATATTACAAAAGGATTGCGTATAGCTGTAACTAATTTAGTCAGATAAATTCATGGGGTATACACAATGCATCCAATGTGTTAAGTCCAGTGTAAAAATTAAAATTTCTTTCGCGAGGGCTACTTAGAAGTCCACCTATTCTTTTCAAAGATTTTAATGCACTACGACCCATGGGCAGAAATGTTATTTGACGGTGGCTCTTTTTTCATTTACGGTGGCTTTTTCAAGAGTTTCGGTGGCTAATCACCCTTAGCCCCCGCTTATTTTTTTCACTGGTTAAAGGGAAAGTTCATCCCGAAGATTACTTGAGTTTAAAAAATGCAGAAAAAATAAAGAAAAGTATTTGCGAAAGTTTGGACAAAATCCGTTAAAGAATAACGGAGTTATGGACTTTTGAAGTTTTGATTTTGTGACGTCACATGCGAGCAGCTCCTCCATTATGTAATGTGATAAATATTCCATAAAACACAGTTTTCTCAGAAAATTTAGAATATTTTCGTCTGTGCATTTGATATATTGTCAGAAATGTTATTCAATACTAGATTCTGAAAAGAAACAATATTAATTTATCGTGGAACGTAAAAAAAAATGCGAATATATGGAATATTTATTACATGACCAATGGGCAGCTGCTCGCATGTGACGTCACGAATCCAAAACTTTAAATACTCATAACTCTTTTATTATTTGACCGATTTTCATCAAACCTTCGCCAATATTTTTCTTTATTTTTTCTGCATTTTTTAAACTCAAGTAATCTTCAGGGTGAACTTCCCCTTTAAGTCCCTTGCAGTATCACATTTAAGTTTGGGGTATAACAACAAATGAGTGTCTATTAAAAAAATATTTTGTGTCCGATCTATTGTCTATCAAATGATGAATATCATGGGTTGAACAAGAATACGTCCTCTCAACAAAATTAATTGATTGTTCATTCAACATTTGTTGTTGTATTAAAAGGATACATTGTTGTTTTGCTAACTCATCTGACAAGGCATCATCTCTCTTTGGCACAAGACGACATAGATCTTTCCATTTCTCAACTATAACCTGAAAAAGAAAATATCAAATGAACATTTCATATCAAAACAATATACAGAGTTGTCCTTAAATCATTGTCTAAGTTTAAATTTGATTTTAATAAAAATCTTTTTAATGACAACATGTTTCCACACTCTACAAGTAATCAGCTCTCCATAAAAGAGCTTGGGTAAATTGCTGTCTCAGAAGTTATTGCATTTTAACATATCAAATTTAGTCTCCTAAAACGTGCCAGACATTTTGGCCCGTATTCTCGAAAGAGGTTTATTTTAAACGATGGTCTAAACCATGGTTCAAACCTCCGCCGTGGTCTAAATTAAGCGTATATAAGCGTATATAAGCGCATTACTGTCCACCCATTGGACAAGATGACAAGCGCGTAATACGCCTATGGAGGTTTAAACAATGGTTTAAAATAAACCTCTTTCGAGAATACGGGCCTTTGATGTCTTATCCATGATCTCCGATGAATTTAATATGATTAACCAAAAGAAACATCAAATTGAGGCTATTTAGGGCTCTCCACTAGGATCCTTCTTTGCTGTAGCTTCTATGTACAGCAATCTCAGATTTCCCTTGAAATCAGACACACAGCTGACAATTGGTTTAACATGTTTCTGGAGCACGTTGATTTTATTGAAAAGGGTAAGGAATACATGTAAAAATCAATATCTTGGCTGGTGATAGGACATTCACCATGTCTGCTTCAAAATACTGGAATGATTTACCAATTACAATTAGACAGTCTTCATCAGGCAATGCCTTCAGAAAGGCCTTGAAAACACACCTCTTTAGCAGTTTGTAGTTGTAACGTTGTTTTTCTTACTACAAGTATTTGTAATTGAATTTATTGTAAGCGCTTTGGGCCTTATGGGAAAAGTGCGGTATAAGTAATAATAATAATAATAGTAATTCAATATCAACTAAAATTGCTGTGTATGATTAGATAACAACTTACTTGTACTGTGAGGGTTGTATATGGGTTCTCCTGGATGTCAAGATGATTCCTCTCAATGATCTTAGCTACCTCATTGGCTTGCTGGGACATAGAGTTGAATTCATCCTCAGCTGCAGGCAAATTACTCTTGAAAGCTTCATGGGCATCAAGCAGATCCTGGAAATATACATATCATTTCATCACAATCAAATTAGATGATCTACAATTACACAAATATATCAGTTATTTATATACCAATTTGAAACTAGATTATACAATTGCACACAGATATGGACCATTCATATATCAATTTTAAAGCAGAAAACATAAACCCCCCCCCCCCCCATAAATATTGCAAGCACTATTACCCAATTTGCTGCCAATCATAAAATTCTGAAAAGAATTCATCCCTATCATTTACAAATAATACCCAAATACTCATGTAATATCTCATTCATGAATAGTGCGGTAAACTGCCTACAACCACCCCCCCCCCAAAAAAAAACAAACAAAACAAAACAAAACCTGCTGCATAGTGCACTTCATATTCTATATCTTATAACATGCAGATAGGGAATAGATAGCTTGGGGGCTTTAGTAGCTACTTGTTTTCGCCCCTACTCGCCATTCAATGACATACCAAAGGGTTGGATTTTACCAAAGCATTCTCTTTTGAAAGGTGGTGTATCATATCATGTGCGAACATGGTTCAAAGATAAAGTGTGAGTTCTGGTCATGTGATTACATTGTGAAAAGAAACTGTAAAGCAGCCATTAGGAAAGGTTGATGTGTACTGTGAGATTTTGGAATCATCAAAATGGTAAGAAATTGACTCTGTGTTGCTGAAATTTGCATGCGCTACACACAAATTTTGCATGAAAGTTTGGTTCAAAATTCTCAGTTATACCTAGTCATATTCCACATATGAGGGCATTTGAAGAGAAATCTTTTCCAGGGGACATTTCTTCTGATATTCCGTGACACTAACAAAAAAAATAAGCTCACAAATTATCATTCATCTCTACCAGAACTGGATCTTCTTTAAATCAGATTTGAATATGACTAACCCTAATCTCTTCCAGTGTATGCACAATGAACATATCCACCAAGTCTT
Organism: Heliocidaris tuberculata; assembly: GCA_025618425.1. Classification (NCBI taxonomy): domain Eukaryota; kingdom Metazoa; phylum Echinodermata; class Echinoidea; order Camarodonta; family Echinometridae; genus Heliocidaris; species Heliocidaris tuberculata. Next base: position 1,962,174 of record CM046834.1, read on the forward strand.
CTCTAGCTCCATCCAACCAGTTATTGAAAGGTGCTGCTCTCTTGGCAAACTCTAGCTGCATCGAGTCAATCGATTCCAGCATCTTCACCTGATTCTGTAGGTTAAAAAAAAAGGAAAAGAGATCACTGTTTAGCTCATAAAAGTTCAGAAATTTTTGAAGGTCTAAATGAATAATTGCCTCATCAAATTGGCATCAATTATTTTTATCTCTCAGTTTTACTTGATTTAAGACAAATCAAAATGTATATTTAAGTAATGAGAACAAAAATAATGCAATGCAACAAAATGTTGTGAATTTGTCCACAAAAATAGTGAAAGATTTCACTCTGCATTGTCAATTTAGAGACTTTAATGCTATTTTCAATTAAATTGTTCTTATTCATGAAACAATCTACTGCGACAGAAAAGGATTCAAAATTTTCTGTGACTTTTTACTCTCTCTGCTCATGTATAATGTGTAATTAATACCATTCTACCCAAAAGGATAGAGCAATGATGTCACTAAAAAGTGACACTGGGTTAATTCATAATATATGAATGCTCTACAGTTCAATATAATGAAATATGTTAAGTGACAAATTGAAAGTTTCCTGAGAGATGTTATATTTCACAGAGGCCGCAGGCCGAGGCTGAAATATAATTGCACAAGGGAAATCCTTAATTTGGTGGTGAATATATGTTATATTGCACAGCAAGAAGCATGCAATATTTATGTATTTCCAATCTCATGCACTGCTCCTTCAGAAGTCATCCCTGATTTCATATTCAAATTGCCTCAGCTTCAAATATGTGCACCTAAAACAATGAAAACAATGGGTATGCACAGGGTGGATTGGATATGAATATTGGGCCATCTGAAGAACAATCCTTTTCAGGGGATATTTCAAATGATGTTCTTCCAAACTGACATCAAAGGAACAAGAAAACTCACAAATATTTGTTCTCCACCTTCTCTTTAACTCTGTGTATTATGAAACCAATGGTTGCTGGATTATTTCAAAGGCTATATCTTTTGTACGTGATTTCTGAAGCGAGAACCTGGAAGTGACAGTGGTCAACAATAGCGGGCTATGAGTTAATATGAAGTAAAATGATATATTTGATATCAAATAATGTTTTTACCTCCACAATAGTTGGTAACGTATGGAACACCAAATGAGCAAATACCTTGGATTTGCCCTATTAAGCTTTATGTACAGAGAATGATACTGAAGATGATACATACTGTAAGGGTATTGGTTCGCTCCATAGAGAGGGTGCCCAAAATGTCCCATTGGTCACAGATCCTCTGACATCGCTGGTTGATTGGCTCGATAGCATGGTAATCTAGATCACTGAAAAAAAAATCATGAGTTTATAATTCAAGTATTTCAACCTATGGCTCTGTGTTATCTTTATTATCAGAGACTTCCTTTATTGAAAAATAACTCAAAAATTAAAGACTAGGATACTGAAGACACTGTATTGTCTGAAAAACAAGACAACACATGTCGAAAACAGACAAGTGTACACATACAAAATATATATAGCCCTCAAAAAATTTATTAGACCAAGCTCCTTTTATAGAGGTTTGTTATATTATGCATTTGACCAACTAAAAATGAACAGAGACATGAAAATGACAAAAGGAGAAAGATTTACTTCAATTCCTGAGCGATGGCTGCAATCTGCTCGACACGATCCTGGTGGGCTGCTAAATCACTCTCAAATGCTTCATGTTTCTTACACAAGGCCTGTAATTTGAATTGAAATAAAAACAAATCAGAAATTATTTGAATTGAAGTAAAACATGTTTTTCATAGTGAAATCATGGTTTTTAATTCAGCTGATACATGAAAAAGTTGCACTTTGTGTTCATAATACAATGGAGGGTTTATGTCAAAATCAAAATCAATCATTTTACTAAAGAATCAATCTGACCAATTGTTTTTAAGAAAAAAAGAAAAATTTTCTTTGATTTTGTTAATAACAGATCACATGTGTTACACCTGGTGCCCCATAGCTAAATAACAAATGGCGACCTGCCTCAAACTCAATCTGAAATGCAATTATTCCACTAAAAGTCATTTCATATTTCTTGTATTCTGAAGGTTCTTAAAAAGCTAATTTCTTCTACATATCAAGTTGTATTTATACAATTCTATGATGTTGGGCTTGGCAAAGGGATACAATCCCAATACATGTAACATTATTAATAACTAGGAGTTTAGAAGGACTTAATGTGATAAAGTATCTCTACCTTAAGATCATTAAGTCTATATCCTGTGATGTCTGCTCTGAGAAGATCTTCCTTGCCTGTAGACCAAGCTTCGTGGATGTCACACTTGCTTTTGAACTTTTGGGCCAAATGATCAAGCCTCTCCAATCTGTGAAAATAATGATACAGCAGCCTTGTCAAAATCTTATTCAAATATACTCAACTTCACTCAAAGAGGGTAGCATATGTAGATTCATTTACAGTTCATCAAAAATTAAGAGGAAGAGAAGACTGACCAACTAATGAAAAAGGCCAGCCAATATATTTGCAAGTTGTTAAGAACTAGTTGCATCTGACAACCAATGATAACTATCACTACATGTATCACTAAAATTTTAAATCCTTTTTTACATTGGTTTCCTGAAATATATATAGAAAAGGTATTAGTAAGTGTTGGGATGTCACCTATCCGAGAAGCATCTATCTGGAGTAAGTAAACAGGATAACATTAGTTTTCTAACAAACCTGGCTTCTCAACAACAGGGGGGGGGGGGCTTTGATTTCTGTGAAATGATTACCTTCTCATCTCTGCCAGCAGCCAATCTTCAAAGCCTTTCTCGGCAGTTTCAAGTCCTTTCCAAGCCTTTGCAATGTCCTGAATTCAGAGATCAAAACCAAATTATATTGAAGCTTCATTTAAAGAAATCATTTTAAATTTTTATCATGTAATAATCATACATTGTGAGGAAAATTTAGGTCCACCAAATGTAAATGAAATGGCAAATCTTGCTGAAAATTGCAAACAGAGATATGTAGAGATGGGACTAAAGAGCGAACATCAGGGCAAGTTACCTAGACAAGCATGAGTAGAATGAAAATGAGCTTACCGAGACAAGTTTGCCTTCAGTTGGCCTGTATGCAGGACGGTTGCTCAGCTGAAGTTTGGTTTGTAGTGTGTTGAAGTTTGTCTCCAGACGAGCTTTGTCTTCAGTCTTAGGAGGCTTTTCTTTGGAGCGGTACTTGCGGAAGTCATCAAGCTTTTTCTGTTTATCAGGCGAAGGGAAAACATCATTGGGTGCTTAGAACAATGCAATCTAGTATTCACACAGGATAACTAACAAATGTATAAAGAGACTCTAGGAGTGTCTACCCAGGAATGACTTATAAACAAATCAAAATCATGGTTACTTATAACACTAAACACCAATGAAGAACTTACATTATTACAATGCATAAAACAATGAGCCATATATGGTTAGGACAATCAAGAGTTAATATTATGGTTTTGAACTTTGGTATGTGATTAATTCTGCCAATAGGAATTTCAGGCTTTGGAACAAAAAGAAAATGACATTTCAATACATACAGCAATGGTTTTATACCCAAAGGCGGTATACGTCTTTGTTTTGTTCATCTATTTCCATAGGCATAGAGATGTATACAAATAAAAAGAGGGGATACACAGAGGAGTTTCATGAGGCTTACTTGTGTCACAACACTAAAACATAATATAATAACATCAGCCTGAAGAGTTTAAACAAAATAATTCATACCCAGTTGATGTCATATTGCACAATTCGAAAGAATCAGGGAGAATAAAAAATAAACAATGGTAAGGATATAATTCAACATTATGTGACAATTTTATCATACATTTCAATATATTTCACTCTTTTCTAAGTTTTATGCTTAGCTGGAATTTGTTTCAAAACCTGTTTCAACATGAAAGAAAGAACCATTATAAATTACTCAAGCAAGACAAGCATTCAAGGAATTTCTTCCTACCAGGTATACCTGTCCTTCAACTTGGTGGAGAGTGAAAAATACAGATTAATGTCTTCCCGAAGGACGTGAGAGCCAAGGCATATGGTCCTTCGTCCGTTGACTACTAGACCATGACACCTCCATTGGAGTAAGAAAAGAAAGCAACTAACCTGCATTTCTGGAAGAGAGTTTTCTTGGAGAGTTCTGTCTTCCAGCCAAGGCTTCTTCCTCTTGATCCATTCCAGCAACTGAGTACAAACAATTACATCCACAACTATATTAATTACAAAATAAATTCAGTAGAAATTTCATTTCTACTGTATACCTGTTTCTGAAATGCTGATGGGAAAGCAATATCCATGATTTATGATTCCATGAATACATTATCATTATCAAATGTTGCAATATCATAACATAAACCATATATATATGTTATAATCAGATATGAGTTTCGATATATAAGCCACATAATTACTTCATGATTGAATGGGATGTGGACAACCTTAGACCTGAGGTTTGATGAGATACTGGCCTGAGTGGCTAGGTTAGGCCCTTGGTAGGTACTTACATCACTTGCTAGTTTCTCATACTCCTCCATAAGACGCTCATTCTCCAGATTGAGACCAAGAACCTTGCTGATACGTCCAGCTGCTGTCTCCGCCTGCAATTCGAAATCAATAAATAGAATGAGACATGTTTACCTCAAAATGGTATCGTTATGTGGAAAGGCTTGATTATGAGATGGAAAAATCATAAAAAATACTGATGAAAGTAATAATTGGAAATACTGCTGAAATGTGATATACACAGACCTGAGAGGCAACCCGTCATTCTACTGTGGACACACAGTACAACAAACCTGCTAATATGTTTTTGGTACTTACAAGAGGCAAAATGCAATCCTAACAAGCTAACGCATCCTTTGAATTTGAACTTAGCTTTGAAATGCACAATGAGTAATTCACAGTTAAAAAGAAAGAGAGCATCAAACATCCACTGTAATTGCTAAATTAGTTCTTATAAACAAACCTTAATACGGAAGCAGCCTGATATCAAAATTATTTAATTCAAATCTTCTTTGGGTCAATAACAACACATATAAAAATAAATATGAAAATAATGCTTGTAATTCCTTTCAAATCCAATTTCAAACGTAGAGCAGCACTGTTAGATGTTGTATCCTGCAGTTTAAATAGTGAAATGGACTGCTCGTATTCCTACAATCATACATGATGCAGGAATGATTAGTATGAGCTCAGCTGTATTAGAGCAGATAGGTGTCAAAACCTAATCAAGATGTTTTGGACCGTAAAACATCATACACACAGGTGCTGTCTAAAGTGCTCCTTGCTCAAATTAGTGCATTTCAGAGGTTCTATGTAATCTTAATCCTCCTTCACACACGATAGGGTAAACATCCTTAGAAAAAAATGCATTGAACAATATAATGGCATAAGCATATTTTTGTTATAGTTCTACATTTCTGAAGATAACACACAGACAAGTGAATACACTGAGAAGCCTTTGTAGTGTGCACCTTTTTTTTTCTCACACTCAGTTTCCAGTCATTTACAAATATAAAGGGTTTTATTTTTTGTTTTTTGAGGTTCTTTACTGCGTCCTGTGTGAACTGGGCTTAAGACTACATCAACCATTTAAACTGCAGTAATTTGTGCAAAGCATCACCTCATTGCACAAATCTCCTCTTCATATGGAAGAACCCATTCAGGCATGAGATATCATATCATTGCATGATTAAACACAATATTATTTGACAAATCATGATAAAAAGAACTATTTCTGCACACTTCACCATTCTATCATGTCATTCTTGCCTCATGTAGGCCATTCTCCCCTTCCCTTTTAAAAAATTACATTTCTAACAGGTTAATAGTACTCAAGCCATTTTATATTTTATTCAAATTAACTTTATTTGCCAATGAAATATGTACTTTACAAACGCACAACACAATACATGTATATGAATCTATGTAGGAAATGCTAATAATAATGGCAGCTACAAATACTCAAATCAATCCCAGGGGATGCTTAAGGTGCCTACAAAATACTTCTATCACTATGGCTTTAGCTAAGCTGCCCGTAAGTGCTGAAAACATTGAAGGAATTAATTCCTGTCAGGTACCCATTTACTACACCTGGGTGGAGAGTGGCATATATGTAGATTAATATCTTGCAAAAAGACACGAGTGCCGAGGCTGGTACTCCAACCGCAAACCATTTGATCAACACGGTTCGGTGACATATCCACTAGACCATGATACCGTGGAAAAGAAGACCTTTGGGTTATAGTTACTTAGTTCATCTTTTGTCTTTTCCTGGCATCCATGTGACTCTCTTCTAACTCTGTTGTTATTTTGTATTCAAGGATTTCTTGATTTTGTCTTTTCCAAATAAAATGATTATAATAATTTTTTAACAAATTAAACAAATGGTTTGTTATCTTACCTTCTGAGCCCCAGAGAAGGCATGGTAATATGCAGAGACATATGTCATGATGGACTTGTCATCAGGCCTTGCAGTGTTGATCAAGTCTGTATAATAAAGAAGAGTCAAATCAGTTAAGAGTAGGCATTTTGTCTGTCCGTGACACTGAATAGTTTATGGACTACAATTTTAGTAGCAACCAAATTTTATCAAATTTCATCTCCTTCAGTGATGCCCTTCACAATGAAACATAAAATACCTCTCTTCAATTAAATACTTATTTTCTACAGGCCTTCAAAATTTCAAACTTTGCCAATTTAAGTCTGTGACTAACTGATCAGGCTCAAAAGACAATTCATGTCAATCTAGTCTATAATACAAACTGAGATGAGGGCTAAACCCTAACAGGACATATTAACTGTAGTTTCAAGCCTTGGAGTAATACAACTAATTTTTTTCTGCAATTTATTTTGGGATAATCATAAAGAACAAAGAGATTGACATATTGATTGTCAAGTTGTATCAGACATTTCCATATCCGATAGGTCAGTATACGGCAAATATTTCCATTTTCATCACAGCAATTCTCATCTAGCTGTATGATAATGATGTCACATTGTTTCATAACACAGTGATAATCTCATACAGTATAAGGAAAATAACATAAATTCCACTATTTTTCCCCATTAGTATATTAGAATATAATTTATACCCGTATGAATTCTTTTCATGATGTGGAAGAGGAAAGGGCTGGGGAATACAATCAGTCATCATTGAGAAAGTTTATGACCCTGAAAAAAAAAACTGCACCCCTTAAACTACAGTACTCTGCAATTATACATTCATCTTCAATTACATTTGAAAAGTACCAAGCTGTCAAAACTTTAACGGTGACTGGTCACCTTTGATAAGTCGGTTCATAGATGTTCTCTGTAGGTTTCTTGCCAGTTTCACATGGAACAAGTCTGTTATTGGTTTCATACATAGTATCCTGCACCATACATAACCCAGTAAACCACCTCAAAAAGAACACAACAGCAACAAAATTGACATTAGCTTAGTGCTTTATATTTCTTTATCTTATAGAAAGGTAAGTACTCTTTGGGTCCTTTTCTTTGATCACCCATATTTGCCAATTCTTTATATGTAAAATGGTATTTATTTACCAGTGTTTTTTTGAAGCGGTTTATTGCGTTACATGTGAACGAGGCTTTGTATGTGAAAGAACTCACCCTCTGCATCCAACATCCTAGGGATGTCAAGGTGCTTCTCAGCCACGGAGAAGGCCAGCTCCAGGTTGTGGGCGGGGTCATCCTGCAGAGGTGGGGAAAACATTGTCAACACAACATCGCCCACATAGGGCAGACACACTTACCACAACATTGCCACATAGGGCAGACATAGTCACAAAAGACATTGCCCACATAGGGCACACATAGTCAACAGAACATTGTCATATAATGCAACAACAAAAAAGAAAAAAAAAAGAGTCAACATAACACTGCCACAAAGGGCAGACTTTGGGTTCTTTGTCACATCTAGAACAGACATGGGATACAACGCTGCCACATAGGGCAGACATGGCCAACACATCATTGCCATCTTGACAGTGGGCAAGGAATCTTTTTCATACACCTCCCCCATGCAGCTCCATCTGGGAGTGGCAGGGGTGTGGCAGGGGAGTGGCACACAGTGGCATGCAGTGGAAGGTTTAGGCATATCTCTTGTACACCTATCTACATGTAGATGTCATGTGATCCTAGTTGATTAGCCAATCAAATGTTGCCTTCCAGCTCCCCCTTGCTGTGAATGTTATTTTTACAACATGCCTTTCTCTCCATGTTCCACTGGAGGCAGATAGGCTAGTCTTATGCTCCAGACAAAGATATATTTTTTGAAAAACCACAAATAATCATCATTTTAAGAACTGGTTCAAACCATTTTATTTCACAAGCCCCAAAAGAAAAATATGAACACAATAAACTCATGTAAAAAAGAATCTTGATGGATGGATACATTAAGATTATGAGCAAAGAAGCATGAATTTGGAAGATAAATCAAACTTGCTTGCAAGACAAGACCTGGTCACACTCTGAAGAATGGAGAGTATGGTAACTTAACCCCATTCCTAACGTCTAGTCACCCCGCCATCCAACATTCTTTATCCTACCGTCTCAATCAGTGACATCAGACAATTATCAATTGGTTCTCAACCTTATAAATGGTTCCTAATAGACCATAATATAACTGTTCTAAATATTTGTTAATGGGTAATTCTTGCCAATCAGACAGATACCTAAAATATTATAACTTACTTGGGAACATGAAATGTACCACCATCTGTATATTTAACAACTTTATTCAAAACCTTAAAGATAAAGTTGAGTTCTGGTGATGCTATTACAATGCGAAAGAAACTGTCTCAAAGCAATCGGGAAAGGTTGATCATGTCTACTTTAGAATTTGTGTATACTGTGAGGTTTTGGAATCATCAAAATGAAGAGAAATTGACCCATGTCGCTGAAAAGCACCTGCAATTTACACAAAAATGGGTATATAGGACTGCACACATATGTGGCATGTTTGGCCCGAACATTTCAGCCATTTTTCGTCATATTTTGAATATGAGGGCATTTGAAGAGCAATCCTTTTCTGGGGATATTTCTACTATGATGTTCTTCCAAACTGATATAAAAGGAATGAGAAAGCTCACAAAGTTCTTTTCACCTTTCCCAGAATTCCACCTTCTTTAGTCTGCTAAGCCTAAGTTTATAGCTGAGATCCTAACATTTAGGATGGGAACAAAGATGGACTGCATCATGAAATGCTATGGTTTGATCAGGGAGATGGGAAGATCTCCCTGGTCTGATCATCAGGGACATTCAAGCCCAAAGAACAGTTCAGCAGACAGCAGTGTGACCCATTCATTGGCAGAAGAGTGATTTTGGATGTAAATTTGTAGCAAAGTTAAATGACCCCAGTTCAAGACTTCAAGACATTTTTTGCTGAATACTTGTTCCCTGATTACTGGTATACTGTATGTATGCTTATCAGTAAACCATTTTTAAGTGGCACTGCAGCAGCTTCGATCATCTTGAATACATCCCAAGGAGAATGAAACATGACCTTTTGATTGATGGGATGAATAGGTACCTGGCTATTCTAGGAAACCTTGGCTACATTTCAAAGACTACTCTCATCAATTAATTGAACAATGACAGCTTGGGTTTCAATACTACTTCTACATGTCCAATGTGTCATAGAGTAGATGCAATCAGTAGTGTCCTCTTAAAAGGTTCTCTAAGGCATTAACCCCCTGCTTATGGGAACCAGATGATCCCTGTGTCAAATCTATGGGAATGGGAGAATTCAGTAGTCAACTGGCTATTAAACACCGGTGCTTGTAATACCCCATATCCTATTGAAATAAACCCCTAACACCAGTGGTATATAATGTGGTCTTTTTACCCAGAGTAGCCTCATCAGTATTGATAATGGTCTTCCTAGGGGCCTTGCAATCATTATTACCCCTGCATTACCAGGTACCCATTTCACATACAAGGGTTGAGGGGGACAAATATTAGTATAACATCTTGTTGAAAGGTGTAACCATTTAGCAGGGACTGAACTAAGGACCTCCTGTATGACAGTGAAGATCCTCCACCAACATACCAGGGAAGTGCCTCATACTACTACTACTGGTTCCAATCCCACTTCTTCCACTGTGAAACCATCTCTCAACCCTTTAACACCAATGTCTGTTATACCAATAGATACCAATGAATACCAATGGACAGGGAGTGTTCGACATAAAAATAGCTTTAGTATATCAATGGCGATGAATATGATCCTTCTACCTCATACACACACACACATACACAAATGTGCCAAGATGCACATACAATAGCAGGGCTCAGTCAGTGATAGCGTATTGGCAATGCACAGGGAATGTTGAATTCCAGGCATTCCAAACAGGCCCAGTGACTGTAGACTACATGGAGCTCCTAGCCTCCCATAGTCATGACATTCAACCAGGAAGAAAGTAAGTGACAGGTCCTGAGACATCTTGGGATAGGGCCTATGAATGTTCTACCAAAATAAAACCGCTTTTAATTGATAAGTTTCTTCCTCCACCTTTTCCCTTCCAGAAAAGTTTAAAGTCATGAGAAGTTTCACACAAATGCAAAACATATACAAACTTTATCTTAAACAATTTGGAGGGCCCAGACATAAAAAAGATGCATATATGCCCTATAATTTTCACTTTATAATAGACAGCACACATGCACACATAGAACATTCAATTATTGAAAAACTATTACAATCAATTTGACTTCACATTAGTTTTCCAGACTACTGAGCCAAAAAAATACATATCTCACTGAAAAGTATTTTGGAATATATAGGAGATGCAATCATCAGATGGAATTAATGGCAGTCTATGGATTTTCCTTTTCAGTGATCACAATATGATATCCATTCCTTGACCCACTGGCCTTCATATAATTCATGCAAACTTTAGTTGTCTGCTATACATAAATTCCAGCCACAATTGATACAAAAGACATTACCTTTGCTTGATGTTACCTTCATTCATACATACAAAGCGGACTCCACACCCTAAAGATCGTATGTAAGATTTCCATGCCTCATCATGCTACATAATACAGGCATCTACTACACACCTTATCTCTACACATTCTCCTTGCCTCTTATAATATGGGCCAGACCCATTAATGATAACTATAAATCATTCCCAAATCACTAGCCTGAAGTTTAACATGGAAAAAAGTAGTGGGTATCGGAGTTGCTGATCCCTTCTCACAGCTTTACAACCCTTCAGCACCAATATTCTGAGATAATCCAGATTGGTGCATTGCAACAATGATATCCAATAGATCTTTTATGTAAACTTCAAGTGATAGAATTGGGAACATTTTATCTATTTTATCAGTCAAGGAGGACTTGCCCTTTAGCCCATTGGTATCTCATGTACATGTATGTGTACATGGAAATGTACTGTATGTGGAAACTGTATGCAGGTAAAGTGACACATTTAAAATCATGCACTTTAGCATATCATTTCATGAAATAATGAACATAAATAGAACAAGCTTCCTACATGGCTCAATGAAAATATATAATGGTATATAAAATTATAATGGCAGCTAATAATGCAAGCATTACATGATGTAATTTTCATGCAACATGATGCATTCTCATGCTTGGTAGTGTTGTTTTATGTATAATGTGGGGTGGGGGGGGGGGGGACCATAAGATACGCACTTTGGTTTTCAGTGGCTAAAAGGTCACTTTATTCAGTGGTTTATGCGAATTTCTTTCATATATTTTGGTTCTACCTATTCCGAAGTTAAATCGTTGAGAAAATTACAACGGTCGAATGCCAATAATACACGTTTTCAAATCAATAGCGATGCCTGTGTAAAAATTTGTTCAACAAAATGAAAGGGTCCTTCCGTTATGCACACATAATAAATGAATGCAAATCTTGATTTTACAGCTGACTGATGTGAATTGCACCTCGATTCCTAAATAATGATAATATCACAAAAAATAAAGGTAAACTGTTAATTCTTTTTGGCAAACCTCAATGATATTGCTAAGTCACATCAGAAGTTGGGCGCATTGTGAACGTGTCACATTGCGAGTATTTGCGGGGTGCGTAGCTTATGGACCCATGTAGCTTTTGGATCCCAGACCATACTTTCTTAATGTCTTACAATGTAAAGAAGGAGTATCAAATATATATGTCATTTGAAATACCAAAATTTGTGTTTTTTTCCAAAATGTACTTTGGTAAAGCTTTATATTTTGAGAATATCCAGTGTAGTTAAATCAAGAGTCATGATTTTTAAAAAATTTATTCAATTCAATTTGATTCAGAATTAATTATTTATAATTGATGCAATGGAATGATTTGAACAAACTGGTGACAAAAAGCAAAATAGCAAAAGAAAGAAAGAAATGCAATCAAATAAAATGCCCAAAACCAAAAACCAAAAGAAATTATGAGTGCTCTTTAATCTTTAAATATGAATTACCACAGAGTCTGATTTAAATCTGATTCATATTTGAAGAATTATTATTCATAGATATTGAAGAAAAATTAAATAAAAGGTTTGGATTATCATGAACTAATATTTAATGCAGGAAGGAATTTGAAATGTGATGAAAAATGTGCACCAATGAAAAGAGTCTGAAATGTTATGAAATATGTGCACCAAGGGGAAAAGAAAAAAAAGATAGGAAAATTTTGTTACACCTTGAATTAGTCAATATGGAAGAGTATGATAAAAGGAAAGATATCTAAAAGTGAATTCGGATCCCAATTTATATGTCAATCAATTTGAAGTTTGAAGAAAATAGTTTGGGTGAATGCAGCAAAAGAAAATCCATGTTACTGGAAAGCTGAAAGATTTCTAGATGTAAAATGTAACCCAATTAATTTTGGATGAACAGTAAATGTATGTGCATTGAGAGAATGAAGATGTAATGACAGAAATATATTGCTTATCAAACATGAACTTCTCATTAATAAATTTCTCAGCTCCATCTGGAAGCTGGAGAAATAAGGTTGTCATGTCTAATACAATGAACACCATGTGTATGTAAATGTACAGAGATACCAATGGGAGGTTAATGAATCAATAGCCCATACAGAGTGCAGCACAGGAATTCCCTTAATTTGGAAATTATCTTCAGAAAATATCACAAACGGTATATCATTGTATGTAAATGCAATAATTGGTTCAAACACATCTTTATGAAATAGATGAGTATTTCATATGTCTTTAATATCAAAATTCCAAAATGTAATTACTATAACCAGAGTAATCATCCTTATGATTCCATTTTTATGCTGATGTTCCTTTCTGAATGCGTTAAAGCAATCATCTCAACTTGATGAAGGGAAACTCTGATGCAGCACTCTGTTGTTAAAGAGTATAAGGATAATGTGATAGAGACAGGATGTGGGTTAGCCAAGTTAGATACCCCTATCACACTCACAAGACCAACAACTGACCAACAATAGACCAATGATATTAGCTTGAATGGCCATATTATTCGTCAGTTTGGAGTCTCTTTGATGGTGACTGGGGTATCAGCTCTTCTCTCACTGGATCAAGTCATGCTACACTCTCTCAATTTAACTCTCCTTATTTCTAACCTTAACCATTACTCTGTATTATCAAGGAGAGTTTGTTTAACTCTTACCATGCCATGTCATTACACCATCATACACAGGAAAATCTAAAACCCCTAGGATTTCATATTCCATTGCTAAATCTATAACTAAAAGTACAGCCATTTAAGGGCAACTCTAAATACAGAATAGCAACTTCTTTTGGTGGCTAGGGTTTTCTTTTAAGGACATAATGCATCCTTGGCAGGTGATTAGATATCAAATATGTGCCCTTAGGTTGGAGTTCATAAAGGAGACTTATTTTAAGCACACATGCTTAAGTATGCTTATGTATGCTTTAGTCCATGGCTTAGAACGTGGTTTAAATTTTACACCCCCATTGTGAATTTGGGGCGTTTAAGCTGAACTGGAGCTAAATTGTGAGCAGATAATGACATGGTGAGAGTTAACTGTATAAAAGTGCTGCAAGACTTTCCACGATGAGAAAAGAGCTGTAGAGAGAGATCCAAGTCAGGCCGATGAGGGACAGATATCCTACGTACCTTCTTTAGTTTGCTGTAGTCCAGAAGCTCTGGGCGATGCCTGTGGATCAGGGCGCAAAATCCAAGACCATCCTTCCAGCTGTACATGGGTAATCAAAGGTACAAAGAAGGGTGCCAAAGAGTTGGAGGGGTGTGGTAGGGTGGGGTAGGGAGGGGTGTGGTAGGGTGGAGTAGGGAGGGGTGTGGTAAGGTGGAGTAGGGGGAGGTGTGCAATAGGGTGGGGTTGGGAAGAGGTGTGAATGGGTGGGTGGGGGATAGAGGGGAATGGAGGAAGGGGCAAGGGCAAAAGTGGATAGGGATTAAGGACAAAATAGATAAAGGAAAAAGAGTAGTGGATGAAAAGAGACAATGATGAGATGGTTGCGAGGTGTGTAGCCACATAGATGTAGCAAGAAGGAAACAAGAAAAAATAGAAAGGGAATAAAAAATGAGATTGAGAGGAAGTGCAGGAGACATAGAATGTGAGAGAGAAGTGGAAAAGAAAAAGTGGTGACAATGGTGGAAATAAAGAGAAGGAAGGAGATGGAAATATATGGAAGTTTGGACAAAATCCAATTGAAAGAAGGAAATGGGAAAATGGAATAAAGCAAAAATGAGTAAAACTGAACCAGTCATTTCAATGTAAGATATATAATCAAATTTGTTGAGTTATTAGCAACATGTAACTTACTTTGTCACTGACTAAAATCATACAATATTCTGTAAGAATCTAAATCAAATTTTAAACAAAACATCTCAAAAATGAGATTCTCAATAGTTACATTCTGCTTGTATGTGATAAAATTGTGATTTATTTCAACAAACGCTATTTCTTGCAGCTTTACTGATACTGCATAGAGTGACTTTGTCAAGATTTTGTAGCAAAATGTGACATAGTTTGGTCCTAAAACCCAAATTAAAATGTAAACCAAACATATGAAATAAAATGCATTGTAGTATAAAAGAATGACAATGCATGCCTAAACAATGCTGACTTTGTATAATTTCAATTAAAGATTTTAGACTTTCTGTTTAGCAATTAATTCTTTTCAAAACTCTTAACTGCCAGAACATTTCATATATTGAAAGCAAGTTAATATTTCTTTTCAGTCCTGAAGCTGAGCTCTGTATTCAAATTAAACTTAAGATTTAAAAGAAGTAGATGATAAACATGTAGACTACATGAGAAAATCTAAGATAAACAAAAGGCTAAAAAGGTACCAAGGTTGGATGCTATTAATACTCAGATAAAATTATGTTGACAGTCTCTCTGACATGATATCATGGCAGCTACACTAACAAAAAACTATCAGTAGATACACATATCATCTTTATCTATCTATATCTACATGTATCAGTTTCATATACAAGATACATTTCTATTAATAGTCAACTTAGCATGATTTCATAACCTCGTGTTTTTTTAACATCTGTTACATGATAACTTCAATGTCTGTCTGGAAACATGTCATGAAAAGGCTCACCTTGACTTGGCAAAGAATTGAACATAGAATATATGATTGATATACCTAACCCCATACCAGTATCTCCAGATATTCTTTCCTTTCCTAGTTCCTGTTCATAGCGTGAATTTGGCTCCTTCAGCTAACTCTCAAAGCCATGATACTCTCAAAACAAAGTAGACTTTGTAAATTGATACTACATGTAGTTTGAACAAGGAATCTAATACTACCTGACAATAAAGTGCCATCTCTTGCCTATGCATGACACAGTTTACCTGTAAATTGTGTTTTTAGAATATGTATAGGCCTATTTTGACACATTTCCTACTTTTATATACTAAAAGATGATACACTCCCTAAACACACATTATCTGGACACACACGTCTTTTGTGTATTTGAAATAGTTAATCTTTTACATCCTAATGATTAAAGACCATTTAATGTAATACTGGATACATTGGCCGGAATTCACAAAGGTGGTTTCAGACCATGGTTTATGCAGATTTCGTGGTATAAATACGCTTGATTTAGCGCGTACACTTAAAAAGACCATGGTTTATTTAAATTAATTTAAATAAACCATGGTCTGAACCATGGCAACTAGCGTGAATTTAGCGCTTTTGCCAACCATGCGCGACTGGTGCGCATTCATTATTGGATCTTTTTAAGTGTATGCACTAAATCAAGCGTATTTATGCCACAAAATCTGCATAAACCATGGTCTGAATTGAAACCACCTTTGTGAATTCCGGCCATTGAGTTCTGGTGGAGTCAACCTCTATTTTAGAATGGACATAAACCCCTAAGACCTATAAAACCCAGATTTTATTTCCCCAATTACATACCATTTGCTGATCATTAAGCAGTATATGGGTGCTTAATTGCATAAGAAAAATCAGAGTGTTGCACAAATTGACCTGACAGCTAATTTGACTATCATAAAGATTATCAAATTGATACAGGGCTCTTAAGATGTAACGCTCAACACCTACTTGGTACCAAGTAAACTTCAATGTATATTTAAAATGAAAAATTATCCGTATTCTCCAAAATTAGAATTTTATCATCATTTTGTATTGAGATTGTACCTTCCAAAAAGTCTATCTCAAGTCAATTTACTTCCATTGCACATCTTTTCCGACCCCCCCCCCCCCCCCAAGTAGAAATATTGAGTGACCATTAAACCGGGTCTCACTCTACGTGGCTAAAGAGGCAATGTTATAATGTACCTGATTCCAACAAAGAGGGAATTTCTCAGCTTTCACCAAACTGCTCTTAATTTATTATTAGTTTCACTGAAGTTGCAAGTATGAATCACAACATAATACAAATATTGATATTTGTCCAATCTAAATGAAATATAAAATGTCATATTCATGCAGGATATCCATAAATATGCCGAGTTTGATGAATTTTTTTCCAGCAAATTTTTTTATAAATACTTTCTTTTGACAAATAGGCATGCCATGAGAATGAAGAGTATAGTAGGGGAATATTTTATACAACAAAAAGAGACAGGTCATTCAGTTAGTCAATACTGATATGTATCGCACATTGAATGTGTAGGCCTGGTTTAAAAACACCATCTGTGGCATGAACATCACAACACAGCCACATGCTTTTAATACAGAAATGCATCTTAAAGGCATTCGGTAACTTTGTGGAGGCTTGATTTAATAAATTGTTGAATTTTGATATCTGTCTTGTATAATGATGTTCAGAAGGATAAATAAATAGCCAGGCGTAGAAAGGTTTTCACATATATAATGCTATTATTAAGATATCTATGACTGAATACTCCCATTTACAAAAGCATATGGCCATACGCTTTAGTCTAACACTGAGTCCATGGGGGGAAAATGAGTCTGGCATTTCCGGTCACTTGCATATGTTTACTTTTGTTTTTTCCTGGGCTTTATTTTTACACCATATTACATACACTGATAGCATGTAAGACTAGGCAGCTCAGATTTTATCAAGCCTCTACAAAGTTACCAAATCACTTTAAGGGCTAGTCAAGCCTGACTGATAATAATAACTAAAACTATAAATCATTCCCAAATTGATCTCCTGAAATTTACATGTATAATTTGGAAAAGGAATTGGGTGTAGCAAGTCCCATCTCATAAATAAACCTTTAGCAATCATTTTCTTGGATCGGTGGCATTTCAACAACAGTGTCCAATACCTTTTTATATACATTTACTGCAGGAGATTATTTGGGAATGATTTAGAATCATAGTTATCTGTATCTATCAGATTGGACCTCCCCTGTAGTGTCAGAGAACACAACCAATCACTCTCAGATTAAAATCCAGGATGCAAGTCTCTATAATACAGAAACAACTATTTAAAAAAAAAAAAAATTGGATAAAGTATTTAATCCACTATTTTTGAGATCTTTATCATTCAAGATAGCAAAAATAATGATGATGATGATACTTTGATAGTTTTAAGCACTTTTTACTGAGGATATAAAGTGTTGAATACTATTGTTACCCAAACCTTAGCCAGGCTACCATGATAAGGAGCTAAAGCATTTAAGGAATTTCTTCCTACCAGGTACCGGTACCCATTTACTTCACCTGGGTAGAGAGTCGCAAATGTAAAGAAATTTACGGGTAAAATTCTACCAAGATTTAACATTTTAAGTGATTCATATTTAATTTTTTAAGAAATATGCGAAACATCATTCACTACAACATTTACAAAAAAATGTATGTTATTTTTGGAAACTAATCTTAGGTGGGTGGAAGCAAAAAAAAGAATTTTTCTCTTCTCTTGAAGGTGTACATGTAACAGTATAAAATGAATTTCATGACTATCCTAGACAAACAACTTGGACTTGACAAAACTATAAAACTAGGTCTGACATGTGTCCTACTATGGAACATTACATACGTATCTATGCACAGAGAAATTATGGTTTTTCTACATGGGTTCTACGACAATGTTGTCGGAGGATGAATTGGATCACCACTTACTGCTGTGGTCTGTATTAGTTGATGTTCTATTATCGATAACATTATAAAGCCTCTGACAGATGACACAGTAAACCATCTTACAAAAAAAGAAAATGTGGCAAAATAATATGACATAAGCATAGGCAGTGCACATTTCTGTACCTTATAACGCACAGATGTGAATATATGCTTCAGTCTTTGTAGCACACAGCCACTTTTTCCACCCTGCCATTTACAAGTTAAGTGTTTTTATTTTGACACAGACAGTTAGTCACAAAAAGACATTGGAAATATTTTGAAAGTTTGAAGGCTTGTAGAAAAAAAAGTATTTAATTAAAGAGAGCTGTTTTATTTTTCACTGTTAAGAGCATCACTGAAGGAGTTGAAATTTGATAAAATTTTGTTGCCATGGTCACATACTAAAATTATAATCCATAAAATATTCAATGTCACAGATGGACATAATGCCTACTCTTAACTGATCAGGCTCCATAGCGTTTTTCTTGATTTACTGCACCATATGTGAACAAGGCTCCATATATGTTGGTAGAGACTACTTGAGATACATACACTGTATGAGAGGGTGTGTTTCTGCTTGCATGGTCAATGCTCTCTGACCAAGGTTGATCTATCGAAGAGGAATTGTATCACATACATGTCTAACAAAACCATTTTGGAACTGATGACCACTTTAATAATGAGAACATCCCCCTGATCATTGTTTATTTAACCTTTCTCATTTCCATTATTATTATTTCAAAGAACATACACAATAACTATTTCCGTGGGTGGCAGAAATTCTATCCTCAAGGCTTTCTTTCTTTCAAGCCCATAATCTGTTTCCTTTATTGAGAAAAGGATTCAAAAATAGCTCTGTTTTGTTTCATATGGTTTCAGTCACCTCATATGAAAGTCCTTGATGTTGACGTTCTTGTAGGGGGCGGTCTTACGTTGACACCATAGTAACAGACCATCTTTTGCAGTATACTCTGTGCAAGAGACAACACAAACTTGAAAATCCAACATAGAGGAGGGGGAAAGGAAGGAACATGCAGCGCACAGGCTCATTCAAACAAAAGAACATGCTCCATCCATCAAACCCCTCATCAATATTTTTCTCCTTTTTATTTTTTTTTACCCCTGGATTTTGGGTCTTAGCTTTTAGGGATTTTTTTGATTCAGTTCAGATTGGTGACATGGTTTGTACCTCTTTGAGATCTGAAGCAGGTTTTGGGGGAGAGTTTGTATGGGCTAGAAGGATCTCCTGCATATTTAGAAGATTCTCTGAGGGAAGGGAAGGAAAGGAAGCATTACCTGTTATGAAAGTTCTGAATATGGACATTCTTGTAGGGTTCGGTCTTGCGCTGACACCAAAGAAGCAGCCCATTTGCAGAACTGGATTCTACAGTAGTGTTTGACAAAACATAAAAAACAAAAACAAGCCATGCCATGCGTTAGTAAAGCACTTTTCTATTGTGCCTTCAAGCTAATGGGGGAAAAAAAATAAAGCTGCGTGAAAAATGAGATGGGGTGAACAAACACAAAGAGGTTAGAAATAAATAAAGATAAGGAAAGGGAACATGCAATAAAGTGAGAAATTGACAAATGTCATGTGTTTGCTGTGAGGATGTGTTTGCTGTGAGGATATGTTCACAGGGAAGAAACCTGAAAAACAAAGAGATGCGTTTTATGGAACTACACAGCAATTTTCATTACCTCAATAATATACCTCTATTGTTGTTTAGAGCAACAATTAGTTTACCTATTGTGGAAGTTCTGGATGTTGACGTTTCTGTAGGGGGCAGTCTTGCGCTGACACCACAGCAAAAGGCCGTCCTTGGCAGAGTGATCTAGATTGTGGGAGCAGCATACAGGGGCGAGAGTGGACATGGGTTGTGTGTGGTAGAAAAGACTAGTGGTCAGACAGAGGATCTGACTAGGGCAGACTAGTCAGACAGAATATTTGAATAGAACAGACTAGTCAGAAGATTTGACTAGGATGGACTAGTCATACAGAGGATCTGACTAGGATAGACAAGTCATACAGAGGATCTGACTAGGATAGACTTGTCAGATAGATGATATGATGAGGACAGACGAGTCAGATCAACAGAAATGTGTCCAAGTCAAGATGACTAGTACACATTGGAACAGTTAGTCAAATAGAGAAATGTATTTGTCAAAGAGATACTGGAGCAAATAAATAGTCGTGCCAACCAGCATAAGTCAAGATGACTAGTACAGCATGGTCAGAGAAATCAACTTGAATCAGAATGATTTATATAGTTTAGTCAGGATGACTAAGATAGTTTAGTCATTTTGACTACAGGTAGGTTAGTCAAATGACTAGATAGATTAGTCAGTGAAACAAAGAATACACAGTTAGGTTAGGCACACACATCAACCCATCACTCCAATGGACATTTATAACCTGCCACTACAGTTAGTCTACTGTGACTACATTTTTTGTTTTTGTTTTTGTTTTTTTAAATTGCATTCGCCATGCAGTAATCTAACTTTGGGGCATCTACGTGCCAATTTGGTAAATCAGAAAATCGAAAACACAATACATGTACTACTGTCAGATGGAAAATGCACTTCTAGGCAAGCACACAATACAATACATGAAACATTTTTATAACATCTTTGCAGATGTACAACATGAATTGGTTGACCTTTAACAGTCTATAATTTTTTTTAGAATGATCAGAAATGAACTGAACTACTAAATTCTCTCATTCCCATTTGTTTAATACAGGGACCATCTGGTTCCAGTAAGCAATGGCCTAACTCTCAATGAGAATACTCACAAGACATGATTCAATATCTGCAATGCCAACAATTATTTGCTTTTAATCACTGGCAGAGTCAAGAGATTTATTCCTTGACATATATCTCATAAATTATTATTATTAATTGCAATGATCTCAAAATATGACTTGTGTATATAGAAATCATTTCTATGTTAATCTAAATGTAAGCAGACAGATCAACTACTGAATGGACTGCGAGTGGATCCTTATCCTGCTAATTGCTTCAAATTCTGAGAAAAATCTCAACTCTCTGTTATAAAACTTATGTCTTTTTCTCAAAATATGGGAAATGGATGACAGTGAAAATGGTATAAACAAACAATATTGTGTAAACGTAAATAAAATGATTGTGTGAACTATATAAACTGGTTATAAAGAAGCAACATGCAATGCGTGCAATACTCAAACACTACCATATCAACAAACAGGGCATATTCTTCACAAGAGAAAATGTTTGAAAGGAGGTAAAAAGGGAATGTTCATAGAAAAGGCTTCAAATAGTTGAGTGACCCTTTGCTTTCTTTTTTTTTTTTTCTTCTTCCAGAGAATGAAAGGGACAAAGAGCCAATATGATTGAAAACATCCTCAGTAAAGAATTCAATGTACAAAGCTGGAAAGAGTAATGAAGAGAAGAGAGCAAAACATTTCAAACAAATACAAATATCGTGAAAGTCAATGCATCATATTCATGATGCAAATATCATGCGATTCAAGTACATTTCTAAAACATGCATTTTATAATATCAAATGTATTTTGTTAAAATCAGTCTTTCCTTTGATACCAAGAATACCCATAGCAAATGATGATGCAAGTATTCATGAATTGCATTATTTTTTAATCAATTTTTATAAGGCAATACCAAGTGTGTTCCTTATTCTAAAGAATCTTTAGGAATTCATGTGAAAAATCAATTAATTATAATATTTCTTTATAAATATAAATGTTTCCATTTATAGGCCTTTTGACATAAGAATTCAAACTTTCTTTATTGCATACCTTGAAAATACTATAATTCATGATCAATTGACTTTCAAAACATAACCATTGTTGTTGTTTTTTTAGAATGGTCTTTATAATATAGTATCATAAACTGTTCTGCTTGTAACATACTGTCAAAGAGTAAATTGAATACATTTCCTTCCCCATTTCCAGTAAACATATATTCCATTCTCCTTATTAAACGATCTTTTCAAAAGATAATATCCGTAAATGGTTACGGAAACTTGGCTGAGTCTTCAAGAAGTCTCGCTTGGTCATTAATTGTACATTACATGACATGCAAGGCAATCTAGAGCCCATAAATCATTCTTTGTATTAGTATCAAGGTTCATAAGAAACCACATCAAAATGACATGCCAAGACAAATTGATTTCTCCTTTCTTAACCAAAAAAAAAAAAAAAATTTAATATAAGTTTCTGAAAGCAACAGTGAAAGTCAAAAAAGAATTTGTCACTTTCATTGATGCAAAGTCACTTTATGACTTGGATTTAAAGGATATGAGAGTATACAAATGTAATTAGCAAAATACTTTAACTCAAAATAGAGTGATTCTGTTTCACCTTGTAGAAAGGAAAACGTTCTAGATTGACGATTTGAATTCATTCTACATTATAAATTAATTTATCTTCATTGATATTCTAACTTCACAAAGAAAGTATGACCATTATTTTCTGTTGTATATCCCATCATGCATGTCAACTGAAGGCTAATGTATGCAAATATAAATATATCAAGTGGTATTGATGTTTATGTGAAAAAGAGATCGCCTTCTAAAGTCTTGTCCACACATGATCCAAAAAACACATTGAAAAATTATACAGCAAATAAATAAATAAATGAGAAAAAATATGTATGTTCCTGTACCTTTCAAAACAAATATTAATGATGTGAAAGGGGCTCTGTTGCACACAGCTACTTTCTTTTTTTCACACTCATTCATTTGCCAGTAATGTACAAGTAAAATATTTTTCCTTTTGCTGTGGCAAATTTTTTAAGGCCATTTACATCAGGGCTTTAGCCAGGATTCTAAAATTGGGTGTCCAAATTAAAAAGCAGGGTGTCCAAAAAATTGGGTGAGCGCAGCGAGCCGTTCAGGGGGTCCAGGGGGCAGCGCCCCCGGCAGGGGTAAAAGGGGGCAGCGCCCCCTTTCTGCTGGAAATTTTTCATTATTTCTATCTAAAAAGACACTGTTTCCTTGCTTGTTTACTCCTAGCTTGCTGGAATTATCCCCTCAGAGTTTAAGGTAAAAACATGTTGAACTTACACACATTCTGATGATTTGTTTTCCCTACATGAATGTAAGTTTTCATTATACATGTATTAATGTAAGTATTACTTTACCATCAAGTTAACACTGTACCAATGTCGACCAAAAATTTTTTTTTCGCCAGCCCTCCAAAAGTCGCTCAGTGGGGGGGGGGGGGGGGGGGTGTTATGGGGTCCAGTTCCCCTCCATAATTCTCTGACAAGCAAAAAAAAAAAAAAAAAAAAAAAAAAAAAAAAAGGTTTCCTGGTCGAAAAGGGGGGGGGGGCACAATCGCAAATAGGGGGGGGGGACAATGCATTGTTTCCCTCAAAGGGGGGGGGGGGGGGGCACGGGCCGGGATTGCCCCCCCTAAATCCGCCACTGCGTATATGTACGTACGTACATAAATACACTGAATGCGCACAGTTCCGGGCGATTTTTCTTTTCCAATTTGTTTTTCGCGGATACCATTTCGCTTGATGAGCATCAATCTCGCGCGCGATAAGTAAAAAACCCCGTCATAAATCCACCGATTTCTTGAGTTTTAGCGCGTTTTCGGTGACTCTGTTCCTCACAACCCAACTTAAGCGCCGCGTGACTTTAAAAAATGGCACTAATTCCGTATTTTTGAGGCAGGCTTTGGCTTTACAGATTGATTTTTTGAGGTGACTATGGACTTAATGTGGTAAGGAACAATTTCTCTGTGTGGTGTATCCGGTCGTAGATCTAGCGATAGTCTCATTACACGGATGATGATAATTTTTAGACCTCTCATTGTAACAGTGATAATGCATTTCGGAAAGAAAATTTTCACAAAAGGTGTCGCGCAAAGACTAAGTAGCTACAGCCTAGACCCGTACGCACGTACGATACTTGTTTGCGGGAGCGTTTACGACTTCGACTTCTGCTAAGAAGCCGAGGATATAAATTATCTTGAATACAAAACATCTTTACAAAAACTGAAAGGGCGTCCATCAAATGATTTTTAAAAGGCATCTTGCAAATTGATCTTTAACTATTAAAAGGGCGTCCATCAAATGATTTTGATCAAGGCGTCTTGCAAATTTTGCTGGGCGTCTTCCAGAAGAAATGGGCGTCCAAAAGACGCCCTGACACCCGGCTGGCTAAACCACTGATTTACATTACAGCAGCATGTGTGAACAAGACTTTATACTGTAAGGGGTACTTCTGAGGAGGGGGGCGCATATCAAGGACAAGGCCCATGTCTATCACCTTCTATTGAGATGTCCTGGATAGCAAAACGTAGGATAATGGTCCAGATCATACCCAAGATCATCTTCAGGTTTTGATCCACAATTTCTGAAATCGAAAAGATAAAAAGAGAAGTTGATATGAGAAAAAGAAAACAGCATATGAGAATACAATAAAATAGGAAAGATAGGGAAGGATTGTATAATTTTGTTATTACATGATATAAACACTGCAAAGTAAAATCCCAACTCAGATAATATGAAGTGTGAATTGAATACTGGAAGGTACTATTTCCAGGGGTGGTATTCTGAGATTTATTTCATCTTGATTTTAGTGAAAAGATTTTAATTGTCATAACAAATTTTGAACTGCAACATTTTATTGGTGTCTGCACAGATGAATTCCGTGTACGCAGCCACTTTTGCGCAGTCTTTAACCAATGATGCGCCATAAGCGTACATTTTGCTATGACAATTAAAATTATTTCACTAAAATTAAGATAAAATAAATCTTAGAATACCACCCCAGGTTATTCAGAATCACTGATCATGTGGTAAATAATAGGAATGATGTATGACAATGACACTTTGGGCAAGCAAAGTGATTTTTTTTAAATTCTATTAAATCCAACAAAATAAGTATACACACTTACATGTAAATGCATGTATTGTACATGGGGCAACGAATGACAACTTGAGCAACTAGAGTCAAATGCTACTAAAATGTATTTGCAGAGTATTAGTAACTGATGATATTGTAGCATGTAATGGACAGGATACGCAGACATCAATTTTGAGGTCTTCCAAGAACTGGACTTTCTTATTAAATCAAAAGAAAGGTTATTTCTTCAGCACTTAAATTTGATTAAAGCATAGAAGAGCACTGTGACCATACACCCCAGGTGCATAGGATGGCAATGATTCAAAATAAATCCAATAAACACATCCTAAAACCTGATGCTACTACTGCCTTATTTTGGTCTTTCCATTTCTAACTAAATCAATTGTTTGACTCATGATGCTATTTTTAGTGGAGTTAACTCAGTTACCAAGTAAATGTGCTATAGCTCCCTCTGTTGTTCACAAACACATAATTACTCATTCTCACTCATTTCAATATGAAAAAGATCGAAGTCTCGAACTGTACTGACAAGGGGAGGGGGGGGGGGGATGCTTATCTGCAAATAAATACAATTAAACTATAATTGCATTCTAATTAATTTCATGCATATTGTGAGAGTTGGTGCAAGCCAATGTAGCAAAGAGAGCTCCAGAAAGTCAATATTGTGGATTTGTGGGCAGGACATTGGACATCTGCTGTCTCTATATTAATTCTCCCAAAATAATACTCCCTGATAATCTACATTGAATGCAGGGCCTAGCTGGATGTTCAATTCTATCAGAAACTTTTTATTTTCCTCTGTAGGGAATATTGCTTAGTATAAGTTATAGAACATGGGAAAACACAGAAATTTTAGATGCATACCTTCAGCACCAATAGATACAAGCTGTACTCCTTTTGAGGCAATGAAATTAAGAGCCTTGTTCACATTAGCAATCTTATGGAAGCGCATCTTGCCACGGTCAGGAGGTGGAAGCTTTTCACTTGAGATCACCTCAAGCAGCATCATCAACTTGAGACCATTGCAGAAGTCTGTCTCGATCTCTTCGATCTGAGCATTGGCCTTCCTCAAGTGAGAGTTGCACCATGCTGTAAATGTCTGGAACAGGAGAGATTAAAAAAGATGATATTTAATTTCATTTTTATTTTCACTGGTGCATGCTCCATATTCTAATTTAAATGTACATGTACCGTATTTATAAACCATTATTTTCACAAATTTCAAGAATTGTTGTAGAGTCGCAAATTCAAAAACACATGAAAATGAGTCGGCAATGCATTTTCGAACATGTTCATTATTGCAACAAGAAAATATCTGTGTTCCTGTCATGTGTGAAAATATTGGCTTATGTAGTATTCTATATGAACATCACTAAACTTACCTAAATAATATTTCATACAAATAAAAATATATTTGTATTCCTTAATCTCATACATGTGTAGGTAGCTTACTGTAAATGAATGTTGTTTACCCCTTCCTTTTTTTCTTCTTTTTAAAAAAATCTATTCTAGCAGACACTTGCTTGTTTGATATACTGCAGTCATAAAATGGCTGAGTACATTGTACACATGTGGTAATTACAAAGGTCTAATTTGGATGGACGTCATGAACAGAATGGCCAAAACTCTATACATTGGAGTAATGACATCATGATGTACACACGAGCCTATGTCTTCATGCTTTTTATAGTACTGGGCCGAGTGATTCAGTGTAAAGGCATGGTACAATCTGTTTCCTCATTAGGCCATCATAAACACAGGTACACAATACTCTTCACGTTTCTCTCCTAATTCATGCTGGTTTCACTCAATGGGAGTCTGACCTTGGCATTCCATACTTCACAAATCATGAATTAGTTTTAACCGCTCACAGTTCCAATGTTTGGACAAGGGAATAACAACCATATCTGATTCATGCTAAAAGAGGACAGGGTTCTTTTAATAGTATGTGGGAATACATTGATTTTTTTTTTTTTTTTACATGATGTATATTTAAAACATACATCTCATCCATGAACTTACTGGCCACAGTGTGGAAACATGAAGGAAAAAAATATCCGGGACCTTTAACAAAACATTGCTCTTCAGCTACATATGTATATATTCTCCCAACTAGCTTGTTCACTATGAATGAACACAAGTATAAGCATTCTCAAAGCTTTATTCTATCAGTGACAACGTAACATGAAATAATACTCCCAAATAATCAAAGTCTCTGCACATAGTGTAATTTTCAATGCAATGTTCTAGGTAATAAAAAGATTACACTGAACTGCTCAAGAAAGGTTTTCTTAGCCTTTCCTTAGCTTTTCTTTGTCCTCAAAAAATATATGTAATTTACATTATTTGATGAAAAATCTAAACGAAAAAAAAGATTGCTTTCAGTTTTTCTATAGTATGAATTTGACTCTGATCTTTTTCCATGATATGAATTTTAATGATGGTTTTTTACCCAAAGTATGAATTTGACAATGGTTTTTTCAGCCCTGGTCATGATGCAGGCTTGCTTTACATGTAATTCAAGAAAAAGCTTGCTAATGTAAGCTTCAGTTGAAACTTGCCTGATAGACAGAAGGTATGTTGCCAACTAAAAATCTCATACTTTACTCTGCAAACACCTTGCAATATGATGAAGAGTCTCTTAGGACTAGGCCTCTCATGCCACTTTGCCTACAGGATAACATATACATGTACAGTACACTGGGACTACATTTGTAGGCACTTGGACCACTTTACCTAATCTAGAACAAGGCCTCTCATACCACTTTACCTATAGGAAAACATATATAATGGGACTAAGCCACTTGGACCACTTGAGCTTCGAGATAATCACTGTGAAATCAGGATGGGTATGTGGTACCACAATACAATTCTACAAGCAATTAGGATATTATGACTATTAATACATTGTATCAGCATTCATCTCCTGTAAGTTTGGCAGTCCATCTCCTCTGTAGGAAGGCATTTTGTCTTCTTCTATTTGTATGATGACTTTTGACCTTCTTTCTTTTATTCTATTTATCTAGAAAAGTTTGTTACAGGGTTCTTTCATAACCTACTGAATTCTTATATACATGTGTGTATATATCTATTCAATTCCTTTTATAGGCCTACATAGTAGAGCACATAACAATGGCATTCAAAACTACCTTGTGCCTCAGATAACAATAAAACCAGAGATCTGTTAACTGCATTCATGCTCACTTTCTAAAGAAATTTCAATACTTTGCATACTGGCAGTTTGTACAAAACCATACACATCAACTATTAGTATCAAAAAGTCTGAAACATTAAAGGAAACCAAAACCCAAGGAGAGAATCAATGTTATTGGAAAGTGAAAATTCAGAGAAGCACTTTACAAAAAGTTTCATTAAAATTGGTTAAAAAATGAGAGAGTTATGGAAGTTTGAAAAGTCTTATTTTACTTTCTATGGGGATCCTCAAATTGGCAAAATTGCTTCAAAATGGCTGATTTTGTGAACAACTCTCCATTTGTTTTGTACACAGATTTTCAGATTTTCCCCATTATCTCTCAGGGTGCTCCTTGTCTCCTCCTGAACTCGACATATGTGGTGTAAAATACATTTTCCAATTATATATGTTGAGCTCAGAAGGAGATTAACTGCACCTTGAAAGATAATGGGGAAAATCTGAAAATCTGTGTACAAAACAAATGGAGAGTTGTTCACAAAATCAGCCATTTTGAAGCAATTTTGCCAATTTGAGGATCCCCATAGAAAGTAAAATAAGACTTTTCAAACTTCCATAACTCTCTCATTTTTTAACCAATTTTAATGAAACTTTTTGTAAAGTGCTTCTCTGAATTTTCACTTTCCAATAACATTGATTCTCTCCTTGGGTTTTGGTTTCTGCGTAAGTTCTATACAAATCTATAGCAAGAAAGGGAAAGAGATGGGATCGATGAAACCATTTAAAATACTTCCTTTGAAGAGAGAAGGGTTGGGGGAGAGGGAGTTTAATGACACTGCACAGAAACCTTGTGCTAATTAGTGTCTCCCCTCTTTCAGACTAGAGAGTTTTTGTATGGATATAGGACGTTTTTATATATCTGAATACTCTTATATTGATACATCGTATCTCATACGTCGTATATCAAAACAATGCTAAAAGCATAATTTCATACAATGATCCTATATTCATACGATGTATATTTGTGTCTGAATGCTCTTATATCCATACGTCATATAAGTTGGCAGGGCTTATATAAACACAATGCGCAAAGCCCGCGCAAAGTTCGTACTGCGCAAGGGAGAGACTTGTACATATTCATGAGCTTCCCATGAAACGTGACAGTGCGCGAGGTCTAAATGCTGCCATACAATTATCGTATAACGGTAAGTTGTATCTGAATGCTCTCATATCAATACGTCGTATGAATATAGGATAACATTGTGTGTCTGAAAGTGGGGTCTGTCCTGGTCACTGAAAAGGCTATCTATCCTCAGACTCATTTTCTAGGTCATGGCATCTCATAAGAGAAATTCTCTTTTCCTGTGACCAGTACAGGAAATATTGGCTTAGCTTCAGTTATGCTTGACTGTCACTGACATCCTCTCACAATAGACCTGACTTCTACCATTGTTCTTATCTATTGAACTCTTCACTCAACCATATACATGTATCAGTAAAGCAGAAAGAATGTCACTGAGCTCCTACAACAACAGCTTTGAGACTTGGGTTTTCAAAAAAATTTGGACAATTTTGTTTGCATAAGTTAAAACTCACACCACACTGAGGTTTGCTTATTAAGTTGAAGGGTATAACATCTCTTTGAGAAAGTTTCAAGATACTTCTTCAAATGTTATTCTTATAATTTATGTATTGAAATATATTTATTTAAATGTTCTTTTTTTCTTTTTTTTAACTTTTAGACACTGAATAATACAAAATTTGTTTGTATTCTAATGTTACAACCTTCAAGTCTACAATATGGAAACTTGAAGCTGACATCCACCGATCTTATATTATATTTACTTTTTAATGGAAAGCTTCAATGGAAAGCTGAAAACCCTAAGGACAAGCTTCTGTTTTAGTATTGACAAATATATCGATGCAGTAAAGAGAAATTGATCAAATATTTCTAGAGAGACACAATGTTATATTACCATTGATGAAATTGGTCTATCTGCAATGACATGGGCAATTTGCAGTCCTTCACAATCATCGCAAAATTGTGTGAATGTGCTACCGAAATAGAAAATACAAAGTTCTGTTAAACTTCATATATTCACCGTTTAATGCGTATCTTAAGGTGCTTCTGAAATTTAGCCTGAATGCAATGAATATCTAACGACTTTCTGAGATTATTTTTGTTGTATTTCCTGTAATTCTTATCTGAACAAGAATAAATATAAACCATAAGCTAGCTTCTAGAGGTGAAATTCACAGAACAATGAATAAGACCTTCATGAATAATTCATGAATAATTCATGAATAATTCATGAATAATTCAATGTAGCTAACAACAATCTGTCATACTATGCATTTGAAATTTGTTTTAAATCCCCTAGATGTACATATGTACTTCTGTTATTATCACTGGGCAGCGTAATCTATTGATTTTACACTCACAGTGGTATACATGCAGTTGGGACTGATAATGACTCTCGTCACTCATATTCAGTCCTCCTCGCATACCAGCAAACACATCCCCTTCCCTTTCTAAATGAACTTTTACACAGTCTATTGTAATTCTGCATGTCTATTCTCTGCGGAAATTGTAATATAGTATATAAGAATACAAGATGAAGTTGGATGAAGTTGGATAATTTTGGAGATCTTAGGATCTATTGTTCATTTCGAAACTGAGCCTATTCACTCAAATTTCTACTGCATATTTTTAATGTAATGAATTATTATTACATTTAATATTTCCTGTACCAGTATGTCACTATGTTATGCATCACATCCAGTGAAACAAACAACAGCATAACCCCTTTACCTGTATCCTGGTGAAGTGACGATAGTAATGACCCTCATCAACCACAATTATTTGCCTAATCTAAATACTTAATGACCAGGAAACTGTACTTCAAACTCTTCAAACATTGAATTACTTCAAACACAGCATACTCAATTGATGTTCACAAAAGAAGAAATAGAAAAAAACCCATCATTATTCCATGGTGACCATGAATGAATGAGCTTCGAAGCATTTAGAGAGTTATTACCATAGACGTATTATAGATTTACTAGACGGAAAGCAGCACACGCGGAAATCATTACGCGAATGGAATTAGGCCCCGCCTCTTTCGGATCATTTGAAGAGCCCGATAAGCACCCGATACGTTGCATTATTCATATTTCTTGTGCGTGTCAGTTTATTGTGAAACTTTGATTGGATGCTAGGTCATGAATATGTACATAATTCGACAGTATCGATCAAAATTTACTTGACCTCAACTTCGTCAATTCAAGACCTATTAATTATGCAGATTATATGCAAGACGTCATCCGCACGAAATGAGAGATGTTAGTTCAAAAAAGGACAAGGTGAGTAGAGCTCAAATTATCATTAAATTTCGTACATTTAGTTTATTAATGAAAATAACTTGTACAATTCTAGGTGATCTACGATAATTTATCTATATTTCAAAAGGATTCACAAGAGTTGTGTTGAAGAAGGATTGAAACAAATTTCTCTCGAAATTACAGTTCTAAATTTATCGTCGAGATGTAGTTTGACACGGAGATCGCTGTCCTCACACGTTGCGGCTCATGACAGCTACCCGGGCAGTCACGGGTCAGTTTCACCCACTGGCGCGGTGGCTATTTCGACAGCGTCAAAAATTCAATACATGCAAACAAGTTGGATCTAAGAAGATCTAAACAGATCTAACGTTATTAAAATCTAAATGATGATAGACTGTATTGCATAACCATAAGCTTTTCCTCATGTTGTTCATCTGTGCACACAAGCGTATTCGTTAGTCCAACTTGGACTAACGTAGTCTACGACTTTACGAGTACGAGACTATACGGTTAACGTTTAGATTTGGAATCTGTGACTGTGTGGTGGGATTCTACGATGTCGATGATTTTGATAAGATATGTACGGTAGACCAAAATTAGTGCTGATATAAAATCATTAATGTTACAAGAGGTTTACTGTTTTGAACTCTGAATATTTGTTGATATTTTATTCCATAAACCGAAGTCTGAAGGATATTATATCTTGAGTAGATGTAGACTTGGCTAGGGCTAAAGCTGTGCCTTGCCTTGGGGGACAAAGTCAAAGTAGATCTCTAACCATGTTTGATAAGAACTCTGTTCAACTACACTTTCACGCCTGACTTTTTTTTCGTTCTTAAAAGACTTGGATCTACTATATTTGGTTCAGTTCATGCCATTTGGTCAATTAAACTGACTGTAAATTAACTGGAGTCTGATAGACTATGATTTTTTTTTTTTTTTTTTTTTTTTTTTTTTTTGCGGGGGGGGGGGGGGGGGGGGGGGTGGAGGCAAATGTATTTTGGGCAAAAATTCAGTCTGGTTGTTAAAGCCAGTTTAAGGATCCCTGTTCAAAATTTCAGACACACATCACTAGAAAGTTTTGTTCCTGAGGCTGTTTCTTTTTCTTTCCAAGAAACTTATGTAGCTTGAATGCACCTTTCTAAACATAAGATAGCTGATGATTATTGAATTTTGACCTTTGAAAAATAATGGATTGGAATTTATTTGCCTGACAAAAACAATTATTATCAATGTAGCTATGACTGTAACAAGAAAGACCCCAAAAATGACAACTCTTGTTTTTTGTTTTTTGTTTTTTTTAACAGATCAAAATGGAAAGGAACCCAATAAATGTTATTCAAACATTGACCAAACGCAAACTGACCATACATGATGAAGCAGAAATCTAGCCTTCCTAAATTACAGGTAAGTTTACAGAACATTTCCTCAGTATCTATATGCTTATACATGTATGGTGTAATTTGAATCATTTTATGATTATCATAAATATTGTAATTTAACAGGAAACAAGGAAATGAACTATAAAAGCAATTAGGGCTTCCAGGGGTCCCTAAATGTGTTAGTTAAAAGCTGTTTTGAACAGATGCCCTTACTAGTTGCCATTGATTTTTTAATAGCTAGTCCTTAATGCAAACATTTGAAACCATTACCAACAAAGCCCAGCATTGTGTGTAAGCATGGAAAAGAAAGAGAAGATTACACTTCACATTTATTCACAATACATTCTGTGAAAACGGTCTCTTTTGAGCTTTGATCTATGATCAGAATTAGATGTATTTAGATGTTTGAGAAGATAAAAAAAAAAAGAAAACAAGTCAGAATTAGTAGAGTACAAGTATTTCTGTGAAATATATATTGTGTACCTCTAAATTACTTTCATTTATACATGCACTTATAAATTTATTTATTTATCCTCTTTTTACACAGCACGATTCTTTACAATGGATGGTGAAAGAATATTGAGATACACAATCCGGAGAAATGAACAAAGAGCAGATATACTGACCTGCATGCTCAAGCTTGGAGAGGTAGGCCTTTACTGTGCATAATCAAATTTGGCAATACCCCCCCCCCCCCCACAAAAAAAAAAGTTTTCGAAAAATATATCAATGTAAAAAATATATAATAGGCCTATATCATTAGTACACAACTTGAAGAGGAAGCAAGTTATTTGAAACTATTTCCTTTACCTCTCTCCTGAAAAAGAATTTTTAGTCAAATATGAGAATTTTATTTAATTTTTATAAGGATTCATAATTTCAATTTTCATGCTTACAGAAGAACTTAAGTTTAATGAATGTGGGTAAAATAGCTTTTTATCAAGCAATATTCACTCTGTTTGAGTCATGCATATATACATATCTGGCACATTGCAGTCCTTTCTTATTGTTTAAGACCTTAATAGTTTTTAATTTGTTCTATTTTCTCTTTTCATTCAACAGACTTACGGATTACCACTACAGCTCTTCATTCCTGTTAGCTAGATCAGCAGTCTCACGAGTGGATACATGTCATGATGTTGGGGATTTCATTCAGAATAAAACAATACAGATATCCCTTACAATGGTTTCTGATTTGGAGGATTTCTGTTTGAATATTGCATTGGCTGAAATTCTAAAAAATAAGTGCCTTCAGCTGAATGAAATTTAACAAAACCTAGATTTGATTTGTGTCAGTGACCATTTCAACAGTGTAATAGAATGAAACAGTTGAGAAAAACCAAATATTCATTCAATGATATACTAGTGTGATATGAAAATTTGACTTGCCACTAGACTTCTGCAAGGAAGTGCAATTTCAAAAAAAAAAATTTTCTTCAAATTATTAACTTATTTGAATTGGTATTTATTGTTATTAAATAGACAACAAAAACAAAGGATTTAGTTCATCTCTTTTATCATGTTAAGGGGATGGAAAGTCATCTACCTTAAACATTTACATATTCTGAGAGCTTTTTAATTCTAACTTGAATTCTCATTTTAGTGATAATGTTCATGTGATATACTTTTACATAGAGTATTCAAAGAGGGGGGGGGGGGGGGGCAGGGGTTCCATAACTAGAAATGTTAAATGAAAAGTTTGTCTGAAAGGTAAGCCAGAGTAAGAATGGAATGAGAAAGATAAAAAAATGAGAGAAAAAGCAGTGGTATCGCTCGAGGGGGTGGGGGTGGAAGGGGGCAGTATCAGATTTAGGGGCCAATTCCGGCCCATGCCTCCCTTGATACAGTGTGACATAACTTCAGTATACAACTTCAAGATTGTTCCCCCTCCCCCGCCTCCTTTGAAATGACCTTGTGCCCCATCTTTTACAAAATCCGGGATGCACAACTGGGATGGAGGGGTGGCAATACACCTTAATATTTGTAATGTTTCAAACTGTCAGTATTTTGGCATGTCAAAAAATATATAAAAATATAAACTTCAGTTTTACTTTTTCATTGTTGGAAATTTGTTGGAATTTTTTTTCTTGGCACAGTTACTACTGCCCCATTCATAATTCTCTAGCGACACCCCTGCCATGCCTGCGTATGTGAAAGGAAGAGTGAAGACAATAAGCTTTGACTGGAATGGTCAATCATAAGTTGATGGAAATGAATAGTATTGTATAAGACTTGTGATTGAGTGGTGACTTACAGGCATGAAAGCTGGAAAGAAATGGCAACAGTGTCGTCTGGACTTTGGCGTTAAGAGGGGTAAAAAAAAAAAAAGGGTTATCAATGGCAACAATTTCCCCCCCAGCCCTCCAAAAGTCGCTCGGGAGGGGGGGGGGGGGTGGTCGAAAAAATTTTTTCTCCAGCCCTCCCAAAGTCGCTTAGTGGATCGGGGGGGGGGGGGGGTTATAAGATTTTATGGGGTCCAGTTTTCCTCCATAATTCTCTGACAAGCATTAAAGAAAAAAAAAAAAAAGGGTTATCAGTTCCGAAAATTGTTTGCCAGCCCTCCAAAAGTCGCTCAGTGGGGGGTGTCGAGAATCTTGTTCAGGAACCCGATAACCTTTTTTTTTTCAAAACTTGTCAGGGGGCACTCTGCCCCCCCCCCCTTGCCCCCGGCCCCCTTGGGTACGCTAGTGAATGGCAACATATAAATTTTACTCACAAATGCAAAGTAAAAGTTAGAAGATAATTCTTCCCGGTATTTTGATTGTTCCAGTGGCTCTCAGTGAGCGGTGGGGGGGGGGGGGGGGGGGAGGGGGGGGGAGTTTTCCTCCATAATTATAATTCTCTGACAAGCAAAAACAAAAAACAAAAAATTGTAAATTCTAAAACTCTGCTTGAAGGAAAACCCATATTTTTTTTCTTCTCGCCAGTCTCCAAAACTCGCTCGCGGGGGGGGGGGGGGGGGGGGGGGGCGAATTTTTCCCCCAGCCCTCAAAATAGACACTCAGAGGGGGGGGGGGGTATCACATGTTTTCCTCAATAATTCTCTGACAAGCAAGAAAAAAAATGGAAAATTTGTCTCTCTGCCCCCTGCCCCCCCCCCCCTCAGCTACGCTAGTGGATTGTTCCTTTTAATAAAATAAAAAATCCCTTTCAAAAAAGAACAAATATGTACACTTATATTATTTTTAAAAAATAATGAAAAAATCATTTACATCTAGACTCCCCAGCCCTCAAAATAGACCCTTGGGGGGGGGGGGGGAAGGGGGTTATCACATGTTTTCCTCCATAATTCTCTGACACACAAGAAAAAAAAAAGGGAGGAAAAGTTGTCGGGGGGCACTCTGCCCCCCCCCCCCCTCAACTACGCTAGTGGATTGTTCCTTTTAATAAAATTAAAAATCCCTTCTAACAAAGAACAAACATACACTTTAAAAAAATCATTTACATCAAGACTAACTAAAAAGTTAAAGAAAAACCTCAATTAACTAAAGGACCCCATTCCCTCACCCCCAAATGAAGATTATCCTTTCTGTTATGAAAACCATCCCTGAAAAAAAATCCTAAACTGCAAGAGGGTTTTTTTTTTTTTTTTTTTTCATGATACATATATGTTTCATTTATTTATTCATTTATTTATCATTATCCTTTATGCATATCAAATAAATATATTCACCGGTATTAAGTATATCAACAAGAAAAGAGACTTATGCCACTGGTGACGTGTCAAGTACTTTGCATTTATTTTTACATGATCTGTATCCATGATTTGATTCGGTCTGTCTGGTTACATTTTTAGCTTTATTTACTTGTTTACAAATTTGCAAAGCGATATATTTTGATTCGGAGATCGATTACAATTAAAGTGCATTGACCGAGTACCGTCTGCCACAATTAGAAATTACCGACGCTGATTCGCCGAATCTGTACGTTGAAGCGATGAATACATTACCATAAATGCATATATTACTGAATTTGACCTTTCTTACTGCGCATGCTCTAAGCTGATGCGCGTAATGTGTTTCATACCGCGTACAAACTAATGCTACTCTCGGGGAGCATCTTACAAAATGAATCATGCATTTACGCTCATGAATTATGCAAAGGTGCTTATCGGGCCTTCTAATGGACCCCGACAAGATGGCGGAGCTTTAGGGGCCTGGCTATTACCATCAGCAATTAAATAGCCTTTGTGTTATTATTATTATTATTATTATTATTATTACTTATACCGCGCTTTTCCCATAAGGCCCAAAGCGCTTACAATAATTTCAATTACAAACACTTATGGTAAGAAAAACAACGTTACAACTTCAAACTGCTAAAGAGATGTGTTTTCAAGGCCTTTCTGAAGACACTGACTGATGAAGACTTGATATGTAAGTCGCCCTGCGTGGCTGACATGTGATTTTTGTGCTCTGATATTTTGTGTAATTTTCACTGTATTATTGTGTAATATTGTGTTATGATACAAGATACTGAAGTGCTTTCCCTCAAATACTCCCCACATTGAATTGAGTCCTTCTACACTAGTACTGGTAAAAGCACAGTGGAAAATGAAGAGGCACATAGAGAACTGTATTTCTGTTAACCTCATATTGTACATGTAGCTGTGTGGCACATTCAAAGGATTACATTTAGATATATAGTGGACAGAGGGAGAACAAGAACAAGACAAAACAAAACATGAGGGGAACTTTTGTTGACTACTGTCTATCATAGATTAAAAAAACCTCCTAGAAGATGTAATTTCATAGCTACTCTGGAT
The DNA here is from genome assembly GCA_025618425.1 of Heliocidaris tuberculata. NCBI lineage: Eukaryota > Metazoa > Echinodermata > Echinoidea > Camarodonta > Echinometridae > Heliocidaris > Heliocidaris tuberculata. The sequence continues at coordinate 2,000,226 of CM046834.1, forward strand.
TTACATCTGTGTTCATACTTCTCACTAATTAAGCATTGGTTCTGTTCCCACTAATGATAATTTGCTTCTTATTTTTCTTATTTTTTTAAATTCTTTTTGGGGGGGGTTGTTTTTGTTAGTATAATATAAAAGTCAGTCTGCTAAATAACCAACAAAAAGAACAAAAACAAAAAATGACTGGTTGAGCTTGACAAATTGTGCTCTTACTTCTCTTTATATCAATTAAGTTTTTGAAAGATACATGTATATTTCACCTGGGGTTTTTCTTCTCTGATCTCTCATATTTCTGCCCACATGATTTAAAATATATTCACTTTATAGGTTGATAGCACAATTCATGATTTCCAAATGGTTAGCAATGCCTTTATGTCTTCCAATACTTTGCTGTAATCTTGTAATGTGAACATGTCACCTAGTTGACTTTCCCTTGTCCCAAATATGCTGGTAAGCATATCAATTTACTTTGTATCCTTGTCCCATGAAATATAATACAAACATTTGTACATTGTAATTCTTCAAGCAGAGATCCAGTTGAAATCTTGCAAAGGGGTCAAACATAAACAATCTACGACCACCTTCACAGAACCTGCATATGATATCAGCAACCCAAACCACAAGTCTAAGGTTATCACTGAAGTGCATCCACAAACAACAGCATCATATGGCTACCTGAAGCAGCAGGAGGCTTGTCCACAACAGATTTGCCTCCTTTTCATTTACTACTAAGACATCAGCCTACATGTGTAAACTACAGAATGAATATCAAGTATATATCTTAAATTCTCCCTATCGCATATTATATAGCCGATATTAACTGATACTAGCACTCGATACTGTTATCGGAGACAAAGGTGCTGGGACACCAACTTCCGGTCCATCTGCCTTGGCATTGCTTGTAATGCCTTTATACATGCTAAGTTCTGACAACAAATTTCCATCAATTTTTTATAATTCTTCAACAACTCCTCCTCAAGACCAGTTTCGACGAATATCCAAGCAGCATTTGAAAGATTTTCTTTCTGAAAATGAAAGGGGTGTTCCCATGAGTAGATATTGCTAATACTGTGAACAATGATGAATAACAGAGGTGTGCAGAGGCAATTAAGCCAGAAGTACCCTTCCCAGCAAATGGTCCGATTTACATGCAAAAAAAAATTAATACAACTGCCGCAAGCCTTGATGATTGTTTGAAAATTGTTTCACATAATTTCCCAGCCATTTTACACATAGGACACAGCTCTTATAGGAGTACACAGACTTGCATTGAAATGAATAATTTGATCACATTCGCAAAAAGGACTTCCTACGGGTATAATATTAAAGAAAATCTTGTTAAACAGGTTTAAAAGCTTTCAAGCCTGCAGCAAAGTGGCAAGATCCTATTCATTATGCACACTTGGACTGACAGAGAGGTTAAATGGATTAGGTACATGTATAGAGTAATGACATAAGCTGATTCCATTTGAATTTACCGTAATAATTTATTGTTAGGACTGTTAAAGACTATTTTAAGATAGATGCCAGTACATGAAGATTGTTTCTTGCTTTGTAACTTCCTGTATATTTGATGAATGCAACTAATAATTGTGAGTATAAATAAAATGAAATTATTCAATGAGTACTTGTGAGCCAGTGTGCTACAAATTAGCAATAGAAACCGATTCTATAATCATATCCAAGCTTTATTATTTCTTCTCCAAACTACTCATGGCAATTTAGAATGCTCTTGGCATGTTGAGTACATACATGTACATGTAGTTTGTATTCAGTCATTTGTTATGTACATAATATGCAAATAAGCATGCCTAAAGCCCTAAGCACTTCCTTATATGGACATGACTGATTCTAATATGAATCAGAAATAGTACAACAGGAAGGTCATGTCAGGTCATCTACATGTTTACACTCTACATGCATGTATCAACCAATTATGTGAAACTTCAAGGACCATCCTTATACGGTAATATGTCAGTTTGACTAAAATTTCTGAAAACAATCAGAAATTTAATTACAGCGACACTACAATGTAAGTTGTTGGTGAACATATTAATCGGCCAACCACGGCTGAAGGCAGGGATGGTTCCACATACTTATAAATAAAAAGGAAATAATGATTTCAATACCACATCCTACACTATTACACAACACCCTTTTCACAATCAATACAGGTGCTTCCTGTGAACTCAACAACTATTAAACATTGCGAATAGAACGACTGTACATGTCGACAATAAATTAAGTTTCGTCAAAACAGCATTCAGAAAAAAAGTTTCAATGAGGAAATTACATTCATAAACAATAGTTCTGTCATATAATTCAACATTCAATTGCATCAACTTAAAAACACATTACAAAAGTATACAGGGGAAGTAAAAGTAGTGCAACTGCACGTAGGAAAACAAATTTAAATGAAGACTGACAGGAATACCTGTCAAGGTAATATAATCAATGATTTCCTCGGCATTCTTCCAAGAAGATGACAGACAAGAGTCATTACTTCAAAATGAGTTCATTAACACTTGCTGTACTGATATCACACTTTGAGAGTAAGCCATAATTTTATCTTTTCAAATCCAATTTTTAAATCAAAAAGGCACGTTTTTCATCAACATCAGTCTTTTTATCTTAAAAATGCAAATCAAGAGCTTCCAGAGAAGAGAAAAGATGCCAGACCTACAGTACCAATAAGTCTCTAGACCTACATGTTCATAAATAATGCATCATATGCACATTCATCCAAAAATGGAAATGTTGAGTCATATACCACAATACAGCAGACTGCATGAATGAGAGATCTACCGTAAACATGAATATTCCTATGACTTTCCATTACACAGCACAGAGGGGAACCAGCAATATCTCAAATTTGTATTCTCACCATGTTATGGGTTCTGTCAGTATCTGAGTAAAGGGCAGGTTCAGAGATGAGCATCATATACGGGGGAACATATTGTCATCAAAAGGGAAACGTAATCCATGTATCCATACATGTACATGAAAAAAAAAGGGCACATGACACTCACTGTGAGTGTGAGGTCAACTTCTGTAAAACCGGAAACTTTTGCGCCATGAAATTTTGTGCATTATTACAGAATTCAAAAATTATAATTTTTGTTGACAGCAATCTAGAATCTCCTAAAATGATTGCTTTGACATCTGCTCCACTGACAACTGCTCCAAGCATTATTTCATCAAAGATAAGGGTTAAAGGTTGCAATTGGAATTGAGGTTGTGGTTAAGGTCAAGTTCTGTGTTAGAGTAGGGTTAGGTCAGAGCTATACATACAGAGGGTCGTGACAATGGAAGTCGCTTCTGATTGGTCAGTCATTTCATGGAGCTTCAAATAGTTCCCTCCCATAGAGAATGTACGTGAAAGGGAACTATTGGGAACTCCATGATCCGCCATGTTTTAAACAAAGACCGTGTACGCGTAGGCTTATTATGCGCGTGTCACAACTCTTTCTTTCAACGTGCTCTAGGTTAGGTGTAGTGTTTGGTTCAATGTTGACATTAAAGGTACTTCATCCCTTTTGCAGACTTACACAAAGTTCAGCATAACTTTGCACAGTTTTAGTAGACATCCTGTAGATACTGCCTATGAAATTTCAAGTCACAAGTTCTATAACTCCTATGTAAGAAATTAAAATCTTGCTTTTGTCACAGAGGGAGCTATTCAGAAATCAACGCAAGTACATGATCTCATAACGGTCAAAAAAAAATTTTAGAAATTACACGATTTTTATCTAGTCAAAAAAAAAAAAGTGTTACCAAATTGTTGTTACTACTTCTTTAAAAGCAAATTATAATCCTTTTCACAATTTCCAATTATAATTCTTTTTGTAATATATCGCATACTCACACAACTTCAAAATTTAGGGCTGCAAAAGAGATGAAGTACCTTTAAGCATTTGGTTAGTGTTAGGATGTTGATCATGGGGGAATTGTCGCCAGGGCATGTATCGTAACCCTATGATGATCAAAGTAAGGGGGTTGCCTGACAGTATTGGTTTGGGCTGACAGTGTTCTATGACTCATATTGAACATTGTCAAGCTTGAAATAGACAGCACATGATGAGGAAACCTTTCACTTCCTGTCGAATGGTGGTGAATCCTATAACTCAGTTAGTGTGCAGTGAGCATCCACAGTCTGCAAGTGATGAGAAATGACAACATTCTAACTTGGCTGAGAACATCAAGCACATCATGTCACATTTGACTGCAGCATACATGTACATTATATTTCATAAGCTGATATTCGAAATCCCTTACTCATCACCAACACTCTGTATGAACCAACAATATGATTAATCTTCCTGCAAAATTTTCATGTTCACTTGCAAACAACATACTGCTAAAGAGAGTAAGCGAGCCATGTACATAAATCACTCTCCTTGTGATCGAACAATGAACTCTATCCTTTGAGGTAGGGAGAAGTTAAAATGCAAGTGATATTTAATAAATCACTCTCCTGAATGACTGAATGCAGAACAACCGCTAAGCCCAAAGGATTCTCAAACTGTCAAGCTAAATCCCAGAATAACCCTGAATGTCCTGCACTCAACAGTATACCCTTTATATTATTCAAATAAAATCACCAATCATGATCACCCTACTCAAAATGATATATGAATTACAAATTATAATTGATTCCAACTATATCACTGAATGTATTTCTCTTTAAAGGTCCAATGGTATAGATGAGTAAAGTAAACCTGAACTTTTCATGGTATTATGTCAATACAGCAGTCTAAAGATTATGACCCAGATAAAGCATGCAAACACTACAATCAAACATCATGGTGGAGTAGGTCCAATACCCCCTTCTGAAATTCTATCAACAACAAAAAAAAAGGGAAAATATTTGTATTTGCTTCAATAAAGGCAAAATCAATTTGCATTTCAATACTGAAGATCTGAAGAAATTGTAATACATGAATATCATAATTCATAAAACTATTCTTAACTTTTCCACTTGAAATATGACATAAGCTTTATTCTGAACTTCAGTCTAACTTTCATGATTCATCAGAAAGATGTTTACTACATGAACATGTACATGTACATGTATGTGAAGACTTCTACGCTTATTTTCAATGTCATGTCTTATTTCAATGCAAATCATGTAGGCCTGCACGTACATGTATCTTTCTCATTGGTGGGTTGTAAAATCCATACGCCCAACAACAGCTCCTATCAAATATACTGGAAACCAAATATGTGTGGGGTAATATTATTATCCTTATAGTTGTAAATAAATGGGTGCTAATTTATTATCAATGCAAGTATGTAAACACATGCACACATGAATATATGTAGTGACCCTATCAAACATATCAGAATTTTGTATTATTACTTTTACAATTTACTGATTTTTAGATCATCTGTGAGTAGTCTTTTCCTTTAAATTTAATTATAATCAAACTACCGGTAAAAAAGTTGCTCTGCATAATGAAAAAAAATTCTGAAAGATTTTCAGTCTGCGTTTCAGGAAGTTGTTAAGGATGATATCAGTGAAATAATAAGCTACTGACTGCATTTGATAAATATGAATTATGATTTGTTCAGCGGATCTCAAGATAATCTCATTCGTTCTAATGATATGACCTACACAAAGATAAGACTGTGTCCACGGACAAATGATGTAGTGTATAGCCAGCTAAATGATAGCAGTCACACGGAGCGTTAAGTGATACCAGTAAGCTCTACAGTCCTACTCAGTGAATACCAGGGATGTCACTCGGTAAATAACCTTTGAGCCATAGAAAGAATTTCTTCTATCTCCTGAGCAAATATGAGAGCAGTGAACATAGGTTTGGTTCTACAGTGGGTGTCAACCCTGTATCTGTGTTGGAGTAGATACAGACTGATCATACAGTACATGTATTCTTGTGATACAATGATCATAGCATTAGCTTTTATATTAGAGCATTTTAATGAATTGATAGATCTGTAAAAACCAATAACGCTATTGAGCATGCATAAAACATTAGCAAATTTACAATACACTACAGTTTCACATCATGAAAGTTTCTTGTTTTATAGCAAGTCTAAATAAATAATAAATAACTAAAATGACTACAGCACAGGGGGGGGGGGGATGTTTAAGCCAACAGTTCATGTGTAAGGCCTAAATGTAAGTGGAAGCCTGGTTGCATCGTGGGTGCTGCTATCAACTGGGCTTTCAACATGTCCCTCAACTTCACTTATTAGTTGCCCCCATTATTGAATTAGCACCATGTCTGTGTCACCCTCTTCCATTACGTGATGGGAAAATCATATTGCCTGTAATAATGCTATGGGGATATGGATTACAGCAATGATGAAGCATCATGGTCTACATGTACTCCTACATGTACATGTAGACATTTACATGTATATTAGCACTGCTATTTAAAGAGCTCCAATACCCCGTTCTCATTACATGGTATAGCGTGATCTAGCACATGCTATATCGCGCCACCTCGAAGGTGAGAATGCGGCGACATCGTTTCGGCACACTCCACGGTGGTCTATGGCGATCCCAAACCAGACCACCTCTGGGGGGTGGTCCACAAGAGATAGCGCGATCTAGAGCGCGCCTATTCGCAGTTTACTGTGCAGAGAGTGCTAAGATAGATTGCGCTACCTTCTGTGTGAACCCACGGCATGCCAGTGGACCTCCCTGGCACGCTCCACGATAGCGCGATCCACTTTCCAATCTCGTAATGAGAACGGGGTCAAATTCTAGATTTCATACATAAATTTTATTACTGTGAAACATACATGTAAGAACTTTCATGATGATATTGATGCTAATTATCAACTTATCACCTGCAGAGCTGCACATGATAAATAGTTCAGCCCAGTACGATATTTTCATTTCTCTTGCACAACTTTAAAGAACATGTTCTTACAAGCATTCCCCAGTGAGGGTTCACATATATGTACACTTTACATTCATAGACTTTCTGCGTTACATTATAAACAGTGAGACCTGCTGGGCCCCATCTTATAAAGAGTTGGGATTGATTGCAAGTAATTTGCAATTGAAATCAATTGCAACCCTGTACTTAAGAGATAGGAGATTGGAAATTTGCGATTGATTGGAGGACTTGCGATCGATTTGAATCAATCGCAACTCTTTATAAGACAGTTGTAAGACAGTTATAAGACTGTTGTAAATCAAAGTCCACAGTCCAGACACTAAATAACCAACACAAAATGAAGCTAATAACAAGTCAATAACCACAGATAAGAATATCAGCCATTTTGTTTCTCTCTCTCCCTCCCCTCTCATTGAATGATTTCATGCAAGGTTTCTAAGAGATTGTCAACTGCTTGGCAAAGGTGTGTCATCTTATTGTGGTTGGACACAGTTGAATGAACCACGCCTTGGGATTTACTGTGAGCATAACTCTTCAAGCACTGCTGTGCTTACAATAGATTGTGGCATTATAGCCTTGCATTCCTTTCATTCCTTTGCTAATGCAAACAAAGCATGAGGGAATGGAATCAAGAAGGACTGCCACATACAGTACATCAAAAAGTATGAATGGGACAATGCATGAGGCTTTCACGATGCCTTGGCCTACATTCTGTCTATCCATACCATAAGCTCAATGGGCAGGTCTCATTTGACTGATACATGTAAATTGTCAACAATAACTATAAAGGACGGGTCACATAATGATAAATCGTTGCCAAATCACCTAAGCCTTGTTTATTTGGTAAAAATGAATAGGAATTCTTTGTGGTAGGTTAGATTTCTCTGATATATGGTAATAAGCCTTTTTCCAAGTGTATCGTCTTGGTGGAATCTCTCGGCCACCAAATTTTTTCAGGACAGAGCTCACCAATATCTTCTGAGAGCCAATGGTTTGTGCTCCTTTGAGGTGACGTTAGTTCAGAAGAATCATGTGGGCAGTGTCCTTCGTGCTTGATTGACAGAACTCCACCAATTTTATCAGTGATGTGTGACCACTTTTATCGTCTTTGACGCTTTGTTATAGATACATTATATATGCGCATACATTATCGATATTGAACAAATGTGACCAGCCCTTAAACCATTCTCGAAAAAGTCTCCCAGACTTATGTGGAAAAGGTATCAGTGTCCAAGGTTCTATCTCACCAGCTAATGCTGAGCATTCAGCTCCATTTTTCTTGGATCTGTAGAATACCACAACTGAGACACAATACCAATTTGATAGACATTTAAAGGGAAAGTCCACTCTGATTATAAGTTGGTTTTAAAAGAAGCAGAAAATTGAAGAAACAGGTCAGTGAAGGTTTGAGCAACATCTGATAAGAAATAAGAAAGTTATGAATTTTTGAAGTTGTAATCAATCAAACACAAGTATCTTGTGAGCTCCTCTATTTGACCTGTACCTCCAAAATCATCAATTTCCCTTTTCTCTAAAGATAATATTCAATCATATATGCACCCGAGACATAATCATTGCTCATATGTCTTTACACAAAACCTGTATGAAACAAATTCATTCCTTCATCAAAAACTAAGAAAATGACAATTTATGAAATTTTCTGTACAGAGCAAATGGGAGAGGAGCTCGCAAGATACGACACAGAGTTGCCAATTTGTGTCTGATTGATTACAACTTTAAAAATTCATAACTTTATTTCTTATCAGATTTTACTCAAACTTACACTAATCAGTTTCTCTCATTTTTCTTCTTTCATTCAAATCAACTCAATACCAGGATGGACAATTTCCTCTTTAAATCAGCATCTTATAAATGTTGAATTACAAAATCAACATTTTTGTTGATTTAACTGTGTAAGAATCTGTGGCATGCAGTAGGCCTTCATCAATGCCCATCTGGCACTTAGCAAATTGTAATCTAACTTCCACATAAAATTCTTCTTTTAATAAAATGCTCAATATTAATGATTTATTGCTAATCACAAGCTACATGTACATGTACTTTAAATATAAATTAGACATACATGTATTAATAAATTTAGAAAAAGGAACCTTTCAATTTCATCTTCCGAGTGAAAATGAAATGAAATAACAGTCTAGCAAATGTACATTACACAATACACATGGGAATAATCCACTGCACGGTAACAAAATTAATCATCAATTATCAAAACAACTTAAAAACCTAAGTTTAGATTTAGAAAAGTAAGAAAACACACTCTACTTGACATGTACATGTACATATTGTAGGTGGGCAATACATTGTACCTGACGAAACTGAAAATTAATGTAACAGTATTCAAAGTGTTTCATGCCTGTAAATCAAAGCAGAACACAAATTTAGAGTACTTTCTTATAAATTTAATAGAGATCATATCATACATTACTTTTTATTATCAGTTTCATATTAGGATGCTTGAATATGGATTAATATCACAAGTACACATAGGCTACTTGTACATGTACAATAATCTTTTCAGCTCCTCATTATACTTGTATGTCTATCACATCATAAAAGAACTACACTGCATGGCATTACAAAAGCTGGTACTATGAAATGAGGACATTGAGGTGAACCACTAAATACATACATAAGCTGGGTACCTTTCCTCCTGGAAGAAGGCTACATGTTTCTTTTGTTAGCATCTTTAGGATAAGATACCATAATGAGAAAGACCATAACAATATTCAATACCAATTATGATGCTTAACTATATATGATTCATATCTAGTATGTGTGTGAACATTAAACAAACTCCTTCTATTTCATACTGTAGATGGTGAGTTGGTGACTCATTTTAGATTCCCCAATAAACTGTGCATGAGTCAGGAAGTAATCGATAAACCTTTCCTTCGAGATGATGAGCTCATTACAAATTCACAAACTTCAAACTCTAAATTTTCTCAAAGTCATTATTGAGTTCTGGAAAGGGTGATATAAAAATTTTGTTAGACCAGTCACCATTCCTTCACAAAAAAAAAATTATCTGAAACAAGATGAATTATAGAAACAAGATGAAGAGGCATAAAATCAACATCAAACCCCCCCCCCCCCCAAAAAAAAAAAAAATGCTTTCAAAATAGTGTCTGAATACAAATCAGTGCAGGCAACCAAATTGAGGTATAAACAGAATTCAGTACATTGTCACAAATCTTATGAATACTTAAGAAGATGGATATGTTTTTTTTGGCATGCATGCCCAGTGCGAGGCACTGAAGATAATAAAGGCAAGAAATCAAGGTAAATTTCTAGGTCGTTTTGAGTAATTTTGTTGCTTTGTATTGTGATTATGACTTTGATCTTGGTGTGAGGCTGCATGAGTTGTGTGTTGATGCCCCGCACCTTGACAACATTCTCTGAGAAGGCCTTCAGAGTCATTTAAAATAATTAATTGATTTGAGCTAACTATACATGACTGGCTTGGACATTTTTGTTTGGTTGTAAAGCCTGTGAAAAGAGCATACATGTATAAACTTTGTTATGGGATTAGTATCAAAACTCACTGTAAAAGGCAATGGTTATCAATTCTCTGACTGGAACAAGCCAGTTCGTAATTACAATTTGCGCATCTAGTACAAGTGACCTTTACACGCTGTCACCACGATGCACACACCAGTATGATTTTACTTGATAAACAAGTTGCGCATCCACCAAAGAAAATGTGCATGCGCGTACGAATTGGGGTCATTTCAGGGTCATTTGTACCATAAATTATTTATGAACTGGCTTAATAGAGACTTCTTTTGAAGGTGCTACCTGTACACACAAACTGCATGTCTGCTATACAATGTACGCAACTTACATGTATTGCTGTGGTTGGGACACTGTTCACACAAATCTGAGATTTTGGTACTGAATGCCAACCCCTCATCCTAACTTCAATAACTAATAACATCCAGTCAAACATACATGTACATATCAAGGCTACCCAAGGGAAACAGAAAAGGCAATCACTATACACAGTGGCCTTTCTAGGCAGGTTATATCTTCTTTGAGGAACAAAATATGGGTGATCACAAAAGACAGGTGGCCTATATACTAGTCTGCAAGTACAGACCCTAATTTGACACTTTGTAAGAAAATCATTGTGTCTTGAGAGAAGCCTAGCCCAGCTACCTACTGGTCGTGTCATAGTACATGGCCTATGGTAGTCTTATAGTGCAGACACTCTTTTACGACAGACCAGGGTTTGTGCCTAAAAATATAGAGAGACCTGTTCAAAAATACATGTTTCTGAGGAGAAGGGAAACAACAGAGATTACCCCTATGACAGGTTTGGCTGCATTAGATTGTAAGGCAGGCCACAGTCACAAATAATTGATCAAAAACAAAATTTGAATTGTTTCCATGACTTCACTGCTACACCACTGCCCAATCCATTGACATCATAGAAATACATGTAGCAGTTCTCATGGCAACCCATTAGGCAGGTGTAGGAAATCCATGATTTGATTGTTGATTAATAGTGAATAGCAGGCATACACGCACCTGTTGGGTGTTGCTGTTTCTACAAATAACTTTGTATCAATCACATGTGGAAATGAAGGATTTCATCACTGATCTAATCAGGGAATGATACCTTCATCTAGTACGCCTTTGCATTTCTCCTTGCTCTTAAATGACGAGTGACATAATCATGTAGATAATAGGTAATGTTAGTGCAGTCCCATGTACCAAAATATCTGTATCCAGTGTTTTCAAATTCTTTGCCATTTTCAACATGACTTTGGCCTACTTGCTTTGTTACAAATTTTATATAGTTTTGGTGATTCCAATACTCTATAATTCACAATTGTTCATTTGGACTACATAATCAACCATTCAGATTAACTTCTAGACAGTTTATTTCACTATATAATTGCATGACCAGTACTCTATATTATCTTTAAATGAGAGCCATATGAACCCATTCTCATATTATTCCTTCCCGTCTCTGCTCTTGCTGGGTTCTACTGCCAGCTCAGCGGGGGCATTCCAGAAGCCTTCTCTGGTTGCCAGTCTTAACAACACACAAGTACATGTAAAGAACATGCCAAGTGCATAGGCGAACCAGTCAAGGCAAGGAAAATATCTGGGATGCCTCGATGACCAACTGAGCGGATGCCATTTTAGGTCAGTGACCATCAATTTTTCCTCTCTATGTGATCCAAATCATTTTTTTTTTCAAATATCAACCACTTCAGGTTAACTGTGGCATAACTGAATTGTTGCAGTCTTACACATCAGTCACCAGATACCTGGGCCCTGTTCCATAAAATTTGTCATCAAAGACAAGTTGCAATAACTGTTATAAGCTACTGAAATCCCTGAATCTGATTGGCTGAGAGCAAATTTGTTGGTAAAAATCATCTACAAGACACTTGATGAAACTCCCCCCAAGAATGGTGTGGAGTCGGTTCGGCAGTGTGACCAAGGAGTGTTCTGTGATAACTCCTTGGTGTGACTGAGGTATTTGAGACCTTGAGTAACTGATAAAAATAGAGGGGAGTTTTTGATTTCCTTCGACTGTCTGGCCAGGGTGAGAGTTGTGGTGGGGGAGGGTGGGGGAGAAGGGAAGTGTCCTTTGCTTGGCAGCAATGCCTATTTGACATTTCACTTCCTAAGATTCCTGTCTGAGGTCATGACCTGTATAGTATGACATCACACCAAGGGAAAGCTCTCATATAGCCACCTCACATTGGTTCTTTATTCTTTTCATCAATGGTCCTTCATTCATTCACAATCCACTGTAGACCTTTAAAGGGAAAGTCTACTCTGATATCAAGTTGGTTTTAATCAAAACAGAAAAATGAGCAAAATAGATCAGAAAAAATTGGAAAGAAAACTGATACAAAACAAACACAAGATATAAATTGGTATAGTTGTAAACGATCAAATGGAAGTTGGCAACTTAGTAAGGTACCTTGCAGGCACCTCTCCCATTTGTTCTGTACTAAAAAAAAATAATTTCTCCATTTACACTTAAGAAATTACATCATATACAGGCACCCTACCTGTAGACATAAATATTGCACATATTTTTTACACAATCCCTTCATGAAATAAAGATCTATTCCTTCATCAACAACCAAGAAAATAGAAATCTATTTATGTTCTAGCCCACTAGTAATTGCTCCACTGTAGTTTTTTGCAAATTTTCCCATGCTATTTGAGAAATTGAGGCTCTTGACAGGGCACTGCACAAGAGATGACTCATGTCAGACATACATGTATAGCTTTATGAAATAATGTACAAAAGTAGGGCCTACCCTATTGGAATCATGAACAAAGAGATAGACCTACAGTAATCCTGGGGCAATTCATGTAATCACAGTAATCCTGGGGCAATTCATGTAATCAAAGTTTGATTTCAACTATCAAATACAAAACAAAACAAATGGATTTGGAAAACAACAATAGTAATTTATGAAGCTCAAGCCTTGGATGAATCTGGGCCTGATTCTTACTTTCTTAGTACTAATGAGTTTACCATCCCCCCCCCCCCCCCCCCCCCAAATTCCCTAATGGCCAATATGATTCATTCATTTGTGATTTTTCTTATAGGCTATATAGCTTAATGGATCCACAAGCCTGAGGGTCCTATGATGGTTCTACCACTGCTAGTACACTGATCTCACTCCCATCTGTTTATTATGAAAATGTGGTTTTCATCTTGGCAATGAATTTCATAGCATGTCTTGGACCTTGGTGAGCTTTAGTATAGGCCAATATTTCTGTAGATGACAGGGGCATGCTCATTTTCGTAATTACTAACAAAGGCTACTTACAATAAATATTCAGTCACACAAGTATAGCCAGCTCTTTTGCACATGTCATTAAATTCCCTACCATACATGTACACCAATTTGTGAGCTTCACGAAAATAAAACCCTTTTGTAAGTACAAAATGTAACTGCTTGTACAGTACAAAGAAGTAACAAAAGAGAATATTTAAATACTATTTACATGCAGTTCTCCCATCTACTCTGCAGTGAAGTTCAGTAAATGAGGCCTTTGCAATTACATTACATAGAGCTATTACATATATTGTATTCATTCATGCCTGAACATGACTGCGAAGTGTGTACAACTACATGAATGTAGGCCTACACTACATGTACATGTATGTAGATGGTTCAATGTATGCTATATTTTCTTATCATTGAAGTTATCGAGAGCATAAAGAAGCTACATGTTTGCTATTCATATTGCAAACTGAGATCCTTATCACCTATATCTGCCTTGCAGCTTGGAATGCTCTGGTTTTCTTTTAAGGATTTCTGACCTTAGTTTGCTCTCAGATTTTATCACAACCTTAACTAGACTGAAAAAGACTTGTCCAGAAGCAAACTTGTACATAATCATTCAATAGGTCGGGTATAGTAAAACTCTGCTGAAAGACTTTTCTGATTACCAGTTAGTATTGGTAAAATCAAAGGTCACTGTCAATGATACATGTAGTAAGAATTCTCATTGTACTGCTGTACACATAACTACAGATAACATACTATCACTACCCGAACAACCATAGTTCCCACATTTCGGAATGAACTTCAATTAAATATTTCAACAAACTAGATACTGTAGTTCCTTCAAGGCATTCTCGAACATATATCTAAAACAAAAACAAAAAATTGTACTGCAGGCTGACCTGTGGACCTTTTAGGCCAATATAACTTTTTGAAGTTCGAGGCACAAATATTGCTTCTTAAATATTTGTCAAATCCTCTTGGCAAATCAAATGCAGATTTGTCACATTTGGAGTCTTCCTTGCACAGAACACCCCCCCCCCCCCCCCCATTCTGTTCATACTGTACTTCTAATTCAACACCCTCTCCTTTGAATCTCTAGCTGCATACATGTATTCTACTGAGGTTACAAATATACCCCCCCCCCCCCAGCATGGAATATCCTGCATTGCAAGAGATATACCCACCTCCCCCCCCCAAAAAAAAAAACAAAAACAAAAACAAAAACAAAAACAAAAACAAAAACAAAAACAATAAAAACAAAAACAAAACAAAACATCAATGACCCAGCCCCACTGATGTACACAAACTTCGCTTTACCCTAAGATCCTACATTTGTGTATGCAATCACTCTTCTGGTCAACCTGGTTAACATCATACAATGTAAAGGCTGAATTTTTGCTATGTATCTATATGTAGGGCCTGTGCATACAGTATCTTTGTTGAGCATTGGTTTTCAAGATGATTGGAATGATTTATACAGGGACCTACGCACATCCTATATGCGAGATTACAATAAAACCTCATAATTTTATACCAATACAGTCCTGATGAAAAATTATGAGACAATTCGCTGCCCTCTACACTCTCCTATTGCATACGCTTGTTGATTAATGCCACAGCAGAGTGTAGACAATTTTTCAGGGGTTGTAGAAAGGGATGTCAAATGAGAATTTTCTTGTTTAATTTTATCATAGCCACAAAATATTTCATCAACATGGGACATTATGGACTAAAACCAATTTCAAGTTTTGAACATGTGCTGTGGTTACCTGGTGCTGAATGCATAGTTTACTGTGGTCTTTTATGTTAAAGCTCTCAGGAGTGAGCCTACCTACAAATGCTGTAGAGGTAAAGCTTACCTCCACTTAAAGGGCAATCCAACCTTGGTAATGAGATGATTTGTGTGAAAGCACAAAAATAAGAAAAACAGGATGGTGAAAGTTTGAAAGAAATCCGACAAGGAATAAGAAATTATGGATGTTTGAAAGATGAGATCACTACATCTATGCGAATCTCAAATTGGCAATTTGGTGATTCGACTGTGACATTTTTGTGGACAACTCTCCCATTTGTCGTACACAAAAATATCATTGATTTGTGGTTTTCTTCGAGGCGCTTTTACCCTCGGGGCAGTACTCAAAATATATTGGAGATAGCATATTGTTATAGGTCCTCATGAAAGAAAAAGATCCTACTGACTAATACATTTTGAAAAAAGTGACATTTTAGTCATTTTGTGTGTTGGAGCGAATGGGGGAGTTGTCCACAACTACATCACAGTGACATTACCTATTCGGCCAATTTGAAATTCCCATATGTATAGTGATTACAACTTTCAAAAATTCATAACTTTCTTATTGCTTGTCCGATTTCGTTCAAACTTTCACCAATCTGCTTCTCTGATTTTTCCTCTTTCTTTCAAAGCAACTTGCTATTAAGGTTGGATTTCCCATTAACGATGGTACCCTAATGTAGGCCTGTGGCAGTGATGACCGTAATCAACAGTAACTGCATCAGAATGATCAGCGAAAATCAGGAAAAATCCTGCCTCTTAGCTCTTACACATTAGGATATCAGTCCAATATAATTCATTCAATAGGATATGTTTTATCTTGATCATGTAGTATTTCCAGGCTGTTTTATTTTTCTTTTCTTTTCTTTTCTTTTTTTGTCCCATGGTAGCCAGCAATATTGCTCCTTAGAAGAACTCCAACTTGTGTTTTCATTGCATGCTCACTTACTGTTTGAATTCAACCAAGTGTAGCTGCCTGTTGTATGAGGTATTATTTCTCAGATGATAAAGGAGAGGGTCCTCTAATTAAAAAAAGATCAGGGGTAGCTCTATAAGACATGAGCAGACATGGTTGAACTATTACATTAGAATTGACGAGGCATCCAATTTCCTTGAATTTTTGTTGTCACCATGACCACGCACAAAATTGGAGATTGACTGACTGAAGTCACACGTACTATGTTGAATCTAAAGTTAAGTTTGTAAATAAATCAATGTTAAATACAAAGAACTATTCATGAAAAACCAAGGTTCCTCAGTCTGATAAAGTGATGACCAGCCACAGAAAAGGTCTGTTAGGCGTATCTTAAATCCACTCACGAAACCATACGTATAAGGGGGCTTTGTAAATTTCGGCGGCAGTGGACGACCTAAGTTGAAGAGGGAAAACATTAGATAAGGCAAAATAATCTGCAAAATTCAGGGGTAAATACTTGTCCTTTACATAGTTGGTGGATAATATATCCCTAATTTCCATACAGGTCATTCAACTGGATATCTATCACATTGACCAAGTGGAATTTTCAGGCTTTTTCTGACCATTAATCTACCTCATTTGAAACTCACACGAGATTGAGATTGAGAATGCACACTCGCAGTTGCAGCAGTGCACACAAATTTTGCCCAAGCTTATACACATGTGTGAGTGACTTAAATCTACATCACAAATCAACGACTTGTCTAAAGTACAAAAATAAAAGTTTTACACTCCACATTATCTTGCTAACTAGAGATCTACATGTATATGGGTCTATGATGAAGTCTGCATGTCCGGTTACTTCTTAACACAGGCAGATCTTACATTACTCAGATCTACATGTATATGGGTCTATGATGAAGTCCGCATGTCCGGTTACTTCTTAACACAGGCAGATCTTACATTACTCAGATCTTAAGATCAAAGCTCCATTCTACTTCTTCATTTCTATTCTTTCTTACAAAATCTTAGTAACATTTAGACTACGAATTATTTATTAATCTAATTTAGGAGTCTACAATAAATCTTGAAATGAGATTAGGCCTAAATCAATGAATGTAGTTAGAATGTGAGCTACATTTAAAATCTCACCAACATAGGCATAGCAAAATGGGTTACTCTTGAATTTCATCTGAAAATAAGGAAGGAATTTGAAAGCATACTGATAGTCCGATATTCTATTTTTACGGCCAACAATTAAACTTTGTGCAATTAATAAACTAAGCGGTCTTATCCCCAGGCGCGCACGGAGCAGGACCCCGGAGCGAACACCTACCTTTCGCTGTTGTCTTTCCCAAGCCGGGTCCAAAACTTCATCACGATTCCATTCATCCTCCTGTTTCATATAATCATCTTCTTCGTCATCATAGGCATAGGGATCTTGGTTGCCATAGTACGCCATTTTGCCGGTGGTTACAAGAATTTCCCTCTACAGAACTAAAGTTTGGACAAAAATCGGTGATCGTTCCTACGTCTACGAGCGCGGACCACGGCGGTCGACCGGTCGTCGATTTCGCAAAGGTCACAGTTAGTATACAGGTCGACCCGGCCCCGCTTAATGTACCATGTGACCCGGAAGTGTGTAAGGAGAATTTCTACATGATCAGATTGTCAGTGTTCATGAGAGAGAGATAAAAACGTCTTCGACATGGGAGCACGAAATAAATGAATAAATACAAGCATAAAATTGTACAAATAAAAATTCAGCTCCAGCTTCGAAATCTATAAAAATCTATTAAATAAAATAAAGATTGTATTCCCAAATAATTATAACTTAAAATTAAATAAAAAGGCTTAGACAAAAAAAAAAATCTGCATAATATATACAAATTTGCTGTTAGCAATAGTAAGCCAAAACCTACGGTAGTAGGTACAGAGTTGATGATAGAAAAATAAAAATACAAAGGGATAAAGGGCCACTAAAATCTTGTGTCATAGACATTGGAAAGCCTGTTGTAGTGACATACATTTATATCATATTATCATGGTCTAAGTGCATCTCTGAGCTTCCGCCAAAAGAGTGGTTTAGTACTTGAAATAATTGTACTAACAACACTGTCGAAGCAATTTAAACCACATATCTAAGTAACAATGAATAATCTGCATAGAAACCAAATGGGAAAAGCAGTTTAACCACGCACTAGAACAGATAGACCTTACGTCTTCTACCAACATCAGTGCCATCAGTGCCATAAACAAAACCGCAAGCACAAATTCTCCCAACCTCTCCATACTCCGTTAATATGTAATTCAAGAGCCATATTTGGCAAGCCCGCTTTATCGTGTAAGCCAAGTGTGTGTATAACTGCACTGGCTTCGCATTCCGAACCTTTCATAGTACACCCCGGCAGGAATGCGGCTAGGCTAGCGGGATCGGGATAGCGTATAGCCTGGTCGACGTCGTGGTATACCGTACAACTAGCGATCGACTCGGAGTTTCGTTGCCGAAACTCACAACTTCCCAGTCAGAAGGCTTCACGGAAATAATGTAATAAAAAAATTATTACAGACATATGAATTTCATGGAGTAAGGCCTTTTTATCGATAGGATGGATCCTAGATAAATCGACTACTACAAATAATGCACTAAATATACTATTATTTGAAGAAAGAAAATATAAAGGTAGTTCAAAATGTGGTCGGCGCAGTAGGAACTGTAAGATAGTGAGGAGATCATATCTTTGTGAATTTCATGTCCTCTCAATGTCTCAACAACTCTTACACTAAAGTAGACAACAATACATGGTGACCCGCTTTCACTAAATTTTAAACTAATTTTCTCAAATGTCTAAACGTTAGATTTAGAAGCGATTTGTGAAGAGCATGAAGCTAAGTGGGAAAACACAAAAGTGGGCGGAGCCGCCCACATGGCTTCATTCAGTCACATAATTATGTCATGATTGTTTTGGTATAGCGCCAGCTGCTGTTCAGAGCCTTCACACTACTAGATACTACGTTGAGTTCAATATCACTGAATTAAAAGCCTGATAATGCAAGGGGAAATTCATTAACAGGCTAGCGTTGGTGAAAATACATTTGACGTCATACGTGTTATACAGTAGACATTTGGACGATGTTTCTTATGATCAATAATCCAGTTCAAATCATCAGGTGGTCCAAATATGCAAAGCTCCTTGAATTTTTAATACCAACTGAAAGTCATTATTGTTTCAACCTAAACATTGTTTGTGACAAATGTAATGTATTATTTTACTTAAAACCTTCCATCATTAGAAAAAAAAACAAAAAAAAAAACTATGTACTCGTATTTGACCATAACAAAAATTGTATCAATAATTGTAACATAAAAGAGAGTGAAAGGGATGTGTGAAAAAGAAGTGTTGTGAAATGACAGATGTGATGAACAAAATAATAAATTTTGGTCTTTATTTTTGACATGCACTGGTCTTACAATGTATGGGTTTGACAGATAAAAAGGCAAAGATACAGGAAGTATGAATTTCAAAAATTATAAAAAGAATGTTCTACCCTTAAACTCTACCAAATTTCGTTTTCATAAAGTTGTAACTTTCAAGTTAATGATCAATATTTTTTTTGACACCACGAAAAGTACTAGAACACGGTACTAGGCATAATTTTGATATTTTTAGCAACATTAGCATAGCAGCAGTTTTCATCATACTGTTCAACAATACAGTACTCTCATTTGTTGAGTAACTGAATGTTAAACAAGTGAATACAAATCCGAAGTGAAATGAAAGATTCCCATTTTCTTTAAATCAAAGTTCTGTGATAACTCCTTGGTTTGACATGACAATATTACATCAAATACACTCAATCTACATTCCAATAGTGTGAGCAGGAGACAGGGTCAGAAGGTTTTACTCCACACTAAAGGGCACCGCACACCTTACGATCGATCTGCGACCCGATTTCTGAAGAAAATGTAATATCATTTGACAAATCATTTAAAAACAAAAAATATTTTTGATTGAGTGTCTGAATAGTCATACAGATAGTAAAATCGATAATACGGCCTTTGCCGAGTTTTCTTGTCGGTGGAAAGGCCAAATCGGCTACTAGTCGTAGTGACGTCACAAAAATCGTACGACTGCCTACGATTTGAAAATAATTTTGCCCTTATTCCCTGTAGAAAGCTGGCAGCTCACCAAAACCCTATGTTTAGTAGTACATATATTGCTTTTCAGAACCAGAATAGGGTAGATTTCATTTGTTAAAACGCCACTATTTAATGCCATGGCGATTTATTTCACAAATCGGATCGCAGACCGATCGTAAGGTGTGCGGTGGCCTTAATAGGTCGAGTTGTATCAATCCAGATCCAGAGCACACTACCAATACGTACTGTTCAATAGAAAAACAGAGTAATGACCAGGGCCATTTCATGAAACTTGTAATCAATAAAACTTATAATAATTGTCATAAGCTACTGAAATCATGGCATTTGATTAGCTCAGAGCAAATGTGCCACAGATCTGTGGAAGTTGTTACTGATACTAAGTTTTATGAAACAGGGCCCAGAAGACACTCACACATCTACATGTACAAGGTTAACCTTATACCTAGACCACTGTGCTTGAGTGACATCCTACAACAGATATATACTCTTAAACATGTGAGAGTTTCCAACAGCAAGAGGCCTCGCTATCAATCATTGTAGAAAAAAGCATGAGAAATTCCATTTGATCAAGGTGATAGAAATGTATTGATCCAACTACATATTGTAAAGGGTTAACAGGGTTTTTTCCCCTGAATTTTTTGCTAATTAATGGTAATGGGAGTTATGGGACATCATACATGGGATAATCCTTAAACTGATCTGGTTCCTAATCTAATCATTTCTAAAATAATACTATGTAAAAGTATGCATATATTAATAAAATAGGGTCTACAAATTATGAAGTTAATATCATAACCCTCCCCTAGTACTAGGATTTAGAATTAATCCAAATCTACACATCATAGACAAGCTGTCCCCATTTGCACTAGCATTATCTGAGATTGAGAAAGGCAGAAGCTGAAAATAAACATGATAAAAATATACACATTATGAATTGTCTACTCTAAATTAAATCCCATGCCTAGTAAGCACCTAGGCTATGGTTATTTTTTAAATATCAGGCAAGTGAGAAGGATCATATTTCATCTATGGAAAGGGAAAAAAATTACAAATCAATTTTGAGTAATGTCCCTCCCTCTATGACCTACAGACCACACTTTAGTGATGCTCCATCAGGGCTGATCAACGTCACTCATCAAGATAAGATCAATTCAGCTGAACTTTGTCACCTTTTATAAATAACCTGTAATGTACTGAGAAAAGTTACTCGGTTGATTGGTTCAGAGGATTTTAATAATATTGTATTTCCCGCTTTTGATTCTACATGTACGTTTATTTCTACATGATCATCAGTACTACTACTAGGCACACGGGCTTGATGTTTTATAAAATATGACATTGATATTCAATGTCATATATATGTAGCAACATCAAGCCTGTGTGGTTAATCAGTACTACTGTATAGTGATAGTAGCTAAGTTAAGTGAAGATCTAATTTAACACTAATAAATACCCACACGTTGTGTGTCCAAACAGTAGAGGAAAACGGTCGATATTTGGAGACTGTTTCCTTTTCGGGAGACTGTCTCCCATATTGGAGACTTAGCTTACAAAAGGACAAAAGAAACAACACCAACAAAAAGACAGTTTCTCCAAGTCATAATATTTTTGCCTCATGAGGTCAGAAGCCCATTTGTTTTGTGCTTGGATCATAACAAATAATGTCAATTTTATGATAACAAAAGTAGACGGTCAGAAGGATTACTTTTTCATGAAAAATCTGATTATCACATTTTCATTCTGAACCAAGGTAAATCCCTTTGCAGCAAATGTAAACAGAGAAAATTGGTCTCCTAAAATGGAAAACTGTCTCCCAGTCCCAAATACATGTAGGCTACCAAAAATGTTGACAAAGTCTCCCAAATAAAAAAATAGGAAACAGTCTCCAAATATCGGCTGTGCACCAGCATGACCAGTGTTGCCGAACAGGCTGGTTAATTATTATATTTATAGGAGGATGTCTCGTCAGCAAAAATGCCACTACAATTTACAAACACTCTTCTTAACCGATCTTTATCAAGTCAGGAGATCAAAAAGTGTGTTCGCCGGTCTTGTTCTTCTTGTTAAATTAGGTCCACGTCTTACGACCAGATTTTGCCTGTCTCGCCTGCTGCAATTCAACTAAAGTCCAGTGTAACTTAGTGTAACCAAAGTAAGACTGTCTGGGTGTCTCTTACTAATACTATAGTATACTACATGTAATACTATTATATGTGGGTTACGAAAACGCCTACCGTACCTTCTTTTGCTGTCTTTCCCAAGCTGGATCCAAAACTTCATAGCGATTCCAATCCTCTTCCGGCTTCATATATTCGTCCGATTCATCCCTATAGTGAGGTCCGTCTTGATTCGCCATTTTGCATGTATGTTGTATAATGTTCCAAAGAACTACAGCTGGGAGTAAAAATTCGCTAGTTGTTTCACCGTGACCAAACGACTAGCTAATCCAGATCAACGGTCACTCCATCCAGTAGTTAACAGGTGGTATGCGAAAGTCAACCGCGCCCCAGCTATGCAGTAGCCGCGCGCCAGCGATATCGTAGCCGTCGCGCTTCGCAGCATATGGACGTGCTCTTTAGCATAGCTCTCTCTAGCTACAAAAAACCATACTTTCATGCAATCGAACTGAACTGTACCATGTGACCCGGAAGTAAGTTAGGAGAATTTTTGAGTAATCAGGATGCATGTAATTCTGAAACTCGATATGGCGATGCATGTAAATAAATTTATGATCAACATACATTTATCACATCTATCTAGCTCAGCCTAGTCATACCAAGGCCTAGTTTAGGTACTCCTATATAAAAATTTATTTGCGATCGCCGAGCTGTGCGACAGTGCTCATATCATGAGATTTCACTGGGAGTGGACATTTGTCTCAAAATAATTACTGGGGACTAGTAAAGAATATTACAACAATTTAACAGACTGCATGCTGGTCACTAAGAACTGATTGTAAAAATAATGGATAAATAGAAACATTTTTGTTATTATAATCGTTATATTTTGACCCCTTTCGCAAAATTGTTCTGATTCTTCGTATTAATATTCATACTCTCGTACCTCTCAAAGAGACTGTATACTAGAAAAGAATATCACAGTTGTTTTTTTTCCTGGCACTACAACGCCCTGAATTAACCACCGTTTTTTGTCAGCTTATAAAATTAAAATAAAACCTTAATGCAAGTTGATTTAAACCAAAAGCGGAAAAATCAGAGAAGCAGATTGGTGAAACTTTGAACGAAATCGGACAAGCCATATGAAAGTTATGAATTTTTGAAAGTGGTATAACTACTGCAAAACAAAGAAAATCTTGAACGATCAGCCTGTATGAAAATAAAAGGATCGTTCCTACTTCCAGCTCAAGTTACCAAGGCTATAAAACTTATTATTAACCAATCAGAGTATCAGACATCTGAGCAATGCAAGTTTACATTTTATGACAAGCCAACAAAATTGCGGGCCGATAAATTAAATTGCCCGGTTTCGAAAGTCAATGGGATTTTATTATATAATTAGCTCTTACAATATAAGTTCATAACAATTGTATTTGCTTTTTTGCCTGTGTATAAACATTTTTTTTTTAAATCCTTTCTTCAAAACATCTTTCTTATTATACTCACTATGATGCATCTAGATTTTCTACTACTATAGGCTGGAATTAACTGCTCATATAAGCTTATTTTTATTTTGATGTTTCACGTTTATTTTTGTGTTTATTTCTTCTTCTTTTTTAACCATATTCTGTCTCGTCTCTTTCCTGCCATATATATGTTTACATAATTTCATATGCTGTATTCTCTTTAATTGGGGAAATTGTTAATGATTATGATATCTTTATTCGATATTTAAACTATGTGTCAGTTCGTGGCAGATTTCTGCAGTATTATGAAATAAATTCATTCATTCATTCACAGCTATGATATTTTGGGTAATTAAAAATCACTGGAAATCTTCATTTGAAAGAGTTGTCTTTTTGTAAGCGTTTCTAGAACAACTTACAAGTCTTTGGAAAGATTCAGAAAAAAGGTGGGATCTAATTATACAGTTCGTATTTTTTCAAACTCTGGACAAAAACAGTCAGTGCTCACCCAAGCGTGAACGAAAGTTTATTTTGTTAGTGGCACATGAGACTATTGGGCATCTATCGACATGAAAAAATCTTCTATTGAATATTCGGAAATGTAATTTTGACAGATTTTTCAAGTGTATAACATTTTTTATACGCACTTTATATTGCATGTCACTAAGTCTGGTAATGAAGAGTGACTTTCAGACCTCACTCTCACAATTGGCGTTTCTGCACCTTACCGTCGAGGAGGGAGGGGGGGGGGGCAAAAACATCCGAACCAGTGGTGAAATCTTTTCTGGACCCTGAAGTATTTGGACGGAAAGTTAAGGCGACCATATTCCTTTTTTTTAAAATCTAATCTTCATTTATCAATCTTATGATTTTGATTAACACAACAATTATTGCATATTGTCTTTAGGAGCAGCGTTTGGGTCACTGTTGCGTTTGAAATAAAGTTTACGGACAGGTACCGTACAGCCTAAAGCAAGTATATGTTGTATGTTTGAGAAAATAAACGGTATTCATTTTCTCTATTAAAATTTAATTTTAGGCGTTAAACATTGAGGAATTTGAATTTTGACCTCATAACCAATTTGCGACCGAGCAGAAAATTTTGAGAAAATGTCGATATTCTATTAAGTTTTAACATCACTTTTTGGCCTTGCAATAATTTCACACAGTCAACATGCTGAAGTGAAAAGTCGGTTGTACATGTATCTTTTTTTTTTCTGGGTTGGAAATCAGGGGGCAAACTGCCCCTTGACCCCGTCAAAATATACGCTAGTGGGCTTAGTGGTTCACACCGGATATGTTGGTCACTTTGCTAAGTTTGCTTAGACAATGAATTATTTTTTTAAAGTTTCTGTTTTCCTCGACATGCTCGATGCTTATCCATTTCATTATTTTACTTCACTTATATAGCTTAGAAGCTGTTAGAGGGCAGCATAATATGGTCTGGATCAGAGCCATCTATATATATATACAGAGTTTGGCCAACTCGGTTTCAGTTGGTCACAACATGGCGTATATTCCTTTGTTATATGCTTGCCTAAAAAAAGCAACAGGCCGCCATATTGTTATCCACTGGAGCAGAGTTGGCCAAACTCTATGTATGGATGGCACTGGTCTGGATCCTCCGGTCTGGATTAGAGTCTCTTTTAAGGGACTCTAGTCAGGATTATCTCTCCAGCAAATCTGTTTTCCCGCTATATGAAGAGACAGAGAGATTGGGCTAATTTTTCATTGTGGCCTCTTTGTCTTTGAGGTCTTTAATTCTTGATTGCATGAACAGTGGCGTATCTACGGGGGGTTGGGGTGGGGGAGGAGGCACGTGCCCCGGGCAGCACTTTATGGGGCATAAAAACGCAAAAGAGAGATACATCTGTATAGATAAAGGGGACAAAAGGAAGGAAAATTATGAATTATGATCCTTAAGGATTATGACCCCCGGCCCCCATCCACAGGGTAAAGTTCATTAGAAATAGGGTTTTTGAGGGTTTAAAATGCCAAAATTTTCTAAAGCTTGGTTGCTTTGCTCCCTCATATTTTACTTCAGGATCTCGTAATTTCACGCCCAATGTACTAAACAGTTTGCAAATAGTCTTTTAAAGAGTTCAAATGTAATTCTCGTTGCCTTGCTTCCTATTAGTTTCACCAGCCTCTTGTTGATTATTGCACCCTAATATTTTGCAAAGGTTGAGCATTCTTTCAAAGATCTTAAATTTTGGGTTACCTTGCTAAATTCTCGACTATTTTCTCCTTTTTGGGGGGTTAATTTTTCACCTCATTTGAAGAATGTTAAAAATTCGAAACTCTACCGATCGATTGCAGTGCTCTCTTGCAATTTTCCTGAGGGTAAAATACATAAGAATTTGCATTTCTGAGGGGTAAAAATGCAAAAGCAATCTACCGCTCTGTCGCTTTGCTCCCTCGCTTGTATACTTATATTTAGACGAGTTGTGGCAGGTAGGCGTAATTTCATTGTTTGCCCTGGGTCCTAAATACGCCACTGTGCACAATAATACGACCCACGTTAGGCTCAACACTTTCTCCTATCAAATCCGGGGGGGAAATAGCCAAGAAAGTTGGCTCTAAGTTGTAGACGGTGAGAGGTCTAACATCTGTCAGAGACTCGGAATCCAATTTTCGTAAACTGGAAAACCAGTGGCGAAAACCGAGCGGAGGAAAGCATTTACTTGAAGATGTACAAACTATAGGCCTATAAGTTGTGCCAAATTGGGTTTTGCAGCAGCTCCCATCCCCTCCTCGTTTAAACGCCAATCATTACCGAGTGTCTGTATATTTAACGGATGTATGACATTTGCTCCTGCGACAATTGCTCCGGTCTAACTTTGCCATGCTAATCCTAAACCTAAACCTAAACTAACCCTAACCCTAATCCTAATCTTCACATTGTCCTGAACAAAAAAACATATCATGACCTTGACCTTAAACCTTTGACCTTTCGAGATATGGACTTTGGAGCAAATGTCGTAGAAGCAAATGTCGGCGCCCCATATTTAACAGCTTCTCTCCCATTATGATCTGTAATACATGTATCCATTTTGCCTGTTCAGTGTTTGTCTTTTAGGCACCAGCCCTTTCGAACTACCCACAAATCTTCTTCACATGAACTTAAAAACGTTGTGTTGATCATAAGAACTGAGAAACATGACAATGCTCGGATAAAACACATGAATCATTACAGTACAAATCTGTGTTTATTTTGATACAAGAATTTTGGACCGAATTACCACAAGCACATGGTTTCAAACAATCCAAGCAGATTTTGACTTCTTGAAAACTACTTTTTGGTCATCAATAACAACAAAGGTATGAATAAGGAACCAGGGCAGCGTTTCATCAAACGGTCATAAGTACAAGTTCGCCGACATCCCATTGAAACGCGTGTATTAAAATTAACATGCGTTTCAATAGGATGTCGGCGAACTTGTACTTATGACGGTTTGATGAAACGATGCCCAGTAGACAGAGTACAAGTTACTTTTTACTGTGAATCAAATATTCAGGTCACAGCTGTGTATTTTCCAATCTAATTCAATCCATAGAGTATTTGGTATAGCGCCTTTTCCTTGCGGTTACAAAGCGCTTCACAATTTACCCCACAAAGCTGTAAAAATGGCCACTTGAACAATGATAAAAAACTTTAATAAGAGACCAGTTAAGCCAATACAAGCATATTGCAATCCATGTTGTCTAGCAAAGTAAGAGGGCCTTCAAAAGTTGTTTTGAAAGGGTCAACAGATGTTAAACATTCTTCAGGGTGGTGGGTAGCTTGTTCCACAACCTTGCTAAGACCAAAAGGAAAGCGGTGTCTCCAGCACATTTCTTATAAAAAGCTACTAAATTTCGGTATGCTTGTTAAATACACATTGTATATATGGATTTTAAAAACAAATCAGAATATACCAAAGATGTCTGGATCAGGAAAGGAAAACATTTATTTTCTGCATTCAATGAATAAACTTTTTATATTGTTGTGCAGGGTTTAAAGCATTCAGCTGTAAAACTATTTTTAAGAAATACATTATTATCTTGAACCATAACCATGTTCACAGCGTTCACTTCATGTTGATAGACAATATTCAATTTGACCGCTTTGCACGTAACATGCATGATTAATTCAAAAGTTCTATTCATATTCAAATATCAACAAAGAGAAACCATACACGAGATCATGATCCCCAATCTAAACTTATGCTGCATAAAGAATTGATAAAGACAATTCAGTGCATATATTCATGATGACCAATAAAATGCAATCAACTTACTTTACTCTGCTGTGCTGAGCTTCTGCCAAGCCTCCATCAACACTTTTTACTAATTTCTTTCTTTGGAAGCATTATCTTTCAAAATAATGGATTTAATTTTCTATGTTGTTACAATCCATTCAACACGACTTGAATATTGGTATATTGGAAAAATTGAAAAGGCAAACGAATCAATGTACATGTACATTCTGCTTTTAACACAATATTTATAGGAAAATTTGCTCATCAAAGGTAAAATTCTGCTAATGACAACATTTACTTATAAGCCAGTTTGTAATTACAATTTGCGCATGTGCAGATAAAGGTAATTTGTACCAAATACAATTGACCTGTTATTTTGTACGCACCATGATGCGCTAACCAGTATGATTTTACATGTTTAACAAATAGCGCGTCCACCAAAACAAATGCGCGAGCGCGTATAAATTGGGGTCATTACTGGGTCATTTGTACCATGAACTAATTACGAACTGGCTTATTGCCTAAATACTCCTTTTACATAATGGGCCAAAATTACAAGCACTTTTTATATGCTGATTGTCAGAAAAGATTGGACTTTGTTTGAAGTGATTTCATCATAATTACACCAAGATGATCTAGCACAATTTATATCAAACACAATCAGAACATTCAAGTAAACAAGTATTTATATTTCAGTGTTCAGTGTCGCAGTGTTTTGGGCCGAGACAAATCTTTTAAATTGCATTACTTAAACAAAATGTAAAAATCAATTGCTACACACTTTGTATAAAGTGAAAACATATTTCCCGTACAAATGCTATTTGACACTGTTGACAAGACTTACGCAAGAACTTAACAAGTCAACTAGAAACCTCCCAAAAAGCTATTGATCTCTACCACACCATGCTATATGTATATCCATGTGGTAGCGATCAATGGGTTAAACTTATTCTGCCTTGATGAATACTGGTCAACAAGACTTACAATAGGGTCATGTGTATGACAGCTATCCATCAACGTGTACGCTGTGATACAACTATTATAGGAGCGCTATATATAAATGCCAATGTTGTATTGCATGCAACGAGTGTCAAATAGTCTAGAATAAAATGGAAAGCTTGAAATGAGACTGCAGGGAAATTGATATTCTTGATTACTACATGTAATTGTCACTTCTTTCAAGTGCGAAACATCCTTGGTACCAATATCAAGCATGGAGGCTTTCTGAAGAAAAAAAATAACAAGGGCAAATTTTCCCTGACAAGGGTACCAACATGGGCAAATATTGCATACTTTCTACATGTAAAATTGCTTTGATCCTTCCAAATCATCCCAGCCCTGGGATGCAGCAAGGCCCTGAATGCTACAAGGCCATATTTCACTCAATGTGGACCAAGGGTAAACAAATTCCTGACAAGAAGCCTGCATATGCAATATAATTGAATTGGTTCTCATCTGGGATTATGAAGGCACCATTATAGCTTCCTAAAAAAATTAGAAATAAGACTAGCATTGCATCATAATGGCTATGATATATTATATTATTAGCAACATAACAGTACTAGTTTCATCATAAAAACATTCCTAATCAGAATCACTGTCCTTCTGTCTTGAATAACAGTTTGTGCTGCGATAATGTCTCTTTTTACCCGAACTGTTCACCTTGAACTTCTTGAAGCCATTCTTACTGGCATCCTTGTTATGATTTGATGCATCATTATCTTTGCTACAACCAGCTGCTTCTGCATCATGAGAAAGAGAATATGTGCTTCCTTCTGATGTACTGGGTAAGTTTTGACTTGATTTTGACTTTGGTGGTTTATTCTTGGCTTTATGTGAACTAGAAGATGGTTTTGGATTATTTTTTGAAACTTTGGATTTGACAGATCCTGGGGGCATGGTAGTGGTTGTAGCTCGTCCATTGCTGACTCTTTTGGGTGAGTTTGAAGGAGAGGACTGACTTGATGGTGCTAATCTATTCATTACTGTGCTTGAAGGTGTAGAAGATTCCCTCTGGGGACTCCTAGATGAAGGCATGGAAGAGGAGGCCGTTGATGGATTAAAACCACCTGTTAAACTGGAGATCTCTTCTAAAGCTCTCATCCTATGGCGGCGCAATGAGGCCGCTCGCTGACGGGCTGAATCTGTCCTTTGTCTAAGCTGCCCAACAATCGCAAGAAACTGTTCATTATCATCAGACATGCTAGAATCACTCTCGCTCACTGCTGTGATCCTTTCTTTCATAACACGACTGAATGCCAAACGCTGATGTAAGCTGGCTAGTCTGTCCTTCTCCACCTGTGATGGGGAATTCCCCAGTGATTTACCCGCAATGGAACCATCCTTCCCTTTCTTGCTCTTCTGACGCATGATGCGTCGCAGGAGACGACTGCGGTATCTCATCACCAAGAAGTCCTCTGATTCATCACTACTGCTAGAGGAATCACTGCTACTCCTGCTTCGTCTTTCTCTTCTCCTGCTATCACTGGATTCATTACTAGCCTGACTGGTGCTACACTTCTCTACAGCATCTGACGTACTTGTCCTAATTCTTTCTTGACCTTCACTCTTCTGTGCTGATGCCCCACCAGCACTGAGTCCGGCTGTATCACTGCTAGTACTCACATTCCTCTCTTCACCAGTAATCTTTGGTTTCACTTTGACATCATTTGACTGACCGTTCTTAAGATGGACATCATGATTACTATCACTGTCACTGACCATGCCAAGCCCTTGAGGCAACAAGGAAGGCATAACAGGGCCATCTCTGTCGGAGCTGTTAGCATCATCGCTATGATCCCGCACAAAGTGGAGATATAAACTGTCTGGGCTCAAGGCACTGTCATCGGATGAATCACTGCTAAAACTATGGTCAACCTCCCGTTGGATGAAGGAATCAAAGAAGGCCAACATCCTTGGATCTTCATCTTTTGATTTGTCAGAGTAGTCATGGGAGAGAGCTGATCCTGAGCTGATCATCAGGTTGAAGTATTGCTGACGGGTGAACATCTTTCTTGGAGATTCGTTGCCATCAGACATCCCAGGAAACTGGACTGCACTCCACAGCTGTGAATATAAAGATATAAGATTATGTTAGAGGCATGAAGCAGGACTTGACACTAACAAGAGTCTGGTGCAAATGGGCCCTGAAGTTTTAACACAGGACCCTAAAAATTGTGAAATCAACCTCTTTTAACTTCTCTGACATTTCTCACTGAACTGTAAAGAATCTCAAACAACTGACTTGGTAAAGACATTACTTTGAACTTATGTCAATATCTACACATCACATTTAGACATTCACAATGTAGTTGATTAAACTTGAAAACAAATGATATGGTAAAGATATTATTTTCAACTAAAATGTCTTTATATTTTGTTATCTTTTCAAAAATATTTCTCGTCTAGTACTCGAGATGTTAAATCAGGATATTGATGAATCCCAAAGAAGTCACAATATTTTTTGCTCTTTTTGGAAAATCCTTGTTAAATTAATAAGACATATTGACAATCAGCTTGCTCAAAATAATATGATGACATCTATAAACTTTGCAACATCATTAAAAACTTCTTATTTGCTACTTCCAATTTCTTACATGATGAATGTGATCACCAAAATACTTAAAACTTGCAATTTCTATTTTTTCAATTTTTATGGACATTCCTTCTCCAGTATACGATATATCAAATCAGATTTTGGATCGTAACAATACTTAGAACTTGTGGTAATCAATTTGTGACCAACTTGGTTAAATTAAAACACAATGATGACAGGAACTAAATAATATTTGATAAAACATACCTTGATAACCTTTTCTACTCCAGATGATGCAATGAGGAAACTTCTTGAGCTACATCTGACTTGATTGACAATCTGCCGATGTCCTTTCAATACATGGAATGCTTCATTCACTTGTTGAACTGTGAGAAATTATTAATAATCATTCATTTATATTGCAAGATTCACTGACAGGTATTGATATACACATCAACTACTTAGGTATTTTCATTATATATGCATTCTCTTGAAAACATATATACAACTCTGCATAACCAAAGTTGCATAACTAAAACTTTCCCTATGTTGAGTCAATTTTTTTGACCAAACTATGCAAAACGTGTTATTTACATTTCCTAAATCAAATTTCGCATATAAGTCAAACTATTTGTTGTGGTCCCAACAGATTTGACTTATGCAAAGTTAATTTATTTGAAAATACCAATTGGTTGGGATAGCCAACAAAAGACGGAGCTTGTAAGTAAGGGTTCCCTTTATAGAAACAGTAAAGCAAATAACATACTTAATACAGTATATCTTATTCTATGGCGATGTCGCTAGCACTTTTGTACTATCAGTGGATGACAATCCACATGGTTTTATAACTGAATATTTGAATTAAATAACTGTAGAATTATTCTTTTTATCTGTCTTTCTATTTTCTTCTAAAAAGATTTAAATAACCATATTCAATTCAACTTTGACAATTTCAAAATAATATATCATTTGTTGAGAGCAAGAAGGATTGGCACTAACTCTATATCAATTATTTGAGTTACTGTCATTCCAGCTCTCAACAGATGATATATTGTAAATGACACAATGCTTAAAGGTAATGTTTAGTTTTGGTAAGCCCTCAAAAACTTTTCATCAGATTTAGTGGATTTTTGTTGATAAATAGCAAGATACTAACAATACAAAGATGCTCTGAAGACTTCAAGTCCTAAAGTGGCATATTAAACAATGAGAGGCAAAAAATAATTTAGGTGCCGGGTCAGGGATATAAACTGACAACAACTTCAGCGTGCACTATACACCATACACGTGTTCAAAACCTAAATACAGTGACACACATGCTATCTCCATGCGAAGCCTTGAGATTGTTGTGCGGGGAGCCGTCGGGGCGGAAAGGTCCTAGCGTAGGGCAGTATATTGCCGTGATCTAGCATTCCTTACACAATATTTACGGTAAAATTCACTGGAAATAATTTATAGAATACCAAATGATCTTGTACATACATTTTTTGATACATGGAAAACAACATGAGACTATACTTAACACATTCCTTTCCAATTTCCTTTTTGCTACCAAAACTGTACATGAGCTTAAGCCTGGGTTTCGGGCCGGTCAACCCGTACGGAACCCAGTGGGTTGGGGGTTTTTGCCGGGATCGGGACGGGGACGGGTTGCTGAGTGAAATGTCTGAACCCGGTAAAAATAACCCGGTAAATAATTGGTGCTGTAAAGCCGTTATGAGTATTAATTATGACTTTTTAATAAAAACTTGATAGTGGTAAATAATGGTGGAACCCGTTGCCGATGTTTATTTTTGCCAGAAAAGACCTACGGATGTTTCACAGTCGGCGCCAGTTTCATACAAGAAATAAGAATTTCCAAGCTGAGCGAGAAGTACTGTACATGTACGTACAAGCGTTAAACTCGCTTGTATGAATTGCAGGTTTGTCAATGTGTGTGTGTGTGTGTGTGTGTAATGTGACCATTTTGACGCTTGATTGGGCGCAAAAATTACTGTGGGGTGAGCGGGTCTGTTTATGTTTTCCTTGTTTTTATTTTAGTACTAATTATTGCGCAAATATGGTGTTTCATATTTAGCTTCCTAAGCGAGGAAGACGCAAGTTGAGGATCATTTACTCGTGATAACAAATTTTGGATTTATATTTTTTATTTTATTTTGCGCAAATCCGCGTGTCCGCGCTACTTATCAGCATTAGTGTTTTCCTAATCATCTACATGAGCGAGAATTTCGAGAAAGGATGAAGTTGAAGATGATTTAATCATGATTACAACTTTTTTTTTTATTTCATATAATTAATTTTATTTTGCGCGCTGCCGCGCTACTTATCAGCGTTAATGAGCGAGAAATTGTCCCAAGACGCAAGTTGAGAAATGAAAACAATATAAACGTTACAACTTTCAATTTTCTATTTTTTACCGGGTTTCGGGCTGTGCCGGGACCCGGTAAAAATTTTGACATCTTTACCGGTCCGGGCCGTTCCCGGTAATTTTCTACCGGGCCTCAGGCTTACATGAGCTTTAACTTACTTTCTTCACATGGATCTGGAACTTTCCAAATATACAGGTTGAAATCATCAGATCCAGATAAGACAAACTGAAAACACAAAAGAAAATAGTCTTGTTGAATATCACAACCCCTATTTCAATGTCATAAATTACCAATGACACTTCAATGATAAATATTTTTGCACAGCTGAATGACTTAGATCCAGGTAGAACTCAAACTCAAACTTCCTCAAATGTTGCATCCCCAAGAAGATGATTTATGCAGTCAATAAGGCTTCATGTAAAACTACATGTAAATAACTTCTAAACTACCTGTAAGAAAAAATATGTATTATAATAACTGAAGATTCAGTGAAAGCTATGTGTACTGTAGTTCAAAATAACTTTTCTCTGCAAAACACATTTTCTTTGTAAATATATGCATCAAATGCTCAGCATGAATTTCCCATTTCAAAACTTTTGTCATTTGAAGCTGAATGACACAAATCAAATCAGGATTGGCATGATTTGAACCACCTTGATTCAAATAGTGATTTAATAAGCCTTAATTTTTTTATTTTTTTTTAATCATTGATTAAATCAAAAACAACAAAATAAATGAAAATTTTGTTGCTGATTTTTTTTTATGCAACAAATAAAAAATCACTAAAAAATCACTCAAATAATGTCTGATATTATATCTACCAAACTTATCTGTTTCTTTTCTCTAGGAGGAACATTTAGGGCAATAACTTTTTAAAAATCCAATAAATCAATTTAAAACATATAAATCCAATTTAAATTCTTTTTTTAAATCATGATTTTTTTTTTCCAACTGTGAATTACATATTGTAAGCCCAACTCACCTGATCCTTGTCACCTCCAAAGCAACAGCTCTTCATAGTACATGAGTTATAATAACCCTCATGGCTGAACTCTACAGATGGGACTGAGCTATGGATATCATACAGCACTGCTGGTAACCTTCTACGTAACGCAAGCAGTTGACTACCACTCTGATTGAAACGCACACTCATTGCATTCATCTGCGTGTAGGCACTTCCATATCGTAAAAGGCAACTGAGGAAGGAGAAAAAAAGACAATTTACAATTCAAAATTCATAACTTTTCTCAGGTCATTGAGTTTCATGACTGTGTGAGATATAGATGGTCAATTCCAGCATAACAGACATGACATTCAGACATATATTGGGTGATTTAAGACAGTTTTAAATAAAATCAAGTGTCCAAAAACTTATTTCAGCTAGTTAATCTCACATTATTTCACTAAAAATGCTGAAGAGAAAATGGACTCTTTGTATCTGTAACAGACATGACACAAAATGGACAAGGATTTTTTACTCCCGTAAACAATTTGAAAAATCTGTAAGTGGTAGGGTTACATAAGTCTAATTTAGGTATTAACAGAAGCTTATAATCATACTCTAAACATATGTAAGTGCATGTTGTATAATGATTAGACTATACATTTCCTTAACAGAGCTAAAAAAGGAGCGTAACAGACATGACAGCTTGTATGCGTCACAGACATGATACTTTTGTCTGCTTTTTTAAAACCAATATAATTTTGCTTTAAAATATCAATGGCTCATGCATACCTCATAGCAGTAATCTTTGTTCTATTAAAAAACAAGGGAAACGCAAAGCGTAGCATCCCCTCACAGGTACAAATGGCCTACATACGTCATAACAAGTTACCTCCATTAGACTATACTATAATATTACTAGGCAAGGAAGTTACTAATACCTGGGGATTGCATGTACAGAAAGTTTCTACTTTATGGAATGACCCATGAGAAGATCTGAAAATAAACTTTCTCATGTACATAATTAGCCATTTTTGCATATTTAATGAGCTGGGACCTTTGACCCTTGACTTACATACTCAACAACATTACTTAGGTTATTGAATGGAAACTACATTTTTGCATATATAATTAGCTTTTTTTGCATATTTAATGAACTGTGAACTTTGACCTTTGACCCTTGACCTACATACTCGAAGATCGAACTTAGGCCATATCTTCATACCATCTACCTTCTTACCAAATTTCATTGAAATATGTCTAACATTACTAAAGTTATCGAACTGAAACCACATTTTTGGACTCTTAGAGTAATTAGCTATTTTCGCATATTTAATGAGCTATGACCTTTGAACTTTGACCTGCATACTCCAAAATCAAACTTAGGCTGTACTTTCATACCATGTACCTTCATATCAAATATCCAATTTCATTAAAATCCGTTAAACATTATTAAAGTTATCGAATGGAAACAAGTGTTCACAAGATTTGTTACGGATGGAAGGACGGATGGACGGACGGCAGCGTTACTATATCCCCCTCCGACTTCGTTGGTGAGGGGATGATGATTTGTGAGCTTTCTCTTTCCTTTTATGTCAGTTTGGGAGAACATCATAGTAGAAATGTCCCCTGAAAAGGATTGCTCTTCAAATGCCCTCGCATTTGAAATATTCAAAGTGTTCTGACAGAACATTTATGCCGCAAGTGTTTCAGTCCCATATACTCATTTATGAGTGCAGTGCAAGTGCTTTTTCAGGAAAATTGGGTAAATTTCTAATCATTTTGATGATTCCAAAAACGTCACAGTATACACCAGTTCTTTCGTAGACATTATCAACCTTTCCAGATTGCTTTGAGACAGTTTCTTTCACAATGTAATTGCATGACCAGAAAGTTCTCCATTTTATCTTTAAAGGAAAGAGACTGGTGATCCGTTGTATGTTTCAGTGAAAGTTGTTTCAGGTGTTATTTCATCCAAGATACAAGTATAGCAAGGGTTGTGAATAGGTTTTATGTATGATGTTGATTCAGGGTTAGGGTTAGGGTTAGTTATAGTCTGGGTGTCCAGGCTTCAGATTTGGAATGCAACAAGTGTAAGAAATGACTGCAGAGCAATCAGGGCTTTAGCCAGGATTTAAAAATTGGGTGTCCAAATTAAAAAGCAGGGTGTCCAAAAAATTGGGCGAGCGCAGTGAGCCGTTCAGGGGGTCCAGGGGGCAGCCCCCCCCGGCGGGGGTAAAAGGGGGCAGCGCCCCCTTTCCGCTGGAAATTTTTCATTATTTCTATCTAAAAAGACACTGTTTCTTTGCTTGTTTACTCCTAGCTTGCTGGAATTGTTCCCTCAGTGTTTAAGGTAAAAACATGTTGAAGTTACACAATCTGATGATTTGTTTTCCCTACATGAATGTAAGTTTTCATTATACATGTATTAATGTATTACTTTACCACCAGGTTCACACTGTATTTGTATTTGTATTTTATTTGTTTAATCACGGTAAAAGACCTGCTATCAGCTAAAAGCTGCTTTTCAGCAAGGCCGTGAACATAACGATAACATAACGATAAATAAATACGTACAAAATTATATGCAAAAGTAATCACAACAATAATATACAAAAAGAAATCACAAAATCATCAAAAGAATTTAAAAGAAATAAAGAGAATACAAAGAAACATAAAGAGAAATGGTATATGAAAATCAAAAGAAGAAACATAACATAAAATCATATAAAAATGAATTTATGAGTTTGAAATCATACTGTAACAAACAGAGATGGGTGTGTGTGGGGGGGGGGGGGAGTGGGTATTGTTAAGATGGGGATAGACTCCTTAAAAATGTTGACTGGTTTTTTTCTGCTCGAATGTCTGCCGGTAAATTATTGAAGAGTTTTGAAGCGGAATATAGGGGACTATTTCTAAGATAGTTTGTGAGTGGCCGGGGTAATTTAATTTGACAATTGATATTACGTAACATATATTCACTGTACCAATGTCGACCCCAAAATTTTTTTTTCGCCAGCCATCCAAAAGTCGCTCAGTGGGGGGGGGTTATGGGGTCCAGTTCCCCTCCATAATTCTCTGACAAGCAAAAAAAAAAAAAAAAAAAAGGTTTCCTGGTCGAAAAGGGGGGGGGGGCACAATGCATTGTTTTCCTTCAAAAGGGGGGGGGGGGGGGGTGGCACGGGCCGGGATTGCCCCCCCCCCTAAATCCGCCACTGCGTATATGTATTTGTGATTACCTCAACCTGTCATACCGATAAGAGAATACATTGGAAAACATGATCATCTCTATTATCTTATCGCCAAATATGAATGTATTCGAAATATAATATTTAATGTATTCACGCATGCCAATAATGTATTTGAAAACATGAAGGCTCAAATTGCTTGTATTTGAAAACATATATTAATCTGCTCAAGTGGATATATATGTCTTAAATCATATTGGTGGTGATTCTCACCAGTGTACGTAATATATTCGGTATACTTGTGCCTATATTTGTATTTATAAAGAATATGTATGTTTATATTCATATTTACACAATTCTTTGAATATATTTAATGTATTTTAAAAAAATAAAAAAAAAAAAAAAAAAAAAATCATGCTCTATCTTCATATGTCCCATGTGCTTATTATGAAAAAATATGTATATAAGCTCGTGGGATGTATTTGAAAGCACTTTTTGTACTCACACATGCCATTAATGTATTTGAAAACATGAAGGCTCAAAATTGCTTGTATTTGAAAACATATTTGAATATTAATCTGCTTACGAGCTTAAGAGGACATTTTCATTTAAATCATATAAATGTGGTAATTGTCATCACTGTACGTGATACATATGGTATACTTGTACCTGTATTTGTACTTATACTCGAAAGCATGCATGGTTATGGTTATACTCGTATTTACACTTTTTTTCTTTAAATGTATTTTATGTGTGTATTTGAAAATCATGTTTTATATGCATATATGCATATTAGCCTGTTGGACGTTTTTGGAAGCATTATTTTTCATTTGTACACACGCATGCCAGTAATTTATTTGAAAACATATGTGAATATTTATCAGCATATGAGCTAAAGGGGATATACGTGTATTTTCAGTCATACATATGTGGTGATTTGCACCAATGTACGCATTATAATTATTTAGCATACTTTTCAGGGTTGGCGATTTAAATCAATGGTGATTTAAATCACTTGTTTAAAACACGATTTTTTTTTTTTTTTTTTTTTTTTTTTTTTTTTTGAAAAAATTCAGTGATTTAAATCAAATAAATCGATTAAATCATGGTTTGAATCATGATTTAAATCATCCCTTTTAAAAAAAAAAAAAAAAAAAAAAAAAGAAAGGGGAGAAAGGGGAAAAGAAAGAAAAAAAAAAAAAAAAAAAAAAAAAAAAAAAAAAATAAAAAAAAATCAAAAAATCGCCAACCCTGATACTTTTACCTGTACCTGTCTTTTTGTACCTGTCTTTTTTTTTTTTTTTTTTTTTCTTTTCATATAACTCTAAAATTATACTTGATACTGACTATAGATGATATGACTAAATGCAGTAGAATGTAATTTTATGGTCAATTAAGTCTTCTGGCACCCAGATCGTGAACCACATGGCACCTAAAGTATCAAAATCTCTCTCAATAACCTCGTGGAATGTAAACGGTCTTTTCAGGAGAATTAATGGACAACGTCTGTGTAAATTAGATGAGGAAGAATTTCATAGAAAAATAGTTTCCGATATTGTATTTATGTGCGAAACCCATGCTTCATATCAAGACAACTTACACTACAACAGTTATAAATATATAGCTGTGTGCCGCTCCCAGGAGCCATTACGAGCACGAGGGGGCCTTGGTGTCTTTATCAAACACTCTGTATCAAAGGGTGTTCATGTAGTGGATAAATCAAACTGTGAATATATTTGGTTGAAACTATCGAAATCTTTCTTCTGCTTTGATAATGATATATATATATGTTTTGCCTATATCCCACCTGCCAACTCTTCCTACGCTATTAGAACAGAGCTAAATAAAGATATATTTGATAACATTGAGAAAAGCATTAGTGAATTTAGTAAAAGAGGAGAAGTAATGATTATGGGAGATTTAAATGCACATATTAACGAAAGTGATTTGGATTTTATAATGCATGATACTCATGATATGTTTGATAATTTTTTACCCGACGACTATGTCGTGGATAATGTATGTTCTAGACGTAATACCTGCATACCCCAAAAGACAAATGCGTACGGAAGAAATATTTTAGATATGTATAAATGCTCAGTTAAGAATTCTAAATGGGCGTACACTTGGTGACACAAGTGGTAAAGTGACCCTTTTTAATATACAGGGCATGGCCATAGATGACTATTGTATTTGTAGCGCAAATGTGCTGTCAAGCGTCATGAGCTTTGTTGTAGATGATCTTTCCCCCACTTTGTCCGATCATTGCCCAATCACCGTTTGTCTTCATTCTCTTTTTACTCAACATGACGATACAACCCCATTGATTCCAGTATTGGGCGGTTCATGGTCAAAAATGCGTGAAGAAATTTTCAGTAGAAAAATAAATAGGAACTGTTTTTTAGGTATTCATGATCAAATCTCACAAATGAATGTGACTGATGACTCGTCTGAGGTTGCTAGGAAGGTCAACTGTTTAATTAAAGATTTTACAACAATCTTACAGAATGCTGCACAACTCAAGTCAATTGGCGCAAGAGTTAAAAAGAAACATAAACATAATAAGCCGTGGTATGACTCCGACTGCCAAAGTATTGCCCGAAATATTCGAAGACTATGTCGGCTCTTAAGACAACACCCATGGAATAAGTTGTTGCGGCTAGAAATCATGTGTAAAAAAAAGCTGCTTCGTAAAATAATACGCAAAAAACATAGGAATAACAAAAGAAAACTTTTAGATAAGTTGCTCTCTATAGAACAAAATAACCCTGCTGAATTCTGGAATATTGTAAATAAAATGAAGGGAAAACAAAGAAAGGATGTTAGTTCGGAAATAGACCCGAACACTTGGTATAGTTATTTTAAAAAATTAATGAATATTAAACATACCAATTATTTTGAAGAAAATACAACAGATGTACCGATTCCTAATAAATATCATACGGGAACACTGAATGCCGAAATATCTTGCCAAGAAGTTCTTAACGCCTTACGTACATTAAAACGAGGGAAATCTTGTGGGGTGGATGGAATACTGAATGAAATGATCCTGATTTCTTGCCGATTAGACGTTTATACTTATGCACAATTATTTAATTTATTGCTCAAAACTGGTGTGTATCCCAATGGGTGGAGGGAAAATTATATCAAACCTATATTTAAAGGAGGGACTTATGATGACCCATCAAATTTTCGGGCTATCGCCCTCTCAAGTTGCCTGGGTAAATTATTTGCAAAAATTTTATATACCAGACTCATTGATTATCTCGAGGAAAACAGTATTATACATCCAGAGCAAATTGGGTTCCGTAAGGGAAGTCGCACAAGCGATCATATTTTTACACTGAAAACTATAATAGACCAAACATTTGCGAAGAAAAAATATTTATATGTATGTTTCGTCGATCTGCAAAAAGCTTTCGACTCCGTAAATAGGAAAGCCCTGCTACATAAACTCGAAAAATACATTGATTACGGACCCTTTTTAAATATAATTAAAAGTATGTATAGCGATGTCCAGTTTTCAATAAAGCTGGAAAGAGGAGGCACCCCAGCATTTTCAACTTCCGCTGGGGTCAAACAGGGATGTGCGCTGAGTCCTACCTTTTTTTCTCTATATATCAACGATTTGGTTAAGGTTTTTAATGAAGACTGCCAACCACCAATGCTTGGCGAGAAGAAGATATCTTGTTTACTCTACGCGGATGACCTTGTATTATTATCCGAATCCCCAGATGGTCTTCAAACTTCCCTAAATAAACTTGATACCTATTGTAAATACTGGAATTTACAAGTAAATATCAAAAAGACAAATGTCATGATTTTTAATAAAATGGGTAGATTGATTCATAAAGATAACTTTTTTATAGATAATAAGCCTATTATGATAGCTCATGAATACAAATACTTGGGACTCCTATTTAAGCCCTCGGGCAATTTTTCTCATGCGGCAATTAATTTAATGGCCAAAGCAAAGAAGGCAATGTTCTCTTTAAGAAGCACACTAGCCAGTGATCGTTTATCTGTCATACCACATTTAAAGTTATTTGATAGTTGTATCAAACCAATTGCTTTATACTGCTCAGAAATTTGGATAATGGATATACTGAAATTTGAAAAGGGGAATTTAGAGAACAGATATAATTCAGTTACCCCCGAGAAAATGCATGTAAAATATCTGAAGAATATGCTTGGACTCAACAGAGGAGCTGTTAACAGTGCGGTTTTATCAGAATTAGGAAGATACCCGTTGTCGATAGCAAGTTTAAAATTGACGATTGGTTTTTGGTTACATGTAATAAATTCAAACGCCGACAGTCTAATTAATAGAGCATACCACTCAAACATGAAAATAAAGAAAGGATTTTGTCAACAACTAAAAGTATTTTTGAAAGATATAGGTTTTGATCACATATGGGACAACCAAAATACTTTTTCAAAATGGCAACTTATAAAATGTATTGGCAATAAATTGCAGGAAAGATATATAAGACATTGGCAGAAAATTCTCGATGAAAACAGTGAGACATACTGTAGCAAACTCAGAACATATAAGGACCTGAAAGATTCGTATAACTTAGAAAAATATTTATTATTAGATATAGACAAGTCACATGTTAAAAACTATTTAAGAATAAGAATAAGCAATAGTAAATTAATGATAGAACAGGGACGCCACAAACATTTAGAAGTTAATAAACGTTTATGCCCCACTTGCCAATCAGATATAGAAACTGAATTTCATTTTATTATGCTATGCCCATCATATAAAGAACAAAGAGAAAAACTGTTTCATAACATATGTACCATAATACCTTCATTTAAAGATATGAGCGAACTAAACAAATTCAAATATATAATGCAGAGTAGGGACTATGATATAAGCAAGATCTGTGTCAACTCCATCAGCAATATGTACAACGACAGATTAGATAATACATGCCCAAAATAGGCTTTATTATATAAGTAGGAAGAGTTTGGCAGGACGCCTACATATTATACATAATGATTACAGTATTGTATTGCCTCAGAATTGTGATGCTTATTTTGTT
Organism: Heliocidaris tuberculata; assembly: GCA_025618425.1. NCBI lineage: Eukaryota > Metazoa > Echinodermata > Echinoidea > Camarodonta > Echinometridae > Heliocidaris > Heliocidaris tuberculata. Next base: position 2,043,660 of record CM046834.1, read on the forward strand.
TTGTTCTAATTCGCTTTGTGTTTACTTTTGTTTTTCTTGTTGTTTTTGTTACTTCCCAGTGATTGCTATTTTGTTTTGATCTTTAATTTCTGTAAATTATTTCTTTGTATTATGTTGATGATAATCCAAAATTGGATTTTAAATCAATAAAATGATTTGATTTGATTTGATTGATTATATGTATGTACGTACATATACACTGAATGCGCACAGTTCCGGGCGATTTTTCTTTTCCAATTTGTTTTTCGCGGATACCATTTCACTCGATGAGCATCGATCTCGCGCGCGATAGGTAAAAAACCCCGTCATAAATCCACCGATTTCTTGAGTTTTAGCGCGTTTTCGGTGACTCTGTTCCTCACAACCCGACTTAAGCGCCGCGTGATTTTTAAAAATGGCACTAATTCCGCATTTTTGAGGCACGCTTTGGCTTTACAGATTGATTTTTTGAGGTGAATATGGACTTAATGTGGTATGGAACAATTTCTCTGTGTAGTGTATCCGGTCGTAGATCTAGCGATAGTCTCATTACACGGATGATGATAATTTTTAGACCTCGCATTGTAATAATGATAATGCGTTTTGGAAAGAAAATTTTCACAAAAGGTGTCGCGCAAAGACTAAGTAGCTACAGCCTAGACCCGTATGCACGTACGGTACTTGTTTGCGGGAGCGTTTACGACTTCGACTTCTGCTGAGAAGCCGAGCATATAAATTATCGTGAATACAAAACATCTTTACAAAAATTGAAAGGGCGACAATCAAATGATTTTTAAAAGGCGTCTTATGCAAATTTATCATGAGGATCAGGAGTGATCCTCTTATCTACGAGGTACATACGACCACCTATCTGTTACAGTATGCTATTATATCCTATAATTGCCCATAACCGAACATAAAATTATTTCACAAGTAGCCTACCATACACCGCCTCCGTCCCCCGGGTTGCCGTATGAAACCCGTCACCCGCCATGACACTTCCTCCGAAACCACACACCAAGAGAGCACCCGCAACCAGGACACGCAGACATGTCGCAACTGCGAGGCGAGGGGTAGGAGGGGGGGACACAGATAGGTGGTCGTATGTACCTCATAGATAAGAGGATCACTCCTGATCCTCATGATCTACTATCAGTACATCCGACCACCTATCTGTTACAGTATGCTAGACCGACACGGACTCAGCGGGAGGCTTGGCTGCGTCTAGCGGTGAAGGAGCGGTGTATTAGCGGGACTGAGACGCCGACAGTAGCGCTGCTCGAGAAAACGAGGGTACTGCGGCGGGGATGTCGCGGAGATAAAAGGAGATGAAGGAATTCGGGAAGCGCCAATAAGCTGCCTTCTGAATCTCCTCTACGGACACGCCGTTGAACAGAGCCCAAGATGCGCTGATCCCCCTGGCATCGTGTGCACGGGGCGACACGCCAGGCGAGAGGGCATCGGGGCCGGCCGCACGAATGGCGGCAACGATCCACTTCGAGATAGTATCTCTCGAAGCCGGTGAAAAAGGCTCTTTCGTAATCACGAAAAGCTGATCACCAGAACGGCGTTCCTTAGTGCGCGCCCAATAATACTTGAGAGTGCGCACCGGACACCAGACTTTATCCTCCGCCACCGACGAGAGGGTGGACAGCGGTTGGATAAAAATCTCAACCGGCTGGGAGCTGGCAGTCTGGTTCTTCGCCACATAGGATGGGTTGGGAATGAGGCGCACCCCCGCGCGTTCCCAACGGACAAGCCCCGGCGCCGCCGACAGTGCATGCAAGGCACTGCGACGCTGGCCGGAGGCAATGGCCAAGAGGAAGACCACTTTAATGGTCACATCTCTAAGCGGGGCCTCAGCGAGGGGCTCAAACGGCGCCCTGGCAAGGGCCTCCAGCACCCGAGGGAGACTCCACGACGGGAGCAATCTCCTAGTCGGGGGGCGCTCCAGGAAAAAGGCGCGGACCAGGCCGGTCAGGGAGGGGGCAGTAGAGACACTGGCCCCATCCGCGAACCCAGCGTGGACAACGGCAATCGCCGAACGGTAGCCACGGATGGTCGAGACAGTCAGGCCCTTATCGAAAAGGGAAATCAGAAAGCCTGCGACATCCCTTAGAGGTGCAGAACGGGGATCCACCCCGTGTGATTCGCACCAGCTAAAGTATCCAGCCAAACGGGAATTATAAGATTCCCGGGTGGACTCCCGTCGGCTGCGAGCGACGAAGGTCGCAGCCCGCTCTGAAAGGCCCGCCTGAGCTCCAGATTCCCTGACAATGGCCAGGCAGTCAGGTGGAGCGTGGCCGGTCGGGGGTGCAGAGCCCCCAACACTGGCTGGGAGATCAGGTCCGGACGAGCGGGAAGGAGCCTCGGATTCCCCACCAGTAGGCCCGTCAACTCGAGGAACCACGTCCTCTTGAGCCACCACGGGGCTATGAGGGGCGCAGAACGCGGGGAATGAGGGCGAACGGCGGAAACGCATAACCCCTGAATCCCTTCCACGGGAAGGAGAAGGCGTCCATCCGCCAGGCTGCCGGGTCCTGCACCCTCGTGCAGTACATCGGCAGCCGTGCGTTCAACTCCGAGGCAAACAGATCCACATCTAGTGGGGGAAGCTGGCGCACCAGCAGATGCATGACCTGCGGGTGGAGCGTCCACTCCGAGGGGAGAACTCGGCCCCGGGACAAGAAGTCTGCGATCAGATTGTCCCGGCCCGGAATGTACGACGCAACGGGGAAGACCCCCTTGCGTCGGCATCACCTCCACAGCTCCGCCGCTAGGGCGTTCAGGCGCATGGAATGGGTGCCCCCCTGTTTGTTGATATACGCTGCAACGGTGATGTTGTCCGTGCGTATCAACACAGCCCGGCCGCGGATCAGCGGCAGAAAATGGCGGAGTGACAAGGCAACAGCCTGAAACTCCAGCACATTGATATGTGGGAGGGTGGCCGAGTGGCACCAGTCCCCATATGCATGCAGGCCCTGACAGTGTCCGCCCCATCCCATGTGGGATGCATCGGTGGTCACTGTGATGGAGGGCTGCGGGGGCTGTAGGGGGTTGCCCCTGATCGGAAACTCCGGGCGGCACCACCGCCAGAGGAGAAGGCGGGCGGCCGGAGGTAGCGGCACAGGCCTCGTCAGGGGGTCCCGTGACGGGCGGTAGTGCCTGAGAAGATTGATCTGTAGCGGGCGCATTTGCAGCCGGCAGTCCGGCAGCACATCGTGCCGAAGACGGCGGGCGGCGCCCGTAATCGTCGATACCCGCTCCGGGCTGGGATGTGCCAGTTGCCGGGGGATATCGATCATCGCACCCAGGAAGGTCGGGCACTGCGTGAAGTACTCCGTATTGATGTGTCGGTTGATTCTCTTGAGATTTAGAATCAAGCGGAACTTCCCCGAGCGCTTGGGGACAAGGAATATGGGGGAGAGGCATAACCGCGGATGATCGCGGGTCCTTTCCACCGCCCCCTTCGCAAGCAAGGCGGCGATCTCGGCCGCCATGGCTCAACGCATAAGCGGAGACATGCGAGGGGATGCAAGACGGACGACGCCTCCGGGCAGGGGGGTGGCTAACTCGACGGAGAAGCCACCGCCGACAACGGAGAGAACGAAGGCGTCGTCCGTTATGGCCGCCCAGGCCGGCTGGAAGGCCTGAAGGCAGCCGCCCACCCTGGAGGGGAGGCCCTGAAGCGCTCGGGGCAAGGAGTCAAAAACTACCGCGGCCCTCGTCGGTCGGGCGGGTAGACCCCCGCTGCTTGCCTCTACCCCTGCGGCTACGGCGCCCCCGGTTTATGGCCCGGCGGGTCGTCTGTGGGGGAGGCATAGTCACCGTCACACGCTGGGGGGCCGACGCCTGTGGCTGGCGGGGCGGTCCCCGGGGACGGTCAGGTTGAGCCTGTACTGATATCAGCTGACCTGCTAACTCTCGCGCCTGCTGGCAACGGGTTAGCGCCTCCTTGATGCGGGGCGCGAACTGGCCAGAGAAAAGGAACGGCCCTTCGAATGGCATCCCACTCGTGAGCTGCGTCCTTTGCCTCACCGGGAACCCAAGGGCCTCGAGGGCCAGGTCCCGGCGTTGGCGAGTAGTGAAGAGTGCGGTACGCGTGGACTGCTTCCATAGATGCTCCGAGATGGACATGAGGAGCGAGTCCAAGAGCTGGCGGTCCTCGGGGGAGACCCGGAGGTCATCCGCCTGTACAGCCAGGGGTTCGTTAACGCCCCGGCATAAGCCGCTAGACGCATCGAGGACCTTGCTAGGACCGACAAGTGCGTCCACCGCTTATCCTCTTCAAGAAAGGCGCGACGGCGGAGAGGATTGGCCCTGCCTACATAATCCCCGAGAGCTAAGAGCTCCGGGGAGAGGGTCTCGGGCTCGAGGTAGCGGGCCATGTCCGCGGACTGAAAAGCAAAATCCCCACGCAGGCCGGCGAGACCCCTCTTAAGGGGCGGCTCTCGGGCGATACGCCCGTACTCCTCCTTGAAGTCTGCAGTGAGGGGGATACCGGGCTGAGCCCCGGATCCCCCTCGGAACAGCCGGGACGCCGGGGGTTGTTGTTCCGCCGGGTCCGGGCGAACCGTATAGAATTCTTCGAGGTATCGAAGAAGTAAGGCCTCCGCCTCCTCACTGAGATGCCTCAACCCAGGCGGAACTTCAGTCCCTGCAAGGGACGGCGCCGCCGAGGCGGCCGACATCGAATCCCACCCAGAAGTAGAGGGTTCGGACTCGGTCGCTGTAGGAGACTCATACAGCCCAGAGAGGAGAGGCATGAGCGGGGTAGGCGCCGGTAGCGGGAGGGGAACCTCCGCTGGCGGCACGCTATAACCCGCCGGAGCTCGGGGTCCCCAGGCCCGGGGAAGGGCGGGGGAGCCGAGGCTGGGATGCAGTACCCGCCTGGAGCAGGGGGAACTCATCCGTAAGGGCTGTGCCTGCAGACGAGGCTAGGCCACCGGCGGCCGTAGCCTGGTCAAGCAAAGGCACCGGGCGACCATCCGCCCGCGCAGGGAAAATCTCTTCCCCGGGCGGAGCACCCAGCGCCGCCGGGGCGCGGCTCGCGCCCACCCGCTGGCGGGGGAGCGGCCCTTCCGGCGCAGTAACGGGTAAGGAGGGGGCAGTAGCGGCTGCAGGCGTGTCAGCCGACTGGCCTGTAAACGCCCAGCCGCGGTTCTCAGCCAACCGGCTCATCATAGCGAAGAGCTCGGCCTCGCTAGGCTGAGATTTGCCCACCTTCTTCTTCTTCTTACCCGTCTTCTTAGTCCTCTTTGCCGAGGGAGAAGTCGATGGGGCAGAAGCGGCCCGCTTCCTGGACTTCTTCTTCCTCTTAAGAGACGCCGGGGGCGAGCCCTGGGGCTGTCCCGCCGGCGGAGTGCCGGTGGAGGAAGCCTCGTAGAGCTGCCAGTCCCAGGCGGGAGCCTCGACCGGCGCCGCCTGGCTAGGCGGGGCGGGGAAAGCTCCCAGGGTGGTAGCTACCGGCCTAAGAGAGGTCCGGGTGCTCAAAACCCTGGAGACCTGGGAGGTAGCCGGCTGAGAAGTAGCAGCCGCTACTCCCCCGCTCTCATACCCCACGGACAGCCCGGTCGGGCCGGAGGGGGAGTGGACAGGGCCATGGCTAGGAGCCGCTCTAGCAGCAGGAGTGACCAGGCGGTCAGTGCTGCGAGCGGCCGGGACAGGGGCGGCTCTCACGAGCGAGGACGCTCGGAGCGGCTCCCCGGCGCTCTCTAACCCCTGGGTCAGTTGGGTAGGACCGGGGGGAGAGCGGGTGATAGAGCTCCGGTCATGGCGCCATGGCCTGCATTCCTCCTCCTCCGACTCGCTGCCCCCGGAGGCGAGGAGCTCAAGGGGAGGGTCGGCTGGGCCGGACCCTCTACCCTCCGGCGCAAGCGCCGGTAAAGGCTCTCCCTCTACAGGGGGATCCCGGGCGGGAAGCCCTAAAGGGACCAGGGCTTTAGGAGCCCTCTGGATCGGGGGGTGGGAAGTTAGCCAAGCCTCTAGCCGAGCCCAAGTAGGCTCAGACCAAACGGAGCATACCGCACAGGGATCGGGACGGGTGCATCGCCTGTGCAGTGGACAGCACGCGTGCACGTCCCAGTCCGGCAATCCCCGGCGGCAGACCTGACATCTAAGAGTCATTCCTGTAAGGGGGAAGGACTCAGTTAGACACAGAACATATATATAAACAAAAACATATGTATTACCAAGTCAATTGTAAACAATAAAATTTGTGTACAAGACAAGGGGCGGGAATTAACGAGCGCTGTGCCAACAAGATAGATCTACATTGACGGCAGAGCGCTACGAACGCCTAGGAAAGAACATGAAATTAAAACATGTACAAAAACAGCCCAGAAACCCATGTCTACATAAATGATGTGCATTTTGGACAGGGCGGCTTGCCATAGGCGAAAGATCAAATCTGGAGGCATTTGGCCTGCCATACAAAAATTTTTCTCAATGTTTCCAATTTCAACCAAACGGTGGAAAACACTATAAAACTAACTCTCGGGACTACTAAATGTCCAACGAGAGGAGAAAAATCTAAACAAAAACGACCAGAAGGCCGTACAAAGGTAGGCAAAGCAGAACAGGGGAGAATCGAGCCAGCACAAGCCACGCTCCGAAGCCGCGGTGCATACAACACACAGTGTGTGTGAAGCAACGCAACTCAAACGAATTCGGCACAAAGCCGAAACAAAAGCCTGATTTCCCCTTTTCCGCCGATACAATGTATCTAAAACGAATTGCTAGCCTAAAACAACAATCAAAAGGATAGAAAATGGAAAGAACTGGCCTGATTGTTGGTAATCTGCGTCGGATGGCGACGGATTTTAGGAGCAACACGAAAACACGTCTTGTTCGTATGGGTGCGAACAGGAAAGAGGAAGTGTCATGGCGGGTGACGGGTTTCATACGGCAACCCGGGGGACGGAGGCGGTGTATGGTAGGCTACTTGTGAAATAATTTTATGTTCGGTTATGGGCAATTATAGGATATAATAGCATACTGTAACAGATAGGTGGTCGGATGTACTGATAGTAGATCTTTAACTATTAAAAGGGCGTCCATCAAATGATTTTGATCAAGGCGTCTTGCAAATTTTGCTAGGCGTCTTCCAGAAGAAATGGGCGTCCAAAAGACGCCCAGACGCCTCGCTGGCTAAACCACTGAGAGCAATTGATTTTGCAGCTAGTCTGCAAGGCTAAGTTCCTACTGGTTATGAACAGCAATGGCACAAGACCTATGGTAGTCTTATCGTTCAGACACTCTGTTATATGTTTCAACTGACAAGGCTTTGTGCCTGCAATTTTTTAGCAGTTTTTTATTTTTTCTTACTTTCTTTTCTTTTAGACCTTTACACATCATACATGTATGTGAATGAGGTCTAAAGCAATGCTGATTACCTTTTAGGTGCTCTCACATCCCAAAGACCAATACCTTCCTTGGCATTAGCAGTAGCTAGAAACCTTGGTTCTTGAGGATGATATACCACTGCATGGAATGCTGTCACATAGTTCGCCAATACAAAGGGCTCTGCTATACAAAAAGTAATGGTAAAATATCAACAACAACAACAAAATATCATATGCATAGATCGTATTTAAATGTGTAAAGTGGATTAAACATAGTATTCAATGTTTATTCAACAAAATAATTGGTGACAAAAAAGCATTACAGTAAGCGAGTTACTGAATAAACTGTTGTGTGTTATTCCCCCCCCCCCCTCCTCTCACTGCCATGAATACATTATTGCTGTCTCCTATATCTGGGAGGGGAAAATCGATCTTCATCCCCACAATCTTAACCCTTAATCTTTCTCCTGATTTGGGATGTGCAGGTGTACCACTCCTAAACTGAGATTTATTCTTTTGCAAAGTGCACAGTGGGTTCTTTGAGAGCATATGGTGTGACTCTCCTACACATGTAATCTCCATCTAACATCCTATTCAAGGGATGGGGGAAATTCAAGACTAACCTAGCTTGCTTCAATGGAACTGGGGAGGGGTACGTTAACACACAACAAAAGCTTCTTCGGTCATCCGCCAGGGTTGGATTAGAACGCACTTTGGTTTGACAGGCAGACATTCTACTGACTGAGCCAACTTGACATATTACCTTGATGACTTGGTGCTCTGATATCCCATAGAAGAACCCTGCCATCTGCACAGGCGCTGGCATAGATATTATCATTCCTTGGATCAACTGCCAGACCATACACAGCATCCTCATGTAAGAACACATCTAAGGCATCCCCACTGGGAGGAAAAAAAAAAATGTTAAAAAAAACGTTAAAATCAAGTTTGTTCTGACCAATTGATGTAAGAATCATTGTAAAGGTAACAAATGCACACAACATCAGATAAATGGACACAGGCCCTAAATATACTGTTCTTTGTTCAGGCGTACACAAATTCAAGCTGCTTTTTTTGACAAAATCTCCTACATGAATGTACTGGTAACTATTATTCATGGTTTTTTGTATGACTTATGAAGGAAATGAATAATACTTCCTTTTTTTTTTCCTCCCCCTTCTTTTTCTTCTTTCTTCTTTTTCTTGCTCTTCATACCTCATGAGGTTCTCGAATTATTGCGAGAACGAGAAAGAGGGACAGACGGACGGACAACCTGAAAACATAATGCCTCCGGCACCACCTTCGATAGGTGGAGGCATAAAAATGAGGATAGCTTACCGCCTAGCATCATGGACTATAACTTGGTCATCATTCCCTCCAGAATAAATCTTTCCGTTCTCATTGTCAAAAGCCAAGCAGAATATGTTTGAATGGTGCTCTCCCTTCATGCTCCGTGGCTCATATTTGGAATCAAGAGCTTCATCAATATTCCACAGCAGAATCCTTCTGTCATCACCACCTGAAAAAAATGTGTCGTAAAAGTATTATTTAGAAATGTCAAACAGTTTATCAATCACTTTACAACTGAATGGTGAGTCTGATGATAATGAATACACTCTAATCACTCAGTACTCCTATTCTACCAACCATGTTAAAAATCTGGCTTTTAAAGAGGAGTGGTAGGGAGCATGTATTTCCAGGGGCAGGTCTGCTTTCTGCTCAAGATGTATGGTAGTGGATCCTATTTCTGAACACTTTTCAGAAAATCACTGATAGCAAATAAAATATCGAACGAATATCTGTCAAACTCACATAATGAATGCTTAAAGTCCTACAGAAAAAGAAGTTGGTGGAATTTGAAAAAGACAACATAGATCTAACACAATATTCCCTTCCAAGCGAACCCCTTCCCAACGACGTGGCATTTTGGTCCCTTGAAAAAGGTATTGTATTTCCGAACGTGTGAAACCTATGGAAAAGAGACACAACCTACCCCGATTTGGGGCCAACGGGGTGACGACTGGGGGTGACCAGAGAGCAGTTCCTAAGATATTATGTTTCTTTTTTTGCCTCATTTTATGATCTTGTACTGTGTTCTTTGTTTCAATAGTGTGGAGAACATACGCGTAGTCCCACACGTATGAAAGCCATTTTATGCGCTTAACTGTACGCGTTCGGTAATACCATGCTGTTCGGTAATACAATCCTTGACTATATGCTTCATCTCTTCCTTTCAACATGGAAACACTTGCCCCTTAAGCCAATGGCCAAGTCCTATATATGCAATTCAGATTACTTTTAAAAAATCAAAACAAAAAAAAAAGAACAATAGGACTTGGAAAATATTCTATATAAAAGATAAAAAGTAAGTCTATTCATAATTTTTTTTGCAAGAGATAATGCCAATCAAAGTTGATTCCTACTAGTTCCTCCTCCCATAGGCATATAGGAACATTTTCGCGAGAGGGGATGACGCCTTTTGCTTCAAATATCAATTCTATACAAGATATTGCAATTGTAATTGCACTCTCTATTTGCGTAAAAGAGACTCCTGGGTACACTACTCGACCCATCCGTATAAGGGCTCGAACATTTTATCCTTTATTTCCTTCATACTCCATAACTGTTGACCTATAGAATGCCAGATTTTTATACTTTCTAGCTGTACACAAATTATTTTTTTCAGGTGATTGGCACACTTTTTGTATTGAGAATGTACTGAAATGACATATTCGGGCAGCTCGCTGATTAAAAAACAGGACATTCAGGCACCTTGCTGTCCAAATATGAGGTGGTGAATACCTGAATATCAGAACTTTGAAAATCCTCGGGGGGGGGGGGGGGGGGGGGGCTGCAGCCCCCTCCCCCCGCCTCGTACGCCTATGCCTCCTCCCCATGTATTTCCTTTTTTCCTCTTTTTATTTGACATGGAGTGAAATGAGAATCTGTTGAATCACTTTCAAGTTTCAACTTGTCTGTACATAATGCGGTCATCTGCTAGAAGTAGACAGACTTCCATACTTTCAATATGACCTAATCTGAACCACATACATGTACATGTACTGTATCATGAAGGCTTGATCCTAATACTTAGTTTTAAAGGTAAAGTGGACTAGACTGCTCCTTCAAGAATGAATTGTGGTGATCTTCATTTGACAAAATTTCTCATCTTACTGAGATGTGTAACAAAACATGAATTCCAAGCATGTTTGAGTTTTGAAAGGAGTTTCGTGTGCTGTTTCTCATAACAAAAAGTGTACCAATCACCCGAAAAAATAATTTGTGACAATGAATACACATATGCAGGAAATTCTTTTCATCGGGGGCAACTGCATAGCTAGGATTTAATGTCGGGGGGGGGGGGGGGGGGGGGGGGGGGGGGGGGGGGGATCGCGCGAAGCGTGGAGGCTAAGTTTGAGCCAATTTGAGGGAAAGATGACGGCTCGTAGCACATTTTTTAGGCAGAAAGTTAGTTCTAAGCCCTTGCTGCTTTTCAATTATTTGGACGCAATACTGCACTGTATATGTTACAGGGGTGGGCGCAGGGAAGCGCGAAAGCTTCAACGTTTTAGCAAATTTTGAGAGAAAGATAACGGCTAATACATGTAGCACCTTTTTAGGCTTTTTTTCTCACTTCGCCCGCTTTTCGCTCTCGCTTTTTTTTTTTTTTAAGTTGGCGGGGTTTTTTTTGCGGGGGGGGGGGGAGGGGTGGCGACTGCCCCCATCGCACCCCTGGCTACGTGCCTGATCGGGTGGGGGGGGCCCAGGGGGATATAACAATAGGTTATTGTGGCAACTGGGCGTTGTGGCGTGCGCCTGTAATCCAGCTAACAGTGAAAGGTATAAACTGATTCAGTGGACCCAGATGGTGACGTTAAAGTTAAACTTAAACTTAAAGGTTGGTCCCCAGACGTAAATTATCATATCTGATTGATACACGTCTGTAAAAAAAACAATTACACACACACACACACCCCCCCCCCCCCTGATGAATAGAATTGCATAACACATCCCCACCAATCTTCAGATAAGCTTGTATAGTCAAGGATTGTAATTCCGAACAGATTTTATTACCGTACGTGTAAAGTTAAGCGCCTAAAATGGGTTTTCATACACGTGGGATTACGCGTATGAAAACCACACTATTGAAACAAAGGTTGTGTCTTTTTCCCATAGGTTTCACACGTTCGGAAATACAGTACCTTTTTCAAGGGACCAAAACGCCGCGTCGTTGGGAAGGGGTTCACTCGGAAGGGAATATCGTATTAAATCTATGTTGTCTTTTTAAAATTCCATCAACTTCTTTTTCTGTAGGACTTTGAGCATTCATTATGTAAGATTTGACAGATATTCGGTTGATATTTTATTTGCTATCGTTGATTTTCTGAAAAGTGTTCGGACACTGGATCAACCACCATACATGTATAAGTGCACCAATGCAATATGTATGAGGTTATGTCAATGAATTGAGAAACCATTGATTGAAGTTTTGAACATGTTGAACCACCAAGTCCAAGTCCAAAATGTGCAAATTATTCTTGACTTATTTGGAATTATTTTAATTTATCAACATGAAGACTTTTATGTTATTTTCTTACCCGATGCTAGATATTCTCCACCTTTGTTGCTAAATTCGATGGCATTAACACAGCCGTAGTGCCCCAATAGATTCAGCCGGTAGAAGGGTTCCTTTCTGTGCAATGTGTTGAAGCGCCTATTCAACAGTATTCTCGGCAGACGAGTGCAGCCATTCTGTTGTCGGTAAGATATCATTCGTGGCAACTTTGGCACATTTTCATGTAAGCTCTGTTTGCTAAATCCCTCCATGCTTTTCCTACTTCTCAGCAAGTAGGAGGGAGAAAAACTCACAGGTGCTGCTCAGCCAGTCTTTTCAGTAATTTCACTCAATGCTTGCACTTTGATGCAGCGTTTTTCGAGAACGAAGTTTCTTGTTTACAACTACAACTACAAGCCCTCACGATCACCTCCGCTATATAGCTAGCTCATGCATATATCGTATACACAACAACGCGTACTGTACGTACGGATATTGAAGAATGGTGTCGAATGGTCTGGGCTAGGGGTAATGATGAGAGGGGGCGGGGAGCATTATGGTGAGGGAGGAGGCCTGGGGATCGGAGTGTATGTGCTCTCGCGCTACTTCCAGATAAATGACGTAACAATGAGATTGATTGACTGATTGATTGATTGATTGATGATGATGAATTGATGAGCTGGGGTGCACTAGAACTGCTTCTAGTCAGGACCAATAATTTTGGGCACATTATGGCCTCGCCCTTAATAATTATAATTTCATATTCATTCCTCCAACTAGGAGAGTTTTTTACAATGGAGAGATCGGAAATATTATCGACTTGATGATGATGAATTTATGATGATGAGATGATGATGATGATGATGATGATAGTAATGATAATGATGCACCTAGTATATTTTTTTATACAGTGGTAAAGGCCCAATAATTTTGGGCACTACCCTCGCCCTTTTATCCAACAAATTCATTCCCCCAAATAGGAGTTCTTGTAATGGAGAGATTGTAAATATTATCGACTTGATGATGGTAAATTTATGATTATGATGATGATGATGATGATGATGATGATGATGATGATGATGACTATGATGATGATGATGATGATGATGATGATGATGATGATGATGATGATGATGATGATGATGATGATGATGATGATGATGATGATGATGATGATGATGACTATGATGATGATGATATTAATGATAATGATGCGCCTAATATATAGTTACAGTTACAGACTTACAGTGGGCCTATATGGGCCTATATTGATAATAATAATGATGTTGATGATTATAACTAATAATTATATAGAGGGGTATCCTCCAACAAAGTGAGGATTATGTTTGAATTTTATTTGGATTGGAATGGATAGGAAATTGTGTCGTATATGAGCTATATACAGGGGCGGCGCCAGGGTATTTTGATAGGAGGGGCAAGACGATCTAAAGATGACGTCATATTTTTTCTCCATTAAATAACAGGGGTAATATAGAGTTATATGTTTAAGACCTCTCTTTTTAATACTCCTCTTTCTTCTTTCTTCCCTTTTCTTCCCTTTTCTTCCTCCTTTTCTTCTTTTTTTCTTTTTTTTTCTTCTTTTTTCACTACTTGAAAAATCATAGGGGGGCGGTCGCCCCCTCTGCCCCCCCCCTGTAGCACCGCCCCTGGCTATATAGTATATCACACTTAAATACGTATGTCTCTCTTAACTCCCTCGGCCACCCTCTCTGAAAACAATTTTTGTATAGTATAATGTAAGAACATACTGAAAAAAACTGGCCCTAATTGTGTTTTTTGTACCCCCGATTTGACGGGATCCTCTACCCATCTCTGTCTTCGATTATCGGTTGGAGCCTGGTGTCCGCCCTGGCAAGGCAAATCGAGATCCGGGGAGTTTTGAAATTGGCGTTGCCACAGTAAAGTTGTGATAGTTATGATTGTACAGACAAGGACGTAAAAGATAAGATATAAAGATGGACGTATAATAATTATGATACGCTGTGAAATACGGAAAAACTTGGTAATTTAAAGGCCAGTCACGTATCTGGACGGGGGGGGGGGGGGGGGGGGGCAGGCGCGTAACCAGGGCCTTTTCAACATGTGAAATGAAAAGATATTTTTTGTATGGACTGATTTTATTTCTCAAAACTCCAATTCTTCTCCATACATAATAAAAAAATAAATACAGAAATACTTGCATCCATACATAATACAGAAATACAACGATTAAAAGTTTATGATAATGTTTCACGCCCTACGCAATTACATTACATAAAACACTTTTCCATATTAACATAATTATTTTATAAACAAAAACTCTCTCATTCTTTTCTTGTTAATGTTTCAAACGTTTTGTTAATTAATGTTTTAAATATGATTATCATTATAGAATTGAAGCAGTGAGTTTTTTCTTTAAATATGACGCCCCTTGTCTTCCACACCCCCCCCCCCCTCCCTTCCCTCTTAACTATAACACTTCAAATGGCTTCAAGCCATGTTTAAGGCGATATATAATTCAGGTATATACACCAGAGGTGTCGATTAAGGAAACTGAAGCTGCCCGAAGACATATATTCCATATTTTAACTGATATTTTAACCCTCATAAAAAGCAGCTGGGTACATCATTTTAAAAATGTCCTGAATTATAGTACATGTTTCATTTCGAATGAATACCAAATCAGAAATAATGAAAGGCAAGGAAATTGACACCTTTTTGGCAAATATTATATGGGGCGGCATACATGTTGTTTTTTTTTTTTTGTTTTTTTTTTCAATGATCTTTATTTTGATTCCTCTCAATGATATATACGTAAATCATATATATCATAAATCAACATTTCAATGAAACTATATAACAAATAAAGCACATTATGATACACATTACCCACACATGAACACCCCCACGCACGCACACACACACACACACACACACCTGATTTATGTACTATACACTGTAAAAAATAATATGCCCATTGGTAATTTTTACTTATTTTTCTCATGTAGAATTTACTTCAAAACAAAAGTTTTGCCACTTACGCACTCGATTTAAGTCTTACTAACCCAAACTTTCAATTTAGTAGAATATACGTAAAATTCTAAAGTAAAATAAATATGAAAGAAAATTTAAGTAATTTAAACTTGTATCAATTTAGTAATTCTAACTCAAAATAAGAAGTTATACATATTACTCAAACAATTTATATTGATTGTACTTATCTTTTTTAAGTGAAGACTGATGCAGTGCGTAATATAAGTATTAATATAATTCATGAATATTCATTAAGACCAAATTCATCTCTTTTTTAAAATAAAACAATTCTTTTTTTGTGGTTGAATGAAAATTTAAGAACTTTAAAATATTTCCTAATTCATTTAAGCAAATATAAGAAGATAAGACAATTTTTAATTGTCACTCAATTCAAAACAAATCAAAACTTGATATTTCAGGAAAATTGTCAACCAATTTTCTTTTAAAGATGATACGATCGAGTATATATATATATATATAATTCGGAGCCCTTTCAATAGTTGTCAAATCAAAGCGTAAGTAATAGTGTTTGTTGGTGATGATGATAGATAATTTGGTTAAATCCTAAATCATGTAAATTGAAAAAGTGTCAGTGAATCTTAGATGGGTACACGTTTAAACATGTCATTTAAAAAAAAAATTGTTATCTATCATGATTACAATACTTAAATTATTTACGTTAATGTAACTCAATTTAACTGAGTAAAAATTTATTAAGCAAAATAAGTAAATTCTACTTAAAATTTCCTGTGACAAATATTTAAAATAATCAAGGCAATCTGTTGACATATTTTTTTTTGGAGTAATTTCAACGAATCTTTTTTTACAGTGTAGCTGTAATACTTGATGGAAACACCAGAGAGGAAAATTTGGCAAAATAAATATAGGAAACTGTACAGATATAAGGTCAAATCAAATTAATTCCTCGTTTCTCTAACTTCTCTTCCTAGCTTTCTTTTTTCACGGCCCAACTCAGTTTTTTTCTAATTTGATATTTTTGTTCTGAAATGAAATAAAGAATATGAAGATTCAAGATCAGTATACGTTGTGTGCCAGGACAGGTTTGTTATCAGGACAGATGAATTCTGAATGTAATTTAAACAAGTTTACAGGCAATATTTTACATATTAAAAGTATGTTGGACAATATTACAAGTGACAAATATTCATGTCGGTTAATTAGTGCTATTACATTATTTTATATTTTTCTTGAAATTTCAAGGGTAAATGTGACAGCTTTATTTTTTTTTTTATCCGGACACACAACAAATAGGCCTATAGGTAATTTCACCTTATTTTGAGCCTCTGAAGTGCAAGTACAAATGAAATTGAATTAGGATAATACGGTGATGAAATTGACCAAATAGCATTTTGATGTACATGAAGAATATTAGATAACATGGCCTGGAACCCCTAACCTCCTCGCTCAATTTCAAAAAAAAAAAATTGATGACATCTCTCAAAAAATGAAAGTTACGTATTTTGTGAACCAAATGCAAAACTTCCACCAAAATTGCCAATCTTGATATTTTCATCATTTGATCAACATACCAAATTATAAGAATAGTTTCTTAACCCTATTTTGTCATAAGGTAATTTTTGGTTCCTGTATTCTTTCATTACTCTGGTCCAATTCTGATTCTATTGGATTCAGTAATTATGGCCTAATTAGTCATTTCTCTTTTCTCTTCAGGTGAAAAGAAACTTGGAAAAGTAGTAACACCAGATCCATGGAAGAAAGGAGCAAGAAACACAACGGGTAAGATTAATTGTTCTAAAATTAGCATTGCTACCGTACCAGATATATGGAAAAAGGGATAGGTTTGCTATCATATTACTTACAATGATATCTTAGCTCTTTTGTGTGTGTGTGTGTGGGGGGGGGGGGGTCCAAATATGAAAGACAATTGGATGTTCCTTAATGTAATGGTGTTATTTGAAAAGGTTAAGGTTGGGGGGGGGGGGGAGGAGAGAGGGTAGGACAAAATTACATAAAGTGTATAGACCCTGAATGATGAAATTAATGTGTTAATATACCAGGACTGCACAACTTTTTCACAGGTGGTCCAGACTGAAATTTTTAGGTCTGCAAGTACAAATGAAATTGAATTAGGATAATACGGTGATGAAATTGACCAAATAGCATTTTGATGTACATGAAGAATATCTTATATTAGATAACATGGCCTGGAACCCCTAACCTCCTCGCTCAATTTCGAAAATTCCAGACGGGAAACGAAGAGTCAATTTTGCTTGATCTAGAAGCAAAATTCCAAATCCAAGTCACGGAAATTTTTTAACCGATTCAAGGTCATAAAAGAGAACACAATATCAGTCAATATTAGGGAAATGCAGACAATTAATACTGTTTTAATTTTTATGAAACAAAGAACATGTACCGGCAGTGGGGCAAATCCATTTTGAAATACGGGGGGGGGGGGGGGGGTCACCACATGATTTAATTTTTGTACCTGTCCGAAATTTCTGAAAATTTTCTCTCAACCCCTCTCAACTAAATTTTAAAAAAAAAGGGTAATAATATTGTGGGGGTCCAGTTTTCCTCCAAAATTCTCTGACAAGCAAAAAAAAAAAAAAAAAAGGTTATCAAAATTTTGGGGTCAAGTTTTCCTCCAAAATTTTCTGGAATCCCCCTGGAATCTCTGGAATCCGCCCATGTGTAGTCGCTAGTAGAAGGCACGGGATCAAGGGATAGAGTTCAGGGTCATAGCCACAGAACTCCTGTGGTCATAGCTCAACAAAGTGAAGAGCGCCAGCTCGCTATCAAAGATACAACAACAACAACAACAACAAGAAAGTAAAATCTCGGAGCGGAGTCGTATCGCGTCAGAGATTTTTAACATAACGTGTGGCCCAAATTAATCCAAATTTAGATCTAATAAGGTTTTGGTCAGGAAGATGGTTTGTGAGAAATGTAAGTAGACATCATGATGTCAGATTTTAATGAATGGGGTAATGGAATAAACGAATATTTCGATTCAATTCATTAGGGGTCTAGATCTATGTTTTAAAACGTAGAGCCCACTTACACGATTCTCAATGTATGGGCACACATTAAATATTGCGTCATGTGAATTGGCCCAGCAAATATGAGGGTAGACTAATGTGATAATAATTCAAATAACCTTTAAAGGCATTGATTAACTTTGCCCAGGATTGAAAAAAAAAAATCACTGTTCCAGCTAATGCTGAATCATAATTGCAAACCTTTAGCTCAGACAGGAATCGCCTGAGTTTTATCATGTTTATAAGCTGATCCGCTGAGTGATCGGTCGTTTATTATTATGTAACAAGATATTTACGATTGAACATTGATGTCGGGATAGAGTACCACCGAACCCTAAAGAACTCTTACGGTTGGCATACCTCGCTCTATCACAGAATACCGTACGGGCTGGAAACCCGCTCTGAAATCGCCAAGCGCTGGTGCTTGGTTTTTGTGACTGCAGCGCAGCGAAGAAGCCGAGCGCTTGCGCTAGCGATTGATCGCGATTTTCTCTTTTTTAGGATAGTAAACGGGTTCCATTTTCTCTCATACTTTCACATATCCTTAATTATATATGTAGTTAGAGGACTGCACACAATTCACTGGCATTTGAGCTGATTTTACAATTTTTCACAAAGTTAATCACTTTAATAAAATGTTAGTTGTACAAGAATGTGAAAGGGTACAGGCCACTGTTCTGACTGTCGGGGTGTATTCTCGTAATTTTGACGTATTCTTGACTTAATAGTTAAGTAGTTAATGAGTTATCTGAACTTTCTGAAGATGTTAATTGTTATTGTTATGGAGAATGAAACCCTGGGGAAAAATCAATTTTAATGATAAGAGAGGATAGAGAGAAGCAATTTAAAAAAAGTTGCATCAAAATCGGTTACGAAATGAGAAAGTTATGAAAGTTTGAAAAGTCTCAATTTACTTTCTATGGCAATCCTCAAATTGGCAATGTTGCTTCAAAGTGACAGGTTTAGCAGTATGATGGGGGGACCTAAAGCTAAGCACTTTGTTTCCAGCTAAAAATCACTTTTTCAATGATTTATGCGAATATCTTTTATATAGCTTGGTTCTACATACTCTTAAATTAAATTCCTGAGCAAATTACGACGGACAAATATCAATAACATTAATTTTCAAGTCGATGTCGATACCCATGTCGAATTTGGTCGAAAAAATGAAAGGGTCCTAAAGCTACACACACGTAATAAATCAATGCAAATCTCGATTTTTAAGCTGACTGACGTGAATTTCATCCCGATTGTGACGAACTATCCCAAACTCAGACACCATCGATGACAAACTATCCCAAACACCATGAAGAGATACCCTGCAGCAATGCAGGTTCAGTCTGCAATTTAATGTAAACAATAAACACATTTTTAGTCAAGCATGTCTCAACTGTTTACATGCATTAAGAAATAGAAAAATACTTCCTTCCAAATGTAAATAACACTTTTGCTAAATACCATATCATAACCTGACTTTGATACACTGTCTATGTAATTTTTTCATTACTTTGTTTGCATCAACATAATTTGTCATATCTCTGCCCTGTGATACTTTAAAGGGCCTTTTCAAGCTTTGAAATACCTAAATAAACCTTCTCACTCATTCCTTAATTTTAGTGTTATATGAGCTAAATAAAACATTATAAATGCGCCCCAAATTTCTGCATGCATGTCATATCATGTATATTATAGCCTTTTCAATATATAGCTATTCATATAAACATTCAAGCAATATGAGCTTTGTCATAATAAATAATCCATCAGCATGGCGTGGCACACAACGAAGCCTGAACGTAAACGCCCTCATACCTGATTCATTATTCATGTAATTTGCATAGCGCACATGTAGTCCTTCACATACATGTACACTTTCACTATCACCATACTCATGATATAGCAATTTGGCACCACAAATTAAGGCACTTCAATATCATAATATATAACGTGAGTGGGTTATATAGACAGATTAATTCTTAAACTTCAATATTACATGTTCATTTACTTACATCATTGGGCTTGTATCCGAAATTTAAACAAAAATCAATGGCATCGTTGCGGGAACGAAATCTTCCTAACACAGGAAAATTAGCAGCACACCTTGACAGCGCCCTCACTTGGGCAAACTAATTTTTCACTGTCAAACCTTCGCTTACACCCGACACCGATATTCAAATAGTGATAATATCACCAAAAATAAAGGAAAATTACTCGTTCTTTTTGGCGAACGTAAATGATAATCTCGTTGCTCAATCACACCAAAAGTTTGGCGCATTGAACGCGTCGCATTGAGCGTATTTGCGGGGTGCGTAGCTTTAGGACCTGTAGCTTTAGGACCCCTGACCATACAACTCTCCATATGTTTTGTACACAAAATTTCATATTTTCCCCATCTCTTAAGGTGCCGCTTGTCTCCTTAGCCCAAGATATATCATGGGAAAATGTATTTGACACAACATAGACTGTTGAGTTCACAAAAAGGCAAGCAGCATCTTTAGAGATAGTGAAAATATGAAATTTTGTGTACAAAACATATGGAAAGTTGTACTAGATTTACTAATCCTGTCGCTTTGAAGCAACATTGCCAATTTGAGGATAGCCATAGAAAGTAAATTGAGATTTTTAAAACTTTTGTAACTTTCTCATTTCGTAACCGATTTTGATGGAACTTTTTAAAAATTGTTTCTCTCTATCCTCTCTTTTCATTAAAATTGATTTTTCCCCAGGGTTTCATTCTCTTTTGATTATAATAATGCCTTAGGCATGGTCATTGACAATGACATAATTCAATGTTGTTGGATTGCAAATGACCAATTCATAAAGACAATTGAAAAAAGGTAGGCTTTATCGTGGTTGAGGAAACCACTAGATTCTAGTTCATTAGCACGCAAAAGTAAAGTGCAGAGTCTATGAACGGGGAATGAGGAAACCAATGCGTGTAACGCAATGAAGCAATTCTGTACGGAGTGAATGGTGGTTTCCTCAACCGCGATAATTTGCCAAAAGGTACATAGAAGAATGGGTCCAAATTTAGTGGACACAAGATTGAGGATGATTCATCAAATTCAAGGGATCAACAATAAATGAAACTTTTTAGCCGCTAGAGGGCGTCAACAGATATTTATCAAATGCTTACTTTTGATTGGTTGATGCATGCTGCAGGAGCAGTGCCAGCGGGTCCAGTTTTTGGTTGTGTTGTCTACTTCGGTCTTTTCGTTTTCATTTCTATCTATGCACAAAGGTCAACTTAATTCAGCTACACAAAGTATTCATCAAGTTTTGAGGATATTTTTATCATTTCATCCATCATAATGAATGGTTCTGAGAATGAAGAATTTTAGATGACTGTTTCAAAATTTTGTAAATTCTTAACAGAGAGAGGTGTAACATGCAATGGCAAATGAAGAGGGGAGGTTGTCAGTCTTTCATCGACAGCTAGCTGGCTGCGGCTACTTATAACATGATACAGATACAGTCCTAGATCTATTTTTATTTTCCTCTGAGCAGCACGTGGTACCACATACCCACAAAAACATTCTTGTATTTAAATCAATGTTTAAGTCACTTTTCAATAGCATATTAGACCATTCTTGACTAAGACATTTCAGCTGATCAATAGGAAACCTCATAACACACGCCTGTAATGGAAGTAGGTGTCGCAACAAAAGAAATATAGCGCCGCAATTGGTGAATGTCTTGCAGCTATTGTCAATCCCTCAAATTCAGTAGAACAGCAATCCATCAAAGGTCACTCATAGGCCTTTGCCTATGTGGAACTGTGTCAAACATTCACTTTTGCAGTAGTCGAAAACAGACAACAAAATTGCTCTAAGCAAGATTTGATTTTCTTAAATTTGCTAGATTACCTGATTCAGGGACACTTCAACTCTTACTATGCTACAAATTTGAGGTTTCAGAATTCAGAGTTGATAGTGAAATTTTAAATAATTATTTTCCTCTCATGTATAAATGATCTAGAATGGACCATAGCCCACTGATACACACAAAACCTATTGAAGCCTATTCACCAGTAAAAGCTACTGTGGAGTACAAGATTATCTTCACATAATTCAATTCAATTTATTCAACCATAAGAGCAAACATATTTACAAAAGAAGTATACCTATCAATAGTTCAAAATCTACAATAAAGCAAAATATTGTTAGGACCACAAAAAGCAAGATGCTTATAAAGCATGGCCCTCAAAATTGTATTGAAAAGCTTTTACATGTATAAGTGATCAAAGGTAAGATGCATGTAATTGATTGTGAGGCACATCACTGCAAATTCACAGATCTAACTTGGTTTCACTTTTTTCTTTAGATCTAACGGAATAGAAACGTTACAGTGACAATATTGATGACATCTCTCAAAAAATGAAAGTTACGTATTTTGTGAACCAAATGCAAAACCACCAAAATTGCCAATCTTGATATTTTCATCATTTGATCAACTTACCAAATTATAAGAATAGTTTCTTAACCCTATTTTGTCATAAGGTAATTTTAGGTTCCTGTATTCTTTCATTACTCTGGTCCAATTCTGATTCTATTGGATTCAGTAATTATGGCCTAATTAGTCATTTCTCTTTTCTCTTCAGGTGAAAAGAAACTTGGAAAAGTAGTAACACCAGATCCATGGAAGAAAGGAGCAAGAAACACAACGGGTAAGATTAATTGTTCTAAAATTAGCATTGCTACCGTACCAGATATATGGAAAAAGGGATAGGTTTGCTATCATATTACTTACAATGATGTCTTAGCTCTTTTGTGTGTGTGTGGGGGGGGGGGGGGGGGGGGGGGGTCCAAATATGAAAGACAATTGGATGTTCCTTAATGTAATGGTGTTATTTGAAAAGGTTAAGGTTGGGGGGGGGGGGGGGGAGGAGAGAGGGTAGGACAAAATTACATAAAGTGTATAGACCCTGAATGATGAAATTAACTAATGTGTTAATATACCAGGACTGCACAACTTTTTCACGGGTGGTCCAGACTGAAATTTTTAGGTCTGTGTGGAACTGTATACATGAGGGCCCATGTATATATTGGTTCCCCTAAGTGTCAAGACCTGGTTATTCACTTCCAGTACTATT
Source organism: Heliocidaris tuberculata (assembly GCA_025618425.1). Taxonomy (NCBI): domain Eukaryota; kingdom Metazoa; phylum Echinodermata; class Echinoidea; order Camarodonta; family Echinometridae; genus Heliocidaris; species Heliocidaris tuberculata. The sequence continues at coordinate 2,066,682 of CM046834.1, forward strand.
CCAATCTTTTCCCATATTTCATTGAGGGAAAGGATCCAATAGTGGCCTCATTCACAATTCTTGAAAGTTTCTTGTTTTACAATAAATCCCTTTGATGATGATATGATTTATATGTTGAAATACAGAGGGAGGAGGGAGGAAAGTAGGTGAGAACAAGCTACTTACAGCTAAGAAGGCTCGTATGAATCCCTATACCAAAGACTTCAAGAAGTGCAGGATTTGTAAGCAGTCCGTTCATCAGGTAGGATCACACTACTGTCAACAATGTGCCTACAAAATTGGTAAGCAACAATTCACTTATTTTGAATAAAGAATGGCTTTAGATAAAGGCAGAGAGAAGCTTTTCGTCTTGTACTTGTCAGAGTAAAACAGAAGAATGAACAATCTCGATAAAAAAATGAATGAGTGAACATTGAACTAAGGATAAAAGAGGGCCTAGTTTCTCAGTTTTACAGAATGGCATTTTTTCGAAACGAGAAGGATGTTGGCACAGATTTTGAATATATATAAGTATTTTAAAATATCTTGTTGATCTGATTCTGATTTTATTGAAAATTAAGTGTACACTTTAAAATGCTGTGTTAAGTGTTTTTGTATAAAAGAAAAATGATAAACATTTATATCTTAGAGGTTCTTAATTATTAGCCAGGAGTGTATTAAGATGCTCTGGAATCATCAACATTGTAACAAATTGAATCACAAAAACAAAAATCACTGGACACAACTAAGGTTACTTAAATCAACACATGTAGAATTAAAATTTTGTCCACCATTGTAAGTTTCCACTTCTATTTGAATAAGTGGACTTCACGGGCATCTTTTTCATTAGACATTGCTATTGTAATGTTCTTCCATCTGAGCATGGAAAGAATGAGAAAGCCTACAAATGATTTTCCACCTTTAGCAGAACTCAACCTTCTGTTTGATATCAACCTTTGATTTCAGGTATCTGTGCAATGTGTGGAAAGAAAATCATAGACACCAAGAACTACAAGCAGTCATCTGTTTAGCATCTGTGTTTCCTAAGTAGCATGTCTTGGAAGATGCTCTAATTTAGTATATGACTGAAATGTAGCCTGCTACAGACATTACAAGAGGATACTCACAGTTGTAGCCAACAACAAGTATAAAAACAGCAGCAACACCATTGACACCATGTATGAAATAACCAACAGCAAAACTTCATCGTTTACACTTGTTCACACTTCCTAAAAGCGTGAATGTACATGTACAATACTTGCACCAGTGAACAAGCTTTTCACAAGATCAAGAGTTTGACTAGGCATGAAATGTTGCCTCTTTAAAAGTGCATTGCTGCAGATCTGGTGGAGGTGTGGCCTAGTGGATACGTCACCGGACTGTGGATCACATGGTTCATGGTTCAAGTCCTGCCGCGGCATTAATGTCCTCTGGCAAGACATTAATCTCTGCCACTCTCCATCCATGGGTACACAGTAAGAAGAGAAGTGTGGTATGAATCATTAAACCTCATTTGCACATGACGTGGTAAACTACTTCAAAAATCTGCCACAGCAAATTAGGAAATTAGTGCACTTTTTATCCTGGGGGTCGTTTCATCAAACCGTCATAATTGACAAGATCAGCGACATCTCGACACTGTCGCTCAACTTGTCGCTAAGTGTATCACAAAGCCGTCTTTGCCAAGGCCAGCGACAACTTTGCTGACAAGTGATTTGTTGGTACTCCAGACCTGTCATATCTTTTTTGAACGCCATCACCAGCCAATTTTTAGTTAGTCTATGGGCTGCGAAAAAATAAGAAATGTAAATTAAGAGAACATTTATTTCCTGATCTCCAAGCACTATCCTTTACCATTCCTTTATCAAATAGTGTTACTAATGTTCGTATTATAATATTTTACAGACAAACAATATGTTCTTATGACTTTTTGACCCCCAACAAGTAACTGAGATTAATATTAAAAATACCCATATCGGTCTACCATAAAAAAGCATCGAAAACGGAACAGTCTGTATATACAAACCAATTTAAACGACGACGATTTATCATGTATGTATTTTCCCTATATCTATCCCTTTTCACGCAATGCTTTGAGTTTGACATGAATAATAGTAAATATATTTTTTATAAATGAATATCAAGAATTGGGCTATAAAATATCTTAAGTTAATCATTTTCTTGAAAGTGTACACAAATTGGGTCTTCTTTCCATAATTAGTCAATTACGGTATCCTCTTATTTACAAATCTAGATTCGTACATCGCAAAAGTATCCTCAAGTTTTCTCAATTTTATAAATTCTAAGATGCCACAAGTAACACATATTTTCATGTAAACAGGATGTTTGTATCATCAGTATTGATTTTCGCTGCCATTTTTTGACATTTTGGAACAGTTTGGGGAAAACTGAGCCTCAAAATATGTTTGGGTAATTGAAGATAAATCAAATGGATTGTGATAAAGACTGTGTTTCTTAGCCGATGAGTATCGATATCATTGAGTTGTCGTTTATCATGTCTTCGTGAAACAGTTTTTCAAGTCCATGACATTTCCATAGATTGCCGACAAGAGTTATGACTGTCATGGAGTTGATTTGATGAAACGACCCCCTGTATCTTATAACACAGATACTTAGTAAGTATACTTAAGGACCTTTCATTGTGCACAACTCCTTTTTGTCACCCCCTTTTTATGCCTCCGCCCACCGAAGGCTTTTCATTGTCGTTATCGCAATATTTCAAGAACAGTTTGAGCCATCAACTGAATTCTTTAGGCAGAGGCATATAGGAGACGTTGTCGCATTCATCTTTTTTCAATTTGTTTACATGTACAATGGGCTTTATTTTGCCGCAGTGATTTTTTTAAGGTGGTTTGCCAAGTCATGTCTTGAATGTCCATATATGGACATGTCATATGTGAATGCGATTCAAAAAGAGTATCGCTTTTTCCATTGTTTTTCATGATTTAGCCTGTAATACTTCTAAGATGTACATGTAAAGATTTTTAATTTGAATTGTTGTAGATGAGAAATAATTTTAAAATGCTTTTAAAATGTTTTTTGAGTTGTGATTTAAGAGAACTCTACCATTGGGTGAATATTATTAAACGGTCATTTGTAAAGTGTATTACTCAGATATCATGTGATAAAACAGTTTAAAGATAATCACTTATTAATTATCCAATCAATCATTAATCTTTTATTCATCCATTGAATATGAAACAATGAAGAAATACATCCTGTTGAAAGGTTATTTGATATAATCAGGCACATATGCTCATGATAGCATCTCACATTTTCAGACAAAAGCTCAAGTGCTGTTCAGTATTATCCTTTTTTTGTGAAATCAATGAAAATCACAGGATACAGGAGAAAAGATAATTATTGTAGATGAAATTCTAATTTTTAATCTGCCTGTTGAAAGATTACATGTATGATGTAAACTATGGTTGCTATAATTTTGATTTTCCATTCATAAACATTTATTTAATCATTTCTTTTCTTAATTTGTAACAAAAAGTCAATACCAGTTGTTTGTTCCCAGCCCTATTGAAATACAGCATAAGTCAAATCTGTTGGGACCACCAGAAATACTTTGGCTTATGTAAAATTTGACTTGGGAAATGCAAATAACACATATTTTGATTTAAAAAATTGATTTAATTTAGGGAAAGATCAAGTTATGCGACTTCTAGTTATGCAAGGTAACTGTACATGTATTTCAATACTGTTATGATACAAGATTTGGTTTATGCATATATCTAGAGTTTGCTGCAATATTACTCAGACTTAAGCTCAGCTACTATGAATGATGCTTCACACTATTCAAGGAATTCCTTCATATCAAGGACCCATTTACTATATTGAGAACATTACCTTGTCCAATCACTGACCAGGGTCTTGCTTCATAAAACTTATTATCAATAACAACTGCCACATTTCTATGACAAATTTGCTCACGGGCAATCAAATGCAACCATTTCAGTAGCTTTTATCAATTATCATAACTTGTTATTGATAATAAGTTTTATGAAATGGGGCCCAGATATTCAACCTTGTCTCCTAGATTTAAAGTCAGGTGAATGAACCACTACATTGTAACAAATTAACAACCTATACTGTGCATGAAGAATACTCTCCATGAAATGATTTCATTCTCATCATCTCTCTCCATGCCTATCAATCTCTGCCCTTTCCTGTATCGGTGTTCTACTCTCTCACAGTCTCTCCCTGTGCCTATCCATCTCTGCCCTTTCCTGTATCGGTGTTCCACTCTCTCTCTCACAATCTCTCCCTGTGCCTATTAATCTCTGCCCTTTCCTGTATCGGTGTTCTACTCTCTCTCTCACGATCTCTCCCTGTGCCTATCAATCTCTGCCCTTTCCTGTATCGGTGTTCCACTCTCTCTCTCACAATCTCTCCCTGTGCCTATCAATCTCTGCCCTTTCCTGTATCGGTGTTCTACTCTCTCACAATCTCTCCCTGTGCCTATCCATCTCTGCCCTTTCCTGTATCGGTGTTCCACTCTCTCTCTCGCAATCTCTCCCTGTGCCTATTAATCTCTGCCCTTTCCTGTATCGGTGTTCTACTCTCTCTCTCACAATCTCTCCCTGTGCCTATCCATCTCTGCCCTTCCTGTATCGGTGTTCCACTCTCTCTCTCACAATCTCTCCCTGTGCCTATTAATCTCTGCCCTTTCCTGTATCGGTGTTCTACTCTCTCTCTCACAATCTCTCCCTGTGCCTATCAATCTCTGCCCTTTCCTGTATCGGTGTTCTACTCTCTCACAATCTCTCCCTGTGCCTATCCATCTCTGCCCTTTCCTGTATCGGTGTTCACTCTCTCCTCGCAATCTCTCCCTGTGCCTATTAATCTCTGCCCTTTCCTGTATCGGTGTTCTACTCTCTCTCTCACAATCTCTCCCTGTGCCTATCCATCTCTGCCCTTTCCTGTATCGGTGTTCCACTCTCTCTCTCACAATCTCTCCCTGTGCCTATTAATCTCTGCCCTTTCCTGTATCGGTGTTCTACTCTCTCTCTCACAATCTCTCCCTGTGCCTATCAATCTCTGCCCTTTCCTGTATCGGTGTTCTACTCTCTCACAATCTCTCCCTGTGCCTATCCATCTCTGCCCTTTCCTGTATCGGTGTTCCACTCTCTCTCTCGCAATCTCTCCTGTGCCTATTAATCTGCCCTTTCCTGTATCGGTGTTCTACTCTCTCTCATACCATCTCTCTAATTTGTATATTTGAAAGTGAGTTTTATTTTGATACAAACAGGCTCCTCTATTTGTACATATATTTAAATAGAGCCTTTTTTACAGTATCATAAATGCTTAATCCAGGATTTTGTATCGGTACATTAGCATTCTTTTGCACCTGAAATCTGCTTTGTTTCTTCTTTGACGTCCCTGTATTGATTGGAGGGAGGTGTGTCTATTACAGCTTGTTATTTATAATCACTTGAAATGCACACCTTCAAAATCACAGTCATGTGAAACTAGATAACTTGTAAATAGATGTATTTCTTTTTTTATTACTATTTTGTAATCTTTGTCGATCTATGAAAATAAATATCTGTACAATTGTACATAAACATGATTAAAAAACATTGATGTCCACTACATGTGTTTTTGCATTAACATATTTACAGTAACAGGAAAAAACTTGAAATGTACACATACATCGCTACATAAAATCTGTTGCATTTATCACAATAGGCCCAATAGACTATGAGGTGGAGACGGTCATACAACTGGTCTGACATAGCCTGGTTTGGAGTCTATTGGACCTTACTGGAAGCTTACAATATCCCAGTAATTTTTTATTTCTCTACTCATGAAGTTTCTTTGAATTTTAATGAGGAAGAATTTACATTTCTTAATACTTCCTCTGAACTGCTTGAAATGCAAACCCCCCTTTCATTTTGCCTAAAAATCTGTTCAGAGCTGTAAGTTGTTCAGTCAGCTTAATCATAAAGATCTCTAGTGAAGGAACCGTCAAACTATTGTTTAGTTTTGTTTTGCTATCCAGCCACTGCCTAAAGTGAATTGCAAGAACAAAATACTTCTTTGCTCTCCATCCAAATTTTCTAGCCGCAGTATACATTTACTACATGTACCTACCAAAGTTATTAGACACATTTTGGATACTTTAGCTTGGATATGTAAGTAACAGAACATTAAATGCTGCTTTCAGTCTTCTTTTTCAGCACAATACTGAGGGGCTATTACACAAAATCAGCACACATTTTAGATTTGTTTGATGTAAACTTTCAAACATTAAGTTTGCATTATGCAAATATACTGTAGTTTGATGTACATGTATATTAATTATTAATTTGGCACTTCATACCCACTTCTATTTACCTGCAGCAGTATATGAACTTCTACAAAATTTGGCAGTAAACCTGATGAAATTTGTACTTATTCATTTACTCCCATATAATGATGACTCCAATTCAATATATATATACATTGTATTTTTAATATTCCAATATCCATAGTTGTTGAACAACATGAACAATATGAAGAGATGTACATCATCAGGGGCCCGTTGCACAAAACTTGCGTTTAATCGCAACTCCTAAAAATCAAACGCAAGTCCTTAATGCCCTCTTCTGATTGGCTGAAAATAAAGTTGCGTTTGATTTTCCTGAGTTGCGTTCAAACACAAGTTTTGTGCAACGGGCCCCAGATCATGTTTTGTTGCAGGGCATGTTGTATGTAACCATCCATTGGTTGTAATTATCAGAGTAGTTTTATTTGCTTTGAGCCTGCTTTGTTGCACGTTTCTGCATCATCTTGACAGCTCGATGTTTCTGAATGAACTCATGAAGTCGAGACTTCTTGCCACCTCTCTTAAGCTGTCCTGCTGGTCCACCAGCTAACTGGTTGTTCATGGTATCATCCGATGACTGATGTCTTAGCTGGATTTCTTGTAAGGTGGCAGGTACTGTAGGATCCTTGACAGGGGTCAGGTTGGTGAAGGGGAGGGATGAGTACACCATCACCTGGAAACAAAGTGACAACGTGATTAGTATCTTCCATCAATCTCTACCACGTATCATTGTGGTTCTTTTATTCTTGAAATTATGTTTATTCTGCCAATTTAGAATGAATCTATGCACAAGATAATGGCAGGGAATATTTTCAACAGTTTAGGTGACACCATGTCCACATCTACTGCTGATGGCATTGATAAAGATACACATGTAGATGAAATGTTATCTAAAGATGTGGAAAAGTTAATGGATGAAATGGAAAATATCTTATTGAAGAAAACAAAACAAAAAACTAAAATGGGCGGATTTTGATGTTTACTAAATTGCTGTGAACAAAGCTCTAGGAAGGTATGTACATGTAAAAAAAACACACACACAAACAACACTGTTCACTTTTTAATCAAATCAACAACAGCAACTATTTCGCATCAATTACAACATTACATGCATTTTATTTCAAAGAGTGGTCACTACCAGAAGTGAGCCGACTCAGGGACTATGGACGTAGTGATGATTGTAGTGATGATTTAATGATCCAACATCCGATATTTGCTTCAAAGCTTTACTTCATCAAAGATAATAGGGATTTGTGTTACCATTGGGTTTTAGATAAGGTTTAGGGTTAAGGTTAGAAATTGTTTGGCTCAGAGTTAAAGTTAATAAATCAGATAACGTTAAATTGACTGACGACAAGCATTTGTGGCTGGAGAATGTGTCATAGAACTGGCCCCGTTTCATAAAACCTGTTATTAATGACAAGTTGCAATAACTGATATAAGCTACTGAAATCCTTGCATCTGATTGGCTGAGAGCAAATTTGTTATAGAACTTTGGAAGTTCTTACTGATATGAAACAGGGCCAAGACAACTTACCTGACTTTGATTGTGTTTGATGTCCGGAAGGATGGGAGGCATCTTATGTCTGGTCTTCGGTTTGTACGACTTTCCAAGGATGGAGCTTGTACCCCATGATGACTGTCTCTTTTCTTCTGCTTGTTCTATATCGTCCACACCATCGCTGTTTGAGTTAGAATCTTCAAGCTCGTCTTGTCTGATCTGCTTACGGCCCACCACCATCATGATTGTCTTGGCAAGTCTGATAATCATCAACCATAACATCATAGTATGCATTTCTAATTAATTTTTAATATCGGGTCCTGTATATATATATATATATATATATATATATATATATATATATATATATATATTGCTGGTTTATACGTCAAAAACTATGTTCTGAATCTGCTCGTTAAGTTCCAAGGTATAGATGTTGTAGATCTTTAAAAGTTATACAAGTCCTCCTGTTAGGCCTAGATCTACACTTTTGTACTCACAATATGATTTTGTCTAAGGCAAAGCGTTTAAATCCCTATAACCCACTAGTGTTTAATAACTTTTGAAGTTACTCGGTATACCAAGAAATGGCTCCGTTTTTTTTACCCATTTAACATACTTGAAAACCTCACTGAACTAAAGAAATGATTAGTACTGCAAAATCAAAGAATGGTTTGAAATAAAGACATATATACTTAAGCTTTATTTTTCGTCTTGCACTCGCCAGAGATATGACAGGAACTGAACTATTCATTACAGTGCATGATTCACAATTTACCGTAATAATCTTTCATATTACGGGTAAACCACCAAATGCAATTTATCCTATATGACAATGGATGATGTTGGGTCATGTGTACAGAGCGCCCCCCCCCCCCCCCCCGATTAAACGCGGTATAATTATTGTGAACGTACTTCCATCTAGGCATGTTTCCTCCATTGAGGACCTTGAGTGTGACAGCTGATGCTACTCTCTGGACATCACGTGGCATTACTCTAGATAAACCTCTAGGGTCAATGTCATCAGGCAGTTTAGGCCATCCACCCTTTTGACCAAACGTACCTGCATATGAATAACAAAGGAACAAGATCATGAAAAAGTACTGCATGTATTTGTGGAGAGAGTGATCGAAAGAGAAATTCCTATGTAAGAGTCTTACAAAGAAATTCTTACGAAGTATATAATTAACATGTGATTTTCATAGGATGGGAAAATATTTTTGTCAACTTTTACAGCTATCAAATAAAACACCGTAACACCAGAAACTGTAGCCAATTTCGCAAATAATCTAAATCTGCAAAAGTTCCACGAACCGCGCAAAAATGAATTAAAACCACTGATCTTTCGATTCCAGGTTTCAAATATGCAGTCCATAGAAACTTCTTGCTGCGTGAAAACCAATGTAATATCGAATCCAAAAAGGTTACGGTCGCAAAAGATTACGGGCCTTGTTTAAAACATCTGCAGGTTGACTTTAAGCTCCGTGAATTGAGTTTTTGTTTTACACTACGGCAATTTGATGCGCTTATGAAAAGATGAGTCGAGAATGGGTATCGAAGGAAGGAAACCTGAAACAGTTTACATTTAGCCCCATTTTCTGATCAAATCATACCCTTAGCCAACTTTACTTTTTTGAAGCCTGTTCATTCAACATGTAACGACCAAAAAAAATATGTACCGACGTACTGAAAAACAAAGAATCACCATTATGTCAAAAAAGTTTGCAAGCAGTAAAATTATTTTAAAACAAAATAAGAAATTTTTTCATTTATTATTTTAGCTCTAATTGAGCACCCCAAATTGTGAAAACATAGCCCCCAAAGAAAAAATTTGGATTGGATTGTCCCCTCATTTCTCTGAAAGTATTGGGGTCATCACCCCTAAAGATTAAAACTCAAGATACACTCTTATACATACCGATGTATCTCCCGCACAGAGTCCAAAGCCTTATGGAACAATCTACACTTCCAGTGATGATCAGACGCTTATCTTCAGCAAAGTCGATGAATGTGATGCTTTTCAGATGAGCTCGGAACGAATTGAGTTTAGGTGGCCATATCAGGGTATCCTTTGGGTTACTCTGGCCTGGAGGGTTTTTCATGTTGGCTCGAGATTTCATCTCCATCCTGAGTGAGAGACGTTTGAGTGTGCTGTTGCCTGAAAGATACGGGTATTTCCTTTCCCGATCTCTGTAGTCTACTTCGATATGCTCTCGCTGGCGACGAGCCATCTCACGCTTACCAATGCAATACTCAGATATGTCCCATACCTGTTAGAGAATAAGTAAAGTTTACAACTAAATCTACACTGAACAGGATACCATGCTTTTTATTGTCAAACAAGAACAAAAGCATGACAACTGTCATCGTGTAAATATATCTTAATTCGCTTTGACTTGAACTCCCAAGAACGAAGCTTTGATGTTTCGTTCTTAAATTTCTATTGGAAGAACCTTAACAATGTTCATCTGTTTCTCTATTAGGACAAAACAGATAGCAATTTTCCATCCAAAAATATAACAGAACATTTATATTATTGGGCTGGATTTGACGCCCTCGGCGCAGAAGGGGTTGAGAAGAACAAACAAGTTTATGCACTCCTAAATTCATGATAAATAATACCTTGACGTAGCCTAATGTATCAGCTGTAATAAGGATCTCGTTGTCTGTATCTGTGGCCATACTGAGCACTGATTCGCCTTGTTTATGAGCAGCATTGAATTGACCCAGAAGACCTCCTTTATGATGGATGGACCACGCCCTCACCCAGCCATCTGAGCCACTCGCCATCAGTGTTGCTGTGTCTTTGTCATTCGTACGTGATTGCAGAAACAAGAGCTAAAGAGGAGGAAAGTCATGGTAAGAGTTATTTTCCTATTCCCTTGCATTTTCTGTCTAACCTTCATATAATGGAGTGACAGGAGTGGTAAATGTGCCAGACATGAGCGCTAAGAACCTTTTATTCTTATTATTATAAAAATATTGATAATCTTGACTGATGTAACACGTGCATTCCTGCCAACTCACAAAGTGATAATAATGATGATAAAAATGTTAACATAAACATTTATCATGCGCAACATATCCACTTGAAGTGGATGACGTGAACTGCAAGACGTTTACAACAGACGTTTACAACAGACGTTTACAACAGACGTTTACAACAGACGTTTACAACAGACGTTTACAACAGACGTTTACAACAGACGTTTACAACAGACGTTTACAACAAACATTTGACAAATACACTCAAGGGGCATACAATGAGAAGAAACAACAACACATTTTTGGGTGTGTTTCCGGCTTTCTCCTAGAGTAATCTACAGTATCACAAACTTTGCATAATTGAGAGAATCTGTTCCACAACCGCTTTCTCCCAACGACCATTTTTCTACATATCAAGGTTACCATAACCTAAACTGTGGAAGCTAAGTACATTGTTACTAAAATTTTCATGGAAGATACAAGAAAAATTAGAAATGGATTTAAAGAGGCAGACTCGTCAGATAAAAGAGAGCAATAGCTAAATCCCCGTACCTTATCAACGGAAGCTTCGTGTTTCCTTATATATTCTTCCTTGTTCTTTGCACCAAGACAGTAGGAACTCTCTCGCTGAGGGCGTACACCCTGGTCCTTTTCTCTCTTCTCCTTTCCTTTCTCTTTTTCTCTAGTGTCAGCGGAGTCATTCTTCTGTCGAGACTCTTTCGTCCTTGGCCCGATGCTCTCCGTAAAGAAGGTCTGTGACTCTTGTTTTAGGTTTGCAGCCTGTTCATGTTCAATAAGACTGACTTTCCTCTGAGGATCTATTGCTGGTAATTTAGTCTTCTCATCCTCATCGACGTCATCATCATCATTTGAGACAGACATATTGGCAACATCACTTGCCAGACCTTCCTTGTCGCCATTCTCTTGTCCTCCGTCGCCATTCAGCTTGTCCCTAGAGGCACTTCTCGTTGTCGGCAGTCTTGATGAGCTGCTTGAGTAAACCGAAGTGCCACCAGTGGTATGGAAGCTCGTCTCGCGTGAAACACTCAGCATGCGTGACCCTGTCTGAGGCTTCACCCCCTCAAAGGCATTCAGCTTGCAGAGAGGATGCGCTGTTTCCATGGACCACACCCAAATGTCGCCGTCGTAAGAGGATGTTGCGAGTGATCTGCTGGTATTTGAACACGCTAGACTGAGGATATCTTCGTTGTGCTTTAATGCCCACTGGCGCGTGTCTTCATCATCGTCAGAATCACTGGATAGGAAAAAAGAGAACTCATTACGGTTTACAAAACCACATGCTTAGAATACTCCACGTTTGTGATTTTCTTTAGAGAAAATATGACAAGCTGCAACGCAACACGATTTGATATGTGTCCACCCCCCCCCCCCCCCCACAAAAAGAGAAATGTTTTACGCCCTTACGAATATGTGCAGTGTAGTTAGTCGCCGTTTAGCGGCGAGAGTAATGCTCAGCTTGGATTTTAGTGAAGAGAAATGAAGAAATTAAGAGAAATGTTCACTAAATCTGATGTGTAAAAATTCTGCTTCATTGGCGTGGTGGCAGCGGTGGGATCGCATCCAGTCAGTGAGGTTAAACTTTTAAGTCACATAGGGCTATCGCGATTATTTCATTTTTTAAATGTATAAGTACATTTAAAGCATGAGGAATGTATTACAACAAAATGCTATACATGTATATACCTTTACATAATAATCCATGAAAGCCAACAGTTAGCTTAGTAGAGTGTTACGCATAATGTAAAAAGTAGTACTGATCTAAGAATATGTGGCACCAAATATCGACGAATACTGGCACCTGAAACCCGAAAACTATATATATACAATTTGCTTTTGTAATTATCTGTTTCAAAAAAGTGTAATTCCCAAACTGATTGTTAGTCAATTCACTACCAATATGTTCAGTGATTTTTCTTACTTACATATTTTATATAAAACTTACATGTAACTTGTAATCCTCTTATTCCATCCGGCTGTTACGATACGTTGCTTTGGGCATGCGATCCCTGTCACCTGAAACAAGACGGTACAATTATGTAAGAGATAATTCTCCCCTCGTGTAATTCAGAAATTATTTTCTTGTAATTCTTGAAATAATTCACAACATATCCACAAGAAACATGATTAAAACATTTCAATGATTGGACTAATCACTGAGGTAAGATATTTGTTATGCTTATCCAAGAAGAACATTTTGATGGAATTTCATCCTATTCGAAATGACCGTCATTTTTGTCGTAAAATGTTGCACCATTGGCCTCCTTCATAAAAAAAAATTATGATGCACACAACACTAAAAACCAAACGCAAGTCCGCAAATAAGCAACTCTGATTGGTTGAAAGTTAATGGGCGTTTGATGTTTTGAAGTCGCACCTCATGACTTTTCTTGAGTTAATGAACGATGGTTTTAATACCTCTAGATTGTCGAATGTCTCCAGTTCTCTCAGGCAGGCGCCATTGTTGAAGTTCCAGATCTTGACCGTGCCATTCCTACCTCCTGTCACCAGACGGCGGCCCGTGGGGTCAAAGGTCATAGCCGTGATCTCTGCACACTTCTCCACGCCCTTCTCCATGTATTTGTGAGCGTTAGAGAACTGGATGGTCTTAGTTCCCGTGGCCAGGTCCCAGACACAAACAACTGAGTCATGACAACCACTGACTATTTGATTGAAGAGGCTGTTGTAGAGACAATGTGTGATGGGGCGGTTGTGTGATGTCATCTCATCATCGTCACCTTCGACCTCCCACTTGTGTTCCAGTAAGGCAAGCTGTTACATTAGAATAAACATTAGTCAACATTAATCAACTTCATCCAGAATATGAGCAGGATCGCATCCAGGGGAAACTTCTTCAATATACATACTGCTTTTAGTAAAATTACAGCTCTTAATAATTATTTCTCATACATTGTCACAGACATTAAAATGTGCTTTCGATCTTCAACGGTCGTCACAATGGGATAAAACATGTGCTGCACAAAATTTAAAGACTACTATTTTATGTAACCTCATCACCACCCCTTTAATAGAAAATATATAAACAGCTCTTTTTCGTGTGCTAAGAATTCTCTATTTTGAAGGGCAAACTTATTTCAAAGAACTAATGTTTACGAATGTGGAATGAATGGGTGTAGTTTGTTCGATTGATCAGAATTATGTTACCTGGGGCCTGTTGCACAAAACTTGCGTTTAATCGCAACTCCTAAAAATCAAACGCAAGTCCTTAATGCGCACTTCTGATTGGCTGAAAATAAAGTTGCGTTTGATTTTCTTGAGTTGCGTTCAAACGCAAGTTTTGTGCAACGGGCTCCTGATAGCACAATGTACATGAAGAAAAGACTTAGTAGGGAAAGATGGTTACCTGATTTGTTCCTAGTATAAGTGATCCTGTCTTGGCGTGGAAGCATATAGAACTGATAGCATGAGGTCCTAGGTTAATGTTCCTTGGATTGATGTTCTGTAGGCATGTCTGATCTCTCATGTCCCAAACCTTGATACCCTGTGACATTAAACATTCAATATAGGGAATAAAGAATCTAGCTATTCTTCTGTAAAGATCAGGCAAGAAATTGTTAGATATCGGTAATGCTTTCTTTAGTCATAATTAAAGTGTACCAATCACCTGAAAAAATAATTTGTGTACAGCTAGAAAGTATAAAATCAATCTCGAAGAACTTTATCTGGCATTCTATCGGTCAACAGTTAAGGAGTATGAAGGAAAAAAGGATAACAATGTATTTATTGTATTTATTTTCTGGCATCAGATCGGGTCGATCACAATTTGGAATGGAAAGCAACTTTTTTTTGACCACATCATGCACATTGCCAAATCATATTTAGACCCTGAAACTAAATCAGAGGGTACGGTACACAACACAACTGAAATTATTTCATTCTCGACTTGCATTCCTTTGTTGTGTAAAGGATTGTCGAACACGAAGTGAGAGAAGAACAATAAAATGGAATTTGAGCAGATTACTTGGTATGCCATACCTTGTCTTTTCCGACACTGATGATTTGTCCATGCTGAGAGTTAACGACCACGTGTACGACGGCCGATGTATGTCCTTTCATGACCGATGTCGCCTTGGTGGTCACGTACGGGTTCCATGTCCGTACTGACCTGTCCATCCCACCAGTCACTGAAAGTAAGATGGAAAAAAAACATTTGATTATGATTAAGCATATCACAATGAATACCACAGTAATATTTGGATTCTTGAACGGAGTTGAACCATTCAGTATATCTGTCAAAGTCACCTAGCTCAATGGTGCGGAGGGATATAGTGGAGAGAAGAGATGATATTCGCGCCAGATGCTCCTATGACAATAATGCTCCACAGTCATTTCCTTTAAGCCCTGCTTAATTACACGAGGGGTTATTTCGATTGCGTCATTACCTGCGCTAATTGAGCCTGTGAAGGTAATTAACTCATACGCTAGTTATCAAAAGTATACTGGGCATGTTGGCTCAGTTGGTTAGAGCGCCCGCCTCATGAGCGGGAGGTCGTGGGTTCGAACCCCGGCCGAGTCATACCAAAGGCTTCAAAAATGGGACCTTCTGCCTTCTAGCCAGGCGCTCGGCATATCGAATGGAGAAGGGTAATAATTACATATTATGTTATGCAGTACCCGCTGGAAGAGCAGTTTGATAACTGAAGTGGCTACCCTGGGTAAATAAAACGTTATTATTATTATTATTATTATTATTATTATTATTATTATTATTATTATTATTATTATTATTATTATTATTATTATTATTATTATTATTACTATTATTATTACTATTATTATTATTTTTATTATTATTATTATTATTATTATTATTATTATAAGTATTGTTAGAGTTGTTCAATTTGCAATCATTTTTTTAAACGATATCACTCTTTCATGACGCGCAATAGAGACTAGACTGTACAAGTCAATGACGCAGATGACGTCAGCGAATGAGGCCTCATGTGAGTCGGGTTTAACACTGAATGAATTCCTAAACTTCAACCTTAGAAACACTATACCCAATCCTAACCTTAAACCTAACCTAAAAGCCTATCACAACCGCAACGCTATGATCCTTGACTAATAAAGGCCCGAGCATTTGTCGCCAGAGGCTACATCACATTATCGCTATTACAAATAAAACAACCCTGACAAAATACTAGTACATGTAGATTCAGTCGCAATGATTACAGTTAACAATTCTAAAATTTCTAATTAACCTTAATAATGGCCTTTCATTGTGAAATAGACATCTCATGAGAGATGTATATATAAAATAAAACTTCAATGCTTATTATTTTCGTTTTCCAAATTATACAACTATTTGAACCAAGGGGTGTATACATACATATATATATATATATATATATATATAATATATATATTTATATATATATATATATATATATATATATATATATATATATATATATATATATATATATATATATATATATATATACATATATATAAAATTTCATCATTCCTGATGAAGGCCTATGGCCGAAAATTTGACTTCTTTTATCATCTCTACGGTTGTTTTCATTTATTGTGAACTTTTGTTATTTTTCATCAACCGACGCAGGACTAATTATTTTACTTTATATATATATACATGTATATATGTAGAAAATAAAGTTCACAACATCGTATATGATACATACACGAAGAGCATGTTTTTAACTTCACAAGCGCTTTCGATTTATTCTCTTCAGGTGAAGTGAGCCTTTGATAGTTTTACATGCAAGTATAATTAAGGAAATACAGTAATATTCAAATGAGGACGAGGTTTGTAATGTTGTCCTATAGTTGTTTTTACAACATAATTAATCTGAGTCTTAATCTTAGACTAAGCGTTGTAAGTAGGAAGTCTTTTATGTTCAGTTGGTTTGAGAATCCTAATCCATATACAACTCAACGCATCGTAAAGCTACGCAAAGATTCTTAATGATGTAAAACATGTGGTGTTTCCTGTATTCATGGGAATAACAAACAAAGGTGGTGATTGTAGAAAAAGAAAAAAGATAAAAATAAGAGATAAGTTATAGGACATTTCCCAGCATTCGGATTGAATGTGCATAGTCCTGAGAAGAGATAGATACAGAGTGATGGGGGGAGGCAGGGCAGAAGAGAGAGAGAGAGAGAGAAAGAGAGCGAGGAAAAAGAGGGGATATATATATATATATATATATATATATATCACAACATAAGAACATATTAAACGATATTTTGGCCATGATAACATACTTACCGATTACATTGGAATCTTTGTCATAGTCGAAACACAGGATTCCCTTCCTGATCTTGAAAAATGAGCCACTGAAATAAATGTATATTTAGATAGAGATTTAGAAAGTATTACTAGTATATGCCTACTATTAACAAAACTACCGTTGAGCAGGAAACTACTTTAAAACCTTGAAACAAAAAGAAAATAAGAAGGCGTTGGTGGATTATGTACTTACTTTAGTCATTATTGGTGTAAATGTATTCTAGGTTATATAATTACGTCACCCAAAATTTTCAGCACACGTTAGTACAGATATTAATTAAAGTTAAAGTTCTTTGGGGATTTTTTTTTAAATCTGCGACATACATAACATATTTTACTCTGAGTGCAGTACTTTTCTCTCATAAGTCTGGAAAACAAATCTATTAGCACGAGATGAGCATGTGTGCATCTATCGTACGAAACCATATGATTGAGTACGATTGGTGACTACATGCTCACCAAGAGCGAATAAATCATATAATGGAAGAATGATGAAGAAATCATATATGTTACTTACGATTTTTTTCTATCCAAATCCCCGATGAAGATGGATGTATCATTTGTAGTAGCGCATGATACAAATGAATTCAGATTACAGCAGTACTTCACCTTCCGTACCCAATCTTCATGAAGAGGCTGAGAGGTAAAAATTATCAAAAAGGAGCTTTTATGAATGCATAAAACTTTGAGCTGATCTTCGAAAGGTCAATGACGTAATGTGAGGTACATTTACTGACGTCTCTGAATAATGCATATAAAAAAATTATTCTTATAATAAAATCAATATGCCATTAAAGTAAATCATATCTCCATTTCGAATGTCCTTAAAAAAGAGCAATATATTTTCCATTGAAAACGTGAATTATAACTAAAAATCTATTCCAAACAAACTTAACGTTATTTGTTATAATTATTTACAACTCGGTTCATTTATTTCATTAATTTGTGTATATATTTCCATATCATGAATTATGCTGGAAATTCTCTTCAACGCCATTTTCCGAAATATTTTTAATGAAACATATATGATCAAGTTATTGTACCCACCGAGAACTTGAGAACCTGTATGCCTTTGACAAGTCCTTTGAGTAGTTCCTGGAAGGGTACTCTCCTGGAACCCACTGACTTAGCATTCTGTGATCCGAAGAGAGCTGATCCCAGTGCTTCCTGAAATACGATGCAATATACCCCACCCCCAGCATCACCGAACACAAGGACTGCTTTGTTCATATTCCGAGGATCAAACCTGGATACATGCAAATATATATCATTAGTTACAACACATGAGCTTGACATTATTACCCATTACCTACAACATCAGAATAATGCACATCATTCACTGGCGTACTGGTAGGGGGGGGGGCTTGGGGGTGCTCCCCTAAAAAATAAAAGGAAATAAAGAAAAGAGAGGAGAAGGAAAGAAAGAAAAGGAAGGAGGAAAAAAGAAACAAAAGGTAGGAGGAAAAAGAAAGAAAATGCAGGAGGAATTTATAAGGAAGAAAGAAAGGTAGAAAGAAAGATGTCCACTTTATATATCTGGCTGGAAAAAATGCATTTTCCTGATTACAGTAGCAGAACGTATAAATGGCTGAATTTTCTTAGTATCTCCCCTTCCATATGCATCTTTTGCATGCAAGATATATTTGTTTATCCCAATTTTCTTATTATAGGTGGGGACTTTCCTCTTATACCCAAACTAGCCCCTTTAAAATAGGCTCACACACTACCGTGAAATTTCTTTCGAAAGTGAGGGAAGAAAATAATGAGTTAATGGTACAGTACTCTATACTCAGGCTCCGAAGTGCTTAGAATGCAAACTTTCACTATTCAAAACAGAAAATCCTCTTACATTGTCGCTCCGCTATCTGGCTTAAAACACTTAAACTTAAAATTTAAAATTAAAAAAAAATCTATAAACAGGTATTACGCAGAGAGGAATTGTCCCCCGAAACTGAAAGTTGCAAAAAAATTAATGACGATATATTAAGCTGCCTATCCCGTAAGAGGAAAAAGAAAAAGGTGGATATTAAGCTCAGACTTTTATCATTACGGTACTTGCGTGCATAAAAGTGGTCTAAAATGCAATATTTCAGACTACAAAACGTAAAATTTTCTGGCTCGGTGGCTACGCGACCTCACAAAATAGAACATTTCATTTAGCTAGGGCATTGTACTCTGAAAGTGCATCATTTTAATGGTACAGCGAAATGCAAAATCTTCTTATTTGTAGGAGGGGTGGGGATGTACCCCCCCCCCTCCCCCATTCAAATGATTTATGTACGAGTATAATATATTGCGTTCCTTGCGCTTTGTAAAATAGTTCAATTCTTACTGCAGGCTCAGCCCCCTCAATTTTTTTGGCCCATTACGCCACTGACATCACTTGTAGTGTTTAGGCTATATCCATTAGATATAGCACCAAATGAATGATTTAAAAAAAATATATGTAAAAAGCTTAAATGTTCGTTTCTGGATTTTGATTTGCAAATTATGCTTTATTCAAGTCTCTTCCATATGAGAGCGCTATAAATGATATCTGTGTGCTGACCAAAACAATCACCCATACTGCACCTTGCCATCAGCGGTAGATGAACATTATTTACAAGGTTACAATGGATGCTATAATAGTGCAGTATCTTAACAGTCGCGTATTCCAGCAAAAGGTGGAGCTGCGGCGTAACCCCCTCCCCGCCCCGCCTGCTTTGATGAAGGGTCCAAGAATTAGAACACTAATAAAACTTGCAAATGATCTATGGCTCATGGGGGTGACCCAGCTCAGGGGCGGATCCAGGATTTTGTAAGGGGGGGGGACACAAAAATGTCCGAAAATTTTCTGAATAGCAAAAAAAAAAAAAAAAGAAAGAAAAGAAAAGAAAAAGAAAGAAAGAAAAGAGGAATTAGATTTTTGGGGTCCACTTTTCGTACACAATTCTCAAACAAGCAACAACAAAAAAAACCAAAAAAAAAAGTTTTTTAATCCTAAAAGGGGGCATAATCCCCAAAAGGGGGGCACAATGTAGGGGGGCACGAGCCGGAATTGCCAATCCCCTAAATCCCCCACTGACCCAGGTATGTGCCCCCGACCCCGACCCCGACGAGCCCCCACACCTAGTTTACCAGTCTCTGGCTATTACATATTGGACAATGACAGAGAAAAAAGTTGCACTTTTTATTGCTGGAGGGGCACTCTTTTTTTAAACTTAGACAACTGGACTGGGTGGGATTTACCCCCTCCCCCATGATTACCATCTTAATCCTTACCAATAATCCATGGTGAGGGCGCAATGTTCCAAGCCAGCCACTTGGAAACATTTGTCACATTTGCTCGCGTTCACATCAAAGAAACCTGGAAATAAACGGACAAGATACATATATGACAAGACCATTACTGTGAGAGTTTTAATTATTCACTGGATTCTCTCCTCCATCGATTGATGTCAGTGTTGGGACAATCGTGATGAAACTGTAAGTTGCTATTCTAGCTGTTTATTTTGTGGAGTACCGTGAATTTGATATACGCTCTAAATCTTAAATATTACGATACATTCTTTTCATTTTTGACCATTATGCAACAAGATTTAAGACAGATTCCACTGATATTCTGCAAGTAAATAAAGAGTATAAACAATGGTAAAGAATGATTTCGAACTCTTCATCTTGTACACGATTACTTTCCTTTTTATAACATACGCATAAGAATAAAAATGTTGAGACTGCCTATACTTCACCATGCAATAATTTAAGTAATATCTAAAAAAAAAAAAATCTCTAAAAGTTGTCAAAAGTGAGAGCAGCGAATATTGGTCATAATCTTTGCATCGGCAGAAAAAAAAGGATCAAACGCTGTAAAAATTAATATATTTAAATATTTCCATGATATGATGTCTACCAGTGGCGGCACCAGGATTTTTAAAGTGGGGGGGGGGGGCAAATGGGGGGCAAAAGAAAATGTTGGGGGGGCAATGGCGGACAAAAAAAAATTTGACACTTTTTGTAGTGAAAATGTACAGAATATTCGGCTATAAACCTACCCAGATATGAGGACATTTTGAGCATCTAGCTGAACTGCCCGATTATGAAGAGGTATTAGTTATATACTGCGAGCGAGCGAAGCGAGCGAGCAAAAATTGTGACATTTTTCGTAGTAAAAATGTACAGAAATTACATAATCGGGTATAAAACTACCCCAATATGCATGAGGACATTTGAGCATCTTGCTGCCCGATAAGGTGGTAGTTATACATTGCGAACGGGCAAAAATTTTGAAACTTTTTGTGGTGAAAATGTACAGAAATGATTATTTGGCTATAAAACTACTCCAATATGAGGACATTTGATCATCTCGCGGCCTGATTATGTGGTGGGAGTTATAGGCCTGTATTGCGAGCGAGCGAAGCGAGCGAGCAAAAATTTTGACACTATTATAGTGGAAATGTACAGAAATTATTCGGCTATAAAACTACCCAAATATGAAGATATTTACACGAGCTGAGCGAACAAATTTGCCCCATGCCCCCCCCCTACCTTGATGCCGCCAGTGCTTTCCAAGTTTCCGTTTTCTTTCTTTTTCCTTCTTTTCTCCATTCCTTTTTCACTCTTTTCTTTCCTTTTCTTTTCTTTTTCATTTTCCACCCTTTTATTTTTTTTTTCACTCCGAAAATTATTGGGGGGGGCAACTGGGGGGGCAAAGCTTCTGACTGGGGGGGCAAATGCCCCCCCTTGGTGCCGCCACTGATGTCTACTGAGAGCTTTAAAGCACAATGCACAGGCTAGTGAAATGAGTAATATAATGGGACACACAGTTGGTGTTGTGTAGATTTATTTTCATTGTACAATAAAGAAATAAAGAATATTTCAAGACGAAATGCACTCTCTAGCATGTCAATTAATGGTTTGTGTTAGAAAGGATCCTTCACTTTAATCTCTTTTAACCAATTTTATGAACCCCCCCCCCCCCACGCTAGGCGATGTAGATATATCCATGATATTTCACACCCAACATGATATTAATATTATTAGTGTATCACTCGTTCATACAGAAACATAAAAGACTTTTAAACAAAAAGATTCGAGTACATGTACTTGTTTTTGGTTTCGAACTTTAAATTTCGCAATCATTCGCAGAACCGATATCCAAATGTCATGATGTTGCAGCTTCTGAAACCCGAACCCCGTAAATAGAAGAGAGAGAGAGAGAGAGAGAGAGAGAGAGAGAGAGAGAGAAGGGGATTGTTTCAGACTCGAGATGGTCGGCATTTTGAGAATAATTTTCACAGTGAATCTTCCAGAAGTAAGCCGTGTTGGCAGAATTCCTGGATTTACAAAAGTGACGTCAAACACTGGCCACATACATGTATTTCATTATATTTGCTAACCAATTGATAAGTTGTCATTTCAGTGGGCGACCTTTCAACCAACTGCCTTGTATAGCTGTAGTTTCTTTACTGTAGTTTCTCGACTTAATATATGTTTCAAATACTTACTGATTTCTCTCTCTGTAGACGATATAGCAATCATATTAACATTGGGCATGCATATCATGTCTGTAAGCCACATTGGTTTCGTCTTTTCACGAGGAAGTTCCAACTGTTTAAGAAAAAAAAATCAATCATGAAGACGATAAGATTTCACTTATTAAAAGAAATAAGATCCAAAGAAATAAGATACAAAGGTAGATAGATGGATTCATAGTCATTATATTTGTATACATGCTGTATAGAATGCCATATGTCAGTGTAAAAGTATAAAACAGACATAGAAATTGCTTCTGAGAATTAGCATAATAGTGGGAAAGAGAGGAACATTTTGAGATGTAGTAGTATTTACTAGGAATTACTTTTGCTTCTCTTGTTCCATCATAATTTCAATTTCGCAAATTAAATAATGAACAGAACGATGATGATGATGATAATGATGATGAAAATGGTGATGATGATGATGGGGATGAAGATGATGATGATGGGGATGATGGTGATGGGGATGATGATGATGATGATGGGGATGATGATGATGGGGATGATGATGACGATGATGGGGATGATGATGATGGGGATGATGATGATGGGGATGATGATGATGGGGATGATGATGATGACGATGATGGGGATGATGATGATGATGATGATAGGGATGATGATGATGGGGATGATGATGATGGGGATGATGGTGATGGGGATGATGATGATGGGGATGATGACGATGATGGGGCTGATGATGATGGGGATGATGATGATAATGATACTACAACACAAACTGAAACTCGGAGTTGTTTTGGGGTATACCGACCGTGACAGATTTAATGAGATTCATTTCCATGTTCCAGAAGTTGATATTGCCTTCTTTACTGACTGAGATATGTCTTCCATTATGTTCGCCTTCATCTGCAATATTCCCATGACGCAGGTTGATCGTCTGGTAAAAACCAATCTTAGCAATCATGTCACGATGGTTACTAAAAAAAAGGGAGAGTAATTCATAACGTTCATCATCATGCTCTTAAAGGATAATGTAGTATAGACCAACATCTCCTCTCCGTATTATTTTAGAACAAAGTTATGTTCCTTCGTTTTTTAAAAGAATGAATACAGCAGTGAAACAGGATGGTAACATTCCGGTAAAGATCATTGATCAAAACGTTAGCAAAGTTATGAATCTTAATAATCAAAGCCATCTATACGTATGCATAGTTTGGCCAACTCAGTTTCAATAAAGTAACAACCTTTCGCAAGTTCCTCGGCCAATACCTGCTATATCTGTATTATATCAAACCTTAAAGGTATACTTTTAAAAATTTGACATCGTCATGAGTCATATGAATCGTAAGAGAAATGCAATTTTAAGAAAATTATTATCAAAGTTTAATTACAGGAAAAGTTGATTGAAGTCTGAAATCAGAGATATCATTATATTAGAAGATTAGTTTTAAAGGACGTCAATACAACCGTCACCATCCATATTACCTTGCTTCCCATAAGATTTCAGTCTGTTTTAACACTTTCAAAAAGTTAAATAGTTTCAAACGTCATTTTTATCTTACTGAATCGTAATGTCATACTGTCTAATTTTCAGTTTATTACTTTTTTTTACTGGGCTAAACTAAAATCATTCAAGTCTCACCTGTGGATGTTTTTCAGAGGTTTGGGGAACGGAATCTGCACGTTAAAAAGATAAAGAAAATATCAAATAGATGACATAATAATTACATGTTAAGAAATAGGTCTAATCATGATGTTAAGGAAAATGTAATACAATACTATTAGAATTAAGCAATATTTTCTATTGGTGACAATATTAGAGCTATGAAACAATGTATCGAAAGGTTTCGTAAGGTTCAAGTGTCCATGAGCTCTTTGGTTAATAGCAGATATACATGGACTATAGGGATACACTGAAGATTTAATATTGCATTGCAATCTATTTCCGCTTCCAAAAAGGTGGAATAACGAAATATTGCTAGCAAATTAGCGTTGTCTGAGCATTAAAACAAAGATTTTTATTAAAAGAAAGTGTCATGTCTCAGGGGATGAATCCAGTGTCATCCGAAAGGGAGGGCCACCCCCCCCCCCCACACACACACACACACTGCATGGCCCGATTCACTCCCAAAATATGTTTTTCAAAAGTACCGCCAGCTCTCCCAAACCCTCATAGCAGAAAGGAGGGTGGTAGATGCATTTACCTCCAATGGTCCCAACGTAAGTTTCCTGTTTTTTGTTGTTGTTGTTTTTTTTTTTTTTTTTTTTTTTTTTTTTGTCTCAAAAGGGAACCGCTCGCGGCCTCCTGCCCCCATGAATCCACCATTTTCTCCTATGAAGTAAAGACGGGAAAACTAAATGCATCCCTCTCCTTCATGGTGGACAAAAGGCGACTGCCTGTGGATTACTTTCTTCGGATGCCTATACTTAACTTTATATTATGTCATGGGTATCTAATTATGGGGGCACTCGTTTTTCCAAAAGGTTCGTATTGCCGAAGATTCATAATTCCGAAAATGAAAAAGGGTTCATAATTCCCAACATTTGTTGCAGTGGAGGATGTAATTTGGGGGAAATCCCGTGCCCCCCCCCCCCTTTTGAACGAAAACAATGCATTTCGGAATTACGAACCCTATTTCATTTTCGAAATTATGAACCCTATTTCTTTTTCAGAATTACGAACCCTATTTCATTTTCGGAATTATGAACCCTATATATTTCATTTTCGGAATTACGAACCCTATTTCATTTTCGGAATTACGAACCCTATTTCATTTTCGGAAAAACGAACCTTCGGAATTACGAACCTTCGGAATTACGGACCTTCGGAGTAACGAGCCTTCGGAATTACGACATGTAACTCTATTTGTGGGGGCCAATAACAACAAATATATTGAACTAAGCCACGGATCCTGCTCGCAAAAACTATCCAATAGTCAAATTTATATTGCATTTAAACATGGGGCTTTAGATGAAGTCGATGCCAATAATCACTTGGTTTGAATTTTTTAAAATCATTATTATTGATCATTGCCTCTATTAATCCTGTTCATCGTCATCTTTGACACTGCATTTCAAGAGTGTCTTCATTGTGAAATGATACATGTGACATGGGCCTATACATTCTTGTTAAGGATGGGGACCACAATGAGTAGTGGAAATGATTGTTAAGCACAGCAAAGCACGTCAAACATGGATTAGGCAAATCAATATAATGACAATAGATTCTATTATTGAACAACATAGTACGAAACAGGGTACTACTTTAATCATTAGTGGCGTTGATGGGGGGGGGGGGCACATCCATCGAATAGCGACAAAAGGGGGGGGGGACAAGACAGAAACAGAAAGAAAGGGAATTGGGAAAAGAAACGTGAAGAGAAGATGATACGAAATTACGACCGCTCCCACACCCTCACCTAAGGGGCGGTCTTGTTCATTTGCATCCCCCCCCCCCCTATAGAATGACCAGTGCCTCCATGGTACTAGTACCCTCTCAGTGTTTGACTCAATGCTACACCACTGTTAATCACTTTCCTTAAAATCCATAGTGATTCAGGTAACTCCCGAAAACATTTAGGAAATTCGTTATGATCTATCGTGTTATAATACATGTTATCAACTACAATGATTAAATCTCTGCTTGAATCTTTTAAAAATGTCAAACTTCTACATTACTATAAAGCAACTATATAAATAACTGTTAATTCCATTTGTCCACATCAAACCCTAAAAACATCCACACTTTGAGTTTACTTACTCGCTGTATATAGAGAAGGTAGCATATCAGATGAAATAAGAAAATATGTTAAGACTCAGCGTAATATTGTGGCAAATAGTCTTTCCTTAAAATCATTTAAAATCAAATATAAGGGGAAAAGGGCAACTCAATTGTTACTCGAGAGTATATGTGTAGATTTCGTCGAGCGACATTTGCGGACAGGTATAGTGTTAACAATTCCTGCAAACGATTTTTTTTTCGAGGTACATTCGTTTTCTTTCGTTTCTTTTCAATTAAATTACCACCTACATGTAATTCTTTCTTCATGGATTTTGCATGATAATTTTGAGTGATAATAATATGTACTTAACAATCCATAGCCTACATACTTCATACTTTATGTTCCATTATAATTTCTTGATCATTCTTATTACTGTACCAAAAAGCTAAATAATTAATTAGGAGTCCTTGAACAATGGTTTCCACTAAAGTCTGGCGTCACCTTCTAATAGCAATTTTAGTCCACATTTAAGTATGCAGTAAAGTTTGCCCATTACTTTTAACTCTCTCTCTCTCTCTCATAGTCATGATAATGGAGGGATTATTTTATTTTGTTATGTTTTTACTTTCCATAACCTGTTGCTCCCGTTACCTGTATATGAAAAACACATTCTGCCGTAAATTTCCTTCAGATTAGATACACAAAGAGTACGTAAAATATTACAATTTTCATTTTCTTTTAATTCACTGAACGAATTTTCCCATAATTGTGAATCTCTAACGTGTTAGGAACGTTTAAACAGAATGATTCTGTTTCAATTAAGTCTCTTAATATAACTTACATTCATTTAACAGATAACTCATAATGATCAAAAGAGATGACTTACATCTTTGAATAGGTTACTCATATGATCTCTCTCCTGATACTCTAGTAGCATGTAGGATAAATACTCGTCCTGTAAAAAAAATATGAGGAAAAAATGATACAAGTTTATTTTGTTATATTTCAGTGTTACTAACAATAAGAACCATTATGATATCAGCATAATGAGATAAACGAAATTCTAGTGTTGGAGACAGAATTGTTTCCTCATTTATAAAAATAAACAATGATCTTCAAATCAAATGAATATTTGTTCTTATATAATGTGAAGGAGTACAAAAATACGATCTTAGCTTTTTTTTCAACCACAATTGGAATAATACTTCTGCAATGCAAACTAGTACATCTTCTCTTCATCCTATATGAGATAGTCTCTGTCCTTTGTAAATCTTTCGTGCCAAATCAAGTCTGAGTTCATCATGACATTAGGCGTTACCATGGTTACTCACCCAGTCGACAGTTCCGTCGCAGTTCGCATCAACTTTCATAAAGACAATCGCCAATTCCTTGTCGTCAACCTGTGAAAGAAACAACAAGGCAGACGATGTCAATAAGTGTATCATTTTTCTATTAGAAATTAGTATTTTTGTTTAGTGTTTTTGCTATGTTTTGTCCACAATGAACGAAGTATGCATTGAAATGCATTGATCATCTTAATTGTGAGTAGCATACAGGCCCCATGCTTTTAAAGGCACGCCATCGCTGGGGGTAATTTACTCCAAGTTCCCTATCCTCGTCTCTCCCTCTCTCTGTCTGTCCCTTTCTTCTTTTCCTGTATTAAATTATATTGTATTGTGTATTCAGGCGTACCCGCTACAAGCATCTGGCTTATTGGGACTGCGCCTTCTTCCCTATGTAACTTGTTCTTGATTGTACTGATATTACTTTATATGCATGTAAATTGTACTATTTGAACACATGTTGAATGTTGCAAAATCAATGGAAGAAAATAAATGTTAATTTGAATTGAATTGAAATAATAGAGTCTACATGAGATTACCCATGAAGACTCGCTGCTATTAATATCATATTTATTCATTCATTCATTCATTCATTTTATTTGGGAAAAACACTTTATGAGCTGCACGTGCGTTTCGTTTTCTTCCACTATTTTTTTCTGTGTTAATATTTAAACACTCTAAAAACTAAAGTGTTAAATCACCATTTTAAAGGGCAGAGGCATGATCACTTTTTCAAAATCGTAGATTAACAGTTTTAACATGCTTGATTCAGCCTTTATAGTGTTGCATGCAGCATGTTAAAAGTGTTAAGCTATCATTTAAGTGGTCACTCCTCGGCCCTTTTAAATGGTAATTTAACACTTTAGTTTTTAGAGTGCAAGTGTAATCCTTAATGACTTAGACATGTCTGAAACATAGGCCTAAAATACTTTTCATTTGCCCCCCCCCCCTCCCTCTCTCTCCTATCTCTCTCCACCCCCTCCACCTCAAGCCCCCGGCCCCTCCCACATTGCCCCGTAGAACTGTGCATATCCATGTCTTTCTTCTGTCTCTCACCTCTGCTCTATCCCTAATTTGTATAAAATGATCTGTGAGTTTTCTGTCATATTTTAACATTATCTTGTCCTTGATGACTTTGACACTGTGTGTTGTATATATGGCCTACTCTCTCATGGACAGCTATTGGTTGGAACAATTTTTTTTTTTTTTCCACTTCCGTCCCGGCTTCAAACCTAGTCTGCAAGCACAGACCCTAATTTGACACTTTATCAGAAAATCATTTTGTCTTGGGAGAAGCCTAGCCCATCTACCTACTGGTCGTGTCCTGTGTCAGGAGCAGCTATACTACAGGGCCTATGGTAGTCTTACAGTGCAGACACTCTTTTACGACTAACCAGGGTTTGTGCCTGCAAACTACTCTAAACCTTTGTACATATGAATAATATTTCCTCCATAATTTCAATTGAATAAAAGAAAGGAAGAAAACGAATACTGTAACAAAATACAGTAAAACTGAAACGATATTAATAGCTGATTGCTCCTTAGTACTTTATTTCTTTAAAATCAAGAACTTTACTTGAAATAGGTTTCAAAGAGCCCAAATTTGATAAATCAACAGTAATTTGTGTTTCATTGTGTATCATCTGACCCTATAGTGTGACAGGAAGGAAGAACAAACGCACCAAATTTTAGTCCTTGTTTATTAATAGTGCAGACAATCTTGATAGCAGCTTACTCTCATAATATCAGTCTACATACAATGTAACTCTGGTCACACAAAACATCCCCTTGAATGGATCAGATCGATATATCATTTAGCATATGACATCATAATCTAACCGCAGTCCTTATTTATACAGTACATGAGAGAAACATATACCAGAGTTGTATTATTGTGTTGATTGAGAAGTTAGTGCCGTTAAAAGAAGGAATGATATTTAAAAAAAAAAAAAAGTGAAATACGAAATCAAATGCAGGTGTCATAAAATCAACAAATCGATATCGCTGAATTAGGCCGGTTATTGAAAACATTAATTGTATTCTAGAAAGTGAATTGTTATGAATCATAAATTATCAAAATTAAGATGGTACTTTTTTTTTTTTTTTTTTAGCACTTCCAGTTGGATCCACTAATTTTATTCAAAGTTTTAGAGTGACCCAAAGTGGGTTATGCATAAATGAAAGCACAAAAGAAATAAAGGAATTTATCTCACTATGTGAGAAAGATTATGTGCTGGTGATTTCTTTACACAATCTATCTAGTGCTACTGCTGGTATGATGAGGTGCGTGAGATATATAAGTCAAAGTGGAAATCAAAAGTGATGAAATATGATTGGGGGGGGGGGAGGGTGGGCATTGTGTCAGAAGACGTAACAAAAATCAACTTGTCAATCTTACCGTCTGATTTTACCAAAAATATGCATCAGGTATCACTAAAAATCAGTAAAAATTTGCAATTCATACAACTGTCAGCCTATATATATCTTGTGGAGGAATTGTCACAATGAAAAGTTTTTTGATTTACTGTTTGAAAGTAACCTGTCCGGATAACCAACCTGCCCGGACACACAACGTCTGGGTATATTCTTATTATTGTCACTGCCTTCCTCTACCTGTCTTTCTTTGTTATAGCAACATGTTACAGAGGGTGACTGGGATATGATAAAGGAGGGGGTTGTAAGAGGGAGGGAGAGAATTAGGGAGGGGCTGTCTGACATTTAGTACGGTTGGTATAGTACAGGTATCAAAGGAAATTTACGTAATAATGGCAGCGAAAATAAAGCAATATTCCATATACCATCCGACAAAATAACTGGAAAATATTGACAAGGCCTAAGCTACATGCAGGTTCAAAATGAAATGTTAGAATGTAAACGGTTTCCTCATAGATTTGTTATACTTTAATGCTAATCAAAATGATAAAATGATACAATTAAAACTTCATAATTACTTCATTAATTACTGACAAGTTTCGTCTGTTATAGCAATGTTATTCTCGGTTGTTTCATTTTAATTAGCTTGTATAGTAACATCAAGCGGAAGCTAAAATCCCGGTTGTCTAAAGATTACCCTGGCATGTGACAGGACATGGCTCGCCTATCGCCTACCCTGAACCCGGGACTCTGAATATACCAA
The DNA here is from genome assembly GCA_025618425.1 of Heliocidaris tuberculata. Taxonomy (NCBI): domain Eukaryota; kingdom Metazoa; phylum Echinodermata; class Echinoidea; order Camarodonta; family Echinometridae; genus Heliocidaris; species Heliocidaris tuberculata. The sequence continues at coordinate 2,097,451 of CM046834.1, forward strand.
AGATAATTATTTGCATATACCATACAAACACGGACTCGAACGCATCTGATCTTGCAGAGGATATCATGACTGTATAGATCTGGAAAACTGCATGGGATTTACTGGATTCAATTTCTTGATTTCAAAGCAATTTTGCTGGAGCTGCCGAATGAGTAAGAGAGATGGATCACCATCGTTCAATAAACAGGTAATCATGAAAGTATTGTGAATAAACTTTCATTTCAATCCGTTGACCACAAAGCTATAACTTTATACGCGTATCATAATTATTCATAACAATGAACGATTGCATACTTAAAGCAATTAGTGTTTGTTTTTAAATCAATGGCGATGATATCGTCTCATTTCATTGACATCGCGGCTTGTTAAAGATTGATCTGTGGGTCGTCGTGATTATTTGTATTAAGAGATCAACATTCCCTCGGTGTAAATGTCCTTATCGCCACATTTACATTATTTTGTGTTCTGCTTTGGGGGTAATGTTACGTTGATAATATTATCATTAATTGTATTGTGATTCATATAGCAATTTAGCGCATAGCGGGGAGGGGGGGGGGGGGGGCGCTGTACATTGCAATACAATACCATGCTTGGCTTAGATGAGAGTCGGCCTCAAATAAAAAAAAGTATATGTGACTTGCTTTAATAGCGAATGAAAGTCGGCATGTGCACCAGTGACCAAAACTTCCTATACTAAATATACGAGCTCCTCTCGCGCCTGAATTAGGTCATATTTGATAACTTTGTTCTTTCTTTATTTCTTGCTCTTGTATAATTTTGACATAGACCAAATCAAGCCACTGAGAATATGATAATTTTATTACTTCGACTTTAGAATTCTTACTCCCTTTTGACACTTCTTAAAACCTCGATGATTTGAAATTCCGTCCTAATTTAATGATCAGGAAAATTCTGCTGATGTTTTGAAGGGAGTAATTCGCTTCAAAGTGTAATAGTTTCATAGTGGATTCATACATGGATATTCTTCACTTGAATGGCAGTTGAAAGTGAAAGTACATATTGCAATTAATATGTTAAACATTGTTTATAGTTTAATGGGTGAACATGAGATAATGAATTCTTTTCTACGTGCTAAGCATAGAACTATCGACTTGATTATTGCACACCATTGGCGAGAATGAGAAGGTATATAATACTCTGTCAGTCTTTTCCCACTGCCACCTTTCTCCACGGTGCATGACGTCATTAGTGCAGGTTAGTCCAGTGTAATGTAGTGCAAAGCTAGACATGAGAGGTGTATATTCTAGGATGTGACATGTATATAAAAGGGGTATAGTTTGAATAATATTAAACAAAAAATTTATTAACTTACTTCATCCTGTTGTAGGTATAATAGAGGCATGCAAAATAAACAATAATTATCATTCAAACGGATATAATCAAAGATGAGAAGACTCATAATTAAAGCATAACAAGACCAAGTATCAAGGAGATAGGAGTTTAAACTCCCATCTCCCTGATACGATGCATGTAATATTCAAGTATCTATATTTTGTTATATGTATGATAAATTATGTTTATGAACAGAATATTGAGGTATATCAATGATGTTTAATTCAATTCAATTCAAGTACGTTGTCAAGAAACTCATATATCCGGTAACCTGACTCGATGTCATATGAGTGATATCGAAAGAATACACTTATATCCTGACGCAGATTAAACCCAGAGGCATCGCTAGACCATTTTGAATTGGGGGGGGGGGGGGGGGGGGGGGTCGCACAAAATTTTCAGACACGTTAGCTGAAAATTTCCAAGTATAGCAAAAAAAATCATTAACAGCACCAAAAAACAAAGCACAAACAGTTGTAATAATTCATTCATCAATCGATTCAATACTAATTTTGTCACGGCGACATTCCGACAGAAAAGTATTAATGGGGGTTTCACACCCCACAACCCCTTCTTGTGACGCCTCTGATTAAACCATTAGAAGAACAGGTAATATGAATAGGACATATAGGATCAAATAAAAATCCCCTGAGTTTTTATCAATATAAATAGTTCTTTCAGATATATATGACTTTGAATCTTTTCAAAAGTACAATACTAACTAACTTTTCACTACAGGATAGCATTAAATAATTATTGTTTCATTACACTAAACAGGTACCATAATTATAATGGGAATGTTTTGCAATAAGGATATCGTAAAGGGAATACTAAATTAGCCTGTAGACTTACCATTCCCTCCCCCATGATCTTACGCATAGCACCACGGAACTCATCGATATCCAAACCTCCACCACCATCCTCGTCGGCTTCCTATGATAAACAAAATGAATGTCAACATATAAACAAAAACGAAATGAGTGAGGTAGGATAATAGAGTGTTAGGAACACATTATTATGAAAATGAAGATTTATGGTACATTTTAGTATAGAAGTGCACTTCTTTACTTTCCTATATATGCTGATCATCCTACTGGTCTGGGATAACCACCTTGATGTATCCTTATCTCTACAAGGGTATAGATCCCTTCTCTCTCTTTGTATTTCTCTTCACATCCCCTCTCTCCCCTATTTGTATATTCTTTCTCTATCTTCCCCGGTCTTCCCCCATCCCTCATTTCCGCTCTCTCTTTCATTCTCATTCTTTCTTTTTTCTCTCCCCCTTCTCTCCCCTTTCATTTTATTTCATTTATTTTCCATTTTCAACAGAATATAACAACGTAATTACATCATAATTTCATGAACCATTTTTCAACAGAATATAACGTTATTACATCATAAATAATATCATGAATCATTTTCAAAAATATAAAAACAAACGTAAATATATCCTAAATAATATCATGAACAAAATGCATGTAATAACAATAATTTTCATTCAGTGTAATTTTCAAAGATAATTATAATAAATAAATGCTGAAAATGGAGGGGAATGCTAAAAAGCAAAGCTTGTATTTTGCAAACCCCTCTCCCCTTTCTTTCCCCCTCTCTCCCCTTCTCTTTCTCCGTAAACTCAAAATATTATTATACCATTCTTTAGCTACACTTCTGTCCATGAATATCAGTGTTTGTGCTCCATTATTTTGTTTGGAATCTAAAACGCTTTTTTCTTTTAATTCATACATTTTGACCATCGAGATGTGACTTAGATAGAAAAATTCATATCTGATAGTTACGAGGTCTTATAAGCAATTGATACATTGAAGGCGAGCATACCCGAACTACCACAATCCCAAAGTGTTTTGTAGTCTCCAGTTATCCAGGCCTTTAGTTTTATATTTGGGTGAGGAAAAAAAAAAATCGTCATTTGAAGATTTTGTTTTTTTTAATCTGTCTGCAAATTACTGACATCATGCTTTCTTATCAAAGGATTTAAGATACAAAATGGGTCAATAGATGAAGCTGCATGCTGTTCTGTATAAGGATTCTATTTTTTGTTTGCTGACGTTTTAAGCGAAGCTTGCTATCCACTGTTCCTGTTTCAACGAAGGTTTCTATCTATACCGTTCCTTTGTTTACTATTTGTTATGGGAATTGAAAGAATTATCTCAGTAGTTCACAAAGGATTGCGAGCTTCTTAGACGGGATTCTGTTGACAAGTGCTTCGTCTCTCTATATAGCTTCTAAGCCGAAAATCTTCTCAAATTGACAATACCTCTGTATCCATTCATTGACATGGTCCATAATCCTGCATAGCTGAGCACCGCTGTGCAGAAAGAAACATCTAATGTCGGTCGGTTTACTTTAAATTTGTATTTCTATCATTGTTGTTCTTGGGTTTACCATGGCCGTATTAACCAACTTTGACAATAATTCATCACCGGTACAATAACATTTCAAAGTTTTTTGTTTTTTTCTTCAAATGAATGTCAAGGTAGTTGTAAAATATAAGAAGTTGTGCCATTGTCATTTATCATCATCCTCCAAATTCTATGTGACCTCGTTTTGATATTTGAATGTTTACATTAGTTCTGATAAGAGTTTCACGATGTTTTTTTTTTTGTTTGTTTGTTTGTTTTTGTTGTTGTTTTTGTTGTTGTTGTTGTTTGTTTTTTGTTTTTTTTTTTGCTGTTTAACCTAAAACGACGTGAGAAGGGAATAGATTAATAGGTTTTTTTCAGACTGAAACTACAATTTGGTTGATTCCAAGATATTCATGATATTTATATTGACGTACATTTATATTGGAAATGAGGATTACAGTGGTTTGACTATTCGGAACCACTTTAATTATTAACATGACTCTTTCCACGTCAGTGATGCTGAAGTGATTATCTAATTTTAATAATATGACTTATTAATCAGACCAAAAGACGAGTAGAATTTATCAGCATTGATGATTCTAATTCTTTAAATGAGGAAAACTCAATGCAATGATTGAGTGAAGGACTGCAAAGGGGTAAGTATGATACAAAACAAAACACTGAAGAATGAACAAAGAAGAACAAAAATCCAAGAAAAACACTTCAGAAGAGAGAGCAAAGAAAGAATGAAAGAAGAAGATGAAGAAGAAAGATGAAGAAGAAGAAAGAAGAAGAGGAAGAAGAAGAAGAGGAAGAAGAAGAAGAAGAAGAAGAAGAAGAAGAAGAGGAAGAAAAAGAAGAACAAGAAAAAAGAAGAAAGAGAAAAAGAAGAAGAAGAGGAGGAGGAAGAGGAAAAGGAGGAGGAGGCTGAAAAGTATAAAGACTCACCTCGAATATTTCCTGTAGTTTCTGTAAATGATCATTGTTCATCTCATCTTCGAGTCGAGCTCCCATCTCTTGTTTACCCGACATCGAGGTCTTTGAACCCTGTGAATCATCATCAGAATCATTACTCTCATCATCTGATATATAACTCGATCGTGCTGTCATTCTACTCGATCTCCCTCGCCATCCAGGACCTCCACCACCGAGGCGTTTAACAGACCCAGGATCAGGCGTATGCGGGTTCGAACTCAAATACATTTTCGCTCCCAACTTCCAGTTTGTACTTTATTCCAAAATATTATCTAGTTCCTCAAACGAATGTCGTTCCTCAGGTCAATATTCATTCCAAATCAAGTCCATTTAAGTTATGAGCAGTATAAACGCACATTGTAATGAGAATAGTCAGATATCAACGTGATCCCACAATGTCTATCTAGTGTGGTTGGTTTAAAGTCTTCCCATGGTGCATCATGGTTTATTTACAGTGGTAACGGGGGAGTGCATTACTTGTTCATTTCTTGCTATCATCTTTTATACTGCCATACAGGTGAGCACGTCAGGCCAATAGAGGACTGAACCCGCTCATTTGCATAAATCTATAATATTGATCAATTCCAATAGTTGATAATACCGTTACATGGTAGGACCCTGCTCCTTGGGCTTTGTCCGTTGTTGGTAGACATGGTATATATTTTGGATGGTCACCTTTTACATAATGTTTTGCGGTTAACCATCTTCTAACCTTGCATGAACAAGCTTTCAAGAGATGTCTATTGTTGATAAACAGACTTGATGGTTCTATTAGATTACATCGTCAATGTTAAGATATCACTCATCAATGGGCAGTACTTTGATTCTGGATATACCTTTGAGTGGCTCAGTTTGGTTACACATTGGCTTTTCCCGAGCTGCGGCATAAACGCATATTTAATACGCATATTTAATATATTTTATTTATTTTATTCATTCATTCATTCATTTAGTCTTTTAGCCAGGATGGCCTCGTTAGTGATCGAACCACTGTTTTGCTAAAGGGCCCTACGAAAAAGAGGTTTCATTTTAAAAAAATCACAAAAAGTGCACAAATTATAAAAATACAGACATTAAAGGAATAAGTAGGCACCCATTTCCCCCAGTCAAGAAGGATCATCAAAAATGTATTCAAGGTTCTGATTTTTGACCCGGAATTTGAACCCATATCCTGGAAAGTTGCACGGATCACCCTCCCGATGTCCAAATCGATGTACGTGTATTGAGATAACGTCTGGTTATAATAAATACTAAACAATGGAGCAGTCGGAGTGTCTTCGTCAAGCACATGCTGATCTTATATAAGGTATTTGCATGACATAATAAAAAAATCAATTTCGAACGTTAATCCATGCAACAGCAAGAAACGATTCGATTCTCCCGAAACGAGTCTTTATACCATTTTATGATCTACCCCGTCTTTAAAATAGAGCGACAGGTGTTCCCATGTTTCTATAGCAACCGACATGTTATTTTTTTTACGATGGAGATGTTTTCATGCATGTTTTATTTGCTATTCATGCGATGATAATCATTCAAGCACACTTCCCTAGTAACCATGGTAACTGAAAACTTCCTTACAACCAGCTCCTCTAAAATGCGTGCTAAAAATGAATGCACCCGAATTTCATAACTGCCTCAGTCGCTGACGCTATAATCATCCTCGTATAATAATGATTGAGTATACATGTAGTACATGATCAATTAGACTAATAAATGAAATTTATATTGCATTCATTTTCTGTCCATTTATTACAAATTATTATTCATGAAGGATAATTTGTCATCGTCTCCTATTCATGATCAAGATTTATGACGCTCTAATGTGCAAGACTTTTCATGATTGCACGATCTTGGCCTTTATTTTGATTCCATTTTTATCATTAAATTACTTGTGGAGAAACATATTCATGATCAATCTGAAAGTTTATGCTCAATCTAGATATTCATTAAATATCTATTTTACCTCCCTTTCCAAGATTAAAATGAAAATTGAAGGAAAGATTTCCAATCGATATAGAATTATAAAGATCTTTTTATAAATCATTTAAATGTGATTTTGCAAATTTTGAATAAACAGTGTAATGTTTTTGATAATTTGCTAATCACACAGGTTTGCGTCATTTTTCAATTACTGTCTGAATCATGCATGGGGAAGGGGGAGGAGGAGGATACGTTTCCCAGAATTGTTTTCAAGGGGATTCTCCTTCCGAAAATAACCCTTTTTTTTTTCTTTCCTTCTTTTTTATTTTATTTTTTTTGTTGGTTGAATTGCATGGTAATATTAAATAAAAGGAAAATTCGCACTGCTTGGGTTCCGAAATGCTCTAAAATGTAAAGTTTTTGTTTTTATCGAGTTTCCAAAAAATACGTAAAGAATGCAAAGTCCAATAATAGGGCCTAGAGCGGGTCGGATATTCGAGGGGGATAGGGCGGAGGACGCCTCTCTCTCTCTGGAAAAGGGGGTCGTCCCCCTGTAGTTAGAAAATCACCCAAAATTGTTTCGATATAATAACGCTGCCTATTCATATTAGAGAATTCATATATTAGAGAATTCATATTAGAGAATTCATATTAGAGAATTCATATTAGAGAATTCATATTAGAGAATTCATATTAGAGAATTCATATTAGAGAAGGGGTATGCTTAATTAGAATTAGATCAGATTATCCTACGTGATCAATCATCGTAAAATACCAACAACAACAAAATTCATAATTTTCGCTCGGTCGCTGCGCTACACCACGAAATAGTAGACAAAATTATAATTTACCACTACGTCGCTATAATATCATTCTTATTCTAAAAATGCAAAATCTTCTTGGGGGATGGGGGGTGGTGTACCTTAATAGATCTTTCATCGGTCTCCGGTCATGACAAGAAATTGACCCCTGCATGAGACTTTGAACCATTAATTCAGAAAAATAAATGTGCCCCTATTATGCTGAGGTCCTTGTTGAGTACAATTTAGCCGAGCGGGGGGGGGGGGGGGGGGCTGTCGTCTCTTTCCTGAATGTTAATCAATTTTCCAGTTTCAGTTATACGGGGAGGGAGTACTGTTTCTATCATGAAAACTAATGGTGGTGCACATTTTAATAAAAATAGAGTTTTATTGCAATTTTGTCATTTTAAACAATTTATGGAAGGAATTGAAAAATTACAAAGACCATCTCGTTGCTAATTGTCCCATGTTATTAAGTAAGCCTGAAGTTCATGGAGGCTATATTATCATGAAAGTTAAGGAACTCATTCGGAATTTTCCGCTAAATATTATTTAATTCATACCGCGGTAAAAAAAAACAACAAAACAAAACAAAACAAAACAAAACAAATTATCGTTCTTATGAAAAAAAAATTCATTTTCATCTAATTAAACGACACTTTCAGGGACACATTTTCTGACATAATACAAATAGATAAATGATTCAGTTTATCATGAAGTAATAATTTATTTAGCTCTAGGCCCAGTTCGTCAGATGTTATTGATTAAAATTCATAATAGGAGGGTATCGATCTGTGCAATTGCAATGAAAGTTCAGTAATAAGAGGTGTAATAATTCTTGAGAAAATGTATAATGTTTTTATTTTGATTGTTTCTTATTCAAATGGACTTATCTTCTGCTGAGCCAGAAGGGCATTAACTCATATATAGTTTTACATAGCATTAACGCCCTTCTGGCTCTCTGCAAACGGAAGATTGAAATATTTTGTTAGGAAGGTTACTTTTATAAAAATAATTTTTTGTGAAGTGATGTCGTCATTTACCTTGGATGCCTTTACATCTGCTTGTGTAGAGCTATCATCTGGACTTGTAAGAGATGTTTGAGAGTCAGAGACTGGGGCAATGAACATGCTCTTTCTACGATCTCGGGAAGACTTCATCTTTATGCACTGTATCAACAGAAAAATAACAACAAAATAATGTTAATATATTTTGCCAAATCGTAAATATCATCCTTTTGACTAAGATCTAGATCTTCATCTACCTCAATGATCTGAATCTATAAAAGTCGTAAATCTAAAAACGATACCATGGATACTGGCAATCTAGAATTTCATCTTATTTATCAAAATAAATATATCAGCATGATCAGTAGATCTACATTCAAATCTGTCTGAAATGCCAATTATTGTATTTAGATCTATAATCATTCCAAATGACTCGTTAGTTGATGATGATAAGATTAGGTTCATGTCCCCAGTGGCAGTACTACCTGGTGCTTCCCCCCCCCCCCCCCATAGCATGTGAAGAAAAAAAAAAGAGAAAAAGAAAAAAGAGAGAGAAAAAAGGGAAAGAACATGAAAAGAATACCATACGGACCCCTTCCCACACTATTTATTCGATGGCCTTGTAAAAAAAAAATTTTTACCTTTAATAAAACGTGTGGAAAAGACGACTTTACTTCTACAATGGGCATGGCCACACTGACAATTCTTAATAAAGATAAAGGAACATTTATATCACTGAAATAAGTTGAGACTTGATTCATAAACTATTCAGTCTACAAAATATTATTGATAAGTTTGAATAATCTTACCGTATTTTTATCTGAACCCAATTATTCCGTTTCTACGAAGCACTCAAAATGCGTCATCCTATAAACGATGGAAACGATGATTGATCAGCTCCAGCAAGTTGCCGCCGTGATTGAAAGATGGAAGGGAGCGTTTATTTGCCTTCAAACAAGAATTTACCCAGCCCAGCCGAATGTTTTAGGCTGGGTAAACGTGTGTAAATTTTTGGTCATGATTTCTGAATTAAAGCCCTGCGTTGCGCGTCGTTTGATATCCCCTGCGCGTATTGCATTGATGTAGGGCGTGGTGCGCAACCCCCTCCCCTGGGCCCTGTTCCGGCCCTACTCATGCCCCCCCCCCTCCCCTCCCGAAAAATAGGGAAATTGTGAGCATGGATTAAGGGAATAAATGACGATGCAGCCTAGCAAAAAATATTAATACATTGAGTAGGCAAATGGGAGATAAACGGAGCAGAAAGATAGATCTTCGGTCTTCAGAGAGACCAAAATAGTCAGGGAGCCCTTCCGGGGGGGGGGGGGGGGTGTCACTCACCACATTACGTGCTACGCAACCGCGTCCACAAAAGGCGTCGAAAAGGGTCTGTTTTCAGCCTTTATAGGTGTCGTCGACAGTGGCGGCACCAGGATTTTTAAAGTGGGGGGGGGGGGGGCAAATGGGGCGCAAAAGAAAATGTTGGGGGGGGGCAAGGGCGGACAAAAAATTTTTTGACACTTTTTGTAGTGAAAATGTACAGAATATTCGGCTATAAACCTACCCAGATATGAGGACATTTTGAGCATCTAGCTGAACTGCCCGATTATAAAGAGGTGTTAGTTATATACTGCGAGCGAGCGAAGCGATCGAGCAAAAATTTTGACATTTTTCGTAGTAAAAATGTACAGAAATTACATATTCGGCTATACAACTACCCCAATACGCATGAGGACATTTGAGCATCTTGCTGCCCGATTATGAGGTGGTAGTTATTTATTGCGAACACTTTTTGTCGTGAAAATGTACAGAAATTATATTCGGCTATGAAACTACCCAGATATGAGGACATTTGAGCATCTTGCTGCCCGATAATAAGGTGGTAGTTATACATTGCGAACGGGCAAAAATTTTGAAACTTTTTGTGGTGAAAATGTACAGAAATTATTATTTGGCTATAAAACTACCCCAATATGAGGACATTTGATCATCTCGCGGCCTGATTATGTGGTGGGAGTTATAGGCCTGTATTGCGAGTGAGCGAAGCGAGCGAGCAAAAATTTTGACACTATTATAAAACTACCCAAATATGAGGATATTTACACGAGCTGAGCGAACAAATTTGCCCCATGCCCCCCCCCCCCACCTTGATGCCGCCACTGCTTTCCAAGTTTCCGTTTTCTTTCTTTTTCCTTCTTTTCTCCATTCCTTTTTCACTTTTTTCTTTCCTTTTCTTTTCTTTTTCATTTTCCACCCTTTTATTTTTTTTTACTCCGAAAATTATTGGGGGGGGGGCAACTGGGGCGGCAAAACTTCTGACTGGGGGGGCAAATGCCCCCCCCATGCCCCCCCCCCCCCTTGGTGCCGCCACTGTCGTCGACGTTTTCCTTTAAAAGGGGTGTTTTTCAACTTCAATCTCCATTTAGAGTACTATAAATAACAAATTCGGTCTTCGACATTTAGGGTTATTGCATGTTATGATAATCCTTAAATTCTGCTTTTTCATCTGTTTCTACGATGGTTAATTCTCATTTACATCCTACCATTTTCATTTCATCAGTGAAGATCGACTCACAAAATTTTCACGCCAAGTATTTTGTTGATATGTATAGCACCGCTGGGCAATTGCCATATCACAAGAACATCAATTGTTGAAGATAAAAGATAATTGTTACAAAATGGAGAACAAAACCTTGAAATAATTTCGTCTAGATGCATGTGTCTCCTGTTGAGCTTGAATATAATGTTGAGACTGATCACTGATATATATGTCACAGAAAGACTATGATGCTCTTTACCTATTAAATTCTACATGACTTGTGCATGTATTTCTTCACCCCCACCAATGTCAACTGTCAGTATGAAATCTTCTAGAAGGGTACAAACGGCAGCAGATGATGGAAGAAAGGTTGATTTAGTTGTCAGTAGATCTGGCCTCGGGAGATCAAGGAAACTGGTCTCATATATAATTAAAGGATTATCTAAGAGATATGTGACAGAAGAAAGTAATGTGAGGAAATAATTTTTTTTTCTTTTTGTTACAGGCTTTAAGTTGAAAATTTGAACAAATATAGTTTATATTTGTATGATATTTAACATAGTGGGATGAATTCAAACCAAAGATGACGCAGGATACTCAGGAAATTTAAGCTTTCGTCTTTCGACTTCTTCAGAAATTTATTCTGTCGTAGACAGAAGTGATGCCAAGGTCTTGTTGAATTCCTTGAATGATGTTTGGTATGAATTCATCCCACTATGTTCTATATCACCCAAACCAAAGCGAATGGTAAAAGTAGACTCAACATCATCACATTATTTGTATGATATTTATATATGACATTCCCTTATACGTTGCATCAGACAGTGTGTAGGGAAATGGAGCAGTGGTCTCGTGATTACGAGTATTTTGATATGAATAACATCGATTGGTGATTTGGATTGTTTGCATACAAATTAAATATGATACCACTAAAAGTTTATCTATTTGTACTGAAAAGCGCTATTTTGTTGTTTTCCTGCGTAGTATGGATTATTTATTTTAAACGCCATTAAGGGAATTGTACTTGATACCATAATAATTTATACGCCACTTCCTTCTGCAAAATTTGGTCCCTGGGTTTCAAGGGGAAACATTTACCCCAATTTTTGGAGGCCATCTAACACCCCAATCCGACACCATTTTTTTGTTTTTTTGTATTTGTAAATGGCCAGTCATACTACTTCCTACTGACAAAGTTTGGTGCATGGGGGAGATGGGGTGAAATCGATCCGACTTTGAGGCTTCTTTGGGGGGGGGGGGGGGGGGCTTCGGGGGCTAAACCCGGCGGCTGCGGTCAGGCTGACTACCTTTTTGTCAGTGACTTAGATAGTCTAAGTAACTTTATACGGGGTCAAAAGGGGGTCAAATCTTATGGGTAAAGTGGGGGTGACTATTTCGGGACAGGCTGTCTGATGCTGATTTGGATGAGACTGCACAATGAGCAAAAAAGCCTTTTGTAATGATAACAGAGTTATTCCAAATCAGGCAAGGGGCTTTTGTTGTTGTTTCTTATAATAATAATTGAATATATGACATGTTTGTAAACTCGCATTATTAGTCTTCGGACTGTTAGTGGAGATCAAATAATAAAACCGAATCGAATTTGAATTTGAATTTGAAGCCAATGCTAAACGGCTCCTGTGGAATGACCCCCAAGATCTCCATGGACTTCTTCGTCTGAGGGTTCCGCCTGAAGTCCAAAGTGTACAGCAGCCCACCTGCAGACCTGGATGACTTGCAGACAGGCTATAGGCAGACACTTCGTAGGGCCAATGGCATGCAGCGATGCTCCATCGAGGCGATAGAGCTCAGATATGCATCGAGAGCAACTGACGCCATGTGGAAGATTGAAAGCTATGTCCAAGTGCCCAAAATGACTATGAAAAATGATTTTTCAGTGAAGATCACTGAATGTTATGACTTCTGGCTTCTTTTATTTATTCATTTATTTATTGGTTCTAATATTTATTTGTCTTGATTAAAAATATGCATAAACTTTACGCTCATTGTTTGTGTGAATGTTGTCTCTGTTTCAGCAGGTAATCATACCATTTGGCGCAAATGAGTTTTGACTATCTTTCAAACAATAGCTGTTGTGCACTCGACCGTAACAATAACATTGAAACAAATGTTGCCAAACAACAAAGGAATATATACTCTATCCATACATGCTAAAAATATTCTGTTAATCCCACAATTTTTAAAACAATACTCAATCTAAAAAGTGTAACATTTTTTCTGACTCACACTGTATGACGATCTCTATATCATAAAGAGTAGTTACAAATCACAATGAACATTGGCGAGAAAGTGTGAAATTGCTGTCTGAATTTTCTTCCATTTATAAATCAATATACGCCCACACCAATACAGGAAGAGAATTGTTTTACTCTAACTAGTACTAGGCTATAGGGCGGGGGGGGGGGGGGGGGGAATGTATCCGGACTCTTAAAAAAAAGCTGTCACGTTTGCCGTTGAATTTCACGAAAAATGTGAATCAAATAAAACTAACCAAAACGAATATTTGTCATCTACAATATTGTCCAACATATTAAGTTTTCAAAATTGCCTTTGTTAATGCATGCAAACTTGTTCAAATTGCTGTTTGAAATATACGGATATTGATCTGTGTGGTTATATACGTCAGTAACGTATAAGGAATCCTCTCTAAACCTTGAGGGCCCGGGGGGGGGGGTATCTGGGCTTCCGGCTTCATGCTGGCCCACAAATGCTTGTGCTATGACAGACTTTGTCAGTTTTGTATTTTACACAGAAAAGATTAACCTGGAACTTCTTGATAATTTTCTGTACCGTACACTCTTAAAAACCCCGGGTCAGATTGACCCGGAAATCAGTCCGTTGGGGCCACACTCCGTTCCGTGTCAAAAATGACCCGGAATTAGGTCTGATTTGACACAGAAAGGACCAGATCTGACCCAGAAATGGTCACATCGGACCTTATTCCGGGTCATTTTTGACCCGGAACGGAGTGTGGCTCCAACGGACTGATTTCCGGGTCAAATCTGACCCGGGATTTTTTAGAGTGTAGCATCAAAATTTGAGTAGTCCATAATGTTAAATAAGGATTGGAAATTATAATTGTCTGTTGTTGATCATTGGCCCTGTAAAAGTGTCCCTGCACATTTCACATGTTATAACTGACTAATAAAATCAAATAAATTACCGAAAATAAATGTATACTTTTGATTCGGTTAATGGCAAACTAACATGACTAATAGGAAAGGTTTTAGCCATGTAATCATATTTTAAGTCAATTGAATAATCATTATAGGGATAATAATAGAATCATAAACCAGTCCGACCCTATTTTATTTCTTGTATGCCTATCAACACGATTTACTTTTCTGTAGTAAATTGTCAAGAGGTATATGAAAGAAAGATTCAAACATAATGTACAAGCCTACTAGGTGATATCGGTTTTTGCCAGCTCATGAAGACTGTATGAAAGAGTACTGCGACGTACAACTAAAATATTATACCAGTATGAATAGAATCGTTATTACGTCATCACAGAACGGGACAAATCTGACTAAATCTTGCTATTTGTTGGCTCCATTTACCGAATTTATACTCTATTGTCTCAGAAATTTTATGTAACCTTGAACATTTTGATAATAAAGAAATAATACAACACAGTTCAAGCAAATTTTAGACTCGACTAGAGTATCTCTATGGAATTGGGTATGCTGCCAGCTACGGTAAAATCTTTATCATCTGCTACTAGTTGATCGGATCAGCTGACCAGCTATTTCTAAACAAACCGTGAAATATAAGTTGAACGAAGTTAACTATTCCCGCATTCTTCCTTACTTCTGGAGGGAAAATTAGTCAATGTGCGGATCATGGAAGATAGGTAAATAACATAACATTTTAAAATGCTGTTAAGACCAAATACCGGTACAGTTTTCCTCAGAGTCGGAGTTCTGGAGCTGTCATCGGTGCGCTTACTGCACTGCTGCAGACGGACATGCCATTGGGTTCCCTCCGACGATAGGCCCAGTGCGGCCGTGATGCAGATCTCGGGCACGGGCGCTAGCAGCCCGGTTTCATGAGCTGAGTTGCACTCAGGCAGTATATGTACTATTAGTATTATGACTATGAGCTACGCACTTTGTTTCTTTAAGCTGAAAGTCATATAATGTTGACTTTTAAGCTCGATTTCTTTGTTGATCTTGTTTCTACATATTCTGAAGTTGAACTGAACTATTGAGATTGAGTGTTGAGAAAGTCCAGGTACAAACAAATATAACCACTTACATGACTTATACATGTATGGTGGTTGATCCAGTGTCCGAACACTTTTCAGAAAATCAACGATAGCAAATAAAATATGAAACGAATATCTGTCAAACTATACATATTGAATGCTCAAAGTCCTACAAAAAAAGAAGTTGATGGAATTTTAAAAAGACAACGTAGATTTAATACGATATTCCCTTCCGAGTGAACCCCTTCCCAACGACGCGGCGTTTTGGTCCCTTGAAAAAGGTACGGTACCGTAATTCCGAACGTGTGAAACCTATGGGAAAAAGACACTTATCCAATGAACAAGGTTATAATATAACCCACTTATACATGTACAAGCTTATCTGAAGATAACCTTGTACTCCAGACAAGCTTTTATGGGTGAATAGGCTTCAATAGCTTTTGTGTGTATCAGCAGGCCTTTTTCCAGGGTAGATCATTCATACATGAGAGGAAAATAATTATCTAAAATTTCACTTTCAATTCTGAATCCCCTAATTTGTGGCACAGTAAGAGTTGAAGAGTCCATGAATCAGGTAATTAGCAACTTTAAGAAAATTAAATCTTGCTTAGACCAATTTTGTTGTCTATTTTTGACTGCTGCAACAGTGAATGTTGGACACAGTCCCACATAGGCAAGGGCCTATGAGTGAATATAACCTTGTCCTCCCAAACCAATATGGTAATGGTGAAAACACACAAGGGTAGCCCTCTACTGCTGTACTACTGCCAGCCACAGTAAACAAATGCAGATTTCCTCTCTCCACAGAGAGAGGGCAGCAGTACAGAAGGATCAATCAGTCTCAACAGAAAAATAGAATGAACACAAAATTTGATGCTTAAAATTCTACATTCCCTGAATCATTGGTTTAGCTGGTCACCAAACAAGAGGGACTTTCACAGACAACTTGCTGGTAAGTAATATTTTGAGTTTCACTATTTTGATCTGATATTTTGGCTGCATATATTACAGCAGGTTGCAGCTGCATAGTTTCAAGTGGGGCTGAGTGGTTCAGACACACGAGTGGGAAAAAGACACAACCTTGGTATCAATAGTGTGGTTTTCATACGCGTAATCCCACGCGTATGAAAACCCATTTTAGGCGCTTAACTGTACACGTTCGGTAATACAATCTGTTCGGAATTACAATACTTGACTATACAACTACAAAAGTACTAGACACACCACGTATAGTGGTCATATTGACCACTACGCGGGACGAATGCAAAAATACTAGTCATTTTCTATCGCATGTACTTAAGGTATGGGGGGAAAAGTAAGATAAATATTTAAAATACTTCCTTTCAAATTCAGCACTTTAAAATCTCTTTCCTACCTTTAATGGCCGTTAGGAAGAACTTCTGATATTTCCAGCAAAATCCAAAGTCAAAATCATGTCCAAAACCTAAGAAATCCCCGCCAATTTTTTTCGCGATCGCATGTTGTTTTCCTGCTGCCGATGTTTTTAGACTAAATCGGCCAATAAAATTTTGTCCACAACGAAACTCGGTATCGCGTGCACATCGATCTCTACGATCGCACACACAGAAAATCGGGACTTACGTGTACGCGATAGGAACCGAACTTTTAACGACCAAATTTTTTAGCAGGAGATGTCAGCGCTCGCGGCGATCAGGAAATGTACACCATGACTTGCGATACCCCGTTTCGCCAGAAGTGACAGTAAATTACGGATTTCATTTTTGGAATTATCTTTTCCAACATCGGTGAGTTGAATTTTTTGTATTTCATGAATATGTTCGTGTCGTTTTTTGTAAATTAAATGCCGATTATGAGTGAATGTTGGTGACTTTTGTGCAGTGGTGTTTTGAAAGTGTTGAGGTGGATGACTGCCTAGAGTCTACACACGAAGTATAGTAAAGTCGCTATGAGTGGTACTAGACAGAAATAGCCGTCTGTTATGGGGAAATCTTTAATATTTCTGACATTTATCAACCTTCCCCATAGACAGACGGCAAGACGTTATGTACGAAACAAGGGTACGATCAGCCGGTCTGCGAGCTGGCCGTAATGCCACCACCCCCAAAGCTAGTGGCCAATCGGAGCAATCTTTTGATTGGGTTTATGAATATTCAAATACGTTGGCAAGCATTGATGATCGTCAGCGCGCACGCATGGTGGGGATAGTGGGTGCAGGTGGAGACTATTCAATGACGTCATCGTCATGAATAGTTTCGAGTCAAGATGGCTGACTGCAGTCATATGTGAAGATCACTGTCAGTTTGAACTAGGATTCATCAAAAGCCCTAGTATGCAGGGGCATGTTTCTCGAAACCGTCATATGTCTAAGTTCTTAACTAAGTCAGCGCTAGTTCTCTAGAAAATGTAGTTGTCCGCTACGTGTTTCACGAAGCCGTCTTTACCAAGATGCATGACAACTTCCTGACTAAGGACTTATGACGCCTCCAACCCTGTCATATCTTTTTTAGTCGACGTACAGCGCCATCACATGTTATTTATTGGGTAGATTATGGTAGGCAAAAGGTGACACTAGATACTTCTATGCAACTCTTTCTACGCATTCACTTTATCTGGAATTTGTCCATGTTTATATTATGAAAATTATATAAAATAAATAGTGTTTTTGTTCAAGGCATGTCTCCACTTAACTCTAGTGAATCAACACTCTTTCCACATTCTAATGGATAAAAAACAAACATACAAACAAACAAACAAACAAACAACCGTCTAATTGAGGTCATTTCAATATGAAAGGAACTTTTTTTCAAATGAAAAAGAAAACCATAATAAAAACGATAACAATAATAGACTGACAGGAGATAGGCCTGTATCAAAATGTGGGATTTGAAGAAAAAAAAGTTAAACCAAAACTTGTCAAATTAATCCCATCATTGGAAACTGGGGGGGGGGGGGGGGGACAAAAAACTATTGACCAATAAACATTGGGCAAGAAAAAAATACAAGCCGTACTGATAAGCAATGGGAACTTGGGAAGTATTATAATCTAGAAAAAATATAAATTCATAACTGTTGCTAGGTATGTTTTATGTCAAAATGAATTTAGTAAGTCTCTGATTGCAAAGCTATTTTACGATATGGGTCCTTCATATCTGATCAATTAGCATGAAAAATGACGTGCTACCATAATAAACTTGAAAATCACATGTTACGTCTTATATAATAATTTTATTACATAAGACTTAATTTTATATAATATTTTTATTATGGTTTTCTTATATAATAATTACAAGAGTGCTTTTTGTGTGAAAACAAATAATTGGGCGATCTTCGTAAATGATTTCTATAAAGATTTCTTTGGTGAACTAAAATCCGACGAGGGAACTGTAATATGACACGGTAAGCCAGCCATAGTCAACGGCATATTCTGTGGTTTTCAGACCCATATCAGTGTAAACATAGATTATATCAACGATTTTTAAAATGAATACTTTAAACATGTTGAAGTATACATGTTTAAACTTATAATATGAATATTTTTGTAATTCCATATCATACTCAAGCCCCAAAACATTATGTAAAACATTCAAAGCATATTATTATTGCAATGAAAATATATGGGTTTATTTTTATAAACTATCAAATCACGACATCCGGGGGGTACCTATCCAACTTAAAACTGGCTCACCGATCATGAAATAAATCACTCATATTTTTCATTTTACAAGCGAATCCATCATGTAATTTAAATAATTTAAAAATTATTTGGGATCTATTATACCTTTCTACATTTTCTATTTTCTTTTATTCCCTAATTCATTCAAATATTTGCAGTTGAGTTAAATTTAGCTTTTAAAAATATAGTGTAATTGCAACCAAGGCTACGTGTCGGCTCCAATTCTCGCCGATAGTATCGATATCACGAGATGTCTAGCTAGTTAGCTCTTCGTGAAACAGTTTAGGAAGATCATGGACATCTCCGTAGTTGGCGGATAAAGTTATGACTGTCTTGTCGTTGGTTTCGAGAAACAGGCCCCAGACGTCTAAGGTACCTATTTTCTTAATTCTTATTTATCATAGACTAGTTTTATGTAAAAAATTTTGTCAGTTTTTCTTTGCTGACGACATAAAAAGGAGAAACTTGGTGTCGACTCGTTTTGAGTACACCGTCTGGTCACCGACCAATACGGACCCATACTACGGCATATAATGTCTTTCAGTCTCTATGTACGGAGGTCTAGTGGAGCCAGACGCAGTCTCAGCAGAACAACCGACGATACAGAGAGACTGAAGCTTTTGGTCTACAAAAGTACAAGCTTATCTGAAGATAACCTTGTACTCCAGACTAGCTTTTACGTGTGAATAGGCTTCAATAGCTTTTGTGTGTATCAGCAGGCCTTTTCCAGTCTAGATCATTCATACATGAGAGGAAAATAGTTATTTAAAATTTCACTTTCAATTCTGAATCCCCAAATTTGTTGCACAGTAACAGTTGAAGAGTCCCTGAATCAGGTAATCTAGCAAATTTAAGAAAATTAAATCTTGCTTAGAGTAATTTTGTTGTCTGTTTGTGACTGCTGCAACAGTGAATATTGGACACAGTCCCACATAGGCAAGGGCCTATGAGTGACAAATAACCAAAGTCTTCCATGCCCATTAGTTTGGTCGGTCGCATCGCTGAATTTTGGCAGGTAAGATGAAAATTTGTACTTACATTTCAAGAGAATTATGGTGGTGTATCCAGTGTCCGAACACTTTTCAGAAAATCAACGATAGCAAATAAAATATGAAACGAATATCTGTCAAACTTACATAATGAATGCTCAAAGTCCTACAGAAAAAGAAGTTAATGGAATTTTAAAAAGACAACGTAGATTTAATACGATATTCCCTTCCGAGTGAACCCCTTCCCAACGACGCATCGTTTTGGTCCCTTGAAAAAGGTACTGTATTTCCGAACGTGTAGAAACCTATGGGAAAAAGACACAACCTTGTTTCAATAGTGTGGTTTTCATACGCGTAATCCCACGTGTATGAAAACCCATTTTAGGCGCTTAACTGTACACGTTCGGTAATACAATCTGTTCGGAATTACAATCCTTGACTATGCTACAGCTATTGGAGATAACCTCGCACTCTGTACCATCAATACTAGACCAAAAATTCTGTCTCTCGTTCATTAGCCTCTTAATTTTGACAGGGTCGGCCATTCACTTAGAGACAGAAACGCTCCTATCACTCTGCTGTGCAAACTTTCTGAGAGCCGACGAACAGTCGGCATGTAGTCGTAAAAGGGCTTGTAGACCCCTTTTTAAAATTATTTTTACAAATTGAATAGATTAGGCCTAGGCTCTAAACATTCACGAATCTGTTCACTTACCAATTTGACTGTTTTATTCCTTGTAATGCTCCTTTTTCAGGTAATTCAGGGTCCAAGTTATTCTCCGTTTGAAAATCTTGCAGCCGTATTCAAACGGTTTCCACTGCGCAGGAATGAAGATAACATCGCAGCCATTCTAGTCTATGTACAAAGGAAAATTATCATGAAGGGAAAAAATCAATGTGTGCGAGTTTGTAATGAATTCATCAAATTTTTCCCTTCATAATAATTTTCTTGAAATACAGCTCAGTTTTGAAACCCATTTTCCTTACGGACACGCGTAAAACACAAAAATTTTCAGATTAGGGTAGCAGGACCGCCGATTACATCGCTAAAATGTGATATTTTCCGTGTGACTTTGGTATGTATTGTATGTGTGTGATATGTGATATGCTGTCCTGCTATGCATTTTAAAGTGATTTTTGCCATGCATACGTCGTACCGGCTGAATTCTCCTCCCGGCAGAAAACACCATCCTTTACTCTAGAAGGAAGTATTTTCTCAAAATTTTGCCGATTATATTGGTGTTTTTACCTCTTCAACTTAGAGGTCGTGACAGGCCAAAATTGACACAGCCCCATATACATGTAGTGATGGTCCCGTGAGTGATACAGCAGGCACTTTGATACAATTTGACAATTATTTCGATTTAAAAAAATGGAATTTCCTTGCCGAGCTGATCTTCCCTGTACTAGGCCCTTGCCTTAGACTGAAAATTCTGTCTCTCGTTCGTTAGCCTCTTATTTTGGTAGGGTCGGGTCTTCACTTAGAGACAGAAACAGGCCTGTCCCTCTGCTGTGCTAACCGACTTCTTTGGAAAAATCTTAATAATTTGATTTTTCCTCATATAGACTATCTAGAATCTACATTGTAGATCTAGATTTTATGATTGAATTGGTTAGGCCTAGGCTCTAATTAATTGTTACGGAATCTGTTCATCTTACCAATTTTACTGAATAATCCATTTAATGCTCCTTTTTTCAGGTAACTCAGAGTCCAAGGTATTCTCTGTTTGAAAATCTTGCAGCCGTATTCAAACTGATGTTAGTGTATTAGTCATTGTGCCTTCAGTTTGCACAGCAGATCGAACAGCCCGCTTCTGTCTCTAAGTGAAGAGCCGACCCTACCAAAATGAGAGGCTAACGAACGAGAGACAGAATTTTCGATCTACCCTTGCCTGTGTGGGACTCGTTTGTTCCAAACCACATTCTACCCAGATGCTATCCGGCTGTGGAACTCCTTACCACCAGCCGTCATCAGCTGCACCTCCTTGGAGCTCTTCAAGCAGAAGGTGCAGCATGTTAAGCTCTGTTGAGCTTCTGCCTGGTTTTTAGCTGCACATAGAAAATTGACAATTGTAGAGGCTTTTTACTTGCACATTGTACACTTAGCACTTGACAAGCACAAGGTATGATAATACGCCAGCAGCGGACTGTACCTGACCGGAAGAAGAAGAAGACTGTGTCCAACATTCACTTTTGCAGCAGTCAAAAACAGACAACAAATTGCTCTAAGCAGGATTGAATTTTCTTAGATTTTCTAGATTACATATTTTTGTACCTGATTCAGGGACTCTTCAATTCTTACTGTGCCACAAATCGGGGATTCAGAGTTGAAATTGATATTTTAAATAATTATTTTCCTCTCATGTATGAATGATGTAGACTGGAAAAAGGCCCGCTGGTACACACAAAAGCTATTGAAGCGTATTCACCCGTAAAAGTTATTGTGCAGTAGAATCTTATCTGAAGATAAGCTTGTACATGTAAAAGTGCCCCATACTGTACTGTCGATTCAAATGACTCAATTGCACGGTGCGTAGTGTATACCGTCGATTCAAATGACTCGATTGCACGGAGCGATTGAGTCATTTGAATCGACGGTGCAATATGGGGGAAGATCGGCTCGGCAAGGAAATTCCATTTTTTTCATCGAAATAATCTTCAAATTGTAAAATCAAAGTGCCTGAGCCATTGCCATGTAAACTGTACTATTTTTAGGTGACTTCTTTCCTTGTTCCACTTAATTCAAGGATGTTCCACTGGTCATCTAATATAAGGTATACTGGGTGAATTCAAGTTCGGTGTTGAAAGCTTGCATTGGTGTTGGGGCAAAACTAGAACCAGCCACAACACTGAACCTGAAATGAAGCTGGTGCTGGGATGGACTTCATTAGGTGTTGAGCTATCAATAATGTGAATGGTATTATTTTTATAAACCCGAATTCAGTGTTGGGGCTAGAATCAGCAGCCCAATTCACGCTCTCAACCCCAACACCAACACCAACACTGAACTTGAAATCACCAACTGTAGAATATAAATTTTTGAGAGTGAGACGTAAATTCTGCTTTGCAAAAGCAATGGAAACAGCATCAACTTTCCTTGGCGTAAAGAAGAATAAAACCCTGTGGAAATATCAATTTTAATGAAAAGAGAGGATAGAGAGAAGCAATTTAAAAAAAGTTCCATCAAAATCGTTTACGAAATGAAAAAGTTATGAAAGTTTGAAAAGTCTCAATTTACTTTCTGTGGTGATCCTCAAATTGGCAATGTTGCTTCAAAATGGCAGGTTTAGAACATAGAACTCCTAAAGAAGTAGAAGGCTCGTGCGGGTTTGAAATTGTAGCCATCGCTCGTACGTGATTATGTGATATCCGCCATCTTGGTTAGTCCTTCGCTTTCCAGATTCATCCAGTTCGTCGCGTCAACGACATTTAGTATAAAATGTTTGATCGTTGGAATATAACACTAGGGCGATATAAAAGCTTATTGAAATTGCTCAATTTTGTTAATGCTAGTATTGAAATGAACCAAGAAAAAAGAGAGAGGGAAATTTCTCTTGTAATACATGAAATAAATTGCCAGTGTTATCAAATGTTGCTTCTGGCATTTTCGTGCTTATTTGTTATTACAGAAGTGCAGTCATCATCCACTCTTGTTGCTCATTTTGATAATATTTTTATATAAATGAAAAGTATCACATAACACGGAACCTCCTCCTCATCAAGTTTGCATACATTACTTGTTGCTATGTCTGACAAGCCTCTGACAAGCATTAAGTTGTTAAGAACAACCTTTGTTTTAAAAGTATGCATGAAATTTGAATATATTTGTGAACAGGTCTGTTGCAGCTGCAGTGCACAGTGGTGTTTTTGTACAACAATAAGGGGTGAATTGCTTTGCTATAATACTGTACATGTACTTGACCAACCTTGACCTTGATTATCATCGTATTGCAGAACTAGGGGGACAAGATGATAACAACATTTCTGTGTTATTACATGTACATACTAACATTAATTTGTACCAAAGTAAGTGACAAACTAGAGATTATTTTTTCCACTTTCCAGTGCAATAGTTTGCTTGGTATCTTATCATGTTTTATGTGGTATTATTATGGATATGCCCTTGGAGATCAAAACTGATTCACCCTAGACGTTGCTGTATCAATAGTCAGGTTCACACGAAGGGAGCTAAACTTTAAGTTTCACTTGTAGTTTCAAAACTTTAAGTTATCTTGTAGTTTTATACTATATGAAGTTAGTTCTAGAACCACAAGCGAGCTTGTAGTTAATGCTGAAACCACAAGTAGCTGGGGTCCTCAGTCATAGTTATCGACCGTGTGGACAGAATAAACTTTAAGTTTAAAGCAAACTTGTTGTTAACCATAACCTCTCTGTTCATGTTAAACTACGATCGCTCGACTTGTCATCTCAGAACAACAAGCGTCGTTGTTTCATTAACTTAAAGTTTCGAAATTAAAAGTCCTGTATGAACGTAGCTAACAACAATAGCCACATGTGTGTAATCCACTGCTAATATGTTTATCTATGGATGGCCTTTGGGATTCAACCTGCTTTTATCGTTAAGTAAAGGTTAAATGATCCAAGCTCCTTGATTTCCTGTTGTGACGCATATACCGTTAGACTATATGTGACCTTTGTTCTTCTTCATTTTGGCAGTCAATGTCAAGATGAATATTGTGCAGAATACAAGCTAGGGAAAAACAAAGCTATACATGTATAATTCCATAAAGTACACACTATAGTTGTCTTTTAGAATTGTTCAGAGGTGTTATGATACATGTATTAGAATGTCTCATTGGGTTGATGTTCATTCACTGGATTGACTTCCTTCATACCCAATAATGATATTGGGATGTATACATGTATGTAGTCCTATTACCATAAGGTCCTCCATTCATTTGAATTATGACTTAGGGTACATTACATTGTTTCTGGGGAAAGCCAGCTACATGTATATTTTTAGTATTTAGATTGCAGCAGTAACAACAAGAATAATTTCAAATATTGTGTTGACCTCTGTACATTTACATTGGCAGCCATGACCAGTCGTGAAATAATCATCCATTATTTTAAGTCTGCTTGCAAAATTATCGATGCATATTTGATATGGGATGCTAGGAAAACCAGCTTAGGTTAAGTGTAGATATGTAATATAAATGATGATCATTGTTGTTCTTATTATTATTGTTATTATTGTTGTTTATTAATATTGTTATAATTATTATCATTATTATTGTTATTATCATTATTAATGTTGTTATTATTATTATTGTTGTTATTATTATTGCTGTCATTACTGTTATTGTTATTATTATCATCATCATAATCATTGGCATTGTTCTATGCTATTAGACCACTTTACTCAGAGATATGTTTTAATCTAGAAATGTTAATAATACAATTTGCTCATAAATGATCAAATAAAAAAGGACCATTCATCAACTGATGTTCATGAATGCTCACACCATATGTATGCTCATGTTGGTATTGTGCTAAACCCACATTCTAGTAGACCTAGCTCACTGCTGTCACCATTTGTCCATTTTGTTCCTGTTACACAAGGAATGTTCATTGATATGTGTTGATTCTTTGTTGCTTCTTTATGACATTCAAAATTTCATAATTTGAAGAGTATGAGCGCTGTGAAAAATGCATGCAGTCGTGCTTTCGATTGAATCACCTAACTTCAATTCCGCAATTTAAACAATTTCTGGAGACTACATTGTAGAAATATGTAGAAATATTTATGATCAATGCTATAATCTTTATCACATGTTTATCTTTATTTGATCTCATATAATTTTGTGTGATGGTTGGTGTGTAAGCGATGTTGCTGCATGAATTTTATGTTTGTATGCAACATCCATTTTTATGGATTTCATTTATCACGTACATCTTGGATATTTAGGATCAAAGTTGATGGATAGGTGTTCCTGATGATGCCTTCTTTTTTTTTCTTTGCAAATTATGTAAATATTTCAATGATTTTTGTGTAATACTACATCGTGTTGTGTTATCTTATGGTTTTGATGGAAGTGAAAAATAAAATGAACTGAACTGAGCATACTGTAAAAAGGATTATTTAATACATCACTTGAGTAAGAATGAGAGCTTGTGTTAATTTTAGGGGCTTCATGATTAAACTACATGTAGCATTCATAAGGATATGAAATGTTGCCTCAGTTACGTACATGTACATGTAAATGTTGTAGTTGGTAGGTTAGTTTTACATGTAATTACACTTATCATTCAGTGTAGAATATTTATGCCGGAATTATAGAAAGTTGTCGATAGTCGTTGCTTTCTTAGTAGCAGTCAGATAAAATAAACCACGACACCAAACCGATTGAAAAGAAGATTAGAGCTGAAATATGTGAAGTCCCTAGTGGAGTGGAGAGGGGTGCTGTATGTGTGGAATAGCAATTAAATCCAAGTTTGAATGGTGTAGTAATGGTTATGTGTACTGTAAAGTGCTTAAAAACAGTACATATACCAGTGTAACTAATAATATTATCATTTAATACTTGCGAATTATCTTCTTTAACCTGCAGCACAATGTCAGAGAGGACTGCTCTGCTAGATGATGAGTCTGATCATTTCAGTAATGCTAGCAATGGCTTTATAAACCATGATGGTGTAGAAATTATAGGAGGGGGAACGTCTAGTGATGTCCATGTACCTGTAGGACCGCCAGATACCCCACCTAAAGACAGGTTAGTTCAGAGATTGTATGTAGATGTCTAAAGACAGGTTAGTTCAGAGATGGTATATCATTTCAGTGATACTGATAATGGCAATGTAAATCATGATGATGTAGAGATTAACCCTTTCAGGACAGGGATTATTTAAGGGCTAAATTGATCACATTTTGTTCTTCAAATTGGCAACAGTAATATTTTTCTTTTAGTGCTACATGGTTCTAATAAGATGTAATGTCTTGAAAATAATATACATGGTTAGGAACTTTGTTGAAAAGTTGAAAAAGTTGCCAATTTGGACAAAAAACAATGATTTTGAACCTCTCAATATGTTGCCAATTTAAGGATGTTCAATCTTATTTTCCTTTTTAAAATTCCTGGCATCAAATGCAATATGATTATGCAACGAAAATGGACACAGTATGTGCAGAATTTTTTGCTCTTTCTACTCATGCATCTGGTATATTTTTTAAGGCTCTAAATCAAAAGTTATGGGGCCAAACCACAAAATGTGGTCAATTGTCTCGAAAGGGTTAAAGCAGTGAGAGCATCTAGTGATGTAGGACCAGCAGATACCCCCACCTAAAGACGGGTTTGTTCAAAGCTTGTACCTATATGTTTTACACATAGATTCAACATTGAGATATAGTTATGCATTGTTGACAACTCTCAGGAGAAGATTCTGGATTGCTTTGTTATCAGTTGCTTGTACTTAGTTTATGAGATGTATAATTTAGTTATGTACTTATCCCTGCTTTTCCTATAAGAATAAACCCAAATCTTTTAATCAATTATTTAATTCATTTTTAACATCGTTTCCTTGAAATGAAGTATCCTTTTGTCCTTGTATATACCGGACAGTCATCCATCACTGAAGTCATATTAGAGAGAGAGGAAGTAGATTGTATTTAAATATGACATTATGATCCTTGGGTGAAGGATTACTCCAGAGAATATTGTAGGTTTATTCACATTATATCATTTCTTGCAAAAAAGTTTATTGATTGGGAAAATCTTGTTTGTATGTTCCCTGACTTATAAAGATTAGACACTTTGTGTTGTTTTAAGGATATTGAAAGATTCATATTTTATATTGAAGAAGAAAGCTTCTCACTATTTTAACTAAATCCATGACCAAATCGATGCTGTATCATGTACAGAGCCTGATCGGTTAGTCACGGACGGACATTTGACAAATTTTGAAAGTTTGAAGGCCTGTAAAAAATTAGTTATGAGATGTGTTGAGCTGTTTTATGTTTCATTGTGAAGGGTACCACTGAAGGTGCTAAATGATGATAAAATTTGGTTGCCATGGTTACCTACTAAAAATAGAATCCATTAAATATTCAATGTCACGGACGGACAAGATAGAAATGGGTTTCTTGACTTATCGGTAATCTTTTGTCTTTTCTATCTAAACAAGCTGTCACTGACAAATTTTTTTAACTGCAAATGTTAGTCAAGTAAATTGACTTCCCTGTCACATACATAGAATTTTAAAGCAAGCTGTAACTTTTGCTAGAGGTCCGAAAACTTTTTGTCACGGACGGACATTTGGGCGTCACGGACGGACATTTTGAGCGTCACGGACGGACATTCACTTTAAAAACTGCATGTTTTCCTATCTAAAATCGTGCATACGTACTTCGTGCTTTCTACTTTTTGTTTAAAATTGATTTTATTCCACTATTAAGCAAAACTTGGCTTGAAAAACTTAGTTCTTAAGTGGAATCTATGTCAAAAGTGGATGCCTGTATTGTAGTGTACATACACAATGTACAAGTGCATACTCATGTAGTGTACAACTGTACATGTACAATATATGCTACTGACCAAAATGAACATGTTGAGAAGAATGTGATGTAAGCTTTCAAAATATAACCCTTTACATTACAGTCATGTAGGTGGACTGAAATCAAACATCAGTATTTAGTATTTTAATTTACTTTACAGCTCAAAGTCATATATTTTGTTTCAAACATAGAGGTAATGTAGAAATAGGATTATGTGTGATTGGTCATTATCAATATAGGAAGTAAAATTTCTCATTTTGCTTACAACATCACATACCAGTACTCTTTATAACATCTCATATTTTTCAAAAGTTCTCTCTAAGAGGGTGAAAACCAAATCGTGAAATGCAAATCATTGTCTAAATCTTTCTCATACCATAGTTTACTTTTTCAGTAATGTCTCTATCACTTTAAAAACAATGTTAGCTTCCTGGACAAAGGCCCTAATGGCAACAGCTGAGTGTGTAAAGCCCATATAGAGCCTAATTATGTCATGTTAGTTGAGGGATTGCCCAACACGACTAGTGTAAGTCATATATTATAACTTTCTGACCCCCTTCCCCATAAAAAAACTGTTCCAGGGTTGATGCAACCAATTCAATTATGAGCATTTGAAATTATATATTGTCTAAAAAGGTTTCTTCTTATGTTATGTGATTACATCATTTTAAAAAAATTGTTAACTGTGTGTGATCCTGAACTACAAAGAATTGCTATCTGTCTCAAATGTTACAACTAATTCAAAACATTCTTACAAAATAGAGTCCAAACATGGCTCTTACGGTCTAATACACATCTGAACTCCAATGTTTATAATTTTCAAAGACAACTTGTAATTCAATTTGAATATTGATCAAGCTTCAGTATTAATGTTGAATCTAAAACTTTTACACGTTGCTGATGACCAAAAATATACAATAATAGCAGTAATGATATTAATAAATAAGTAAGGAAATAAGTATTCATCTTCTGTAAACACCTGTAATGGATGTCTTTTGCAGACTGACAATGCAGGCTGGCTCCCATTAGAGCCATAGCAAAATCATTAGGTTTTTATGACATTTATTAGCTTGAAAAAGAAAAAAATTGGGGTGGGGTGGGGGGTAATTTTTGCATTGATATAGGGGATCACAGTACCATATACAGTCCAACCTGCTTTAGTGACCACCTGTATAGAAAGACTACCTGTCTATATAGACCACAATTTTTGTTTCCTTTAAAACTGTTTCTCATTAAATCATGTATTAAAGGAACCTGTACATGTACGTAAAGACCACCTGCTTGTAAAGACAGCTTTTCTTGTCTGTCTTGAGTGGTCTTTATAGACAGGTTTCACTGTACGTGATATTTTGGATGAAATATGTTCCATGAACCAATAAACAATAAAACAATTCATTGAATTTGAAATCTCACAGCATTTACCATTTCAGTATATTGCAGTGTCCGTCCGTGACAAAATTAGTGTCCGTCCGTGACAATTTTCAAATTCGTTTTTAGTATATGTATATTTAATTGATCAAGATTTTATTCATACATGGTATAGGTCTCTAGCTAGTGAGATAGCTCAGCAAGGTTTTTGTTTTCATTTTTGCCCCACCAATGGAAAAAAAAACTTTTACAAATTTTTTCTGTCACGGACGGACAAATTTGTATCAAGATGTGAATGACCATGCGGCACAACCATTTCTGTACAAATATTTTCAAATATTTTTTGGTTTTCAATGGAATGGTGTTTGATCTATAATTATTTGCTGACAAATCCCAAGAAAGTTTAGAGAGTGTTAAACTAGGACCAAATCAATCTCTCTAGAAAATGTCCGTCCGTGACATTAGTGTTCATCACCCCTGTTGAAAAATGGGCCAATCCAATGACTTTCCCGACCTTTTCAATTAAACAAACGTGAATTTTAGTAACTTTAGATATTAGTGAAAAACCTGAAAGTGATTTCATCATAAAAATCTGAAAATTAAATTTTCACCCCAATGCTCACTCTTAACCGATCATCCTCTACAGTATTATTATTTGTATGTAGGGTTTTCAGACGACCAGAAAAATTGGCATATCTCATGGTTTGCGCAAAAGTACCCAGATGACCGTGCAATTTTAAAACAATATCTCATGGTTTGTGTAAAAGTACCTGGATGATCGTGCAATATATCTCCATATCTCATGGTTTGAGGTGCGCGTGACACGTAAAAAAGTGAATACGCATTTAAATACGCAAAGGTTAAGACAATGGAATGCGCACAGCGTTTGCAAGATGCTTGGGTAAGGACAAAATAATGTTTTTCTACCTGTGTTTTATGTTGAAGTTAATACAAAAACATAAGCACATGTAATGATGAAAATTGAGAACTATGTTTCATACAATTAATAAAAATAATATTGAATGGCTTTTCTTTCGTGGGACACAAGGATATATCGCACTTGCTTTGAAAATATTTCACTCATCGTGCCGACTTCTGAAATATGCTCATAGCTCGTGCAATATACCCTTGTATCCCACTCAAGGCCATTCAATATGATATAAATATTAACTTCCTTCTTGTGCAGGTATTTCTTTGTTTATGCCGTCTTCTACATCTTTGGTATGTGTTCTGTTCTTCCTTGGAATATGTTCATTACTGCTCAGAATGTAAGTATATCTTATCAAAAATAGTAACAGTCTCCTTATAAGGGACTTAATCATAAGCTGTTATAGACAAATGTCATTCTACGGTACCTGAGATATCTTATTTCCTTTTTTACATTGCAAGATAGGGAGCCCTGCTGTTCCTTCTAACCGAAAGATTTTGCTTGAAACCTTTTTTGTTTTCCTGTATTGATTACTCTATGATTATCATAGGCGGATCCAGAGGGGGGGTCGCGGGGGTCCGGACCCCCCCTTTTTGGCGGCGGTTTTTTTTTTTTTTTTTTTTTTTTTTTTTTTTTTTTTTTACTTGGCGCCGTCTTTCTTGGCGTTTTTTTTTTTTTTTTTTTCCCCCAGAAATTCTGCCGACCTGATCATGCAAGATACTGCGTAGGCCCTATTCATTACCCATTGTTTCATTCTCCGTCGCAAAGTAGGCCTAAGTACTGTACTGCCATGCCAGATCAGATATGCGGCGCTGCACGCATAGGTTTATGCATGCGACTTTTGATCGTACGTACGCTGTCTTGCAACTATGCTTGCAACCCTCGAGGAAGCAGGCTGCACGCGGCATCATTCAACTTCAAGTCACTCATTCGAGGGCCCTTTAATACTGTCTGGATCCCAAAAGCCTTTAGGGCTTATCTTTGTTTGTTGTCAATTGAGGTCTCCTGTGAATCTCACAAACTCGCCCGTTTTTGACCCTGAACTCATGTGAATCTGATAGAAAGCAGTCATTATGTTTCACCATATACATGTAGGACTAAGGCTCATTACCTCTCCCAAGTGAGTTTGTTTTTGGTTTGTCTGACTGTTAGCATCAAACTTTACAGGATAGTACTTTGATTTTATAGGGATTGATCCTGTGCTTAAGGGTGTAGCTGTCCTACCAAAGCTCGGGCGAAAGCGTGAAGTCAATAAAACCTGAGTGAGCGAAGGGAACAAGGGTATTGTTGACTGCATGCTTTCGACGCGAGTCTTGGTAGGACAGCTGCACCTCAAAACAAAGGGTTAATCACTATCATAACATTGACGAATTGGATTATGTGTTGATAAAGCAGAGGGTGGACTCGTGGAACAGCCATTTCTTCGACACTGTCGAAAAACCCTCCTGACAGGATTTTCAACAGTGTAAAAAACCCTCCTGGCAAGTTGCCAAATGCCGAATGCCCCTTTTCAGGCCCTATGGTAGATAATCAAAACCAAACTTTTTATTTGGTCTATTGCAGCAAAAACTCGCACATCATTATTATTATATCATAGGAATAAGTGATTATTTTTGACAATCTTTGTCAATCTTGTTCAAGGTCAAGGTCATCACCAACAAAGTATGATTTTGACATAGGGTAGGTGTAGGGAATACAAGACCGTAATACAGGACCATCAGAAGAAAACTGTCCTGTCTGCCCTGGCTTTGGAATAAAATATTGCTCTAGCGCCATATAGGTACACTGTTACCATTTCTGCTTACTTTGTCAGTAAACTTTTCATCAACAAGTCCATATTCACCAATCTCCTAAGATAAGAGTTTGTCGTGCTCAAAATTTCGGTAGATATAAATACTGGTTTTTCAAGGAACGTAGTGGTGTGTTAAACTTATAAAGAGGTGTGCTATAAAAATGGTATTAATAACATTATTATGAAGTTGGTGAACTATTGTACTGGTCAATTGACCATTGTGCACAGTGTAGAGTGCGTAGAGTGAACCTCAATGAGGACATCCAATCAATTTGTGTAGGTAATACAAGACCACCAATATGGCGACTAATGTTATGCATAATTAATGTGTGCACTGTGTATTGATAATTTGTGTAAGCTTGCTGCTAGGGGTTTTTTATGTTTATGAAACTGAAAGAAAATATCAAATAATAAATTATTCAGCATATTGGCGATAAAGAAATATCCAGGCAATTAAGCAATATTTGTTGGTACACGCTGAATTTAGATCTGAAATTTTAAAAGCCTTAAGGTCATGAAATGGAAATTTTTGACTCATCATGAAATTACATGCATCCTGTTATTTCATCTAATCAAATTAAACATTAAACAACAGTAAATTTCAACAAATGCAAACCTGCATGAAGAAAATTTTCACCTTTTTGCACTGCATTATGAGATTACTAGAGTTTGGTTGGATGTGTTAAGTTGTTTTAACGTCATTTTACATCTTTCTTTTTAAGACGTATTTCAATGTCATTTTACAACTCTCTGTAATCTTTAAAATTATCATTGTCAATTATTCAGTATTGATGTACTTAAAATCATCAACAACAAAATGTAAAGTTGCCGGAGGCAAAAGTAACGGCACATTGAACATGTTGAATGCCGTTTAAATGGTAATTAAATTTATCCGATGATAAATGCTATAAAATTTTTGGTTAAAATTGCAACAGATTTTGATGAAACCAAAACATACTCTCCAAAAAACAATTCTCTATTGGTATTTACATTTCCAACGAAATATCATTTTCCTCAACAAATATTTGAGATTTCGGTTGAAAATGTAGCGGTCTCGTATTACTTTCATGGGTAGGGAATAATGGACCATTTACCTATGACGTCATTAAGGAGATTATTTCATTAGGTAAACAAATTTTTGTCATCATTTCGGTACCCTGAGAAATAAAAAGAGTTGCTGAAAGCATTGGTAAACCTTACTAGTGTGTGTCTGTGTTCATGTTTATGCAAATTATGCAAACGTGCTTAAGGGTCTGGTATTCCCTACACCTACCCTATGGTTGTACATCGCAAGAAGTGAACTTCATGTGTCCATATAAAGGTTAAAGTTGTGAAGGTCAAGACTTAAAGTCACACAAAAGGTCAAAGGTCTGTCAGAGTCAACAAAAAGGTCAAAGTCACGAAATTCAAAGGTAATGACAGGTGCTCGGGGGGGGGGGGGGGGGGGGAGGAGGTTTGTTTTCTCCGAGGACTTTTGATATATTTTTTCTTGTTGTTGATTGGGAACGCTTGAATCTGATACATTGCACCATGACTAGTTTTGTGATACAAAACTTATTTATTTTGCCTAATGAGTAGATGCTGTGGTTGATTGTTAAATCCTGTGAATTTTCACCAAAACTGGTATTGGTACTGTTGTTGATCGGCCTTGATTGTGAACTCCTGAATCTAAGGAACTTTCCCTTTTTTGTGTTCTTTTGTGATTTGTGATTTATAACTCGTGATGATGTAAACACTTGCGAATTGTTATCTCAGGGATGGGAGGAGATAATATAGATGATATTTAGTGAATAATTCTTCATTGCTGTAAAATGTGTACATGTACATGTATCACTAAAATTTACTAAGTGTGTTTGTACAGCATGCGCACACCCAATTCCTAGGTTATCAACATAGTACTTCAACATTGAAGAACCAATCTCAAGTAATAAATCTCCAGATTTTATTCTTATTTGTCTCACTGGACTGTTTGTGTTGATGCCACATGCCATCTGAGGTCCTGCACAGCAATGCAGACTGGAAAATCTGGGAAAACTTTAAAAAAATATATATATACATATATATATTAATACAGTCCAATGGCGCAAATCCCGGAGGGGAGGGGGTATGCATTAACCCCCCTCCCAGTTCTGATGTAAGGGGGGGGGGTGGCCTGTACAAATATACCTGCACTTTTTGATAAAAGATGGTAATTTGCAATCAATTATATATGTATTTTCCATCTCAAATAAACAATAATTCCATGTAATATTAATAGATTAAATGTAATTTCAGTACAAACTAAGACATTTTCAGGCTCGTATTATCAAATTTTTGTGGCGCGCTCTGCGCGCCCAACTATATTTCAACATTAAAATAGTCAAACAGGCTATATATATATATATATATATATATATATATATATAATATTCAGTACAAACTAAGACATTTTCAGGCTCGTATTATCAAATTTTTGTGGCGCGCTCTGCGCGCCCAACTATATTTCAACATTAAAATAGTCAAACAGGCTATATATATATATATATATATATATATATATATATAATATTCAGTACAAACTAAGACATTTTCAGGCTCATATTATCAAATTTTTGTGGCGCGCTCTGCGCGCCCAACTATATTTCAACATTAAAATAGTCAAACAGGCTATATATATATATATATATATATATATATATGCCTATAGAGGCGCTTGCGTTTGCCAGAATGATAACTTCTCACCCTTTGGACCCCCCCTTTTTTTAAAACCTGGATCCGCCCTTGATTATATTTATAAGAGTAAGCTTATTTCTTGGCTTACACCTAGAAATCTAATCTTTTGGTACATGAGAAGGCTTTTTACACATTGGCTCCAGGGTTATTGTGTTGTAGATAAAATACTTGGCAAGCATGTACTGTAGGTATTTCTCTAGCAGCATAAGAATGAATGTACCAAGTTTGCATAAGGGTCTCAAATATCTTATGATATAGATGTACAGTCATGACAAGATGTTAATGATATTGATTCATAATACAATTTATAGGTTCATATAGAAATAAGTAATCCAAAAATGGGTTGGGATGCATATATACCATGACATAAACTTTGTGACATTCTTAGTCTCAGGAAGTTTTTCAAGAAGTGAAAGCTAATAAGAAATGTTGTTCACTATCTCATTGTAGGAAACATATTTTGCCAAGAGCTTCCTTCATCTATCATATCAATTGTTAGGGAGGTATAATTTGGAATGGGTCAGCTATATATATTTCACTTAATCTGGTTATTTCTGTTTGAATGTGGACAGAAAGACCTGGAGAAAGTTTGTCTAACAGGTCGCCAGGAATCAGAGATAGACTGGATAGCACCTAACAACAATAAATATACTGTGCATAATAAGGAAGTTGTTGCTTTTCGCAATCTTGGTGTTATGTTTGACTCACATATGACAATGTCTCATCAAATTTCAAATATCTGCAGATCAGTTAGGTACCATCTACGTAATGTCAGTTTTATTCAGAAATATTTGTCCAAGTCTGCCACTGAAAAGATAGTTCACGCCTTAATTTCCTCCCGTCTCGACTTTGGCAATGCCCTTCTGTTCAATTTACCCCAAAATCTGTTGTCCAAGCTCCAGAAGCTTCAAAATGCTGTGGCTCGCATTGTTACTCTGTCCACCAAGCGTACTCATATCTCCCCTGTTTTGCAGTCGCTGCACTGGCTCCCTGTCAAACATCGCATTATTTTCAAAATTTTGTTGCTCACTTTTCACTTTGTTCACTGTTCTGCTCCCCAATACAATACCTCTTAAATTCAAAATTACACCCCCACGAGATCTATACGCTCATCCACTTCCAGTTCTCTTGTGATCCCTAAAGTCGCAAAATCTTGGGGGGAAAGATCTTTTGCCCATGTGTGTCGTAAATTATGGAATAGCCTTCCTGAAGACATCAAAAAGTGCATAACATCTGATTCTTTTAAAAATCATGTAAAAACATTTTCTGTTTAATTCTTAATTAATTTCTACATGCGCCTTGAGCACTCCACAGAGTGGATTTGGCGCTATAAGTTACATTTTTAAAAATTATTATCATCATCATTATTATTATTATTATTATTATTATTATTATTATTATTATTATTATCGATTTGTCCACAACCTAATGATCAGTTGGTAAATTAAGAAGTAACCGGATTTCATCCAGAAATCTAGGGTTAGTCTTTGTTTCAACAAGTCCTCATCTTATTTGTAATTCTCCTTTTCAATCTAGTCCATGACCTTTCGCAGAATATGAGCTGTCCCGAGCAGGCTTGCTTTCTGTATGGTTTCAAATGATACGTCGACTCCTAGATCAGCCAGGAAGCTCTTATGTCTTGTTGTCACTGTTCCCAAGGCTCCGATCACTATTGGTATGACTCTTGTCTTCACCTTCGAAAGTCATACCAATAGTGATTATACCAATTATTATTATTATTATTATTATTATTATTATTATTATTATTATTATTATTATTATTATTATTATTAATAATAATAATAAATAATAATAATAATAATAATAATAATAATAATAATAATAATAATAATAATAATAATAATAATAATAATAATAATAATAATAATAATAATAATAATAATAATAGTAATAATAATAATAATAATAATAATAATAATAATAATAATAATAATAATAATTTCATATTTTCATGGGCAGAATCATAAAATGTGTTGCTCATATTTTCATTATTATTATTGTTATTATTATTATTATTATTATTATTTATTATTATTATTATTATTATTATTATTATTATTTATTAATAATAATAATAATAATAATAATAATAATAATAATGAAAATATGAGCAACACATTTTATGATTCTGCCCATGAAAATATGAAATTATTATTATCATTATTATTATTATTATTATTATCATTATTATTATTATTATTATTATTATTTATTATTATTATTATTATTATTATTATTATTATTATTATTATTATTATTATTATTATTATTATTATTATTATTATTATTATTATTATTATTATTATTATTATTATTATTATTATTATTATTATTATTATTATTATTATTATTATTATTATTATTATTATTATTATTATTACTTCTTTGGAGCAACACATTTTATGATTCTGCCCATGAAAATATGAAATTATTTGGTTACACATTAACTTTATTCAACTTTGTGCAGCACATCCATTTCTCAGGAACTAAGAAATCACAGAAATGCTGAAATGTGATAAGAAGTGTGAAAAATGAACATTCAGGGATAAAAAAAAACTATAATAATAAAGGTTTAAAGTTCAGTGCACCCCCCCCCCCCTCCTTACCACAGTGATGCATAAAGTCTTTGTGTATTTCATTGACCTTAACATTTCACATATTTGCTCTTATTTTCTAAAAGAGGATATTAGTTGAGTGTCCTTGTATGTGAAAAGTTTGAATTCGTGAGATATTTGTTTATAATACTTCTTTGAATAAGAACTGTGTTGTACACTTTTAGATAACCTTTTGTTTTGATATGTACCAAGAGAAGGTGAATAAATGTGGCATATGTTCATTTATTATTTTTTTTAATTTCACACACAGCTAGGATTTTGGTAAGTGTCCCATGAAATAATAAGTTTGTTTTGATGCATTGCTTTGTATATATTTCCAATCTTCATTCAAGAAAATAAATAATGCTGCCAGTATTCAAACTTTAAATCCTACTAAGTCCTTGTAATTAAAAGCTACAGGCTCCAATGTGAACTTTTGATTTCTCTTCTTTTCCCTCAACTGGCTGTATGGAATACAGTACTTTGATTACAAGTTTGCTAGTCATGATGAGACCAACGTAACTCACAATGAGACGTTTCTAGATGTGACGGTAACACCACTCCCTGTGACACCACAACCAAAGACAGAGCTACAAGACATGTATGAGTCCTACTTCTCAATAGCAGCACAAGTACCAAATGTTGTCATTCAACTTGTTAATACTGGAATTAAACACAAGTGAGTTGTAAATAGTAGCAAAGCTTTCCAGTACTACTACAGTTAAACCATTCCCACCTGTGTAAAGGTTACCTATGGTGGTCATCTGTATTGTTTCCCTCTAGGGAGAATGTTAGAGTTCTTGTATTAAAAAACAGTCAACACTTTTGATCGTTAATAACTAAAAAAGAATACATCATATCAGACTGATTTTTTACATTATGAAGTTAAAGGATGTAAAATTTATTGGGAGCAAGTTTCATGACATTTCTCTTTTTCTTAAAATACTTTTCTTAAAATGTTGCTCTGAATATGTAATTAGACTTTTCACTTTGTATCAGTAATTAATTCAGAATTGAACAATTGCCATTGTGCATTGCCATACATGCCAACCGTACAGTTTTTAACTGAACCGTTCAGCGTTTGAAGTTTTTAGAGCCATAAAAAACTGAATGTACAGATTTTGGTGAAAATAATATTAGGGTCTAATACCAATTAATTGAATCCAGTACAGTAAGTAGTCGTACATGATTTGTGATTTGGTTCGATTTCGGGTGAAAATATGTCAAAATAAAAGCAACCATGAGCGGAACAGCATCAGCCAGGGGCCCTGAGGCAGGCCACTGGACCCCTTACTCCAGGGAGCTCCACCCCCACCGCCGGCGGCTATGGCGGTGGCGGCGGTGACGTTGGAGCTCCCTGGACCCCCTGCCATTATCAATATGTGCGTTCAGTTTTCTGAATTCCAAATGTTGGCAAGTATGCATTGCAGCTGAAATTTCAGAACCCCTTTTTAACTCAGAGTCATGCCAAAAGATTGGCAGAAATGGCAGCTGCTACACGCCATGGCAATTGTTGTGTTTTGAATTGATTACTGATATACACCGATTTTATGGCCTTGATTTTTCAAAAAGTGAAAACCCTAATTAAATATTCAAAGCAATATTTAAAGAAAAGTATTCAGAGAAATGAAATAAAACCTGCTCCCAATAAAGTGTACATTCTTCATCTTTACAATGTAAAAACCTCAGTCTGATATTAGGTATAATGTTTGAGTTATCAGTGACCAAAAGTGTCCACTTGTTTTTTCTAAACACCTAGTAGAACCGAGCAATGAGAGCCACATGTGCACAATCGGTTCTTTTACTCTTTTCCTAGGGTTGCCTTTAAAGGGAAATCCAACCTTAAATCAAACTTTCACCATCCTGTTTTTCTTATCTTTCTGCTTTCACACAAATCATCTTATTACCAAGGTTGGATCGCCCCTTAAAGACATGTATTGTACACAAGTATGTTATGATGATGATTATAGGAGCAGGGTTTGTCAGTTGCTGTCATGAAACACAATTGAGTTTTTATTGTTGATATCTTTACATTTCAATTCAATGTGGGTAGAAGTAAACATTCATTGGATGTGATAACATAGAGTACAATAGGGAGCATGTAAATATTTTGCCATGTATCTCATTCCCACAAGTAATGTAGATAAACATTATACTGATTTTGCTATTTGTTATTCAACCATCAAATGTAAGTACATGTACCAGGCCAGGCTTTTAGCCAGGATTTTAAAATTGGGTGTCCAAATTGAAAATAGCTTATTCCACCTAAAAAGTGCATCTGTTAAATATGGATTTTTTAAAAAATGTATGTTGTTCTCCACAAGGAATGGGCATCTTGTTCCAGCCTGCAAACCTACATAGCTCATCGGGAATAGGCATCTTTTGAACACTCAGACAACCTTGTGGCTAAAATGACTGTAATACTTCTTGGTCGAAAGATAGAAAGGAGCAGAGGAGTTTAAATTGGTAATGAGTTGATTTTACTCTCTCTTTGTTTTCTTTCTTACAGAATAACGCTCAAAGTGCGAATGATCACATCACTGACTGGCATGCTGATCATATTTATGTTCACTACAGTATTAACCAGGGTTGATACTGATGATTGTGAGTATTGTTTATATTTTTATATCAGGGTCATTCTTTGTAAAGTGAAACAAACGGTCACACACGTGACCATCTAATTTTGCCTCATTGCAGGAAAATCAGATTACATGATTGATTTCTTTGATATCACCAGTTTTCTTACATGAAAAAGATTTCCCTTTCTTTGACAAGAATAAGTCATTTCCCAACCATAAAATTTTTACAGAGACTTTTGAAAACGCCCTTTTTTGAGTGGCCACACACATGGCCGACACAATTTTCATGTCCAAGAGAAGAGAATGTTTACTCATTTATGGAAAATTGCTTTCAAACTGTTCAGAGCAATCCCATCATACAGCAATGAAAAGTGGAAACTTGCACTCCAAGGGAAATACAAGAAAAGTAGGTTTGAATACCAACAAGTAAGACCCTTTTTCATGCGAGGTCACACACGTGACCGACCTTATTTTGACCTCTAAGAGTAATCGATGTACTCTCATTTAAAATAATTACCCTCCATCTATTGGGGGTAAGATTGTTATTAAAATATCCAAAACGAGAGGCTTCTACTACAAGACAAATGCTGAAAAATCGGTGTAAATAAACTATTTTTCAGGATTTTGGTCACACACGTGACGGAGAATGCCATCTGTAACATGAAAATGAAATGTATAAGTCTTTACAATCTAAGACCATGCCTGCAATGGATAGCTCATCTCGGCTGTATAGATGTACTTTCTATTACTTGTCTCTCATTGCAGTGGCAGATTTACATAGGGGGAAATCCAGCCCGTGCCCCCCCCCCCCCCCTTTGAAACCCAACTGGCATACCTTAAGTACACAATGAAAAAAATTTGCCCCCTTTATAGAGTACTTTTCCAGCTCTGTGCCCCCTCTTTTACAAAATCCTGGATCTGCCCCTGTATCATTGGCATATCTTTATGAATTCAGTGAAAATATATTTACCTTTCAAAATTGAAGCGAGTTTTAATTTGATTTGTTATGATTCCATTAATGAAATCAAAGTTATGTATTTTTCATTATATTACATAAAGTTGATCCGAAGTACTCTAAAAACGCAAGTACTATTGAGACAGAAGTATAGTTAAAGAATGTTGATTGCAAGAAATGTAGTTGAGGTGAGGTACTGAATGATAAGACAGTAAATGATGAGACTTGACAGTCTATATGTGTTAATCCTTGCTCTACTAGAGAGGACAAATTCCACCAAATACTTCGACTGATTGTTTGTAATAATACCAGCTAATATTTTCAACTGTTATGCTACATGGTAGACACATTGTTAACAGAGAATCATATATCATAAAAATACATACTGAATTCATGTGCATATTTACATGTATATATGGCAAAGTGAGGGTTTAGAGTATCAAAATGGCCAATTTTACGCTGTGGCAGTTATTCATCTAGTCTTTTCTTTTGTGCTACAATCACTGCCCGCGGGAAACGTCACGCTATCGTCCAAAAAGACACGTCTTCATTGCGGGGAGCATTGCGTCCGCATTCGTACCGGAGACTAGGGGAAACGGACTAGTCTAAATGCCCTAGTATGGACGAGGGTTTATGTGCAAGCGTGATGTTTTAGATGAGCCGCGAGAACGGCATGGGTCCGACATCTTTGAGATTAATGTTCTATCTTTGTTTTCTCATTCTTATATTCCATTTATAATTATGCAATGTCTCTTCTCTTTCAAGACGTTAAAGACAAGGTATTGCCGATGTTAATAAAAATGTCAAGCGATAACACCAGTGTTGCGTGCAAAGATCTGACAAATC
Source organism: Heliocidaris tuberculata (assembly GCA_025618425.1). Taxonomy (NCBI): domain Eukaryota; kingdom Metazoa; phylum Echinodermata; class Echinoidea; order Camarodonta; family Echinometridae; genus Heliocidaris; species Heliocidaris tuberculata. The sequence continues at coordinate 2,139,587 of CM046834.1, forward strand.
TATAGCTATGTATCGTCAATAAAATATGCAAAATGCTGAAAGGGTTGCGTTGGAAGCGATGCAGCGAGCGACTCCTGCTGTTTAGGATCCGCCTTGTAGTTTTGCTAGAAAGAGTTGCTTGAAAGAAAGAAAGAAAGAAAAAATCGCCAAACTTTGTTGTTGTTGTTGTCCATCTACCTTTACATGTTAGCCCCTCAAAATATTACTTTAAAACCACAAAGTTATTTTTTGTGGGGGGTTTTGATGATGGAAAATCCAAATTCATTTTTTTCTCAATTTCACGGCCGTAGCTATCGATCAATACGAGAAAGTTTCTGATTTCACCCAAGAATTGCATGGAATTTAAGCAATTTGAAGAGGACAGTCCTTTACCGCGATCGAAGCAACTTGCCAACATTTGGAATTCAGAAAACGGAACGTACATTGGCAGGGGTCCAGTTACTCCAGGAAACAGAGGTGAAACGATTTACTTGAGGAATTAATTCTTTACCTACGATGAAAATAATTTCGGCGGGTCGTCTTCAAGAAAAAAGAACCGCTAACGAAACAGGAGTGAAACGATTTACTTGACAAATTATTAATTACCTGACGATGAAAATAATTTCGACAGGGGGACGGGTCGTCTTCAAGATATAAACCGCTAGCGTAGCAGAGGTGAAACTATTTACGTGACGAATTTATTCTTTACCTGACGATAAGAATAATTTCAGCGGGTCGTCTTCAACAAAAATGAACCGCTAACGAAACAGAGATGAAACGGTTTACTTGACTAATTAATTCTCTGTACCTGACGGTGAAAATAATTTCGGCGGGTCGTCTTCAAGATATATAAACCGCTAGCAAAGCAGAAGTAAAACTATTTACTTGACAAATTAATTAATTACCTGAAGATGAAAATAATTTCGGCGGGTCGTCTTCAAGATATAAACCACTAGCGAAGCAGAGGTGAAACTATTTACTTAACGAATTTATTCTTTACCTGACGATAAGAATAATTTCAGCGGGTCGTCTTCAAGAAAAAATGAACCGCTAACGAAACGTCAGAGGTGAAACGATTTACTTGACAAATTAATTCTTTACCTGACGATGAAAATAATTTCGGCGGGTCGTCTTCAAGATATATAAACCGCTAGCGAAGCAGAGGTGAAACGATTTACTTGACAAATTAATTCTTTACCTGGCGATAAAAAATAATTTCGGCGGGTCGTCTTCACGATATATGAACCGCTAACGAAACAGCGGTGAAACGATTTACTTTACGAGACGAGAGTCGATTATAAATGGGGAAGAAAGAGTACTAATATTGTAACTTTCACCTCAAAGGACTGCATTTTGGTGAAAGCGCGAGAAAGTACAAATTATTACTATATACCCCCCCCCCCCCGCCCGCCGCCTCAAAAAGACAGGAAGTTCTTAGAAAGCGGGCTGCATTGATGGATTATTGATCATTATTTACAACAAAAACGATCTTTTCTTTTCAGTATCTATACTCTCCTCCTCGTGTCACAACCTTTGCCTTTCATTTTATGAACGGAAGTTCTTAGAAATCGGAACCCATTGATAGATTAATGACCATGCATGAAAAGGTGGCACATGTCTATTGTATAAAGGGGAGCTGGAGTTCTGGGAAAGGGTAAAAAAAAAAAATTGTGAGCTTTCTCATTTCTATTATGTTAGTTTGGCAGATTATCATATTAGATATATCCCCTGAAAAGGATTGCTCTTCAAATGCCCTCACAGAAAGTAAATGTAAGCTTTCAGAACAGAATAAAGAAGAACTTTCGAAATTATGATACAGGTGTGTGATTTAGAAGGAGAGAGAGAGAGAATTGTCAGGGCGTTAATTCTACAAAAGGTAGTTTTTTGTTTTTAATAGTTTTAAGAGAAACGATGACTTTCGAGATGAGACGCAGTTTATCTTCATCCCGCTGTTTAGCATGAGGATGATAAGCGTCCAATTCTGTAACTCTTTTAACAGCCGAAAAGAAAAGAAAGTTAGCTTTTTAACCAGGAAGAAAATGACCTTCGTCGAGATTATGAAACAAGTGCATGTTTTTTGTTTTTTTTTAAAGCTTGAGTTAACTACATGTAGAGCAGAGAGAAACGATAACTTTGAAGCTAAGACGCAGTAATAAGAGTAATAAGACATTACATTTTTAGTCGTGTGCGGTAGATGTGGAATGAATAAGGCACGTTGACGAAAAGAGGACACGATACCATTCGCTCGACCAGAATGATTGACATGTTTACAATAGCGTGCAAAATGTCGGTTTCACCATCAAGGGGCGGTGGCTTTGCGGAGCGAAAAGAACATGACAAGTAATTTATGCATTTTGTTTCTCGTCACCTCTGAATGTGATACTGTACATTACGGGACGGATGGACATGCTAGTGCGTACAAAATCTTGATTTCACAACCACTGTCGAGAGGGGGAAAATGGAGACGACTCCGAAAAGTTTGTATGGCAAGTTTTATTCAAGGACGAAACAAAACAAAAAATACAAATAATAAGCCTATATCAGATACAAGTCTACATTATTACAGCTCTTTGTTTCTTTGGTTAATCCAAATGCCGGCTTCGATGTAAGCTCAGAGAGGAAAAAGGCAACCGCTTAGCCAGGATTTAATTTCACTGGGGGGGGGGGGCGGTTGTGAGCACACGAAGCGTGCTCCCAAGGGGGGGGGGGGGGTCGGTGCCGGGAGGGGCTCCCGCGCGAAGCGCGAAAGCTCTGACTTTTTTATAGCAAATTTGAGATAAATATAACGGCTCGTAGCACCTTTTTGAGGAGGAAAGTTAGTTCGACGCCCGGACTGCTTTTTAATTACTCCGGGGCAATACTGTACTGTATGTAACTGGGATGGGAGGGGGGGGGGGGGTTCCCCCCTTCCCGCGCGAAGCGCGAAAGTTCTGACGTTTTACCAAATTTGAGAGAAAGATAATGGCTCGTAGCAAACATTTTTTAGGCGGAAAGTTATAGTTCGACGCCCTGACTGCTTTTCAATTATTTGTACGCAATACTCCGGGGCAATACTGCACTGTATGTAAAAGGGGTGGGTCCACACTGCAGGGAGGGGAGTTCCCCCCCCCCCTCCTCCTCCCGTGCGAAGCGCGAAAGATGACTGCTCGAAGAACCTTTTTTTAGGCGGAAAGTACGGTTCGACGCCCTGACTGCTTTTCAATTATTTGGACGCAATACTGCACTGTATGTCACAGGGGTGGGTCAGGGAGGGGGAGTTTCCCCTTCCCTTTGACTTTTTAGCAAATTTTGAGAGAAAGATAACGGCTCGTAGTGCCTTTTTAGGCTTTTTTTATCCCACTTCCCCCTGGTTTTTCGTTCTCGCTTTTTTTTTTTTTCTTTCTTTTTCTTTTTTTTTTTTTTTTTGTAGTAGACGTTTAGGGGGAGGCCGCCCCCACCGCCCCTCTCGGCCACGCGCCTGAAAAAAAACCAAAAAAAAACGGGGTTTCGTATACTTGAATATTGATAACAGAGCCCTCGTCGCTTCCTGATGATGAAATTTATTTCAAAGGACAATATCAATAAAAACACATGCACTTATTCGTTGTATTCGTTGTATTCGTGATTCCAAAGGTTTGTTACTCGTACGGCTCGTCAGTCCCGGCGAAGGTTCATAATTCAAAAAAAAAAAAAAAAAAAAAAAAAGTCATAAAGTCGTAAAAAGAAATAGGGTTAGTAATTCCGAAAGTGAATTCGGGTTCGTTATTCGGAAAAGTCATGTAGGGCTCTATTGAATTTTCGGAATTACGAACCTTCGAAATTATGAACTATTTTTTTTTTTTTTTTCGGAATTATAAATCTTCGGAATTACGCAACCGTAGGAGTAACGAACCCTCTGCATTATGACGTATGGAGGACAGTCAGGACACCCCCCCCCCTATAAAATTCTAGTAACGGGCTCGAGTGAGATAGGCCCCCTATATGATAACAGAGAAAAAAATGTACGACGATCGTAACGATTAAACATGAAGCACTTTGGTGATCAAAGTTTACGTTCTTCAATATTTTATGACAGCATTAAAACATTATTCATTCTTGTATTTTCCTTCTTGTACATGTATATTCCTTTAAAAAGTGAATACCTCTATGTAATATATCACCACACACACACACAAAATAATCATGATTTAGTAAATTCACGTATCTTTAAAAAAAAAAAAAAAAAAAGACGTATTTACAATAATTTTGCCGATTTAGATAAACTTGAAATTTTAACTGGTTGCCTTAATGTGTTCATCCCAGAAAATAGAGAAACTCTAAACTACTGACAATTATGATTTGTCAAACTTGGTGCACATTTCACTATTTTAGAAATGTTATATTTGAATCTTGATTCCTCATAATCTAGAGAATTTCAAGTAAACCAAACTCGAATAAAAATTTTAAGACTTCAAATGGGCGCAACTAGTTAAATTTTACAGAAAATAACGGATATCCCGATCTCAAATTGCGATGTCGTTTTGCTAGGCAACAGATAAAAAAGGTAATAAAACAATAACTCAGCGTACGTGAGTTTATGATCTATTCAAAATGAAGAATAGGGCGCGGACAAGACGCGGAATGCAAAATAAGTAAATCCGCATTCATTCGGCAACCTATCCGCATATTTTTGAAAGATTCCGTTCACTGTCTTTATCATTCCTAAACACTTCCCGGCGTTTCCGCACTTTCGGGAAAGGGCAAAAATTTCCGCGTCCATATTTTGGTCCAGACCAAAGTTTGGACACGGAAATGAACTTCCCGACACCTTCGACAACTTACATTATTTCCTAATATTGTCTGGGAAATTCATTATTTCCCTTTTTATTACAGAGAGAAATACTTTGTTTATCTATGTTCTTGATTTTTTTTGGATGAAGCCACGCAATTTTTCTTCCTAAGGTAGCGTTATTTTTTAGTCCAAGTACCATCAAATACACGAGTATTTCCGCATCCACGCACGACTGATCTTTGAGGGCACCGGACGCGTCCGATGTTCGTCTATACGCGGGAAGGTCTCGTCCATTTTTCGTATCGGGCGTGACGTTTCCCGCGGGCGGGACTAGCTGCATTATGCTCCAACAGTCTGTTAAATGCATGGTGTGAAGGAAAATATTATGCATGGTTGGATATGAATATGTATATAATTCAAGTTGTAGTTTGTACTTTGAACACGGTGACAAAAGTGGCTGAATATAATTCTTATGCTTATTACACAATTTTCCCTTACATGTATTTCATAAGTATCTCATGTATGTCTTTGAGATGTTATTGGATTCATTCATATGATAAAAGCGTAATTCAAGAGTAATTTTTTCAGTCGTCAGTCATCAGTTTTCATTTTCGTATTATTTTTAACAGGGAAACAGGAGTTTTTCTGGATTACCCTTACCAGTGTTGTTGTCATTAATTGTGAGTATAAACTTTCTCTATCATAATTGGAGACGGCTGAAAAAGTAATTGCAGTTGTTTTCACTACCATCTTGAAAATGTTTATGTCAATTATGATTTTGACAACAGAATAATTATAATATTGACAAAATCCTCATGCTTATGGAATCCTCACTATTTATGAACTTACTGAGAACATGTTAACTTGGCAATAGCCAAGTGAATGTATTCCTTTGCACAAGATATTTTTTAAAATCCAGTTGATGTTATAATCCTGAAATGTTTTGTTTTGTCTGTCAGGTTTTAGTGCCATATTCCAAGGTAGTGTGTTTGGACTTGGTGGATTATTACCTAAGAAGTACACCCAAGCTCTTATGGCTGGGCAAGGACTTGGTGGAATTGTCCCAGCCTTGGTCTCCATCATATGTCTTGCAAGTAAATCACTTTCATTTTGATTTCAATCACATTTAAATATCTCTTCTGCATTTTCAAGAATATTTACATATATATGTTATTGTTTTTCTACCTCTTAAGGCTCATTCAAATCTGCTGCAGTAGACCGTTGCGTATGTTTACTGGGCATATGTGAATGAGCCATTACTGTTTGTATTAATCTTATATATCTTTAACAATCTACTTATTACTTTTGTTAAATGTTATTCAACACTCACCTGTTCAATCATCTTTTGGACAGTGATGTCAAAGGTCATTACCCAGATGTATGTCATCAGATCTGCTTGGTACATGTCTGGAAAAACCCAAATACACAGTTCTTTTATTCACATCTAGGCTGTGTTATTTTTATGTTTTCCTTTATAATTTCTGATATTACATTAAGTGTCTTATTCTCTCTCTGTCAGTTCTTTCTGTATTTTTTTTAATTATTTGAAAGAGATAATCATTTCAAAATTCTGTAAAGGAATATTTGGTGCATACATAGTTTTCATCTCCTCTCATTTCTCCTTATTTTACTGCTTTTGTCCTTCTTTACTCATCCCACCTTCTTGTAACTCACTGACACACTTGTCAAACTCTCAAGTGATCCCTCTGTGTGTAAGATTATTGAGCTGTTTGTACATGTATTTTTCTGAGGATTAATCCTTTTTCTCTTGTTCTTTTCTTTATAGCTCTGAATAACTACTCACTTGTAGGATTTGTGTATTTCCTCATCTCTGTAATATGCATCATTATAACATATGCTGCATATCTTGTGCTACCAAGAAATCAGTTTGCTGAGTATTACCTCAATAAACAAGGTATGTAATAATGCAAATGGATCAGTGTAGATGGTAATATTTGGGAGCTAGAATTCTTCATTCACTGCAACCTGATCAGCTCCTCTTTCCCGCTCATTTTCATTTTGTCAATAGATTTCATTTTGTCACTTGATTTCATGTAAGAGTCATTCAAATGAAAGTTTGAAAGCGTGATGTATTCACTTAAGGTCAAGTTAAGTTCATTCACGTACTTACACAGAGATGAAATTGAATGTTCATGGGATTCCTCCGAGGTGATATATATTTTGATCAAACAATCTAAATCTTTATTTTATTTTTTTCTTTCTTTTGTTGTTCCTTGATTTGTACTGATAATCATTAGTATATAACATTAAATATTTTATAAAATTGAACAAATGAATTACAGAAGTTAACAATAATGATGTACAGTATTACATGTAAGTTTGTATCAGTAATTTGAAAAATGAGACTGTCAATTTGAATTCAATTGCATTGCTAGTGTTTGTTTTTTCTTTTGTTTTCTTTCCTTCTATCTTTAACAGATGAAATGATTTCTCTGTTTTGCAAAGAAAAGCCAATTAAAGCACAGTTCTTAATGATACCTGTGCTATTTTTTTCTTCCTTTACATAGCAACTGGAATGGTAGATGCCTCAGCATCGTTAAGTGGTAGTTTTGAACAGAAAACAACATCCAAACCACCATTTGTTGAAATACTTAGCCAGGTAATGTTAATATCCTATACAGGATGAATATGTTTATTACCAGTGTAGCTACAGTGCATAATGTTTCAAAGTGGAAGAAACTAATGTCATATTTTTTCTATATGCTTTAAGCCTACCGCACACTATACAGTTGACTATGATCCGATTTTGAAAATAAATCGCAATATAATTAAATATAGGCATTTTAGCAAGTGAAATCTACGTAATTTAGGTTCTGAACAATTATATGAATACTCTACGTAGAAATTTGCTGCGATGTCGGCCTCATATCCGGAATAAGAGTTTATTATTGTAGACAATTGCAGGACTGCTCTGACGTCACTACGATTCGGAGCCGATTTGGCCTTTCTTCCGACTAGAAGGCTCGTAATAGGCCGTAATTTCGATTTCTCTATGTGACTATGCAGAACCTCAATCAAACATACTTTATCTGTTTAAATATTTATATCTAATGCTATTAGATTTTCTTCCAAAAATCGGATCACAGACCGATCATATAGTGTGTGGTGGGCTTTAGCAATAGTCCATTTTCGTAATGCATTCAAATTTAATGCTTACCTCTTTGTCAAACTCCTAGTAATGAACCATTGCATTCACCTGTTACAAGTCATTGTTTTGCAATAGCAAAAATGCAGATTGCATACATTTAGTGTTGCTAGGTTGGGCAAGCCAAAATGTTTGTCCAACCTAAATATAAAACAGCAGATTGCATGCCTAGCAAGTAGCAATGCATCCTCTATTCAAATAAAATAGAATAAAATAAAGAGCAGTGGACCCTAGTATCCAATTATCATAATAATGAAGGTTGCCCTGGCATAAACTAACAATTTCTGACTCCCGAATGAGCAAGATTGTTACATTGGGTTACTTTTAACACTCTTTATACAGTGGAACCTCATTACAAAGAACACTGTTATAACAAAATCTTGTTATAACAAGGTAATTTTGCTGGTCCCACTTCTTTTTATTCTGTTGTTTTTAAGCCCCGATATAACAAGGTTTCGATATAAAGAGGTAATTTCCTTGGTCCCAAGGAGTTTGTTATAACGAGGTTCCACTGTATCTCACATTTTCTCCTTGTAGATCTGGGTTCCAGGATTAATGGTATTTTTAACATTTGCTGTGACGTTGGGTAACTTCCCAGGTGTTATATCACAGATACAATCTATGCAGAAAACAGACTTTACAGGTAAGAGTTACAAATGTTTTAATATTACTACAAAGTGCAAAAATAAAAAGCATTTGACAAATTTTATCATTATTATCTCCAAAAAAAACAACAAAACAAAACAAAAAAAGGGATAAACATGTGTAGATTATTTGTTCAAAATTAAATTGAATAAATACCTCCGAAAAAAAAGTTTATAACTCAAAACTTGTAACAGTCTCCCCCATTTGCTCCAGTACACAAAATGACTAAAATGTCATTTTTTCAAAATGTATTACTCAGTAAAATCTTGTTCTTTTATGAGGACCTATAATAATATGGTATGTACAATATATTTGAGTACTGTCCTGGCCCAAGGGAAAAGGAGCTAAGAAGAAAACTGCAAATTAATGATATTTTAGTGAACGACAAACAGGAGAGTTGACCGCCAGTATGTCACAATCGACTTCCCAAATTGCCAATTTGAGATTCGCATAGATTTAGTAATCTTATTTTTCAAACATCCATAACTTTCTTATTCCTTGTCTGATTTCTTTCAAACTTTCACCATCATGTTTTTCTTATTTTTCTACTTTCACACAAATCATCTTATTACCAAGATTGGATTGCCCTTTAAACAGTGAAAAAAATACAAGGAAGCAGTGAGTGGTTCAGCCCTGGAAATATAAAAAAGAGCCGTGGCAGAAAAAAAAATTAAACATTGAAAATTGCTGCAAGGAAATGTTGCTCTTATCATGTTTGCAAATGTAAAAAGAGAGCTGCTGTGAACATAAACGTATTCTTTATTCTGGCACCAATTGTCTGAGACACTTCTTTCATGTTTGTAATTTGAAGAGTTGTTTTGAATATCAAGAGCTCTTGAGTAAAAAAAAAACAAACCCCAAACACATCGTATGTTTCCAATAATAGTGGGAGATCTGCACGTATTACAGCCTGTTTCCTGTTTCTATATATCAAGTAGCATAACAGGATCTCCATCTCTCTGCATGAGTTTACTTTACACTTTGTTCAGATGTTATTTACATGATTTTTTTTTTTTTTTTTTTTGTCCCCGCCGAACGAAGTTCGCGAGGGGACTATGAAACGGGCTCCGTTCGTGTGTGCGTGTGTGTGTGTGTGTGTGTGTGTGTGCGTCCGTCCGTCCGTCCGTCCGTCTGTCCGTGTGTGCTCAAATGTTAGAAAATGCTACTTCTCCGTCATTTCTTGGCCGATTTTGATTCTGATTGTTTTATCTGATAGGGCTTGGTGAGGGCTTCCAAACTTCTACGCAGAATCGTGAAATTCATTAATTATGCAAATTCATGCAAATTTATTCAAAAGTGACGAAAAATGCTACTTCTCCTCTATTTCACATCGGATTTTGATTCCGATTGTTTTATCTGATAGGGCTGGGTGGGGGCTTCCAAACTTCTACACAGAATTTTGAAATTCATTAATTATGCAAATTTATGCTCATTAATTTAATTAATTTGTGCAAATTTATTGAAAATCGACGAAAAATGCTACTTCTCCTCTATTTCACATCGGATTTTGATTCCGATTGTTTTATCTGATAGGGCTGGGTGGGGGCTTCCAAACTTCTACACAGAATTTTGAAATTCATTAATTATGCAAATTTATGCAAATTTATTCAAAATTGACGAAAAATGCTACTTCTCCTCTATTTCACATCGGATTTTGATTCCGATTGTTTTATCTGATAGGGCTGGGTGGGGGCTTCCAAACTTCTACACAGAATTTTGAAATTCATTATTCATGCAAATTTATGCAAATTTATTCAAAATGGCTGAAGGTTCATAATGTTTTCATGTTTTATATTTCAGTTGTATACATGCATTGTTGGTATTCTCTTCTTTTGCATGCAGTAACATTACTATTTTATTCACTAAAGTTTTTCACTGAAGTTTTAAGATTCAGGCTAGTTAATTTCCACAGATCTGCACTTCCGGCGGGGACATTCATTACGCATTGCGTAATTTACTCATTTACTTGTTTAATTAACGATACAATTTTCTTAACTGAACATATTATAGCAAGACATGATATTGGATGTGTAGAAGAAGGGAAACACCATACATGAAGTGTACAGTTTTATTTTTCACTTGCTGGTTAATTACTCTTGCTACATGTAGTTGATTACTCTTGTTAGTAGTTCTTCCTTTGTTTTGTATTAAGAATTTCCTACAATTCCATATTTTTCCATTGAAAATGATTTCTTTAACCTGAGCCATAGATTATTATGCCTCTGCCCATCGATCTGACCATCTGATTTGATTTTGGGTACATAGGTCAAAGGTCATGGAGGTCATTTCTTAAATTTCAGATTTTAGCCTCGTTAACACAATATCTCAAGAACCACTTGAGCTATGAACTTCAAACTTAGTGCTATTAAGCACTGCATCACCATAGTGATGGTCAAAGGTCACAGGTCATGGAGGTCTATAGAGGTCAATTTAGGCGGAGGCATATAGGACATGCAGTCCTATTCATCTTGTTTGCCATGTTTTGTATGTTCTCCTATGTGGAATAGCTTTTCTTCAACCAAGTTTTTGTTACTTTTGAACATTTTCAGTTTAAAATATATGGAGAGCTACTCACAAGGAGAATCACAGAGTTGTCAATTTGTGTGTGATTAATCACCACTTTAAAATTTTACTATCTTTTATTCTTTTTCAGATTTTCCTCAAACTTTCTCTGATCTGTTTATTTAGTTTCTCTGCTTTTTTTAAAGGCCAAGTCCACACTAATATCAAGTTGATTTGAATAAATAGAGTAAAATTAAACAAGCATAACAGTGAAAATTTAATTGAAATCGGATGTAAAATAAGAAAGTTACAGTATTTTGAAGTTTTGCATTTATTTTATTTCTTGAAACAGTGATATGCATAACATGGGCTGTATGCAAATGAGTGAACCGATTATGTCACACACTCACTTTTCCTTATGTATTTTATTATATGAAATATGTATTTCAATATTTTGCTTCAAGAATGTAAAACATGGTTTACTCCTTATGGAGCAAATTGTAAAAATCATCATTATTATAACTTATTTTGATACAAGGGAGAGATTCTTTATTATCACATCCATTAAAATTGAAATATTTGAAATTTCATATAATAAAATACATAAGGAAAAGTGAGTGTGTGTGACATCATCGGTTCACTCATTTGCATACCGCCCATGTTATTCATATCACAGTTTCATGAAATAATGCAAAACTTCAAAATGCCGTAACTTTCTTATTTTACATCCGACTTCATTGAAATTTTCACTGTGCTGCTTGTTTAATTTTACTCTATTTATTCAAATCAACTTGATATTAGTGTGATTTTAGCCTTTAAAACCAACTCGATATCAGGATGGACTTCCTCTTTACCATAATTTGCTGTAGAATGTTAGAAGAAATATCCCCGAATTTTACATCATTGTTTAAGGAATAAGTTCAAGGGAATTCTGTACCACTGTCACTCTCTGTATAATCTTGCTTCCTGCAACCTTTAGGACAAGTTGTCAACATTTAGTTTCAATGTTAAACAGTACAGGTACCATAGACTTAGGTCAACTGTTGGTCATTGTGTATTGTACTGTTACAGAGATAACAAATGTCTCTTGTTTGTTTATTCTTTTATTTATTTTTTTTTTGTGTGTTAACTTTGTAAACTGCTCATTGTTCTAATTCAAGATTATAACACCTGTATGCAAATACAATCTCCCAAGTGTCTGAATATATTTAACTTGTGCTTTTATTATTGAGTAAAAACTTGTTGACCCTCAACAGACTATATCAGAAAGGATATCACTTGTATGACACCATGTTATTTTCAGTATCTCGTTTGATTGCTAAAGAATTAGATACATGTATTTTTTGTTTAATCTTTTTATATCTTCTCTTTTTTATTATGTGATAAATGTATTAAAAACTCATATCAGTTCTATTTCATTCTCTTTGTCTTACAGATAAGTACTTCACTCCACTCTTCTGCTTTCTATTATTCAATGGAATGGATTACTTTGGTAGATCTATGTCCTTTTTACAGCAGGTTGGTTTCTTGGATGATTTTTTTCCACTTAATAAACAAATTCAGTTGGATCCAGTCAATTCCAGTTCAATTCAAATTCCCTGTATTGTAAAAATAAGAGTACATGTAACTCGATTACATCTTAAAGGGCAAGTCCAGGGGAGCGTTTCATCAAGCGTCTTGTCAGTGATTTTTACCGACAAATTTGCTCTCAGCCAATCAGATGCAAGGATTTCAGTATCTTATAACAGTCGTCGGTAAAAATCACTGACAAAAGGCTTGATTAAACGCTCCCCAGGGCCCATATTCATAAAATCCTACTAAGCTAGTTGCCAACTAGGCTCTAGTAGGCAACTAAAACCCCTAGTTGCCAACTATGTAGTAATCACCTAACTCAGCTAGTAGGGAACTAGCCATTGTGTGCATTCTGATGGAGTCAGCTTGGGTAGAATAAATGAATAGAGAGTACATGGATTTGAAAGGTTGCTTTAATAATTCTTTCTGCAGCACTTGACAGTCTTTTATGTCTCGTTGCCAACTCGATTGTTATTACTTTACTTTACTTTACTTTAATCTCACAATGATATAGGACGAATGCCTGTTCATCGATCGTAGCTTGTCGTATCATGTGGTTATACATTTTCCATTGTCTTAATTACCAAGTCGATTATGTGTGGGAAAGGACAAGAATGTGTGTAGACATGGTAGATAATGACTCATACAGCCTATACTGGCTCGTAAACAAGATCATGGTTTTTAGACCAGTATTTATCTAGTCTATTCTTAAAGCAGTTTACAGAAGTTGCTGAGATAACATATTCAGGGAGACTATTCCACAAATCCACAATTCTGTTGCTGAAAAAATGCTTCCTCAAATCAAGCCGAGAGTACTGTTTGTCCAGTTTCATTTTGTGGCCTCTGGACCTCCTGTGTGCCAATTGAAAAATATTGTATTGAGTGTCGTACACTCGCGTCAAATACTTGAAAACATCAATCATATCACCTCTCCTTCGCCTGTGAGCAAGAGTTGGTAATTTGAGTTGCATGAGGCGTTCACGATAAGACATATTTCTAAATCCAGGAATCATTTTTGTTGCCCGCCTCTGCACACTCTCCAGTTTCCTCTGCTCACCTACTTTATATGGCGACCATGCTGCCTGACCAAATTCTAAAATGGGTCTAATAAGGCCCTTAAACAAAAACAACATTGTATCTGCATTAAGATTCACAAATGTCCTTCTAACAATTCCTAAAACTCTATTAGCTTTCAAGGTTGCTTGGGAGACTTGATCTTTGAAAGACAATTTTGAGTCTACTAGAACCCCTAAATCCCTCTCAGCATGGATTCCATTGAGAGCTACTGTGCATGATTATCTCTTCATATTAATGGACCCTTACTAAGAACCTTCCCAGTTAATATCATCATCATCATCATCATCATCCGTGAAAGTACAGGCCACCAGGATGGTGTATCATCGTACTTGTAGAATTGTGCAGTTGTATGTACAGTGCTGTGGAAGATCTAATCTACGTGCGGTTAAAAAGAAACTGGCGCAATCCTAGCGCAGTTGGGTTTTCTGCACCTCAGTCTTGAAGCTGACTACTGAGGTACAGGTGACAGTATTGGTAGGGAGAGAATTCCACAGTCTGATTGCATCAGGGACAAAGGTTTTCTGATAGGTACAGGTGCGAGCATATGGGATGTGTATCTTCAACTGATGGCCACGAAGGGAGGTAGAGACCGGGTTGAAGTACTGTGCAGCTGGTACATCAACAAGGGAGTTAAGGATGCGGTATACCATCAGGACCTTGAACTGGGCTCTCCTTTCTTCAAGAGTGGACCACTGGAGTCGTCGGAGCATGTCGGTGACACTACTTGTGCGACGGTGATCTCCCATGGTAAACCTGGCATACCGCCGCTGTACCATCTCCAGCTTACGAGTATTGTCCTTGGTAAAGGGGTCCCACACTTCACATCCATATTCCAGGACAGGTCTAAGGAGAGACTTGTAGCATAGCACTTTGACATTCCTTGGGCAGGAACTCATGTTGCGTTGTAAAAAGGCACGGGTGGAGTTTGCCTTCTTGGTAACCATGCTAATATGGTGATTCCAGTTCATGTTTTGCTGAATGTGTACACCAAGGTACTTGGCAGAGCTGACCTTCTGCAGTGACTGATCATGGATTGAGTATGTCCTGTTTATTGGTTTCCGCTTATTGGTTACTGAGATGGTTTGACATTTCTGAGGATTAAATGTCATAAGCCAGTCTGACTCCCACTGCTGCAAAGCGTCAAGATCCTCTTGGAGTTTCTTGGCATCATCTTGGGATTGAATCTTGCGGTAGAGCAGACAGTCATCTGCAAACAGTCTGGTTGTTGACTGGGAAGAGACACAATCAGGTAGGTCGTTGATATAAAGTAAAAAGAGGAGCGGGCCGAGGACACTACCTTGTGGTACTCCTGACGAGACTGGGACAGTGTCCGAGGTGCATCCATTAAGAACTACCTTCTGTGATCTGTTGTGGAGGAAGTCTTGTATCCAGCTCAGTGTGGAATGGCGGATGCCATAGAACTTCAGTTTGTATAAGAGTCGATGATGGGGGACTTTATCGAAGGCCTTTGAGAAATCTAACAGGATCATATCATGCTGTTCACCTTTGTCAAGTCCCTTGGCAAGGTCGTCACAAGTCAGGATGAGTTGGGTGATACATGAGCGACGCTTGCGAAATCCATGTTGGGCATCAGAAAGGATGTTATTGTCATCAAGATGACTCATGATGGAGCTGCAGATGACATGCTCTAAAACCTTGCATGGAATAGATGTCAGGGAGATAGGTCTATAATTCTCCGGATTGCTCCTATCTCCTTTCTTAAACACAGGAGCAATATTTGCCATCCTCCAGTCATCTGGGATAATGCCTTGTTGAATGGATGCTTTGAAGAATGTTGTAAGCGCTGGGGTGATTTCGTCAGCAAGTACCTTGAGTAACCTGGCTGAAATTCCATCTGGGCCTGTCGCTTTGTAGGGATCAAGACCAGATAGCAGCTTGTTGACACCAGCTGGGGAGATGTCAATGGCGTCCATAGATGGATGAGGACTGTCACCATTGTCTGGGTAAATACAAACTATCAAACTAGGGAAAGATTTTACTTGCCAGCTAGAGAATTGACTGCAAAAAAAATTGACTACTAGGGAAAGATTTTACTTGCCAGCTAGAGAATTGACTGCTCTGCTCTTGGGTAGAATAGAAGTTGGTGGAAAGGGAAGAATGTGTAGACTGTTTTCTCTTTTGTGGTGATGGTATTTATCACATAAAACATAATTTATATAATGTTAGATAAAGTCATTTTCTTGGGAAAATCTGCAGCACTTTAGCTATTCTGCAAATTTTTATGCGATCTCTATCTCTCCTGAAATATACCATCTCTTCATTTCTACCGCCAATCTCTTCACCTTTACCCATGACATCCCTCTGACGATTAGTGATATATAATGACCAAATAACTAAATAACTAGTTGCCAACTAGTTATTTAGAGGTACTCTGCATCAAATCTATATTTTGAATGAAATTTAGTTGCTCAAATCCATTTCGATCTAGTTGCCATCTAGTGTAGATTTTATTCACAACTAGGGACAATTTAGTTGCCAAATAGGCATTGTGAATAGGGCTTAGATGCCAACCCTAACTTAGCAAGGTTTTATGAATATGGGCCCAGATCTTTACTTTGGTTTGCTCATATATTTGCAAGTGCTCACTTTAACTTTCATTTTCCTATCTGGAACAGTTTACATCAGATTTTGGTTCTTAAATGTTTCCGGCAAATATTATGTAGGGAGAGCCAACTAACAAAGGAGATATGCTCTACCTTACTATGCTGGGGGGTATTCTGAGCATCATTTTGTCTCTAAAATATTTTATCTTTTTGTATTCTGTGACCACATTATATCTCAGATTTTATCTCATATTTTATCTTACGCTCTTACCCCTTGCGTGACTTGCACTTTGATACGCGTGATACGCGGACAGCAGTGTCACTTTAACCCCCTCTTCCAGCGCTTGCATCAAAAACGTGTTTTGTGCTTTAACACATTTTGCGCCTTAAAACACGCATTATGAAGTAAAAACGCAATACACTGTGTACCAAGGGGAGAGATTCTATTGGTTGAGCATGCTAAAGGTGAGAACTAACAACAGTTTTTATTGGATAACGGATATAAAATGGGCGGGTCCCAATGAGATAAAATGCTGCCAAAAAAAATAATTTCATGCGCATTTTGTCTTACCGAGATAAAATTGAAATTTTTATCTGAGATATAATGAATCTCAGAATACCGCCCCAGGTCTTTACCTTACCCGTTGATTACTGCATTATCTTATTCTCATAGGTTTAATACAGGAGCCACATGGTTGCAGTACTTAGGCAATAGGTTAATTTGACTTGAGAACAATGATGCATTTATTGACTGAAATGAGCATTGGCTGAATGATTCAATCTTTCAATGAAATCATCATGCCAAATTAATGCATCCAATATTTTCAAGCAGAGCACCTGCTACATCATCAAGCTTTCCCTGTAAATATTAGCTTAAAACTTAAACAAGAATTATAGCTCAGCTGCAAAATATTTTTAAAAAACAAATAAAAGTTAGTATGGGGAGAAAAAAATGTATAAAAGATCCAGACTTCCCCACAGATTTATGTAATGTCAACTGTGTTTAAAATTGAAAGTAATTTTTAAATGTTGCGTCTAACATCTTTGGACATGTAAAACTGGTATATTGTTTATCTCAATGTGGTTTAAATGAAAAGAAAAGAAAGCAAAACAAATTCAAATGAATGATTTACAACCCCTACAGGGTTTTAAATTTTTTTTTATTACTCTAGAAATGATTATGATGAGTCATGCTTCATACTGATATCACCGCATAAAACATGATAGGAAGTAATAACAAATGATAATTGGTAATTCAAATTAATGAATTATGCCCCTAGAGGTTTTTTTTTTTTTTTAATAGTTATCACTCTAGAAATGATTGTGGTGAGTCATGCTTTATGTACTGATATCACCACATGAAATGTGATCTGAAGTAATAACAAACAATAATTGGTAGTAGGGGTTGTTTCACTTCTAGTCCCAGATCAGTTACAAAACAATACACTAATCAGAGCGAGAGAGGCTGTCTGTATATGGGTCATTCCATGAGGTTGGGGCAAAAAATATGATGTTGTCCATGTAATGCTGAATGAGATCACGTGGAAGATGAAATATCTGTTGAAGATTTTTAGGCAAGAATCATTCCTGATTTCTGTTGGTACTCTTTCAAAGCTTTGCTTAATTAATATGCATTACTTTTTTTTAACCAGTTTTACATGGATATCACATTTATATAACATTACATAAGCTTTGGGTCTATGATATTGATTCACCATGAAGCTAGAGTACTTCTAAACAAAGGTGGCTGTACTTTTTATGCTGAACTCATTTTAGCAAACATTGTTATGGTTGATAGGAGACATTTCTTGTATGACACAAATTGACCCAACCTCATGGAATGACCCATACTACTTACAGACTTATTTCTCAAGAAACATTTGAGGTTTTAGCTTCACTTTTGATACCAACTTGTATCACCAGAGGGAGATGAATTGTTAAGATTTTGGGTAAATGGATCAGTTTTGAGATGCCAATGCACATCCACGCTTTGACTGCAGTATTTCAAAACTGAAACTTGGTATGTGCAGTTTTAAATGATTTGAGACAATCTGATTATATTTTGAAGTCATCAGATCAGAGGTTACCGAGGTGACAATTTCTTTAATAACTTTTCTTCATTAAAGTTCCATGTTAACATATACATACATGTATAGTAGAGGCGTCATAATATATTTCGGCAAATAATAATTTGAAAGAGTACAGTAGTAGTCTGTAGATGCCTTACATTTCGTCTGTTCATTAAGAATAGTTTGTAGAAAAAATAATTTTAAGGGATTCTGAAACTTCAGTTAACACTACTTATGAAGTGACAGAGAATTTTGACAACTTGAATATAGACATATGTAGTTGCAATCATATTAGTCATATTTGTATTCTGAACTTTTCCCTATTTAACGACAGCCTAGCCAAAAGCATATGGGTATCGTGAGTCTACTGGTCATTCTACGCTTAGGGTTCTTCCCTCTCTTTGCTCTGTGTAATGTCAGCCCTGACTCCAGGGATTCCCAGGTGGTCTTCACTCATGATGCATATCCTATTGTCTTCATGTTCTTCTTTGCCTTCTCCAATGGATACCTAGGATCACTATCTATGATGTATGGCCCAAAGTAAGTAGAGAAATAAACTCTCTTAGCTTGCAAGATGTCCTATGAATGACAGTCTGAATAATGAATATCTGTTTATGCTGGAGAATATAAGAATCACGTTATCACAACCGCAATGTCTGGCCCAAAGTAAAGTAGACAAATCACTCTTTTCGCTTGCAAGACCTTTTATGATTGCCAATCTGAGAAAGAAATATCAGGTGTATTATGTTTCTTATTCTGAAAGAATCACACTATCAGCTCACAAAACCTCCAATGAATGACAGCCTGGATAATTAATACCTGTTCTAGTAACTTCTACATGTAGTAGTGTGTCATTAGAATTTGTGTAATTCTTATTACTGTAAAACCATCTAAACTTTCAAATTGAAAACCCAAATTTTGCAAGTGGTCCAGATTTATGAATTGTTTATTATTATTATTTATTCGGCACTGAAGAAATCAAGGAAACTGATAATACAAAACAATAGATTAGAAGAGAGTCACATGGATGCCGGGAAAAGAAAAAGATTAACCAAATAACTATAACCCGAAGGTCTTCTTTTCCAATCCATGTGACTTTACATAAATGAAATAGAATAAAAGAGTAAGATACAATTAATGAATTACAGTTACAATTTTCAAAAATAGTAATCATTAACGTAAAGGGAAAGTCCACACCTGTATCGACTGCAAAAAAAGCAGAGAAAAAAGAAATGATAAAGCTATGAATTTCCGAAACCGCAAAAGCCGACAACTCCGCGACGCATCCCACAAGCCTCCTCCCCCAGTGCTCCGTACATGAAAAATCAAAAACTTCTACTCTCTAAATTCTATCCTCTTAGGATCACTACCCACTCACCATCGATACAACCTCTACACACGCACCGTCCATACAACCACTTCACACTCACCATCGATACAACCACTGCACACTCACTATCGATACAACCACTACACACACCCCATCGATACATCCACTACAAACACACCATCGATACAACCGCTACACACACACCTCACACAGAACTGCACAAATCAAATTACCCACCCCATCACCAACAACGAAGAATCCATGAGATTTCATGCACCAAGCAAATGGGAGAGGAGCACGTAAGACACGTCACGGAGCCGCCAGTCCATGCCCAACCTATCACAGATCCACCCCCCCCCCCCCCCAGGAACCCTGTCCAAACAAAAAACAAAAAACAAAAAAAACAACCAAAAAAATAAATAAATAAATACAATACAAATACAATACTGTCGCCTTGTGCACATGTATATAGCACCGAGAAAAGGAGAAAAAAAAAAAAAAAGAGTAGGTGAATACAATGTACACAAACCCGACATTATACCCGGGTCGTGAAATTAAAGAATCATATTATCCCAATTCTGAAACTTTGTAATGTTGTTAAGTTTCTTGCTGTGAAAATACAGTGTTTCATGTCTCTGAAATTTCTGGTCTTGTACACTGTACATGTATGTAATACAGATTGCTTTATGAAGGAATCAAAATAAATGAAATGGCCTGTGAGAGAATCAGCAGTAAAGGGTGATAAAAAATATGCATGAAATGTAGTGATTGTACTATAATGATATGTTTTTCTTTTATTGTTTGCTGTGTAGGTTTGTGAAGGCAGAGCATCAGGAGACAGCAGGCAACATGATGGCATTCTTCCTGGTCTTAGGATTGGCTGCAGGATCGGCTATTTCAGTCTTGGTCTTATACGTTCTGTGAAAGGACATGATAGATAGACTCTTATTACAAGTGACTATAAAGATGTACTCAGTGAGTGACTATAAAGATGTACTCAGTGAGTGACTATAAAGAATATAAAGATTGGATATATAGAGAACATTACTTAATGAATGTAGACATTTATTGGAGCTATCACATAAATGTCTTACAGTCAAATGCTACTTTCTGCCAATATTTGGAACCATGTCAGTCCAGATGAAGGTATGTGTGTGTGTGTAAAGGGAAATCTGAAAGGTTTCACATGATAGAGCTGATGTCATGCTGTGGAGGTAATTGCAGAGAACAGTATTTCTCAAAAGATTTATGGGGCTGAACTAAATCCATAGATATCAGTATGTATATTATTTCATTAAACATCAGTGGATAAGTCTAATAGCACAAGTCATGGAAGTTTGAGTTTGAGAGTGCCTTAGAATTCAAAATATGCATTGCTATATTCTATTGTTAAGGACCCCTTCAGGGATTTGGTGCTGTCATCTCCTCGTATATAAATGTTCTCTGTTCCAAAAACTAATCATAAATCAAATGAGAAAGTATTGTCATTTCCAGAGGAAGAAAAGATTGTTGTATAGGTGCATAATTGTGGATGGTGAAATGTTTGTTCTACTTATTGTATCAAGGCTTGGTTATAAGCCATTTGTATCAGTTTGAATTTTATGTCAGGGTACACGATATTACGATTTCTTGGTTATATCTAGGCTACAGTACTTCAGCTACATAACCGATTTTGACCATACTTCCAAAGGTCTGTATAGATCATACATTGATTCGCTTATGCTTAGTGATGATCTCAGCAAAAGCTTTTATGCATAATTTGATGATTCATGTTTAAAAGGGAATTAAATTGTTGCAGAATCCAGACAAATCTAGAAACAAATTGGTGAAAGTTAGAGAAAACCTGACAAGGAATTTTTAAAAAGTTCAGAATTTTTTTGGAAGCTGTGATTACTGATATGAGGAATCTTGTATTGGCAATAGGAGCATGATGTGTTGTGTAGTACTGAGAGAATTCTACTATGTGTTATTTACCAAAAAAAATATTCAAGGCATCATTTCTCATTTTAAGGATGCAATGAAGAACAAACCTATTTTGTTTTTTATGATACAGTTGTGTAACAAATGTTAAAAGTCACTCATTGAAAAACTGGAAAACTGTGTAACTTGGGTGCTAAACAAATTGAAGAGTTCTTGTTGGATGTCGTCACACATAAATGACCATATTCCCATCAGGACAATCCCCATGATAAGACTTGTTCACATATGCTGTGGTTAAACATGTAAATGAATGGCAAATATGTGCAACAAATGAGTGTAGTCACTTATCCCTATGTTATAAGATACAGAAATGTGAATATTATTACACTTCAAGATAAAGTCGAGTTCTGGTCATAAGATTACATTGTGAAAGAAACTGTCTCAAAGCAATTGATCATGTCTACATAAGAATTGCTATATACTGTGAGGTTTTGGAATCATCAAAATAATACATGTACGAAATTGACACAGTCTCGCTGAAAAGCACATGCACCGCATACAGAAATGGGTATATGGAACTGCACACCATGTACATGAATGTTCGGCCCAAACGTTTCAGCCATTTCTCGTCATATTGCGAATGTAACATAAAGTAACATAAAAAGAATGAGAAAGCTCACAAATTACTTTTCCCCCTTTCCTAAAACTCAACCTTTAAGTCATTAAAAAAAAATTGGCCTTGGTTTACCATGTTATATTTGACCAAGTCTCTATCAGTGATCTTAGTGTTTAAAAAGTCACACCTCTACAATTCATTTCATTTTACTGAAACTTTTGACTTGTTAGATTTTTCTGCTTCCACTTGAAAAAAATGTCTATGAAGGGTCATTTCCTGTAAGCATGTAGTGATATATTTAACAGTATTTGCATACTAAATTTTATAAAAACTGCCTAATTTAAGATTAACTGTAAATAATTACAAAGTAACTCAGGTGTTGTACTTGTATAGATTGAAATAAATCTTTTAAAGTATTTACTTCTATTGAAATATATTTTTTGCAATTTTAACACAACTTGTTTATGTAGAATGCAAATTGTTTTGTCTTTCTCCAGTTATATTTTTAATTAAAGTGAAAGATTATTCCATCTATTACATTTGGTGTAGTTATAAGCGATTATATTTAAAGGGTACCAATCACCAAAAAATATTTTGCTCCCTTTGTGTTAGAGGTTCCATGTCAAAGAGATACTGCAATTTTAGTGATACTCTCTATAAGCATAAAAGCGACTCGTGAATAGACTACTCGATGCACCCATACGTGCAGACTAAGATAAAGAACTTTTATCTGTCATTCTATAGGTCAACAGTTAGGAGTAAGAAGGAAATAAAGGAAAACTTGAAAATGCTCGCACAGAACCCAACTCCAAGTTTGGTTCCGCACAAGCATTTTTATGTTATCCTTTATTTCCTTCATACTCCTTTAGCTGTTGACCTGTAGAATGCGAGACAAAGTTCTTTTGAGGTTGATTTTATACTTCCTGGCTGTACACAGTTTATTTTTTCAGGTGATTGGTACACTTTTAAGAAAAATGTAAAATCTTGGGTCAGCACATCTTACATGACAGTTGTCAGTGTCATCAATATGTTACTCTGAGTAAAAGAAGAAAACCAGAGATACAGCTTGGTGGAAGTTTTAAACTTAAATCAGATAAACAGGTATATTGGCCACATTCTACTTTATAATTGTAATGATTACAACTTAATCAGACTATTATTGAGATAAAACACATTTGAAATATGATATATGTATAAATAAGTTTTATTTACAAAGATATTGTGGTTTGTTTTCATGCTTTATTTTCTGTAACTTATACAAAATTGTCTGAAACTTTATATCAATGAGCAATAAACAAATAAGAGGGTTATATCTCTTAAAATCTTCAATGTCGGTGTCAATTTTGAACTACGTGAAACATAACATGAAAGATTGGAAGAAGAAGCTTAAACCACATGTTATAATTAACTCTAACAATGAAAGTTTTCTGTATCGGGTATGAAACATTTTTTTTTATCATTCTCCAAAATTACTAAAATGGAAGGGTTTACCTAAAAGATTTTTTTCCCTCAAGTCTTGCCCATCTTTCAACATTAAGTTCATGAAGAACAGTTCCAGTATAGAAATGAGTAATTTAGTTTTCAACCTTCATTTGCAGAAATACTTAATACTCTGCCTGAATTTAGCATCAGTATTACAAAGAGGCTTGGGTATACAAGACTATTTTTTTAAACAATGTATTATGCATCAAGCCTCCAAACTAGTAACGATAACAATTTCCTCAATACATGTACATTATATAATGACCCAAAAATTGCAATATTGATTAATTCAATTAATACGCATCAAAGGCTAATCTCACTTAAATGTTAATTAATTCAATTAATACACATCAAAGGCTAATCTCATGTCAACGTTATTTAAAATGAACATGTGAATAATTTAAGTACCTTTTTGTTAAACGAGAATGTTTTTATCATTAGAGCCCATAGAACAAACTGATGGATAGTTTGAACCATGAGAAGCAAGAACAAAAAAAAGGGGGGGGGGGGAGGCTCCATATAGATGCCGTCTTATCACTAACCTTTACCAATTTGAATTCTGGGATTTGAAACTGAAAATTATTCTGCTCAAACTAAGTAGCACGACTACATTCCAAACAAAACCCTGTTCACACATGGTAAACCATCTCCCCAAAATGTTGCAAAATAAAACTGATGGGTAGTGCATATCGGGTATCTGTATAAATATATCAAAGAGATCTGTAATGACACCCATGGATATTTGTGCACAGCTATTCTTTTTGAACTGCATTGTCCAAACAGCATTACCACTTGCCCATTGATTCATATACAGTGTGAGTCAATAAAAAGCAAACCCATATTCAAGCCCCAATATCTGTCAAAGCAAAAGAGCTGAAATATATTATAATGGTATCATAGTTGATAATGTCTTATTTAATTTGATAGCCTGCTCACCTAAATGCAGTGTCGGATCCAGGAATTTGAAATAGGGGGGCACCAGCAACGAGGGAGTGGAGGATGTCGAAGAAGGGTATCCCCACTCCCACGGTAAAAATCACAAGACAGAAAAATGAAAGGGGGGGGGGGGGGGTGCATGACCTTGGCATCCCTGCCTGGATCCGCCACTGAAAATGCGATCATGGATGACAGCACTGGCCCCTTTTCAAAAGCATGTCAAAATCGTCTTTGCCCAAGTTTGGGCTGAACTGGGTTCAGGGGCTACTGTCATTATTCGTGAGTGCATTCAACTGGAATGGAGACCATTCAACAAACCTTGGGTTGACCATCCATTTCATTCAAAACTTGGCCAGAGGAAAATTTGACATGAATCGGGAAAAATGATACTGTTCAGATGTCCATGGTCGGATTTCACTGACCAAGGTGTCAAATTAAAGGAAACATAATAGGCTACAATGTGAGTATCTTCAATATTCTCAAAATCAATCTGAAATATAGTATATCTCAAAGTTTTGGAAAAAGACTAATTGTGCATTGTGCAATTAATTAGTAAAAAGAAAACTATATAGTTTCATTCTTAAAATGCAATAAGTTCTGGTAAAATTGATTTTCAGCATGGAATGTTGATCATTTTAAAGATCTGTAATTTCACTACTTCCAATTCACATGTGTCATGATAATATTTGATATAGCGCTTCCAATACAACTGACAAAAGTACATTACAGTGACTAGAGTGAGTATAGTGAAGACTATGATGACATGGCTGTCCTCTTTTCATTCCATCCTTTGGTGGAGAAACATTACTTGAACATCAATTCTTTGTTCCAATGATCCTCCTTAATTTTCTATTATAAGTCTATTCAAATGTTTGATATAAGAAATTTTGTAAAGAAGTTGTCATTTTTTCTTGTTCTTGTTGCTACCTGATAGAACATCTAGGAACTTTCCTCTTGTCATCTCACGAGCTGCAACAACAAAGAAAAACAATATCATAAGATTCTCTTTAATAACATTATTTTTGAAGAGAAGGATTCTTGGGAAATAAGGCATATCAGCATAACCTTGATGGAAATGTAATCAAATATATATGATTCAACTTCTACAATTAATTTTTTTCAAACAGTAGTAAAAAAATTTTCAGTGAATTTAAAGGGTACCAATCACAAAAAATATTTTGCTCTGTATGTTAGGGGATCCATATCTTTATACTATATTCAAAATATGGGCTCCAAATATATTCTATAAAGAGATATTGCAATTTTAATTACACTCTCTATAAGCGTAAAACTGACTCGTGATTAGACTACTCGATGCACCCATATGCGCTCGCCAAGATAAGGGCTCGCGCGAAACGAAACTAGGAGTTTGGTTCCGCGCGAGCATTTTCATGTTATCCTTTTTTGTCTTCATACTCCTTAACTGTTGACCGATAGAATGCCAGATAAAGTTCTTCGAGATTGATTTTATACTTTCTAGCTGTACACAAATTATTTTTTCAGGTGATTTGTACACTTTAAGGGTTGAAAGGTCTGTACTATCACTAGCTCTACTACAGTACACTGATAATGATGCTATGCAAACAATCACTTTAATTTTGTCAGAATCACCCAATTCAATGACAATGAGAATGTCCATTCTTGAATGTTGAGAAGTTCATTCTTTTAATGTGTTGATGTTTGCAAGTGCAACTTTTTTCAGTTACACAGGAACCTTACATTACAGTTTTCAAATTCCCTATACAAAAAAACTCAGATTTCGACATTTTTACTAGCACCATCGTGTGTAATGATTTTAGGCATTCCAAAACAAGCATGAGGTGATAACAATTTACTTTTACAGCCCTAAATCTATACTACATGAATTTTAAAAGCCAATGTACATGTGTGGTTTAAAATATATTCATAGTACATAATGTAAATTGAGATTCTAATTGTAAACATATTTACTAAAGATGAATAAACGGATATGAAATGTAGGAAGAATGGGAAGATAGAAACACAGATAAGAGTGCAAGCTGATGATTAATAGGAGACTGATTTATAGGGAAACAGGACAAGATTTCATGAGAGAACTTTAAAAATAAAACACAGACTCTATAAGCCTTTATAATATACTCACCTTCTTCTAAGCCAAGTTGATAAGCTAAGTTTTGCAGACCTTTTACTTTCTCCATTAAATTGGCTGTAGTTAAACTACCAAGCTCTGAAGAGGGATGACAAAGAAATCCTTATTTCTCATTCATTGTAATGGCATACGGGTCACATGGCAGGGAACTCACTAGAAAACCAGTATTAATATCCTCAAATTTTCTTATTGTGCCTTTTCAGTAAATTCATAAATCATAATCAGTTTTCTATCTACTAGGTGGATAATGGGTTCTGGCTGATTTTTAAAGTGAACCGACAGCCCCTCCTCCCTGAAAAAAAATGGTCTAGAGTTACACTGTTAAACGGCCATTTAATTTTGTCTTCAGATCACACTTTGAAGGTAACATCCATGAACCAAATCTAATACTACCTAGGAGAGATTTTGTGAAAAAGCTTCTAATATAACCTGATTATTAACATGTCAGCAGACAATAAGAATACATTCTTACCATTGAGCATATCAATATCATTCTGTTCCAAGTCAGCTTCCCAAGGGGGTGATTTAGCGGTGTTGAATGGCTGGTGATAAAAGAGAAATATGACCTGTTATTGTGCCAACTAAACAGGTGAAGAAGAAAGCAATTTCTTCTATTTTTGTCATTTTTACAATGATTCATGGGAAATGCAAATTGTACTTCCAGTAGTAACCTTGTTGTAACCTATGCATGCAGACACTTTAGATTTTGGTGACACTCTACATCAGCTAACTATCACATTGACTACCTTCATGGCATGCTAAACTGCTGGAAGAAAAATGTTATATGCCTTGACACTTAAATAATGTACAGTGGAACCTCGTTATAACAAACTCCCTTGGACCATTGAAATTACCTCTTTATATCAAAACTTTGTTATATCAGGGATAAAAATAAAATAGAATACAAAGAAGGGGACCAGTAAAATTGCCTTGTTATAACGAGAGTTTGTTATAACAGTGTTCTTTATAACGAGGTTTCACTGTAACATCAAATTCTCTAAAAAGAGGGTTTGGCAATTAGCTATCATATACATTACCAAGATTCAGAATAATGGCAAATGAAAAATAAACAAAAATTAACATCACAGGACTGACAGGAGTCACTTTCCTCATTATTTGGTCTGATTCAAGCTATAATAAGGCTGTCAACTTAATAGAATCACCAGGGCCCCGTTTCATAAAACTTGTTATCAGTACAAGCTACAATAAATGTTATAAGCTACTGAAATCCTTGCATCTGATTGGCTGAGAGCAAATTTGCCATAGAAATGTGGCAGTTGTTATTGATAACAAGTTTTATGAAACAAGGCCTTGGTATATAAAATGGATAATTTCAGTAACATATTAGACAAATACTTTGGACTTGCAATTATTTCTTTCCATTTCCCAAATCATTACTTACACTTTTGATGTCAGCAAAATTGGAAACTCCAGGAACTGCGTTAAAAACAACATTTAAGACATAACATGCATACATAACAAATTCAACATAAAATATTACAATAAGAGAAAAGCACTCTTCTCCAAAGCAAGTACCATACAATCAATTAATAGTGCCTATGAATTGGAATCATTTAACAATATTAACCAAATTCTAGCCAAAGAGGTCAATGGGTCTCAAACTATTTCCTGTGAACACTTCACGACCTCTATATCTATAATGACTATACTGAAAGGTCTGTATTCAACTTAAATTTAAACCTGATACTAGGTAAAGTCTAACAAGTTGAGTTAAACAGAGGAAGTTAGACCAAGGACTAAGTTTTTCCTTTGTTCAACATGACTTTAAGTTTAAGTTCAGGGTTTACCTGAATATGTAGTATTCTGGCCCATTAGTCCTACACTATCATTATTATCCATTTCTCAATATCAGAGTAAGGGTAACTGGAGCAAAGGAAAATGGGACGTTCCCTATAATAACACTGGCCATGTATAAGTGTAAGTTCCTGGACATCCCATAGAAACAGTGTTTTAGAAAGTTGAAGATAAAGTTGAGTACTGGTCACGTGATTACATTTTGAAGAAACAGTTTCAAAGCAAATGGAAAATGTTCATCACGTTTACATAAGAATTGGTGTATACTGTGGGGTTTTGGAATCATCAATTTGATTAAAAAATTTACCTATCTCACTGAAAAGCACATACACCAGACAAATAAATAGGTACATGTACATGGGAATGCACACACATGTGGCATGAATGTTAGGTCCGTCATATTTCAAATATGAGGGCATTTAAAGAGCAATCATTTTAAGGGGACATTTTCAGGAACTTAACCTTCTCTTTAACATGCGTTCCAATTTAGACTTAAAACGATTTCAAGAAATTGACCTTAAGACTCTATAATCTCCACTCATTGACCCTAAGACTCTATAATCTCCACTCATTGACCCTAAGACTCTATAATCTCCACTCATTGACCCTAAGACTCTATAATCTCCACTCATTGACCCTAAGACTCTATAATCTCCACTCATTGACCCTAAGACTCTATAATCTCCACTCATTGACCCTAAGACTCTATAATCTCCACTCATTGACCCTAAGACTCTATAATCTCCACTCATTGACCCTAAGACTCTATAATCTCCACTCATTGACCCTAAGACTCTATAATCTCCACTCATTGACCCTAAGACTCTATAATCTCCACTCATTGACCCTAAGACTCTATAATCTCCACTCATTGACCCTAAGACTCTATAATCTCCACTCATTGACCCTAAGACTCTATAATCTCCACTCTTGATGAAAAGGTACTTACTTTGCTCAGGCCATAACTCCGGTGATGCACGGTCCAACCTTTCAAAACTGAGAAGAGTTGCCTCTAAATCTGTTGAAAGACAAAGTGTGGGTGACAGAAATTATAATCAGAATTTTCAGAGTCAGACAACCCTATGGAAATCTAGATGATTGATCTACTAGAGATCTAGTAGTCTATAGATTTCTAGAACATTAGATCAATATCTTATCCCTGCAAACTCATTTTATTTTGTTTTTACACACACCCCTCTACCAAAAAGAACTATTTCTTCATCAACAACCATGTAAATGAAAATTTATAGAATTTTCAGTACAAAGGAAATCGGGGCTCAAATTCATTTTCAAAATGTGCGTCACAATGACAAAGTCAAAATTGCCAATTTATTTATGTTTAGGTTAAGGCTAACCTTGTATGGCTAGAGTGCCCAGGTCTGCGCAGAGCCCATGTCTGCGCATGGGTGCACATGTAACTGCACGATTCTTCATGTTCTTATAACACAAAACATGCAACGACCACAAACTTTTTGTCTTTATTTATATAGCAACACATATTCATGCAGAAAACTAGTAAAAAAAAATTGATAAATCAATTGACATATAATAAAGAAAATCACAGATGTAGAGATCTTGATCATATGGGCCCATTTTCACAAAGGGGGGGGGGGGGGGGGGCTGATGTCTTTTGCCCGAATATCACCTTGTCAGGTTTTTAAATTTTTGCGAGCAAGCGAATCTAGCGAGCAAAATTTGTTTACTTTTCATAGTGAAAATGTACAGAAGTTACAATTCTAGGAACCTCGCTGCCCGAATATGAAGTGGTGGTTGCCCGAATTCAGTACTTTGAAAATCCTCGGGGGGAGGGGGGAGGGGGGCTGCAGCCCACTGCTGAAGGGAGAAGCCTTCAGTCCGAATATCAACTTTTTAAATTCAAAAAAAAAATTGTCTCCAAAATTTTTTTACTTTTCATAGTGAAAATGTACAGAAGTTACATACATAATTTACATAATTATCTGGGAACCTCGCTGCCCAAATATGTGGATATTCTGGCACCTTGCTGCCCGAATATGAAGTGGTGGTTGCCTGAATATTGAAACTTTGAAAATCCTCGGGGGGGGGGGGGGGGGCTGCAGCCTTCTGCCAAAAATATTAACTCTCCAGCGAGCAAAAATATCTGCCATTTTTTCCTTCTTTCTTTCCCTTCTTTTCTTTTCTTCTGTTTTAGTTTTCCTTTCCTCTCCCTTTTCATTTTTTTTCTTCTTTCTCTTTTCTCCTTTTCCTTTTCTCTTTCCTCTTCCCTCTCCCTTTTTCCCCCTCTTTTTTTTTTTTTTTTTGGGGGGGGGGGGGTTGCCAACAGCAATTCTGAGTTGGGGGGGAGTTGTGACACCCCCACACACCCCCTCTAGTGCACCCCTGAGGGCTCATTTATTTAGATTTAAGTGGCCTAAGACTAAGAGAACTTGTAATTTTTAGTCATACAGACTAGCCTATGGTCAGGGATCCTAAAGCTACACACCCCGCAAATATGTGCAATGCTCCAAACTCTTGATGTGACTGAGCAACGAGATTATCATTTATGTTTGCCAAAAAGAATGAGTGTAGAGCCTAGAGGTCTAAATTACCTTTATTTTTGTGACATAATCAGTTATCACTATTTAAAAATTTGGCTGAAATTCACGTCAGCTTCAAAATCAAGATTTCCATTCATTTATCATCATTCATGGCTAGTAATAGTATCAATATCGTCATCGACTTGAAAATTTTAATGTTATTCATGTTACTGTACTGATATTTGTTTGTCGTGATTTTCTAAGGGATTTAATTCAAGAGTAGATTTATTAGTCTAGGCCTAGGTCTAGATCTATGTAGAACCAAGATATATAAAAGAAATTCACATAAATCATTGAAAAGGGACTTTTTAGCCGCGAGAAATGAAGTGCTTAGCTTTAGGTCCCCCCCCCACTCACGGGACCATCACTATATGAGGGTGTGTCAATATTGGCCTGTCACAACCTCTAAGTTGAAGAGGTAAAAACATTAAAACACCAATATAATCTGCAAAATTTTGAGAAAATACTACCTTCTACATTTTAGAATGATAGAATATCTAATTTCATGCCAGGATCTTTAATCATCTTGATCAAGTGAAATTTTCAGGCTGTTTTTGGTCTGTGAGCTTGCTCCCCTCCTGCACACATAGATATGGGAATGCGGGCTCACTCGGCACTAGGGCGAAGTCGGCCCTACCGGAAATTCGAGGCCGAGTTAGCGCAGAGAGGTTGAATCGATCATGAAATACCAATCTGGAAGGTTTCCTTTTGATTACCAAATACTAGCTAAGAATACGGTTTTAACCGTTCTTTTGATAGAACTGTATGAAATACTTATTTTGAAGATAATCTTGCAATTTTCTTGAGCTAATATCATATCAAAGTGACATTTTAGGCAGTTTTTAATCACAATTCACAGCTCGCATTCGCAATCGCCGTGCATTGCACTCACTGACTCAGTGACTGGGTTTGGTACTGGACTCTGGAGATATATTTTGATAAATGAATTACTGTAAAATTCCGTAGATATTAATCATGTCTGAAACATAAACTGAAACTAACAACCGTTCATTTGATTATATTAATATTACTTCCATAAATTCTTGATAACATTTTTTTACCGACTGTGAGGTTTTGCAAAATGTGTGTCCGACTCATCGCTCGGAGTCCATGCAAACACAGTGCACGCTACACACGGCGATTGCGAGCTGCGTCGTGTGATTAAACTGTCTAAAATGTAACTTTTAGTTTTACATCATGTTACATCAAGAAAATTGCAAGATTATTATCTGAGTATTTCATACAATTCTATCAAAAAGAATGGTTAATACATCATTCTTAGCTAGCATCCTGGAACCTACAGGAGGTTCCAGCCCTCTGATGACAGGGCAGGCAGCCTCCTGGAAGGCAGCTACTGTTGGAGAAGTAACTGCCACAGCTGGTAGGTGGTTCCAGATGCGAATAGTCCGGGGATAAAATGAGAATTTGTAAGCGTCGATTGTTGCTTCTGGGACAGTGAGTTTGAACAAATGATCTCTTCTGCTGATGTATGGAGCTTGGGTTATGAAGTGAGGAAGATGGATATTGACAAGCTGATGGTGTATTCGGTAGAGCATGGTGCTTTGTGCAAGAAGGCGACGTGTGTGCAGCTGATCCCATCCCAGCTTTGAGACAAGTCCCGATGCCGATGTGGATCTTCTATGGTCGCAGGTGACGAAGCGAGCAGCTGTTTTCTGCACCCTTTCAAGGCTTGCAACATTGGTAGAGGTGTAAGGGTTCCATGCTTCAGCACCATACTCCAGCTGTGGTCGAACTAAGGCCACATAAGCTTTGGCTTTGACCTCCTTGGAGCAGGGTGAGAGAGTTCTTCTCAGGAGTCCAAGGGTTTTACTGGCTTTGTTGAGAATATGCTGGCAGTGGGTATTCCATCGGAGATCCTTGGATATGGTAACTCCGAGGTATTTGTATGAGTTGACCTTCTCTATTGTCTCGTTGGAAAGTTGGTAGCTGTGTTGGATGGGAGCTCTCTTCCTAGTAATGGTGAGGGAAGCGCACTTCTTGACATTAAATGCCATGAGCCACTTTGCTGACCAATCTGACAGAGTTTGAAGGTCTTGCTGTAGGATGGATGTGTCATGTTTAGTGTTGATTTCCCGGTGGATCACACTGTCATCAGCAAACAGGCGTATCGTAGACTGGATATTAGCAGTGATGTCGTTGATGTAGAGCAAGAAAAGGGCAGGTCCGATCACTGATCCTTGCGGTACCCCAGATGTTACAGGCATCCAAGATGATCGGGAACCCTTGACAACTACTGCTTGCTGCCTGTTGGAAAGTAGCGACATAATCCAGTTTGGAGTGTCTCCTTTGATGCCATAATATTCTAGCGTGGTTTGCAGATGACAGTGGGGTACTCGGTCGAAGGCTTTCTTGAAATCAAGGAAGATGACATCCATTTGGCCTCTGTGTTGTAAGGTGTGTGCCCAGTCATTGGTGGCAGAGACGAGTTGAGTGGTTGTTGACAGCTTCTGCCTGAACCCATGCTGTTCATCTACCAGGATGTTATTGGCAGCAATATGCTTCGAAATATGGCTGATCACTATATGCTCCATCACCTTACTACAGATGCAGGTCAAAGAAATTGGTCTGTAATTGGCTGGATCGCACTTGTCAACTGACTTGTGGATGGGGGTTACCAATGCATATTTCCATTCAGTTGGGACGGTACCAGCGTTGAAGCTCTGTTGTCTTTGTTGAAACATAAGTGTGAGCATGTGAGTGGGGCAAGATATCACACACTTGCCTATGGGAGGCAATTGCTCACGGTATGAAGGTACAGAGTGCGAGGTTATCTCCAATAACCTCACATAAGTGTGAGTGGATCCCCCCATCATACAATACAATCATGTCGACAATGTCAATGCATGCAACAACAGTCAACACGGAATTAGGGCACGGCCAGGCCGCCGGCACGGCGGCGCAGAGCAAGAGGCGAGCAGCTGGCGGAGGATAAGCATAAGCAAAGCCAAAGCCCAAAGGCAAAGCCTGTGTCAGACATTGTCATTGTCATACGACGCGCGCTAGCATTCACAATGATTAATCTGTTTAAATAAATACATGACAAATACATCAAGAAATTTATCGTTTACTATCCATTCTATATAAGTCTTGAAAGCGCAACAATACCCTTAAAAAAGAAAGGGAAAACAAATTTGAAATTTACCCGCACTGCCCGGTGACGCCATTTTTCACAAGAGCCCTCTGTAGTTCGCTTTTAGTACAATGTTGTTTACATCATCACGTGTTGTTGTTATCATCACGTGGAGGGTCGGCCAAGGGGGGCCAAGGCCAAGCCAGAAGAAATGAATGAATGAAATTGCATCGTTCGCTCCGTTCATTTAGCGTGTGTGTTCGCGTACCGTGTATTTGTGGAACCTCGGTGTAGTTGCCCATGGAGTGAGTGTTTTAGCAGTGCATGTATATAGTAAGACTAAGAGCGTCAGTTGGATCAGACTGTTTGTTAGAAAATGGAGCCAAAATGTCATCGTTTAGTGGCAGGTCGTGTAGAAGACGCAAATGAGCCATCACATCATTTAATTTACCCTGGCCTTATGGACGATGCTGATGAGAGAAGACCTTTATTGTCTTCAACTACAGTTCAGGCAAGTTAGATCTAGTCCATTTATACTAATAGTTATTATATGGTGGTTGATCCAGTGTCCGAACACTTTTCAGAAAATCAACGATAGAAAATTAAATATCAAACGAATATCTGTCAAACTTACATAATGAATGCTCAAAGTCCTACAGAAAAAGAAGTTGATGGAATTTTAAAAAGACAACGTAGATTTAATACGATATTCCCTTCCGAGTGAACCCCTTCCCAACGACGCGGCGTTTTGGTCCCTTGGTACTGTATTTCCGAACGTGTGAAACCTATGGGAAAAAGACACAACCTTTGCTTCAATAGTGTGGTTTTCATACGCGTAATCCCACGCGTATGAAAAACCCATTTTAGGCGCTTAACTGTACACGTTCGGTAATACAATCTGTTCGGAATTACAATCCTTGACTATACATGTCATACATGTAGGCTACAAGCTTATCTGAAGATGCATTTATTGTGTACCTTAAGGCACGGCATAAGTTAATCATGGAGTTAATCATTATTCAAAGAACTTATATCATTCAACATGCAACAGAAAGTATACTCATTGCTCATAATACTACAAGTTAATGCACACAGAGACATCTCATTCTGTATGTTTGGAATTGGACACTCACGGGACCATCACTATATGGAGTTGTGTCAATTTAGGCCTGTCATGACCTCAAAGTTGAAGAGGTAAAAGCACCAATATAATCAGCAAAATTTTGAGAAAATACTTCCTTCTACATTTTAGAATGATAGAATATCTAATTTCATGCCAGATCCTTTGATAGGATCTTTATCATCTTGATCAAGTGAAATTTTCAGGCTGTTTTTGGTTGGTGATCTTGCTCCTCTGCCTCACACATATGTGCAAGATATCACACACTTGCTATGGGAGGCAATTGCTCACGGTATGAAGGTACAGAGTGCGAGGTTATCTCCAATAACCTCGCATAAGTGTGAGTGTTATCTCCAATGACCTCGCATAAGTGTGAGTGGGAATTGGAGAAGTTTTGAAGTTTTGATATAACAGCTCCATTTCATTCAGGGATCCTAAGAATCCCCAAATGAAACAGAGTTCTAGAGTGATTCTTTCGGTCTTAACTAAGTAATCCTACATGTAATATAGACTTAAAAATGTTACTTGCTAGGCCTGTATGATGCTAGTCACCTAGTGAGACAGTGACTCTTGCTCTATATCATATGCATCAAGCTCTATGTACTTTATGTAGTGATAATACTGAATGTTCTGTAATTATTATTTTCTTTTTCAGGAGGTAGATGCAAGGAGAGTAGAGGGAGTTGGAGCAGGAAAGACATCCTTTGGACTATCGGTCTTTAACCTGATGAATGCCATCCTAGGGAGTGGAATCTTAGGTTTGCCCTATGCAATGGCACAGTCTGGTATCATACTCTTTAGGTAAAACTCTAAATACATCTATATAGTCCTTTGTCATACTGAACCAAAATATTTGCTCCAAATAACAAAAATACCTCCTTAAAAGAACTTGATTACAACATTTTGAGTGGAGTACCACACATACTTCAGAATCCTGAAGTGTATTTGTTTGCACATTATTGTTCAATAGTCAAAAGTGCTGATTTATCCATACAGTATATGGAGGAACCTAAACCCACCAATAAACATATCAGCTGATAAGTCATGCTGGGGCCTGTTTCTCGAAACCGTCATATGTCTAAGTTCTTAACTAAGTCAGCGCTAGTTCTCTAGTTGTCCGCTACGTGTTTCACGAAGCCGTCTTTACCAAGATGCATGACAACTTCCTGACTAAGGACTTATGACACCTCCAACCCTGTCATATCTTTTTTAGTCGACGTACAGCGCCATCACATGTTATTTATTGGGTAGATTATGGTAGGCAAAAAGTGACACTACATACTTCTATGCAACTCTTTCTACGCATTCACTTTATCTGGAATTTATCCATGTTTATATTATGAAAATTATATAAAATACATAGTGTTTTTGTTCAAGGCTTGTCTCCACTTAACTCTAGTGAATCAACACTCTTTCCACATTCTAATGGATAAAAATAAAAAACAAACAAACAAACAAACAAACAACAGTCTAATTGAGATCATTTCAATATAAAAGGAACTTTTTTTCAAATGAAAAAGAAAACCATAATAAAAACGATAACAATAATAGACTGACAGGAGATAGGCCTGTATCAAAATGTGGTGGGATTTGAAGAAAAAAAAAGTTAAACCAAAACTTGTCAAATTAATCCCATCATTGGAAACTGGGGGAAAAAAAAAAACTATTGACAAATAAACATTGGGCAAGAAAAAAATACAAGCCTTACTGATAAGCAATGGGAACTTGGGAAGTATTATAATCTAGAAAAAATATAAATTCATAACTGTTGCTAGGTATGTTTTATGTCAAAATGAATTTAGTAAGTCTCTTAACTTCTGATTGCAAAGCTATTTTATGATATGAGTCCTTCATATCTGATCAATTTGCATGAAAAATGACGTGCTACCATAATAAACTTGAAAATCACATGTTACGTCTTATATAATAATTACAAGAGTGCTTTTTGTGTGAAAACAAATAATTGGGCGATCTTCGTAAATGATTTCTATAAAGATTTCTTTGGTGAACTAAAATCCGAAGAGGGAACTGTAATATGACACGGTAGGCCAGCCATAGTCAACGGCATATTCTCTGGTTTTCAGACCCATATCATTGTAAACATAGATTATATCAACAATTTTTTAAATGAATACTTTGAAATATACGTGTTTAAACTTATAATATGAATATTTTTGTAATTTCCATATCATACTCAAGCCCAAAAACATTATGTAAAACATTCAAAGCATATTATTATTACAATGAAAATATATGGGTTTATTTTTATAAACTATCAAATCACGACATCCGGGGGGTACCTATCCAACGTAAAACTGGCTCACCGATCATGAAATAAATCACTCATATTTTTCATTTTACAAGCGAATCCATCATGTAATTTACATAATTTAAAAATTATTTGGCATCTATTATACCCTTCTACATTTTCTATATTCTTTTATTCCCTAATTCATTCAAATATTTGCAGTTGAGTTAAATTTAGCTTTTAAAAATATAGTGTAATTGCAACCAAGGCTACGTGTCGGCTCCTTTTCTCGCCGATAGTATCGATATCACGAGATGTCTAGCTAGTTAGCTCTTCGTGAAACAGTTTAGGAAGATCATGGACATCTCCGTAGTTGGCGGATAAAGTTATGACTGTCTTGTCGTTGGTTTCGAGAAACTAGCCCCTGATGTTACTCTTGCATTTACATCATGAGATCTGATATAAATCATGTACATACATGCACAATACTCTAGCAGTGTGTAGTATGATTTGATATTGAATGTTGTTTTTCCTTCATTTTTTTTTTTTTTTAGATGTTCAAAGTATTGCCAGAAGTGAAAATATAAAAACATCCAATAAGCAGGAAACAAGTAAATACCCCACCCCCTTGGGAAAATGTTTCTGAACTATTTCTTTGGTATACATTGTTATGTAAGATGGGAGTTGTATGTCCGGATACTTACAAAAGTTAAGCTGTCGTGTTTGCAGTTGAATTTTACAAAATATAAGCATAAGCATCAAGTAACTCAAAATTGATTTTGAGACCATCTTTCCTTTCTTTGCAGTTTGATGCTGTTGTTTGTTGCCATGACAGCAAACTACACAATTCATCTCCTTTTGAAGATGTGTGACCTCACAGGTCATAGGTCATATGAAGATATAGGACACAATGCAATGGGTGTACCAGGAAAGGTAGGCTGTTTTTAACTTCAATCATTTTGGAGCATACTGCATATAAATATAAACTTTCTTTTTCACTAATATGATTTTCT
Source organism: Heliocidaris tuberculata (assembly GCA_025618425.1). NCBI lineage: Eukaryota > Metazoa > Echinodermata > Echinoidea > Camarodonta > Echinometridae > Heliocidaris > Heliocidaris tuberculata. The sequence continues at coordinate 2,178,165 of CM046834.1, forward strand.
TTTAACCCATACACATGTAGAGAATTCAGGGAATTATGTGGGAAAAGAGCAAATATGTATATTATCTTAATTGCAAGTACCGGTATATGAGATTGATGTCACGATACTGGTAATATATTTAATTATTATATGTGAGGAAATTACAATGCAATGTTTAAATATACTTGGAGAAGTCAAGGGAACTATATCCCCCTCTTCCTCTCTCCTCTCTCTCTCTCTCTCTCTCTCTCCCTCCTCCCCTTTTTCTCTTTCTCTTTCTCTTTCTCTTTCTCTTTCTATCTTTTTCTCTCTCTCTCTATCTTTCTCTCTCTCTCTCTCTCTCTCTCTCTCTCTCTCTCTCTCTTTCTATCTCTTTCTCTCTCTCTTTCTCCTTCCCTCCCTTCCTCACTCTTCCTCTATCTCTCTTACCCGCTCTCTCCCCTTCCCTCTCCCCATCCTCTTCCCTCCCTCCTTTTGCAGGTTGTCAACTTTGTATTAATTGCATACTATTGTGTGTGAGAAACAGTAAAAAGCTTACCCTTAAATTATCCCATATTTAATACTGTTTTGTTGTTTTTCATTATATTTTTAGCTAATGGCAGCTTGTGCTATTCTTCTTCAAAATATAGGTGGTGAGTATCTATACTCTGTTTTAAAAATCTATATATGACTCTGATAAATACACATTCTAAAGTGTTGAATTCATACATTATGACCACAGAATTTAACTTGAAAAAAGTAAGTTTTATATGTTCCATGAAATCATAATCTTTGAAAAAAAAAATCTAAGTAGTACCATTACTCATGAATATATTTAAACTGAAATTACTTTTAGCTACATGTATGTGCACTAGCCACATACATGTACAGAGTTTGGGTTTTCTTTTGATTTTGCTTAGTTTTATTATAACATGGTTTTCAGTCAGATAAATACAACATCAAAGGAAACATTGAATAAAAAGTTATTTTTAATATGTCCCAGTTAATAGAATTTGTTTTATTTTTTTCCAGCTATGTCAAGCTATCTGTTCATTGTTAAGAATGAGATGCCAGCAGTTCTCAAGACATTGCTACATCAAGATCAAGATGTGAAGTAAGCCTCTTTTTACAAAGCAATGTACATTTGTAAATATCAATTCATTCATCAAAATGGATAATAAGGCATCTTACTTTTTGTTTTTGTTATTGTTTTTTAATTTGAAGATCAAAGTATAAAACAAAACCAACTGAAGGGTTCAGACTCAGATAAAAAGTTGTTGTGAGTGATAGCAGAAAAATTTGGAAAACTGATTAGTGAAAGTTTTAGAATAACTGGACAAAGTATTTTTTTTTAAATTATTAATGTTGAAAGGTTGAATGGTTAAAACTTGGTAAAAGATTTACCAGCTAGTAGATGATATGTGATGTCATATGAGGAGAACTGAAGGAGAATTGAAGTACACTATAAAAATTTGATTTATGTGGCTCTGTAAAATAATCATCTCTCATTGCTTAAAACAGTGTAACCTGTAACATTCTCACTGGTATTAGTAATTGTCAAACAGCCCAATATTACACATTGAAATACTCATCTGTTTTATCATATAAAAATTACATTCCATGTGCAGTATATATATATGCATGCCTCACAAATTTAAACTAAATATAGATTATTGCCTCGTTACACATTCTGCATGTACATGTACCATGAATCACATCTCCATTATTTGATTGGGGGGGGGGTGTACTTGTGAATTCAGCAAGTTTTATTTCAATTTCCTTTTTGCTACACCTAGACTTAATGTTACCTTTGAAGATATGAAAGGACACTTGAATAGTTGGCAAGTTCAAGGTATTTTGTCACTTTCTTTCTCATACATTTACTAAGTATCATGTAATAATGAAGATATATAATATCAAATGTATCATTGAACTTGGTGTCTTTTCTGATCCCAGCTATAATCAACTTAATTCAGTCATCAGGGCTCCATGAGTTGCAATTGATTTGAATTGATCACAACTTAAAATCAATTGCAACTGTGTACTTTATGAGAGGTAGGAGATTTAAAATTTGGAATGATTGGAAGACTTGCCATCAATTCCTATCCATTGTAACTCTTTATAAGATGGGCCCAGGTTTACTAACTTCTTTGATTTAATCTGTTATGTAGTGGACAAAAATTCTTTGACTTGCCCTATTAATAAATGAAGCATTTCTATTTAAGCCATGCTCCATGCAACCCATTTTCTTTCAAGCAGTGACTGGTATGTGAATGGTGACTACTTGGTTCTCCTCCTCGTCCTATTTATCATCCTGCCCCTGGCCTGCCTCCCTAAGATTGGTTTCCTAGGTTACACCAGTGCTTTCTCCATCCTCTGTATGGTCTTCTTTACTGTAGGGGTGAGTTGAGGAGGATGGGTATAAGGTAGGCAAAGGGTTAACCCCTAAAAGGCCGGGTTATTTTGGCGCTCTCTCTCTCAGCTGGGGGGTGGAATCCACCCCCCTGGGATCTCGGCCATGAAGCAATGAAAATTTCTGCAACTTGTCACACAGAAAGACTATCTTATAAAGAATAACCCTGTAAAGTTTCATATCTATATCTCAGACGTTTTTTAATTCTCGCTAATTGATTATTTACATATTCGCGAATTGAAAATTCTGCATTGCGTACAATATACATGGAAAAATTATCATTTTGGCCGCATACAGCGCAGCGATTTTTTATGCTGCGCTGTACCCGTTGGTCAAAATTTTATAAATTTGGTATCAAAGAATGCGTAAGACTGTAGGCAATGCATAAGTCCTGAAAGCTCGTAGCACAAAAAAAATTATCCTCGAACATATCGCGGCAAATGTCCAGGGGGGTGGATTCCACCACCACCACACCCCCCCCCCCCCCCCCGGCCCTTTTAGGGTTAAACAGAAAGAGAGGATGGAGTGGCAGATAGTGAGAAGAAAGGAAGAACGATATGAATTTTTTTTATTGAGGATCACACAATATATCTTGTGCTCAACTGTGACTGCCGAGTGGAATGAAGTATGAAGATTCTTTTACAGAAATTGAAGGTCAGGCATGGTTGATAGCAGTGCAGTATTCTTGCTAGTGCATCACAATGCACTTGCTGCTTAGACCAAGTGTAGAGGATTAAGAGATATACCAAGGTTAAATTCTCCCTGCAAGATCATCCAACAAGAGCAATAAACATACACTTTAAATCTGCAAAGCTCTGGATAAAAAAAATAACCAATAGGATTGTTTCATCCCATTTGCTCTAGATCCACTTCCAATCTCATGAAATTCACAAAAAGAGCTACATTTATTTTGCACTTTCATGCAGTAGAAACCATTCAAATATTGCATTTGGCTTGCATTTCCTGTATTTGATAATTATATGATAATGTGAAATGGATAGTTTTCTAATGTTCGATGGAAGATGCCTTTTATAATAGGCCATTTTCGTAATGTATTCAAATTTATACACGTTTGCCTAGTGACAAACTATTACATTCACCTGTAAAAACCTATTCTTTTTCAATAGTCACAATGTGAATTGCATGTATTAGGCGTTGTTAGGTTGGACAAATATTTTGGCTTGCCCAACCTAGCAACACTTCATGTATGCAATCTGCATTCTGACTATTGAAATACAATGACTTGTAAGAGGTGGGTGTAATAGTTCGTTACTAGGAGTTTGACAAAGAGGTAAGCATTGAATTTGAATGCATTATGAAAATGGCCTATTATGTTATGTAATAGACCATTTTGAATTATGTTCTTATGAAAATGACCCTTATCATACTTTCCTGGTAGATTGTGTACAAGAAGTTTGGGTTTCCATGTCCAATTCCTGTCACACCAGGACACAATGAGACTCTTGATGATATCCTTGAAGACTACTACTACTACTCTAACCAGTCAGATCAGTGCAAGGCTAAACTCTTCTCTGTCACCCTACAGGTAAAGATAATGACACCCTCTGTATTTAACTCCTGTGCCACTAGGATTAGCGAATAATTATCCTAAAAGAACTTTGGAGTCAGATTTGTGGTCTTTGATATTTGTGTCATTGTAAACTTTGACTTCAATTGTGTTTTACAGGAATAAATTTGATAATATATTTTCATGTTTCTTCTTTAGGACAAAATAAGTAGTGATTTTTCATCTAAACATATAGTAGAACATTAGTATACTTGACAGGATTTGCCATCAATGTACAGAAGGGATAAATGATGGGATTGTAGACATTGTATGCAGCAAGTATTTTGCAGACATATTTATGTAGTCTCTTTTCTCTGATAAGCAAGGAATAGTAAATGGGTTCTTTGTATAATTTTCTTTAAAATTCACAACAGCTGCCAGCCCAGAGCTAATCTTTAGCAAGGCTTATATCTTCCATTTCAACTTGGAAGCATAGAGACACGTTGTTTCTTATGTGATATGTGCCATTCAAATATTTGTTTTTATTGATACAATATCAATCTTAATGTGGTGCAAAATGAATATGATATATTAGTTGTGCAGTTTTCATCACTAATAATGCTGTGTAAGTTTACATACATGTATATGCTTGCTTAATTGGCAGCTTATGATTATTGTGAAAAACTAAAATGCATGGTGCACTATGGAATAGAATTATGCGTATTAGGTACATGAATCAATTCAATTCTTTATGATTTTGAATAGACAAACATTCACCAGTGTTGATCAAATCCTGTCTTGTTTTGTTTTGTTTTGTTTAATTTTATTCTATGAAACGATCAGACAGCATACACCATACCCACCATGGCTTTCTCCTTTGTGTGTCATACTGCAGTACTTCCAATATATGCAGAAATATCAAGGTAAGCCTCTCTAGCAAACTACATTGTGTTTGGACATAGTTATTTTTCTCTAAAAATATTTGATATTTTGGTGTGACCTTTTGTACATGGCTTAGTCTACCTGGCTGGCTTACACTTACATGTAAAGTTATGAATATGTCTAGCTGTTGGTTGATCATTTACATCTTTGAATATATGATATGTGTATATTTAAGTATCCCAGAATAATTGATTTTCATATTTAATAATGATTTTACTAATTTTTCATTGCTAGTGATGTTCTAAGTCCACTTTTCTGTCATCAGTATACCACACCCCTGCTATATATCTTTCCAACTTTTCCCTTCTGTTATTTTGATACCTTTAGACCAACGAAACGAAGAATGCAGAATGTATCCATCACATCCATTGGTGTTTGTTACACATTGTATATGATTGCATCACTATTTGGATATCTTACATTCTATGGTAAGTTTAATTTCAGGCAAACAAGTTGCATGCTGTATTGATCTGTTCTTAAAGGTAGATAGCTTTGGGAAGCCCTCAAAAACTTTTCGTGAGATTTCTTTGATTTTACTTAATAAATAGCAGGGTAGTAACATAACTAAATGTTTTCCTCCTCAAGTGAAATATTTATCGAATGAGAGGTGAATAAAAATCCCTGGCCCAAAAAGAGGGGATGTAAATTCAAACAACGGCCCCGCAACGGCCCCGCAACGGCCACACACATTACTCACATGAGGTTTGCTGTTTGTTATAGAATACGTTCTCACAGTGCGAAGCGCTGGGTTTATTGTGTGGGGATCCCTTCGGGTGGCTATGCTCTAGCGTGAGGCAGTGAAAAGCTGTTACCATGCAGACCCTTACAGATATTTACACTAGAATTTGTTCGAAATCATGAATGGAATGTTAAATAATCTCGTACATGTGTCTTATGATAAAAGGAGAATAGTATGTGACTATTTTAGATAAGTTTCTTGCCAGTATGATTTTTGCTACCGAGACTGTGAGCTTTAAAGTAGATATTGATTGATTTTTAAAACTGACTTAATTTTCATTTTTGCGTAGGTGAAGCTTAGACCGGACAAGTTTGTCAAAATTCGACACTTGCAAACATTCGAAGTAATGATTATTATCAATTACAAATTGCTAAAATACAGCCCCGACATAGCACCTGAACAGCTCTCCGAAAGCCGCTGAAATGTGTGACGTCAAAGGGAGGACGTTAATTGCACAAGCAGACGATGTCCCATAACATCTCACATATTTTCAGTGCCTGTTTTGTCATCTTCTCCTCAGTTATTTCACTTCACTAGCATTAGTCTATTATGTTTAATCCATATATTGCCTCACTCTAAACCCCGTGCATGGGTTTATTTGGATGGAAAATGAAGCGTTACAAGAATAAAGGAATCAGTTGCTTGTAAACAAAATAGACGCCATTTCATTCACAGCTGCATACACCGCTGGACGTTCGGCGTTGAATGAGGGATAAATACCGTCCTTGCAATCATTCAGCGGGCATTTCAATTTGAAAGTGTGGTTTCTTTGATTGTTCATTAACCCTCCTATATATTTACAAACAAAAGATTTCATTAATCAGAATCTGTTTCATTCCCATTTTAGAATGGTGTGAAATATGGGCATGTTTGAATACACTAAATTCTTTATAATTTGAGAAATAACTGCACTGCACTTATGTTCATTCTTTATGGGACGTCGTCTGCTTGGACAGGATTGTTCCCTTTATTGACGTCATTGAAACATTGTTATTTTTTTGGCGAAGCGCTTGTATATCGCAGATGCTGGGAGGTAGTTTTATTTGTATTATTGTTTAATTACCTGATATGTAGTTGACTTTAAACTGATACGATTGCTATCTGTTAACTTGCCAGTTTCTAGTGATACATTATTTATCATATTTGTGATTTTCTTTGAATGTGTACTTTAACAATCGCTCACATTTTGTGGTTTAGCAGTATAACTTGATTTGGAATCCTAAAATATACACCAGATACAGGCAGCATAAGTAGAAGGTGCAAAGAAAGTCTATTATGTACATTAACTGTACAGTTAGAGTCAAGCAAGAGCTTTAGATAAAAAATGATCAAAAAATCCCCTTTCACAAAACAGATAGATGGAATCTCTGGACAGATACAAGTTGCTACCATCTTAGAGAATTAAAGCCTTTCACTTCAGTTTTTGATTTCAGAATTATTCCATGTGGAATATCATTATTAGACTTTTGTTGACATGATAATATGATATATTTAGAACAATTGTTTTTATGGACTTTGGCCCATATTCTCGAAAGTGGCCTAAGTTAAGCCTGGCTTAACTTAGGCCACCGATTTATGGCAGGCCATTTGTCAACCCCTAAGTCCTGTATGAATTACTATATTTATGTAACAAAATAAAGAAACTGAATTATTTTCTGGCATGAAATGTGCATCAGAAATCAATTCTATCACGTCAGTTTTTGTATTTGCATTTAGTCCCAGAACTGTTGTGATTTTGTAAGATTCAAAGAGGGTGACATTTGGCTCTCCATAATTCGGTGGCTTAAATCTACACACTTAGGCAGGGGTTTAAGTTAGGGGGCTTAAGGTGCCTTTCGAGAATACGGGCCTTTGTTATTATTAATACATGTGATGTTATACAAGTAATGTGCAATTATGACAAGGGTTCTTTAAAGTATATAAATTGTTCATCTAAAAGAAATACACCAAGTTGCTTTGAATTTTAGAAACATTTCAATTATTTTGGAGAAACCATCATATGAACCTATTCCTTCAAAATAGGTACATATGATAGCTTTCTCAGCTACTTCGGATATAGGATACTTAGGATATTATTTGTTGCAACTTATCACTCAAATCTTACATTTAAAGTACCATTTGGTGCTTGAATATCTATATTAGAAAAAGTACCATGTGAGAGAGGTTTCAATAATTAGAGATTTAACTAAAGTATATTTGTATCTCTTAATCTGCAGAGGGGATTGACAGTGAGATTCTCCATGGCTACAGTTTATATCAAGAGGATGATCTTCTAATCTTGATCATCAGAATAGCTGTTCTGGTGGCAATCATCTTTACAGTACCCATCATACATTATCCTGTAAGTCTGATTATCATAATTCTTACTGCAGTCATCTTTACAGTACCTGTCATACATTAGTTGGGGGATTTTATGCAAACCAGATACTTTCATGCGCATGAAACATTCATGAATTTCACAAGTAATACATGTACCTATTTTTGAAAGTTTCATTCTGCTAAATAAATGAACGCAACTGACAACAGTGGCGGATCCATGATTTCTTGAGGGAGGGGGCTCAATATTCACAAAATTTTCTGACAAGCAAAAAAAAAAGTCCTCAGCATTTTTTGGGGCCCCTTTTTGGTCCCAGGGGAGGCCCCCCCCCCCCCCCTCCTGGATCCGCCACTGTGACACAACAAGGGCTTCACTAGAATCACTGTGAATTATTTTCAGTGTTTTTTTTTTTTTCATTATTCAATTATAATTCATTAATCAGCACAATATTATTATACATGTACTGGTTATTCTTTTTATCCTTCAGAAAATACGAGTTCTGTTCTAGATTATAGAATCATACTTGACACTTAGTAGTTGTAATGCACATTTTAAATGTTTATAAACTTCAATACTTTCTAAAGGATTCAGGTAAAGTATTTTTTTTAAACCAGTGTTGAAAAAATTAAAATCTACATATCTGTAATCTACTCTGTGATCCTGTAATTTATCCTAGGCTCGTATTGCTTTTATGATGATAGCTGGAACTGTCTTCCCCTCACTGTGCAGCAGGTTGTCATGGAAACTCTACTTCCTAACAACCTTTACTCTTCTCTCTCTCGTCACAACGTTTGCAATCTTTGTTCCAAACATCATGGAGATATTTGGTGTTATAGGTAAGCCTTGCATTCATCACCTCATTGTCAAGTAAATAGATCTTTGGAATCAAGAATATCACTCATCAAATTTACAAGGTTATAATACGACTTGTGGATCTGAAACCAATACAGTCATGGTTAGAAGCGAATATGGGGGTGTGATTTGCTGTCCTCTATTTTCTTCTACTACGTACAATGCAATTCTCATAGGTTTGTCGCAGTGCAATATCACATGAGCTCCCTCTCAGCATGAGAGGGCAGCACACAGCCAGCATGCATTTTTTTTTACTGTCCCTAACTTTGATTAGAATGCAGCTTGTGTAGTATGTCTATTCACCTTCTGTTTGTCCAAAATGACTGCAAGAATATAAGGTTTTTTTCTGTACAATATGAATGGAATATACCACTTACAATTTAGCTTCTGAGAAGAGTGAAATATCTGCCTTAGCAATGGGTTGGCTACCACACCCTGCTGCTTGCTCAAACAGTCCTATATCCTGGCTGCTGAAACTGAAGTCCTTCCCTTCAAAATAATGTGTCAGAGTGAGCCAACTGTGTATTTTGGCTAACACACCCAAATGAAATATGTCGTAACAAAGGGTCTGCAATTTCTACACACCTGAATATACCCTCCTCTTGTTACCATGACCATCCTGTGTAATGATGTGTAGGCCTACCTTAGGCACCTGTTATACATATCTTGTATTGGCTAACCTGATAGCTAACAAAGGAAAACAGAAACTAAGAATCTGCATGAATTTGAATGAGGTCCATACACTCTTATTTATTTCTTGAAATAGACCAGCTCACAAATGTATCAACATTTGTGAATGCTTCAAGGAACATTGTAATGAGCTATTGATTTCACCTGTTAGGAGATACATGTAGTATATTTCAATAGTCAGGATGTAGATTCCATTAAGTAGATTTTGCTATATCAGATAAGCCTCTGCCAAGCCTTTGGGTCATTGCTAGTAACCTGTAAACATTTCTTATCCCCTTCATCTAATTATCTTTATACCTGTTCTTTTTTCCTCCTTGTACTTTAAATTTCTGTCTGTCTTTTCATTTCTGGAATGTCTCTCTTTTCGTTTCTTAATTTGATTCCAATTATCCTCTATTTGTGATATAGGTGCTACCGCATCTACTAGCTTGGTTTTCTTCCTTCCATCTCTCTTCTATCTCAAACTTGGACAAGAAGAGCTTCAATCAACTTCCAAGATTATGGTAAGTTTACAAGCAGCCATAATGTGAGAGGGTATGGAATGTTACCAAAGAAAATAATTTGGAAGGCATTGTAGAGATGTGTCTGCCTGGGAAAAGATTTGCTAAATTTTATAATTCTTTTTGTCTATACATTATAATGTGTATATTGTGACTAACGATACTTCTTGTATACATCAATCACCAATATTTATGAAAGGTAAAGTGCAAATCTCTGCCTCATGAATTGAATTTTAGAAATTTATGCTGTACCTTTTACACATACCTTAGTCAAGTATATAGGTTTTAATAAGTATAAATCTAAAAAAAATAATTATTTTCTTTATCTATCTACTCTGTTTAGGCCATCCTCCTCCTTGTAGTAAGTATTGCTCTGCTCGTCCTCAGTCTTACCACCATCATCTATGGCATCGTAACCAAGGGAACCCAAACATGATGTGGTATCTCCATCTCATTCAGTCTAATACTAAGGAGTGCAATGTGTGTGTGTGAAGAAGTTTTTTCCTTGTTAACATTATAGGATACCAATCACCCAAAATATTTTGCTCTGTATGCTAGGGTTTCCATGTCGCTTTACTAGATTTAAAATATGAGCTTTAAGTATTACTTCTACTGTGAGATATTGCAAGTTTGAATACACTCTCAGTAAACATAAAAGCCACTAGTCAACGCACGTACATTGCTCACATAGAATAGAGCCTGCACGGAACAAAAGTACGACTTGGGTTCCTATGCGAGTCACATTTTATGCTTTATTTTCTTCATACTCCTGAACAATTCACCCATAAAAGGTTGATTATACACGTGCTAACTACAAAAAATATTTTTGGGTGATTGGTACCCTTATTGTAAAGTACGCTTTCTCATTCATCATCAGAATATGTATAGTCATCATGTATTTATGTGAAAATTGAAAGTAATGATGTTAGTAAATATTAGCCTTACTTAACTGCATTTCTGAAATCTCCATATTTCATTGATAATGATATATTTTTGTTATTAAAAGCAAAGTGTTATAAAATAATGAAGAAAAAGTGACCACGTTTTTTAGTCAACTCTTCATTTCTATACCTCTTTTTACTTAAGGAATGAATGTACTCCCCGGAAGAGGATGTTTTTCTATGTTGTTGTTGTTGGGTGTTTTTTTAATTTTGATGGAATTGTTGTTAAGCAACTTTTATCATGATACTGCAGTGTTCGTATAGCCACAATGTGTGGACTGCATTATAAATAGGGCCTTCTTTCTCTGTCTCATGAAGTAAATGACTATCAGAGAATAGTGAAAACATGGATACTTTTGCTGTTTTCATTGCCATATGTGCTCAGGTAGATCTTTCAATTACTGTGTTTTCTAAAATTATCTTCTTTTTTTTTTTTGTAATGATTTGAATGCCAGAAGATTAGCTGCTATGAAAATACATTTATCAAAAACAATTCTTATTATGGTTGAAGCTATTTATATTTGTAATTTAATGTTGTTACGTTGTGTAGCCGTTTGCATATGTCAGAAGGCTGTGTAAATTGAACTACCATATAGAAATGAAATCAAATACACTGTATTGAAGTAAACAGGTGAATAGATATTTACGAGAAGCCGATATTGTGTGAACTACTAACTGAAGATTTTTATGAGGTTTTGGCAACATTGAGTCGACAATATTTCTAATTGTTTTCAAAGTTATAGGTACATGTATTCTTTAAAGAACCCTTTAAAGAACCCTTGGTGATGAATTATGTTCGCTATGTACATGTGTGCTTGGTCGTCAATGGATGGAAATTACCTTGCGTACAGATGCTATTTATGAGCTCTTAGGCCATAAGTACTACAAGTAAATAAACAATTCCATTGAGCATTATACAGTGGAAACTTGCTACAGTGATCTCTGATATACCAAGATCCCTGATATAACAAGGTAATTTTGCTGGTCCCAGGTCTTTCTGTTCTTTTGGTTTTTTTACCGATAAAACAAAATTTGTGATATAACAAGGTCCTCATTATAGTGAGTTTCCACTGTATTCTTGTGTATGTGTGTTTACTGTACAAGTCAGGGTATGATGTTTAGAGCTGTTTCATTTGCCAAATAGTGTCTTTTTCGTGTAATATGCAAGTATCTATTTATTCTGGAGTGTTACATTAGCCATATTTTCATTTGTATCTATATATAATAATTGAATTTAATTGATGTTACTTCTTTGTAGTACCAGTAGATAGATTTATGAACTGACATTCTGTGTACCTAGAGTTCCTAGAGTTGAGTTGTATCCCGTTAATGCACTTTATCCATAGAATCAAGTCTTCATTGTGTATTCAAGATGCTGCATTCACTAATGTTATAATCAAGATATTTAAATTTTTTCTTCCCTCATCGACATGCCTTCTCTTATCGAATAATAATTGTAATTATAATAAAAAGGTATTTATATTGCGAATTTTCCATAGACATTTTCAAATACAGTGGAACTCGCTATAAAGAGCTCCGATATAACAAGATTCCTGATATAACAAGGTAATGTTGCTGGTCCCAGGTCTTTGTATTCTTTTGTTTTTTCACCCTGATATAAAGAGATTCCTGATATAACAAGGTAATGGTCCCAAGGTCCTGGTTATAGTGGGTTTCCACTGTACACTTTATTTGGAATCATGTGTAAAATTATCAGTACTTTTGAACAAGCTTTATTACAAAACAATTAAATATATAACGTATTTGTTTTATTTTTAGTTGTGGAATGTCTGTGTAAAATGTCTTGACAAATGCAAATGTCAAAAAACAGAAAAACATGAATTATACTTGCTTGCCAGAGAGAGAGAGAGAGAGAGAGAGACGGGAGATAGAGACGGGAAGGAAAGACTAATGGATATTAGGAAGATGACGAAAGATAGAAAAAAGAGATAAGACAATCACAGATAAGAGGAAATACTTAGTGTTACCTTTAAATAAAACTTGAAAAAAAAAAAAAACACAACATTGGGGAATTTCGAAACACACAAAGACAATACATTGAAAAAAATTATATTTCACAGGAACTATTTAATCGAAATCACCGTTTCACACATACACATTTTAGTAATCTCACCATAATCATCATACATGTATATAAATATATTCATGAGCTAAAATATAACCATAAGGGTTTAAAAATGTATTCTATGGTACATCTATGTACACAGATTTTGGAAAGCAGTGAGAAAAGAAATACTCGGGGAAAGTTGAAAAAAGAACAAACAAAAAACAAAGCTCTGCCTGATGAAATCTTCCAAATTATAGAAAATCTATAAAGATCTCCCCTCGATTAGAAGAGATAATAATACACTGTAAAAGTTTCTTGATGAAATAATGTTATTGCAGGTGGAAATGCCAATGATATAATGGAAGCAAATCATTGGGACAGTGCCTCACTAAACCATCAAATCTTTGGTTTGCTAATATCCACTTGAAATAAGTGTTATAAAATGAACACCTGTTGCACCGGGATGTCGGCTAACTTACCCTAATGACGGTTTGTGAGATACTACCCAGTATCCTGAGAATACACAGACTTACCAGCATTAGACTGTTAACATGTAACCTTGTGCTATTCGTATGTATATGATTCATATTCTAGTACCAGTACATTGTCTTCAAAATTTAAGAGAAGGTTGAGTTCTGGGAAAGGTAGAAAATAATATGTGAGTTTTCCCATTCTCTTTATGTTAGTTTGGAAAATTATCATAGTAGATATGTCCCCTGAAAAAGGATTGCTCTTCAAATGCCCTCACATTCAAAATATGACAAGAAACGGCCGAACATTTGTGTGTAGTCCCATGTACACATTTCTGTGTGCAGTGCATGTGACTCTAGGCAGGATTGAGTCAATTTCTTATCATTTTGGTGATTCCAAAATCTTACAGCACTGCATACACCAATTCTTATGTGCTATGTAATCAACCTTTCCCAATTGCTTTGAGACAGTTTCTTTCACAATTCAATCTCATGGCCAGAGCTCAAATTTATCTTTAACATACATGCATGCAGATAATTAACACACATAAGACCTTCTTATCTCGGATCTTTTTAAATAGTCTGTTGTAGTCTCCCATGAAACCCAATCAATGTATTAGTGTTTGTAGGAATATTATTATTCTAGTTAAATTAGATCTCCTGGGTATGTTATGTACAAGCATGATTTTACTTTCTTAGTATCTCCAATAAAGTCCATCCTCATCAAAAATGAAGGGCTCTTCAACAGTAAGTTTAAATACATTTTGTTCAAATCAAAGCAATTAAGAGTTACAAAAAAATATATTATTTTTGGTTGCTAAAGTGCTCCAATGGCAGGCCTGTATACAATAAAAACAAGCTTGGGTGGCTTCCTGATAAGAAAAACAAAATAACATTACAAATATTTGGGATAACATAAAATAATTCTGAGAACCATGAAACAAACGGAAAATATACTGGCAGTTCTGCTGATATGAGCAGGTGGGGTAGTGAGTTCCTCAGAAGTAACAGATCATCTGTTGCATGCTGCGCTTCAGAGTTCAGAGATAACTAGTTGCATGCTTTACTATATGTATGGCCTTAGAAGTGTCTGAATATACTATTTGATGTAAACTGACTGGCTGGGCTCTAGTCTAAATATATAATAGGTATGGTCTTAGAAATGTCTGAATACACTGTTTGATGTAAACTGACTCTGGCTTCGTTCTAGTCTTGGTCTCTTAGGCTGAGGACCTGATGGCGTAGATGATGGACCTGACACACTAGCAGAACGTTTCACCTGCAGAGACAGACAGAGACAGAGAGAGAGGAGAGAGAAATATGAGGAAAAACATGTTAGAAGTGCTTACACATTCATCTGTCAGTGTCAATAAAATGATGATAATGATTATAGTTGATCTAATCACAAACTGAATTCCAATTATCTTCCTTTTTTTTCAACTGAACCTTCTCACATCCAAATTAGACTTTAAAGTGTAAGTTTCTTTATTAATTACGATATGTACCAGGGAACCCAAATGTACCTGACTTGATATATCACAAACACCAGACTAGATTTCACCTAAACACCAGACTAGATTTCACCTAAACACCAGACTAGATTTCACCTAAACACCAGACTAGATTTCACCTAAACACCAGACTAGATTTCACCTAAACACCAGACTAGATTTCACCTAAACACCAGACTAGATTTCACCTAAACACCAGACTAGATTTCACCTAAACACCAGACTAGATTTCATCTAAACACCAGACTAGATTTCACCTAAACACCAGACTAGATTTCACCTAAACACCAGACTAGATTTCACCTAAACACCAGACTAGATTTCACCTAAACACCAGACTAGATTTCACCTAAACACCAGACTAGATTTCATCTAAACACCAGAGCTAGACCTACCTTAGGAGGCTCTACGAAACTATCTTCTCCAAGGGAAGCTTCTGCTGACTGAAATACAAAGTTACGGTTACTCCTGGGGCCCTGAGGATTAGCGACTGGTTTCAACATGGACGCCATCTTGGCCAGGTCATTCTTACTGCGAGATAGGAAAGAACCTCTCTTACTCTGAAAAAAAAACCAAATAAGGTTATATTAGAACACTTCATTGATCCTATTAAAGCAAACTACAGTACACACTGTAATTCTGAAGACCCTTTCTTATTTATTAAAGGGAAATCCAACCTTGATTTGTTTCTATTGATATTAATTGCTGATTAATTTGATTCCAAATTTACCAAACACGTCTTCCGCCTGTCGTCTGCTGCACATGGGGGCCACCATTTGCAGTGGACCCCCGCAACGAATGACGTAGGTGTGGACAACTGGCCTGAAAATGAAATCATTCGCATGCATAGCAGACGACAGTGGTCAGGTGGTTTACGGTGTTTGGGGGATCTAAAACATTCCATAACTTTGTTCATAGCTGTCCAATTCTGGTAAATTTGGTATCAAATTAATCAGCAAGTTATGATTCATATAATATCAGTAAAAAAATATTAACTGCATGGAGAGGAAATGGCTAAGAGACATTCTGAGTTGTTTATCGTGCAGTAAATAGGCTGTTTGGAAAAACAAAATGTAAACACCTTTCAAACTACAAACTAAAAACATGTTTATGCACACAACTCTGTCATATCATATAAATTTCAGTGGTGCATGTGCTAAGCAAATTCAATTTGATGAATTTGGGGGGACTTGGTGTAGATATTTACAACCGTTTCAAGCCTACAAAATATAGGGTATAGACAAGATAAAAAAATATATGCAAGTTTTAAGCATGTTTTACACATGTTTCTATGACAAAATCTTTCTACGAGTCACATCTAATGTATGAAAACTGCATTCTGGAATTAAAAATACAATTACTCATAAAAAGTGAATGCAATAGTTTGTCACTAGGATCTTGGGGTAGAAACTTTTATAAATTTAGCTTATTTTATAAAATGGTTCTTTTAATTTCATCAAAATTCTCAAACTTATCCAACCTTTTCATGAAAAAAATGTGTATGTGTCACAGTTGAAATAAATGAAAATGAAAATTTGGCACACATTGCTTCAAAGATGACAACAAATCTACTAACCATGATTTTCAGAGGTTTGGGGGTTCCAATCTTCTTGTCCTTCTCCTTTTCTTTCTCTTCCACTTCTTGAGTTGAGGTCTCTATTAAATATAAGAAAGGTGTCGTTCATTGTTATATGACTTCTTGATTTGAGGTCTCTATCAAATATAAGAAGAAAGGTGTGGTTCATTGTTATATAACCAGACCATGTATACTATTGCCAAGAGTACAAAGAATACTAAAATTCAGTGTTATCCTGTTCATTGTTACATGAACAACTTCTAAAATGTTGTCCACTACAAATTCACTGCATAATGATTTGACTTGAGTTACAGAATAAAAGAAAACAAAAGGAATTATACCTTGCTGCAATTAAATTTTCACCTCTAAATTTAAAAATAATTCTAGTTTGCAATCAAATCTTTGTAGCCATTTAGAACGATAGGTAACATGCCATTTATCAACTAAGAACTGGCAGATCAAATTTTGGATATTTGGCAGTACTAATAAGATACGCAATCTAGTCATTCTTGTGACTTTACTTCAGACATATCTTCACTGCAGAATTAATAATGAAAATCCTGTTACCACAAAATATTGGCATATTTTGATGTTTGAAAAATTTAGAGGTCTAAAGTTACTCTGCAAGAAATTTTATATATTTCCTCATCACACTGTAAAATGCTATTCCACCTCCATTGAGAAACACATGCCTAAGATACCAACCCTGAGGTTTCTTGATAGTTGCTGCTCTCAGACACTTTGCAAACTGACTGTTCTCCTCGACTGATGGTGTAACAACATCTGGAGTAACCACTCCTGTCTTCTCCTAAACACACAGAAGAACAAATCAACACAACAATTAGTGCAAATGATAAATACTTGAGGCTGCCATCGACATCAAGCAACTCGCTCATGACGATGGTTTCCTGCGTTCATAAATCCTGTTAATTGCAAAATGTTAATTTCCCATATTGTATACATATTTTCTTTGTATTTAAGAAGCAAATTATCAATGTCTGACAATGTGTTTATATACTTTTTTCTGTAATATTATTGTATTTTGTATTGAACACAGAAATAAAATCAATTAAACAAACAAAAATCAAAAACTTAAGGAACTTGTGTTAACCCTAACAAGACTAGGTTGGGTGGGGGAGGGGGCATCAAGGTGATAACCAAAGAGTCTTGTGTTTATAAGGCTAAATGGGTCAGTTCTCTGTCTGCCTATAAATCAACTCTGACGAACCCCGATTCCACTATGATTCACAGCTTTCAGAGGGAGACGTAAAGGTCCATTTCAAGACATACGGTAACATAATTAGATCTACCGGTAACTGCAACATGTTTGTAAAAAGCCAATTAAGCACAAACAAACATGCAATAACCATATTTGTTACGTAATATTTTGTAGCCTCCTAAGACAGTACACTTTTTATATATGTTCCTGTAATGAGAAAGAGGAAGAAAGAAGCCATTATACTATGCTATATTTAAAGCTTTCAAGCACTTTTAGTTCAAGGGTTTTGGGTCCTGTATTTTGGTAGTACTTAGTTCTATGCTGCAAATAATTTTTGGAAATATACTGTGAAACCAAAAATATTCGTGAGCATTGAATGTTTGCGAATTTTACGAGAGGTTCAAATTCGCGAAAGTTTCATGCCGCAAAATCATGGAGTACGCATGTGCATTCATTTCCGATAAATAGGTAACATACACTTGCTTATGCTTATTTTAGTCTAACGTGATGGTTTAGACAATAGTTGGAATTTAAAACTCGTTTGAGACTTTGGGCTAAGGAGCAGGGTTGTCACCAGGGACTTTTTAGTGGTGGAAATTTTATCGCCCGTGAGTTACTTACGGGCGAGTTTTCTCAAAACCCGAACATGTACAAATCAGCTGACTGCGACATTCCAGCTCAGAGACGAGTACAGTGTGTAGTGATTTGATGTTGGGCATGATGCACCCACGGGTACGGGTACGGGTACGGGTACGGGTACGGGTACGGGTACGGATACGTGAACAATTTATACGTAAATATGATTCATATTTGGGAAGGAGCTGCGCTGCGCTAGTGGCTGTGTATAGGTGTATACCTTCCAGGAAAATTCTTCGCGCGGTTTCATGTAAATTTGCTTATACATACATATAATTTTTTCATAGAATCTGCTGGCTTAAACCACAAGTGCATGTTCGTAGGTCAAAATAGTAGTATTATAGTAGTATTTTGTCTTTGTCAGTGGGGAAATTAGTGCCGAGCGGGCGGGTGCGATGTCGCATTGAGTGCCGGTCAGAAAATTTGAGTGGTGGAAGGTTCCGACCGGTGCCGACCACAGTAGTGACAACGCTGCTAGAGTCTACCTTTAATGCTCATACCAAAATGGCAAATCTACTACTTTTATGACATCGGCCTACCTCATTTTCTTTCAACCACTGTTCCCTCTGATATCTCTGTAATCTCCACTGAGTATCCTGATCCTTAGCATCATCTTCATCTTCTTCTCCATCAGAACCTGGTCTGAACATGTCCATCTGGGAATCTAATAATAATAGACAGATAGATAAGTAGATAGATAAAATGGTCTTTATTTTAAAAACCAAATGTTGAATTGTACACGGGTTACAAGTTGATCTCACAAAATCAGACTCTAGATTCAAGAAAGTCATTCAAAATATCAGTAATTTATCATGTTCACAGAGGATTGATTATTTAAGCAGGGGATTATTGAAAATTTCAAGTGTCTTGTATATATACAAGTGTGGCAGTTTTTTTTGGTGCAATTTATACTCTCAGGAAAGTCATTGTAGTGATACATCCAAAGACAGGCTTAGTGACCCACTCACCTTCTATGGCAACTGTCTCAGGAGTGTTTCAGTCTTGAGCCATATCCTACTCCTCCACAATATACGATATCATTCAGAAAATTATACGAATGAAACTACCCGGTACATATTCGCAATTTTTCACTTAAGCAGCCTGTAAAAACTTACCCATGTGCCTCCATCTGAACTTGCGTGTCCTTCCCTTATTATCAGAATGCAGGTCTCCATCAGGGAGGTACATCTCTTTAAAGATTCGTAGTCTGCGTGCATCATCGTCATCCATGGTCTTCCTGTAAACCAACATATATTATAAACTTGTCATTACATGAGACTATCATGGAACTAAAGTAAGAACTCAATTACTCAAAAAGCAATCAATAGTTTGAAGTGTCTTCCTTGAAAAACTGAATGTGACTAAGAAATATACATCTAATTTAATCAATTGTCAATTAACATTTGCCACTATACACACATTATATTCACTGAAAAAGTGCCTTGAAATGTCTAATGAAATGTACTATAAAAATGTATGTACAATGGTGAGTTGACATGAAATATTTAATTGCAAATTGACACTGACCTTTGACCTGATAAAATCACTTCCAACAATGAAACGGAGGAGGCATATTTTGAATATAGTATACCTGCATGAAAACCCTAAACATACAAAGCATAATATTTTTGGTGACTGGTCCCCTTTAAAAGCAAACTTATGGCACCTGGAATGGACTAACAAGTAAACTTTAGTGAAACTTTACGATCCTTGGATGTACTTACAAGTGAACTTTGTTGACTTGATTCCTAAGCTCATCCTCATCTCCCATCTCCTCATTGACAATGCCTTCAAGATCTCCATCATCGGGTTCATCTTCAGCATCATAGTTTTCATCACTGTCGACCTCACTTCCAGATAACTCTGCTTCTTCCTCAACAAAGTTTGCCAAATTCAGTTTCCTGAAAAATCAAAAACAAAAAAGAATTCAGCATCATAGTTCTCATTGCTATCAACCTCACTCCCAGATAATTGCTTCATCCTCAACAATGTTTGCTAGCTTCAGTTTTCTGATAAATCAAACAAAAAAATATCCGGTTGATTTCAAGTAATACACTATGTATTTGGTAGGTCAATATCTTTTGGGGGCAAAAAACATAATTGATTCCCCATGGACTATTAAATTCTTTTATTCCCCTAGGCTTAACACATGTTTAAAACATTTCTATCAACTACAAGACAGACATATGTGTTTGTTTTCAGTGGGTGATTTCAAGTTCAGTGTTGAAAGCTGGTGTTGGCGTTGGGGCAATACTAGCACCTGCCACAACACCGAACTTAAAATGAGGCTGATGCTGGGATTGACGTCACTCGGTCTTGAGCTATCAATAACGTGATTGGTATCATTTTGTGTAAACCCACATTCGGTGTTGGAGCTAGGTTCAGCAGCCTGATTCACGCTCTCAACACCAACACCGTACTTGAAATCACCCAGTGTATCAGACCAGCTCAATTTCTAACACTAACCAAGTTCCTCACTTCAACCCTGGACCAAATGCCATACCTAACCATAACGCTAACCCTGAACCTGAACAAAAACCCATTCACCATCCTTACCCTAACACTACTAGTATACCTTTGACGAAATAAAGCTTTGAGCAAATGTTGAAGGAGCATATGACTTAGCACCAAATATCAAGCTCTCCTGAGGAACTGTACTTACTTGCCATACGTCTTTCCTTTGAAGCCCTCCCTGTTTATCTCAAAGTCAAATTCGCTATCCAGTTCAGACTCTTCCCCTCCTTTATCCTCCTCCACCACCTCATCATCATCACTGTCATGCTGAATTATCCTGCGTCTCTTCTTAGGAGCGATGTCCTCCTCATCACTGCTTAATCCCTTATCGACATCATCATCGTCTTCGCTGTCTGGTCCATCAGGGTCTGAAGCGATGTGGAAGGCATCATCATCATCATCATCCTTCTCATCTCTCTCTTCTATTTTTCTGGTTGACGTGATCTGAGATTTAGACTCAATTCTGTAAAGAAATTAGGATCTGAGATTTAGACTCAATTCTGTAAAGAAAGTAGGATCTGAGATTTAGACTCAATTCTGTAAAGAAATTAGGATCTGAGATTTAGACTCCATAGAAAGTAGAGTATGAGAGTTAGACTCGATTCTGAAAGAAAATAATGGGTGGACCGACAGGTCATGCAGTTATCTCGTGTATACATCTGGGGTTCTTGCCAGTGCATAACACCCATGGTGGGGGTCTTCAGGAAACGAAAATACCAAGGCAAATTCTCCCCCAACAAGGGTACTCCCTTGGGTAACAAATATGTCAATGCATATTTTTAACCTCCAAAATTATTTTGATTCTCCCTGGGATGCTATTCATTCAATTCGGACCAGTAAAATATCAGTGCATACTTTCCGCATGCAAAACTGCTTTAGTCCTCTCAACTCACCCCATACACCAACTCAAAATAATAAACCCTTTCAAGACAATTGACCATATTTTGTGGTTTGTCTCAATAACTTTTGATTCAGAGCTCTAAAAAATATACCAGATGCATGAGTAGAAAGAACAAAAATTTCTGCATAAACTATGTCTTTTTTGGTTGCATGACCATATTGCATTTGATGCTAGGAATTTTAAAAACGAGAATAAGCTTTAAAATCCTTAAATTGACAACACAATGAGAGGCTCAAAATCATTGTTTTTTATCCAAACTGGCAATTTTTCAACTTTTTGACAAAATTCCTAACCATGCATATTGTTTTCACATACATTACACCTTATTAGAACCATGTAGCACTAAAAGAAAAATGTTATTGTTGCCAATTTGAAGAACAGAATGTGATCAATTCAGCTCTTATATAATTCCTGTCCTGAAAGGGTTAATGTGCTCATGGCACAATGGAGTAGGAAGGTAAGAACATGAACATTCACAACAATGGAATAACTTAAATCTCCTGAAAAGTAATCACAAGGATTGATTTCTTCTTTTTGTTTAATTATATATAAACAAGATATGTATCAGATTACTTGATTTTCCTGACCAACTATACAAACTCTATATAGAGATGACATACTCTGTGAATGTCCCTGAACATAGGTTGAGTAGTTCATCCATATTAGCTTGAGTACCAGCTCTTTGAGATACTTGAGAGAAAGGACCTGGCTTCTCAGCTTTCACTTCATCTTGGCCTGATAGCGAGAATTTATTAAGATGAGTAGTTATTTACAACATAGCAAGAGAGATGGTATAAGGAAGGTGAACAAATAGAAGATACAGAACATATGTCAGATAAATTTATGCATACAATGTAGATGGATAGGGTCAATACATTGGGATGAATATTCATTTATAACACTGTAAAGCCTTGCTCACAATGACAGAGTAAATTGCCTTTAAAAAAAACCCTGCTGAGGCAAAGGTTTTACAACACATGCTTGGGCAACACTTGCTCTGAGGTAATTTTATAAACTAACTGAACTCTTAACTACAACCCTGGACTAAACACTATACCTAGGATCTCCCTAACCTTAAAGGGCAATCCAACCTTGGTAATAAGATGATTTGTGTGAAAGCAGAAAAATAAGAAAAACAGGATGGTGAAAGTTTGAAAGAAATCGGACAAGGATTAAGAAAGTTATGGATGTTTGAAAAATGAGATCACTACATCTATGCGAATTTCAAATTGGCAATTTGGTGAGTCAATTGTGACATTTTTGTGGACAACTCTCCCATTTGTCGTACACAAAAATATCATTAATTTGCGGTTTTCTTCACGGCGCTTTTACCCTCGGGGCAGTACTCAAAATATATTGGAGATAGCATATTGTTATAGGTCCTCATGAGCGAAAAGATCCTACTGAGTAATGCATTTTGAAAAAAAAGTGACATTTTAGTCATTTTGTGTGTTAGAGCAAATGGGGGAGTTGTCCACAGCTACATCACACTGACATTACCTATTCGGCCAATTTGAAATTCCCATATGCATAGTGATTACAACTTTCCAAAATTCATAACTTTCTTATTGCTTGTCCGATTTCATTCAAACTTTCACCAATCTGCTTCTCTGATTTTTCCTCTTTCTTTCAAAGCAACTTGCTATTAAGGTTGGATTTCCCTTTAACCCTTTCAAGACAATTGACCACATTTTGTGGTTTGGCTCAATAACTTTTGATTCAGAGCTCTAGAAAATATACCAGATGCATGAGTAGAAAGAGCAAAAATTTCTGCACACACTAATGTATTTTTGTTTCATGACCATATTGCATTTGATGCCAGGAATTTTTAAAACAAGAATAAGCTTTAAAATCTTTAAATTGGCAACATATTGAGAGGTTCAAAATCATTGTTTTTCTTCAAAATTGGCAATTTCTTTCAACCATTCAACAAATTTCTAACCATGTATATTGTTTTCAAAGACATTACACCTTATTAGAACCATGTAGCACTAAAATAAACATAGTATTGTTGCCAATTTGAAGAACAAAATGTGATCAATTTAGCCCTGAATTAATTCCTGTCCTGAAAGGGTTAACTAAACCTAATCTAAAACCCAACTGCAACCCTAACCCTAACCCTAAAGTCACCCTGTATTTTAGATGAAATGAATGAAACCTAAAGGCCACTGCACACCTTACCATCGGTCTGTCATCCGATTTCAGAAGAAAATGTAATATCATTTGACAAATCATTTAAAAACAAAAAATATTTTTGACTGAGGGTCTGAATAGTCATACAGATATTAATCTCGATAATACGGCTTTTGCCGAGTTTTCTAGTCCGTTGAATGACCAAATCGGCTCCGAGTCGTAGTGACGTCACAAAAATCGCACGACTGCCAACGATTTGAAACTAAGTTTGCCCGTATTCCCTGTAGAAAGCTTACAGCTCACCAAAACCCTATGTTTAGTATTCATATTGCTTTTCAGAACCTGAATAGGGTAAATTTCATTTGTTAAAATGCCAATTTTTAATGCCATAGCGATTTATTTCACAACTCGGATCGCAGACCGATCGTAAGGTGTGCGGTGGCCTTAAAGCAACTGTCGCCGGAGCATATGTCGGAGCACCTAGGCAAAATAAAGTGACTCAGGAGTATTGAGTAATGTCCGCAGTCAGCTCTCTGTACTCGCTAACGAAATGACTCTGATCGGACCCAGGTTTTAAACTGAATCACTTCTTTCAGATGGTGATGTAAAAGGTTGGTCCCCTGACGTAAATAATCATCTGATTGATACACGTCTGTAAAAAAACAAATTCCACAAATACATACACGCACAGAGGAGCATACCTTGTGTTGTTGTGAATTGTCCAGAGCACAGACCTAATAGTTCATCCATACTGGATTGACTTTCAGCATTATGAGTTTGAGTGTCTTCAAACATAGTCTTCTTCTTAGACGACGATGATGACGGTTTCAAGTTTAGAAGTCTGAAAGATTCATAATACAAGAAATATTCAAGAGATATACATGTAGACTGACACCAAGAATACTTGTGTAAAAAGCCTATAAAAATACATGAAAGTGAAGCAATACAAACAGGTTAATGATTTATTATAACTGAAATGGTCCATAAGGTAAAAATTCCAACCAAAAGTAGTTGTCTCATGCTATTACTGTCATCTAATATTACAAAAGTTACTTCTTACACTCATTTGGTATTCTTGGAAAATTCTTTACCCATAATTTATCCATGATTTATACATGATCCAAGAAGATAAAGGTGCACAGAAGCTAACCCCCTCCTTGGGATGGCACCCGATGACTGATTAATTTATCACTCACCCATTCTCATCAAGGAATTGTGTCTGAGTCGCATCCTCAAAGGAGAAATGAAAGCTCTGTGATTCAGTGACGTGCTGCGAATCTGTGATGGTAGGCAGGCGAGGGGAGTCTTCACGGAATAGATCCTGAGAGTCTTCTACTGGTAGGGTCAGCTCATTACGTGAGACCGTCTTGGGGGAGAGATGGAAATAGAATCTAATGTGATCAATACACTGTTCACTGAAGATGGATGGCAGATAGTTTTCAGTGAATATCCTCAAAACTCATTGGTCTAGACCAAGCATCAACTGTAGAACATTGATGAATCATGAAATTATACTATATGATGCTCCAGGCTACTGGTTGATAATTTTATGTTACATGACTGCTAAGAAAGTAGAAACCAGTAAATGTTTGTTGGTAAGCAACCAGGGAACCCACAGCTTTAAGTCCTATCTGAGGGACTTAGCAATAAGAATTAATATCTTAACAAAGAGAATTAGTGCATCAATATTGGTTTATAACCCAAAACTTCTGGTTTACGAGACCACTGCTCTACCACTGAGATATCATGCTTCCGAACTGAATTCAATTTAAAATCCTTCTAATGAAGTGCACTCATTTGTACCACAAAATGCACTCTTAAAGTAACTCTCATCAAACCAGGGCCCTGTTTCATAAAACTTTTTATCTATAACAACTGGCACTTATCCACGACAAATTTGCTCTCAGCCAATCGGATGTAGGTATTTCAGTAGCTTATTACTGTTATTGTAACTTGTCACAGATATCAAGTTTTATGAAACGGGGCCCTGGTCCAAACTTTCTTCCTGGACTAAAAGAGTGAAATACTGGACTAATGCATGCCTTCCATTTTTGTCACCTGGTATAAAATCCTTTATATGTCATAGAAATTATGCAAGAAGATAATTTTTCTGTTATATTCTCTTTCTCGACTTCAGCATTTACCTTAGATGATATACTGCTGAGTACTGATTGATGTTTAGAAAATGGAGTGAAAGTTTCACTTTTGGTGGAGTCTACACTGGCTCTTCCCGATTTCCTCATGCCTCCTTCAGGTTGATGAGCTGGTATCAACGATGTCATCGCCTCAAAGCTAGTATCCAGACTATTGGAGCTGCTGTCTTGGCGAACAGGAGCTGGTAGAACGAAGCTCATACTGTCTTTGCTTGAATCTGCAGGATTGGAGCAATATCTTTGTTTACCTAGATAATATCTATGTCAGGTATTAGTGTTGCCACACAGTATTTTGAAAGAAACTATCCACAAGTTAATGGCTAACTATATAGAAAAGCTGCTGTCTTGGCATACAGGAGCTGGGGGAATAATGCTCATACCGTCTTTGCTTCGTTACAGTTTTTGTTGAGTATTAGTGGTACAGTAGTATTTTGGAAGCAACTGTTCATTAGTTAATTGTTGACTTTTTCGTAAACAGGAACAATTGAATATTATTATGATGTATCAGAATTGGAACCATCAAAATCTGTATGAAATTTTAAAATGGTGACAAATTTATAAGCTGAACAAAAAAAATAATTGAAAACATACAACAACAACAACAACAACAACAACAAATACTTGGTTCAAGGATTACAGTGTTTCCAGTTATATCTATAAAAAAAAGAAGATGTTCTTCCACACAGGAACTTAATCAAAATATGATTCATAAAATGAATACAAGTATATATACCGTACATGTGTCATTTTTTTTTTTATACATGCTGGACGTACTATATTATGTTTACTTTTGTATATTGTATCTTTAAGACTTTCTTTAAAGAAAAAGGTGAGTTCTGTTCATGAAACTGAATAGTGAAGGAAACTCTTAAAGCAACTAGGAAAGGCTGATTATATAGCACATTAGATTGGTGTATGCTGTAAGGTTTCGGAATCACCAAAATGATAAGAAATTGACCCACATGCACTGCACACAGAAATATGTATATGGGACTACACACAAATGTTCGGCCCGTACATTTCAGCTGTTTCTTGTCATATTTTGAATGTGAGGCCATTTGAAGAGCAATCCTTTTCAGGATATATTTCTACTATGGTATTCTTCCAAACTGACATAAAAAAGAATGAGAAAGCTCACAAATTATTTGTTACCTTTCCTAGAACCCAACCTTCCCTTTAAACAAAGAAAATATTTCAACAACGACATACTTTAACCAGATGGAGTTCTCATTCATGGTATTGATGGTGGGAATTGCATTAATATTGAATTGAATTAACTACACTGATATACCTGATTCTTTGCTTGCATTCCATGTGACCTTCTTGCTACTGGAGTCTACTCTGCTGATAGGAACCTGGAAGTCACTAGTCACAGTAGAGTTAGTAGCACTATCAAACATCTCCATAGTCTTACTACACTGATCCAAAGCTGACACAGTCCTAGGTGTACGCACTGAATTAAAGCGGCCAGAATCTGAAAGGAGAAAGGGAAGGTAAACCAGGGAGATGAGATCAGAGAGTATAGAAGGGATAAAAGAAGGAGAAAGTAGAAATCGAGAGAAGTAGAAAGGAGAGAGGGTGCAAAATTAAAGAAAAGGGAAAAACAATACTGTATGTTCTACATGAGAATGAAACTGGAGAAATTATAATCGTGCCTATGTGCGTGTGTGTGTGCCAAAGCATAAATGGTTTCGATTCTTGTAGAAAAAAAACACTTCTTAAAATGCTTCACAGCCTTCTTAACATCGTTCATGGCAAGGCTTGCTAATTATATTTTCTTTGATCACCAGTCAAAAGATTTGGCCCATTGTAATGGAAATCTGATTACAGGGAATTTTCATGGCAGTACATTCATTGTTGGACAGATAAACAAAGTCGAACCCTCCTACCTTGCAAGGCATCACTAATTTCAGTATCAGTATCATCTGTTTCTGTAGAGTCCAGACGAAGAGTTATTCCTTTTTCCTCATCACCACCACCATCTTCGATATCATCGACCACCATGGCTCTCTTCTTGCTTGCTTTCCTCCTGCTCGGAGAAATCTCATCATCGCTATCGATCAAAGTAGACTCCTTCTCCAACGATCGGGACTTCTTCTTTAATTTCTTGATGACTGTACTCTCTTCTTCTTCTTCATCGTCATCCATTTCATCTGCCATCTCGTCGTCATCATCACTTTCTGCCTCATCATCCAGGAACTCATTGCCAGGCTAGAAGCAATATAGGAAGAAAGAAAGCAGAGAATGGCTGAAATCACGACAAAGCAAACAGGGAATAAATTTCTTGAAATTTCTTAGTGTACCATAAAACAGGATGAATAGTAAAAGATTTGACAGATTTTTACACCTCACCATCTTTTTCATATTACCAGTGGCAAATGTTATGGTATCATCAAACGTTCACTTCCGTTAACTTTCCATTGGCATTGACATTTTAAAAAAAATTCCATTCATAATATAATTTTGCAACTGTTCCTATTCACCCCTATGTGGAAATTTCTCAAAAAATAAAGTTTTGTAGATATTCAGCCAAATTATGAGCCTTTTCTTAAAAAACGTACATGTAGATAACACAGAAATAGAAAAAAAAGGTCTGGGACATCTAATCCTTTTCTTGGACCTAGGCCCTCTTGCATAAAAAGTTGCGATTAAACACAACTCAAAAAATTAAACGCAACTTGACTTTCAACCAATCAGAATCGCATATTTGGGACTTGCGTTAAATTTTTTGAGTTGCGATTAAACCCAACTTTTTATGCAAGAGGGCCCAGTTCCAATTAGTTTCTGAGCATTTTACAATAGATTTACACACAATTTAACCACTTTCATTGTCCCTATAACCTTTTCCACCCAAGAAAACAACTGCTCCACTATAAGTTATGATTAAAAATGGCTATATTTATCTTGCTGAAACTGAGACAGAAACAGGAACATACATTATTAATGTGCTCCCGTGGAAGATATTCAAAAGCTAAATTCAACAATGAAACAAAGAATCAAACCGCAAACTAAGCGAAAGAAATACACTGGAGCAATGAGCGATTTAGCTCTGGTAAGCAGAGTTATGGTAAAATGAAAAAGAGATCTGGTAAAAAACATTAAAAAACAATAAATAACAATAACAAAACAATTTTAAAAAATAAAAACCGCATTGAGAAAATCACACTTTTCAACACCAAAAAGAGCTATGAACTAAAAGTATTTTTTACACTGCCTCCAATATGACTAGGGACAGTTCATTTATGATAAGTGTTCATAAAGCTTTTGGAACAGACAGGCTTCTCAGCAGAAAAAGGTTTACACATGGTTCAAATTGACAGAAATATTGCTTTAATGAATCCCATGGGTTTGATATGAGAGGACCAAAGCACATTTTGCAGGTTGAAAATATGCACTGACACATCAATCGTCCATATTGAGTGAAATATGGCCTTATGACATCCCATGGAGGTGGTTTGGGAGGACCAAAACAACTTTGGACTTTGAAAGTAGGCACTGACTGATTTATTACACTTGTCGGTACCCTTGTTGGAGGAATCTACACGTGGGCAATTCAACGGTTAGTCACGTTACAGTTGAAAAGGTATTGGGTTACATCTTCAGCTCTTTTCCTCTTATTACAGGTATCAGCTAAATCAGTTTTAGTTAACACAATGCATGTAAAATTGTAGTACCTATGTATAGAACCCATACCTTACAAGAGAAACAGTAATTACTGCTAGCCCAAACCAATGTGTCGGTTACTCACGTTACATTATTTGGACATGCATAAATTGCAAAGAGGGCTTAAATGAAAAGTGTCCTAATATGAGGCTTTCTTGAAAAAAGATTTTACCCTTTTCAAAATTCAAAGAACCATGCTAGGGAGACCTCCACTGGGTGATAACTGGAAATTACCGGAGCCATCACTCTTGCAGATTTCAAAGGAATAATGGTTACTCATGTTACATTTTGTCCATGAGAAAGCAGTAGCTTTGGTTTCATTCTGACTTGCAGGAATTAAGTTCTTCTTTGTGTTTTTTCAATGTAAAATGATCAATGGACCTTCTAAATTTAATTTTTATATAAATCCTGGAAAAACATTGGATATTTTACTTCCAGATGAGCAATCTAAAAGTGCACAATTAATAGGCAAAATATAACAAAAAAGTGTAAAATAGATGATTTTTTCCATTTTCTAACTTTTAATATTTTCTTAAGGTAAACCAGTGATGATAGGTTAACCAATGTTTGTGAAAGTTTCTGCAGTTATGTAGCACAAAAAAAATGATTCATAGCAAAATGAAATATCAAATTTGGATTTTAAGGTCATGTCCAACAACCTGTGGAATTGCCCACATGGTTTTCACTTTCTGAAATTGCTCCCTTGGTATCGACACCAAGGCGAGAAGACTGGGAAGAGAATGGATTAATTTGTCAAGTAGAACCTTGAACATGTGTCCTTACCTCATAGTCAGCATCCTCATCTTCATCAGTTATCCCTTGCTCCTCCTCCTGCTCCTCCTCTTCCTCTGTCTCACTTCCCTCAGTCAACTCAGCCTCATCTTCATCTTCAAAACCTTCTTCATTATCAAGTTTAAAGGCTTCCTGTCTCTTTTGTCTCTCCTGCTCTCTTTTCACCCTCATTGTAGCCTGCAGATTCTGCTTCAGATGACACAGCTTAGCACCTGGTAAGAAACGGCATTGTCAAGAAAAGTCTATTCTTATGGACGCCAAATTTA
This sequence comes from Heliocidaris tuberculata, assembly GCA_025618425.1. Lineage (NCBI taxonomy): Eukaryota > Metazoa > Echinodermata > Echinoidea > Camarodonta > Echinometridae > Heliocidaris > Heliocidaris tuberculata. Next base: position 2,208,926 of record CM046834.1, read on the forward strand.
TATCAGATCACATGGAGCTTGTCAATTTCTCATTTTACAATTTTATCATTTAATAGTAGTGCAAATTTTAAATATTCGTCCTACGTAACTACTGCAAAATATTGCGTAATGATTTCTACTAATTTCTAAATAGCAATAATACAGCTCACTTCCAAATGACACTTGAGCCAATATTTAACGATCCAAATCTTCATTTGGAAAAAAAAAAAGACTATCAAAGAGATGTAAAAGGCCTATCATACTATTAATACATGGTTGGGAGTGTGTTAGTGCAATCCGGCAACACAAAGGTTTTTATCGTGGTGTACTAACGCACGAGGCGTAGCCGAGTGTGTTTAGATACCACGATAAAAACCTGCGTGTTGCAGGATCACACTAACGCACGAACTCACAACCATGTATTAATAATTTTATAAAATGGGCCTACAATCTACAATCTACAATCTACAAAAAACATATAGCCAAATCGAGTCGTACCGTCTGCGCTACATGTTTACATGTTTACAGATCCGGTTTGATCCGGATTAGCCGTGCGTTAGTACTTTTTTTTTTGCACGGTCACGTGGTGTTATTTGACCAATCAGGATGGCTACATTCTTGAACCCGTTTTATAATTTGTATTAACAATGTCATTAATACAATCCTAATAATAATCAAACCTTTGTGAATGTCTGAACTCTGAAAGATTTTCACTCATTCAGAGCTGCAAGAATCCCGTATCACAATTTTTAACAATCACAATAATCTTCATTTTTTTTTCTCTAAAAAGTCTATGATAAACCTGAAAAGAAAAAAGAAAAGAGAAAAACTGTAATGCTAAATTAAAATAACATATAAGCATAGTGACCTTTCTTTGACCTTCAAACAAATCAAAAGTTCATATCTTATGAGTCAATTTCTTGTGTAATTGTCTGCAAAGCTGAAAAAGCTCTGATCGCTCACCTTCTAAAGAGCTTGTTGATGAATGACATACCTGGAATGTTTAATGTAGGATCGATTTCTTCTGGTTTGTGATCTAATCCTACAGTCAAGGTGTGATGCTTCAAATCTTCTTTTCCATCTTCTCCTTTCTCCTTAGTTACAATACTAAATCGTGAAAAGAGAGAGACAAAATAATTTTTTTCAAAAATGTATAAATCAACATATAATCTGCTATCATTCCTTTTTAAGTGGCAAAGAGAATGATGTGATTAAAATGAAAGTTCTAATAATTGTCATCTCTACAGCTGAACATATATGTATAAAGACATCACAAGGGTAACATGAAACAAGGCCTTTATATGCAATTGCTTTTCATGTACAGGTCAAATTAATCTAAGTTTTGATGAAAAACACTATTCAAGGGAAACAAAAGATGTGGTCTTTATAGACAGGTGGTCAGTCACTAATTAACTGTAGAAGGTTTGATAGTATAGTAACAACTGAAACTAAGTAAATAAGTTTACTGAAATCAGTATGGAGCTTTGATATACTTAATTCTGATCAGTACTCCATCTGTCTTTGAAATAGCATTAATATGCACACATTGTGTGTATTAACTGTTTTCTTCTGACATAGACAATTTTTATAGTGCAAATAGAATATGTTGAGAAATGAACTTACTTGATTTGAACATCTTTTTGATGTGTCTTCTTGACATGCCTGGTGTGTTTCACAAACCTCTTCATCAACTTGTTAACACCTTTCTCTTCAGCCGAAGGCTCCGCTCCATCTTCTAAATCAATAGTGATCTTAGGTCCACCACTAAGTTTGGGCTGCACCCCTTTTAGTCTGTTAAGAGAGTCCTGCAGAAGTTTCATACGCCTTGCCTGTGAGGACTGAGGGTCAGGCCGAGCTGAGGTAGTAGGAGGAGGAGTCTTAAAGACTGGAGCCTGATCTTCTTTTAATGGCTGCTGGGAAGTCTTGAGCAAAGATTGATCTTCCTTGGAAGAGTCTTGTGATGGTTTTTCAAGAGATATCTCTTTTTGTTTTGAATCTGATGAAGATGTAGGAGAGGACGATGATTCTCTATCAGCTATTGGACTACTACTCGTTTCCTGTGCTTTTCTATCTTCATCCTTTGGCAATATGTCATCAATTGGTCCTGATTCTTTCACCATTGTAACTTTGTCCATCTCTGTTTCACTTGGTTTGACCTCTGTCTGAATGTCTTTAGAAGAGCTCTCTGAATTGTCTACACAAGCACCATCACCATTATCTTCAGCAGTTTCTTGCACTTGTGAGGATAAAACGTCAGGGAGGTCATCAGTTTCTTCCTTGCTGTTTTCTTCCTTTGACTTTTCTTTGTCCTTCGAGGTGTCTGTCAACTGTTTCCCATTAATTCTGTTTAAAAGAAGGCACTGAATTTAACATCTCTGTATTTTTTTCCAAAGTACAATTTGCTCTTCTAAACAAGATACATGTAAATTGTCCACCTTATGACCTTATGACAAAGTCCTATCCACAAATCAAATGTAATTATACCAACCCTTGATGCTATTTTCTGTTTAGATGAAGCTAAGCGCATTACATTACTACATACAAATCAAACTTAAACTACATGATATAACATCAGAAAGAAACTCCATGAATGATAAAATTCATAACTAAAAAACATTTAAAAATAAACTACTGTATAAGCTGAAGGGTTTTATTTTCGCGAATTTCGCGAGTAACCTGCCGATCACGAATTTAACACCATGCGATCATAATGCCACATCAACATTGGTGTGTATGATTTACAGGTATAGTCTAGTAGTAGTGTGAAGTACAGTTCGCATGCAGTGCTGTGTGACTGACTAGAGTGGCGGTGCTGGTATGCATCAGTAGATAGACAGATCGCAGGCCTGGGCCTAGGTCCATTCACGAAAGCAACGACGCGCGAATATGTCTTGGAGTCTCTCATTCGCGTAAATATTCGTACGCGAAAATATTAGCTTATACAGTATCCCACAAAGGGATTCAAATAATAAACATTTGGAGGGAAAGAGCTAATCTAACAGCATAGAGATAAAAATCATTAGTGTTGCAACGAATCACCGAAATTTTGATTCGATTCGATTCGGGTTCGTTTGATATTTTTTCCCCCGAAATTCGTTTCGATTCGGATTCGGAATAATTATTATATTTTTAAATAAAAAGTCGGAAATCGCCTTTACATGTGTGTTTTTCTGTTTTGACTTCCTTCTTATTTAACATGCGAAGCGCGGGGATCCGCGATTCTTGATTATTCACTCGAACACAGAATTACTGGCACACAAAAATATCAAATTCAAATAATTAATCTTACTTGTGATAGCTGCATCATGGAACCGACGTTTGTTCATAATGCGAGAAATAAAGGCTTTCGTCGTGTATATATATCCGGTAGAAGATTGCCAATTTGATGAGAGAAAACATTGCACCGATATCAATGTGATGTGGTTATTGCAAACACTCGTACGAAGTTACAAACGCCCGTATTCTATCCTGGTCAATTATACAATCATCAAATTGACGGTGCGATAAAATTATCGCTAACTCGGTCGCTAACTTCAGTTTTTTCTCTCGCGAGCGACGTTCCGCTTTACCACTGATCTCTATGGAAAAATATTCCTATCGTTCCGAACTAAATTAGCGACTAGTATTTTATCGCACTGTCAATTTGATGACTGTATAATAGACCAAGATAGAATACGGGCGTTTGTAATTTCGTACGAGTGTTCGCAATAACCAGATCACATTGATATCGGTACAATGTTTTCTCTCATCAAATTGGCAATCTTCTTCTGGACACACGCATTATTTCTAGCAATGTGAACAAACGAAACGAACGTGGGTCCCATGCAGCTATCCAACGTAAGATTAATCATTTGAATTTGATTTGAATTTGATATTTGTTTGTCCACGATTTAATTTTGCATTAAAAAATTGTGAATTCTCAATTAAATGCTGTACATGTAGTTCCCAAATCTTCAGAATCTTCCGAATCTTCCGAATCTTCCGAATCAAGCAACAAAATTCGGATTCGGCAGGATTCGTTTCGACAACGCAAATTCGGGAATTTTCAGTTCGGTTCGGAAATTCGGAAACAACACTAAAGATCATCCATTAAAGCCTTGCTCACCCATGATAGGGTAACAAAAGAAAAAAAAATTAAAAATAAAATAACCTAAGTATTGTGTGCTTCTCATTTATGTATCTTGAAATACACAATTACTGGCCTATGTTGCATGCAGCTCCCTCCAAAAAAAATTCCGCTTGCCATTCATTTACACAAAAACAGTGTTATTTCTAAACAGCAGTGGTCTTTTGAGGTAGTTTACTGCATCATGTGTTGAAAGAGGTTTCATAAGCACATACCTTGGGACTCTACCTCCAATTGGTTTGAGAGTGGTCAGGGAAGGCTTCTTGTTGAATAACTCATCCAAGGTCAGAGGTTTAGGATGATGGTATGGAATGCGAATGGTAGACTCTGTACAAATAATCAATGGATTAAAATGATTCAATATTTCATTGCTAAAATGGTAAAACATGGAATACAATGCAGATGACAGAGTGCTACTTCACAGGAATATCATGAGATAATTATTTCATCATCATCATCATCTGGATACGAGGAGGGGTAGATCCTATAATCCTCGGTCACTTCTTCAGAGTTAGTTTAATGCTGCATCTCCAATCGATGGGAATTTTAATGTCTCTATCATATACTACTGCACGAGCGCAGGGGATTGAGACGGTTTTGATCATGATAGATTACATTGTTCAGTCCACTCTCATCTTGCTTTGAAAGTATCAATGGAGTTAGAGTCAATTACATCTTGAGGAAGACTGTTCCAGTCAGACACAACTCTATTGCTAAAACAGCATTACCTTGTATATAAGTGAGACCTTTCCTTGAATATCTTTAGGGAATGTCCTCCAGTTTGAGTGTTACTTGATAGAATGAATAAATGGTTTTCATTGATACTTTTATCATTTTCAAATGATTGTTGCATCCCCATTATATGATTGACACAACAAACAATTTTAAAAGATGACAAGACTCCTGTTAGCTTTACAGGGGATGCTTGTTGATGCATATCTTGGGAGTGACAGAATTACTGCAACTTGATTTCATGTACATCATCATATGCTACTTATTAGAAGTACAGAATAATCCTTGAAGTATATTATTGACTGTATACTGCAATGAAAGTGTATCAGCAATGTGGCCTTTGTTCACAAACTAGTGACTAGTGCCTGCCAGTATGCCTCAAGTATTGTATTAACTAAATCTTTTTTTTGGGGGGGAGGGGGGCAGCACAGTCATGTTGTCTTCAAGGGAGTTCCTACTTTTTCTCTTGGGAATTGACTTTCACTTGATTTAAAAAAAAGATCAAATATAATGACAGTAAATGAACTTACCTCTGACAATCCGTTGAGTTTCACTGCGTATTTGATGCAGTTCATCCTTGCTGATTCGTTTCCTCCTCATGGACTAGAATTAAATACAAAAGAAGAAAGAAGAAAAAATCAGTACAAAACTATAACAATTATGAGAAGCTACCAATATGTTTCAATTACCGATGTATTTTAAGAGTTGCAGCAGCAAAATGAAGTGATTTTGTCCAGATCAGAACAAATTAAATTTAAAGACAATGAATGATCTATACTTAAATACATCAAAATAGTGTCTTGTAATTTGATTATCAATTTGATATTCCATCATTATATCTGTACACTTATGACACCAAAACATAATTTCTCAACTAATGCCATAAGTCACTATTGAAAGATTATAGTCCTCGACAGATCATCTTTGACTTTGACTACCCCTCCTGCATTTGCTGTTCTTTTAAAACATACAGTACATTTTTTTACATGGATTCACTTTTAAAGAGCCATGTTTACTTTTTATTGTATGCATGTATTTCATTGTATTTTTTGTATATATGCAATTATGTTTGGCTTCTGTGGAAATAAAAGTGAATTGAATTGAGTAATTCTTGAATGTCATAGGTCAAAGTTTAAACTCACCCTCTTATCCCCATTTGTCTCTGTTTCAGGATCTTGTGGTGGTGGTGTCAGCTGAAATGCTATTTCTTCCTCTTCACCACTACTTTCTTCACTACTTTCTTCACTACTGCTTCCTACAGGCCTCCGAACCTTCTTTCTTTCTTTAGGTTTGTCATCATTGCTACTACTGTTATCTCCATCACTATCACTGTCACTGCTTCCTACAGGCCTCCGAACCTTCTTTCGTTCTTTGGGTTTGTCATTATCGCTGTCATCACTGCTCATGCCATCATTGTCATCACTATCATCGCTGCTTTCCACAGGCCTTCGAAACTTCTTTCGTTCTTTGGGTCTGTCATCATCACTTTCAAGACTGCCAGTGCTGTTATCCTCCTCACTATCATCACTGCTATCTACAGGCCTGCGGATCTTTTTTCTTTCTTTGGGTTTGTCATCGTCAATGTCATTGTCAATGTCACCATCAGTGCTGTCATCATCGCCATCCAGTATTATTTTCCTGTTCTTGTTGTGACTATTGTTGTCTGGTTTTCCAAGATCAGCATTACTCTCTTCTTCACCTTCTTCACGATCAGACTGAGACTTTCCTATATGGTAAATACGAAATGCTAATAAAAGTTTGTGTGAGGGGTCTGCCAAGAATGCACATGATGCAGTATACAGGAGGAAATAGGGGTCAATATTGTACTTTGAAAAGTTCTTTATATGACCATCACAGCCAATTTTGAAATCCATTAGTAAGACTAAGATACATTTATATTACATGAAAAAACACCTTATTAAATTATCTCAAAATTGGCAAAAAGAATCTCACTTTAAATTGTACACAAGCATTTCTTTTAAGTGCATTCTTGATCAGATTATAGCTATCATTTTTTCTACCCAATTTTAAACCTGTTATAAAAGGTTTTGGCTAAGAAGTTTTGAATAGAAATGGCAAAACCCACCAAATGTCACTCACTCAACATGAAAATCAGAGAAGAGGTGCCTTTAAACAGAACTCTGCATGTGGCAAAACAAAAAACAAAAATAACAAAAAAAAAACAACCAATAAAACAAACTCTGATTGCAATTTAGTCACAACATTTTCCAAAGCCAAAGGAAACTAGATTCTATACCTTGATCTGAAAGGCTTGGAGGTTTCTCATCATCTTCCTCATCACTCAAGATAAGTCGTTGTGTTTTAGTTGGTCTCTTCTGTTTGGGTTTCATACTTCTGAATACTTCCTCATCACTTTCATCATCTTCTGCATCAAACAGGTCAGAATTTATCAGCAGGTTGGGTGCCTAAACAAGGAAAAAAAAAATTAAAAATCATGTAGACTATAAAATTTCATATATCATAGCCATGGCCCATGTTGCTGGTTACTCAACTAACATGTTGCGATCAAATGATACATGCAAAAACATGTTTGTTAAGACTGTTAATTTAACTTTTATTTCACGTTTATTTCAAAGTCTAAAAAAACAAAATTCCTTCATCAACTCCAAGGCTAGACCAAAAGCTTCAGTCTCTCTGTATCGTCAGTTGTTCCACTGACCTCCGGACATGGGGAAAGTTGAAACATGTCAGTAATATCAAAGATTTCTCCACCATAACAGATGGTTATTTCTGTCTATCTCCAATAACCTTGCATAAGTGTGAGTGCTCCAAGGCAAGCTAAGTAAAAAACGTGATTAACGTTAGATCTATTTTAAAAGAAGAATGAAACCCCCAAATAAATGCATTTTAATAGAAGCAGAAAAATCAAAGAAGCATATCAGTGAAAGCAGGTTGAGGAAAAACAGACAACTAATAAAAAAGTTATATTTGAAATCTTAAATTCGCTAAATGAATGGAGATCTGAAATTGGCAATGTCCTCATTCTGCTAGTAATGAGATGCTGTGATGCAAATGTGCTAATAACAGTTAAAGTTAGACATGATAGACAGGGTCTACTTTCCAATTGCCTAAATTAGACAAATAATGTTGTAAAAATCCACTTTCCTTGAATATATCCCAGAAAATTAGATTTCCGTATTATAGGTGGTGTTCATAAATCTATTCTCACAACAGATCTAGATCTATTTCAAACACAATGTTGATAATTTAATTTTCTTTGTTCATGTTGTTTAAAAGCTGAAATCTGATAATTTTCTTATTTATTACGGTAACGAGAGAGCACAAAAACGTCATACTCATAGCATTTCATCAGCATAATGAGTATATTGCCAATTGCATTTAGCGATTTTAGGTTTTTAAAATCTTCATACCTTTTTTAATCTTCATCCGTTTTTCCTCAAACTTTCAGTGACAGTGATATGCTTCTAAGATTTTTCTGCATCTGTTAAAAGTGCATATTAGTTACAATTACAAGTTTGGGGTTTCATAATTTTAGCGACAGGCCGACAGCCTTTTTACTCATTCATAGCCTTTTGAATAACTTTCTTTGGCAACCATTCGTCGACAATGCATAAAAAGAGCGAAGTCTCCACATGTTTGGTAGACGGAATCAACGGGGAAGGTACAGCAAACAACATTCACCTCTCGCCTCAAATCTATCGTGCGATCGACAAGTCGACACAATTAACGTTAGATATTTCGAAATTCCGAGCCATACTCACCCGTATTGTGGGGGCTGTTTCCACTCCAAGCATGGTGATTTCTACCACTGTAGTCTAGCTCGAGGTATACTGTGTCTTCATGTATAAAAGAGGGATAAAACCAGTAAAGGTAACTCTGAGATAATCATAAAATTACAGAAATTGCACTCAATTGCTCCGTTGTTGTCGTCAATTTTATTTCATGTTTTCGCGCGATCTGCCCATATGTGCGCGCGCAAGACACACAGCGGTTATTCTTTATTTCAGTTGTTTGTAGATATTTATTTTTGTTATAGAATGTCTAAAGAGTAATGTTACATAATAAATCTACCGCGGTATAGGCATATATTTACATATATAAGTAACACATCGGTGTAGATGTATGTATATTGAATATTTATTATAGCAGAGCATCATTTTCTCAATATTATTGTAATGCTTTTATAATCATTTTAAACCATACTTTTCGCTCATCTCCATGCTTGTATTATAATTATTTTTTTGTTTTATGTATTCTTATATTCATTTCTTTTCAGTGAATTCAACAGTCTGTATACAAAAATAGAAAAATTACAATCATGAATTATAAAGAATAAACAGAAACTTTTACAATTTACAATTTACAAGTAAATCTATACGTATCTGTTAAAAATATACTTAAAGGCCAAGTCCACACTAATATCAAGTTGATTTGAATAAATGGAGTAAAATTAAACAAGCATAACAGTGAAAATTTCACTGAAATCGAATGCAAAATAAGAAAGTTGCGGCATTTTGAAGTTTTGCATTATTTCATGAAACAGTGATATGCATAACATAGGCGGTATGCAAATGAGTGAACCGATGATGTCACATACTCACTTTTCCTTATGTACTTTATTATATGGAATTTCATATATTTCAATTTTGATGGATGTGACAATAAAGAATCTCTCCCTTGTATCAAAATGAGTTACAATAATGATGAGTTTACATGTTCCATAAGGAGTCAAACCATGTTTTACATTCTTGAAGCAAAAAATTGAAATTACATATAATAAAATACATGAGGAAAAGTGAGTGTGTGACATCATCGGTTCACTCATTTGCATACCGCCCATGTTATGCATATCACTGTTTCATGACATAATGCAAAACTTTAAAATGCCTTAACTTTCTTATTTTACATCCGATTTCAGTGAAATCTTCACTGTTATGTTTGTTTAATTTTACTCTATTTATTCAAATCAACTTGATATCAGTGTGGAATTGGCCTTTAATGCAGGCAATCAAGAACAAAGAACAAAGAAGTTTTACATACATTGTAATTCAGCACTTATAAGATCTCAGCTTACTTGAATTATACAGATATACAACTGAAAATATACCTTTAATATAACTGTTCCATTTCCGTGTTTTTGGTTTTTTTATCACTGAAAGAAAAATTCATAAAAGATAAAAAGGAGTGAAAGATGAGAGAGAAAGAGAGAGAGAGAGAGAGAGAGAGAGAGAACTTGAAGATAGACACACCTTCACATCTTCGGCAACACAATACCTCACCCCTTCTAGCCACCCCGCCCGCCCCCCCCCCCCTACTTCTCTACCCCAATCCCTGAGCGCCATGCATCTCCCGCTCTCCTCAGTACGTGACTTGCAAGAAGCTTGAGAATCTGCAGACAACTAATGAAATAACAAGAGCAATGTTCTAATTGGGAAGGAAGTAATACAATCCATTTATCCATATTTTTGTCGATAGCACTTCGCATTCAAAAGACCCCCCCCCCCTTTTTTTTTTATGAAATCAAAAGCTTTTTATGACAGGGTGTTAGTGGCTATCTTTTTTCTTCAACTTGATATTTCTCTCACTTCTACGCTGTTAGCTGGGATATTTCTCTTCCTGCATTGAAATATCAAATATTTTATTGACAATATTATACATGATTCAAAAGTACATTGAAGTCTGAAAAACACTGTGTTTAGAAATAAGCACACTGGTATATCTCTTCAGACTAAATACATCGCCCCCAAAAGAAAATGTACAACACCCATGCACTTCTCTCACGTTCTGTTTCACCCCCTCCCCTCACCCCAACCACGCCCTTTCTTTCCTTTTCACCCTTTGATTATATTCTGAAGGGAAAAAAAAGAACAAGAAGAAAAACAAAAACAAAACAAAACAAAAAAAAAACATTGTGTTTAGAAATAAGCGCACTGGTATATCTCTTCAGACATTTGCAAGCCATGCATCAATCTAAATGTAATTTTCAAAAACATATTCATAAAAACGAAGGTAAGTACGTTTTTCACCAAACTACTTCGACTTTGCAACAAATAAGTTGAATCATGAATATGTTTACACAATGAAAAAATCCTGGCACTATTTAGGTCGATGATTTTAGGATTTTATTTTCCTCAATGTGTAAATGTGAAGCTAAAAAAGCAACAATATATATATATATATGTCCCGAAAATAGTCCCATTTTGCCCATAAGATTTTACCCCTTAAAGTTACTTAGACCATCTAAGTCATTGACAAAAGAGATGTCAGCCTAGCCGACGTTAACTACCGGTTTAGCCCTCAGAGCCCCCAGAGCCCACAAAAGAGAACCCAAAGTCGGGTCGATTTCACCAGATCACACCATGCACCAAACTTTGCCAGTAGGAAGTACTATGACTGGACATTGATGATGATGATTGATGATTGATGCAAGATTTATTTCATTTCATTTTTTTTTCCAAATACAAAACAATATGATTTACAAAGTACAAAATCATGAAATGAAAAAGGAACCTACTGGAAAGCATAGCTTGTTTGTGTAGGTTCCCAAGAATAAATATAACATTAATATAATTATCTTTTATAACATGGAAGATTGAAAGTAAAATACATATTTGAAATATATATATATATATATATATATATATATATATTGGCATATCTCTCATAACAACATAATTAATTAAATAGTCATAAATCCTGTATCAATAATGATGAAAATTTTCATAGTAAGGTGCTGTACATTAAAGAACAAATGACAAGATAGAACTCAGAGGACAAGAAACTGACAAGATAGTACAAGACAGAACAGGACAAGACACGATAGGGTAAAACCAGGATAGGACAACACAAGACAAAACACGACAAAGAAAGAAAGGAAAGAAAGAAGAAAAAAGACAAACAAAAGTCAAGAAAAACAAGAAACTGACAAGACAGAACAGGACAAAACCAGGACAGGACAGGACATTACAGAAAACAAAAAAAAAAGTGACAAAAATTTCCGTCGGGATGGGGTGTCAGACGGCCCCTAAAAATTGGGGTAATTTTTTTCCCCTTGAAGGAGATTTTGTCATAAGATAGAGCTTTTGGTGTACATTCCAAATATACAAAGACTGAAAAAGTTTCCCATCGGGAAGGGGGTGTTAGGCCCCCTGAAACAAAAACATCAAGATGCCCTTTTACAATGCTTTGCCCCTCCGAAATGCTCTGTATTTAAAGAAAAAAACATTTTCATAATTCTGACAAAGATAACTCAAAAGTGTTTTATTCAATTCAATTCAAATTTACATAACGTAATTTTGAGTATAATGATTATCTTGAGGTGCAATTTGGTGTCAATTGGTCATTTCATCAATAAGTTATTGAATTGTGAAAAATGTATTGCTTTCTCAAAAGTAGCGATAGAGGAGCTTGCTTGGTATCTGTGTATTACACAGGTATATAGTACATTTCAGCCTGGCAGGCGCATACATGACAAGCTCCTCTAAATCTTGTCAAACAGGTGCAGATTGAAAATGGGAGTGTTTATATAATCCTGACAATGTTTTGGGGATGCTTTTGAGAAAGCAATACATTTTCACAATAACTTATTCATCAAAAGACAATTACCACCAATTATATATTTATATGCTATAGTAAATTTACCACCCGTCATTATGTGATATTGAAAGGCTGAGATTTTTTTAACGCCTTTTTCCTCTCATTTAATATAACTTTATTATCTTTCTGTTTCTGTTAAGGGATTCCCCTCAGTACTTTGATATCTTGCATAGACCCTATATACAGCAACAACAAAAAAAGTGATTTGAAAAGAGGCTATATAATTCATCTACTTCATTAATAGAAATGTAAGTTAAAAGACAAGGATTAGTTTTGTGCTAAACAAATTATCCAGTGAAGTCTATTAATACTACTACAGTAATAAACCAAATTGCACCTCAAGAAGATTATTCAAACTTATGTTATGTAAATTTGAATTGAATTGAATAAAACACTTTTGAGTTATCATATTCAGAAGGTAAGAATTTTTTTTTCTTTACATACAGAGCATGGGGGGGGGGCAAAGCGTTGTCAAAGGGCACTTTGTTTTTTGTTTGTTTTTTGTTTGTTTTTTTATTTCGGGGGGGGGGGGGGGGGGGTCTGACACCCCCCTTCCCGATGGAAAATTTTGTCAGTTTTTATACTTTTGGAATGTACTTCCAATGCTCTTTCTTCTGACAAAATTTGGTCCCAGGACTTCAAGGGGAAATTTTTACCCCAAGTTTTAGGGCCATCTGACACCCCATCCTGACAGAAATTTTTGTCAGTTTATGGTGTTTTGTAATGTCTAGTCATAATACCTCCTACTGATAGAGTTTTATGCATGGGGGAGATGGGGGTGAAATCAACCCGACTTTGGGGTCTCTTTTGGGGTTCCGAGGGCTAAACCCAACGACTACAGTCAGGGTGAATGACTTAGATGGTCCAAGTAACTTTAAAGGGTCAAATCTTGTCTTTTTTTTTTTTTCGTTTTGTTTTGATTAGTGTGTTTGTGAGTGTGTGTGTGTGTGTGGGGGGGGGGGGGGAAGGGGGTCAAACCCACCCATCCTGGATATAATTATGTAGTATACACATGTACATGTATTACTAATACACGCACATTGAAGCAAAGTCCACTGCAATGAATAATGACCTGAATTTCTACTCTAAATCTTATAGTGAATCACAATCCTCTTGATCGGACAAAATATAGTAGTAATAAATAAATTAAATACAATTTGTTTAGGCATTCTCTCCAAATTTCATTTTTGTGAGAAATATTTCACCCAGAGGCCTACTTCCAATAATTGTGTTATTATTTGATTTGTTTATACCATGACTTTACCATGACTATTTTGTAATTTGTATTATAACCCCTATTATGATTCATAAAAAGTGGGAAAATTTCAACAGCAATTTTTATACATTCATTCAAAGTTTTTTTCTACAAATTCATTCTATTTCCTTAATGAGCATAAAATTTATGTTCAAGTGAATAATATAGTGAAGATTCAAGCAACACATACATGCTACACCAAGCATTGTGAATGATTTGATATCAAACTTATGATTCAGTTGAAGTCTACTATGTCATGCAGTCTGTAACTAAAATGGGAACAATGCTAGCAAATAACTGGACAAACCATGGACAAAGAATAAAACTAAATCAAGAAAAGATTTATTATGGTGCATCTCTTCAATATAATTAGTTTATTAATTCATATAGTGTACAATTATTAATTCAAAATCTACAATTTATATGTTTTCATGAATTCAAAGCAATAGAAATAATATTCATGGATATTCCCTCAATAATGCATGATTTCAGGCCAAAATCTCAATAATCTAAACACAACTATGCCTTGAAGGATTTGTGCATTACATGTATTTTGTCTTTATGTGAACAATATTCAAGTTACCTTATTCTTTAAAATATATATATATATGGAAAACAAGCCTAATATGGCAAGTTTACAGCAAACTAGCACACCCTATATACAGTGGAAATTCATTACACAGAGCTCTGATATAACAAGATTCCTGTTAAAACAAGGTAATTTTGCTGGTCCCATGTCTTTATGTTCTTTTGTTTTTTACCCAGATATAAGGAGATTCCTGATATACATGTAGCAAAGGTAATTTTCATGGTCCCAAAGTGCTCGTTATAGTGAGTCTCCACTGTAGTATAATTTAATATGCACTTTATTAGTTTTGTCTCTTTCCTAATGAAAATAAGAATTTAAAAGCTATGCTCTAGTATTCATGTAGACCAACATGACTTGGGATGTTTTTCTCAAATCAATCATATATATGGTATACTGAAAGCATTTGGTAAAATTCTTTCATCAAAAGATATACTGAAGATAAGTTCTCTGAATAATTGAGGAAACACTTGATTGTGTGACAATAAAAAAGAAACTCAAATTTCATGCTTTTTTTCATGTCAACACCAAAAATTATTGGTGTACACGATAGCAAAATGAATTGTGCCAATACTGAAGCAACAACCCAAAATATAGTCTGGAAACAATATATGAATTAGAATTGTCTTTATATATGAATTAGAATCACATTTCTTCTTAAAAAGAATGGAATACCATTTTCTAATGAATGTCAAATTCAATAATCAATGTAAAAAAAAAAAAATTGCAGACAATTTAAACATCCAAATTTCTTCCTCTAAGAGCCCAATAAATCAGTACCGTATGATGATGAAAAAATAAACCTTTTCATGAGGGCTACCATCATAATGTTAACAAACACTTTCAAATGGAAATATACTCGATCACCATAGAAACCTACAGATGTGTGCTCTATTACTAGTGGATATAACCATGGTTACTGAGCTATTAACTTTCAAAATGTGAGAATCCTGATAAATGAATACCATCCATTGACCAACCTCAAACAAAATATCTCATTTTAACATTTTAATATGAATAAACTTTTAGGGCAACACAAACTCAGAGTCAGAGAATAGTTCATCATACACAAACAAACAAACATAAAAGGGCTCAAACTGCTACTACATGATTGACATTCATTTTATGTATATACACTATAATACTTGCTGTGTACAAAATTTGAAAGTCATTCATGCTCTGTAGAAAGATGAAAGTTATGGAAGACTTACAAACAATACATAGCATAATCATCCATCATATTACAGGCGGGATAGTGTGGCGGCATAGGTCCGAAATCCAATAAAATTATAGTTAGAGGTTTTGGCACTGAATAGTATTAAAGACATAGATTAATCTGTCAATGATAATGCAGCACTGGTATGAGTTTATGTAAGTCCTATGGTTGATTTGACACAAACATTTATCATTTGAACAATCATCACCCTGAAAAACATTTAAACTCCATCTGCTGTCACTTTAAGCAAAAAACAAAAAAAACAAAAAAAACAAAAGTCTGCAAATGCAGACAGAAGAGGTAGGGATAGAAAACTGAGCCATTTTAAGAAAAAAACAAAACAAAAAAACAAGATGATTGATATATTTATAAGATATTTCAAATGTACATGATGCATTATATATTATATTGCAATATCCTCAACAACTCTCATCTATTCATTGTCAAAATTAAGAAATGAAAATAAAAAATAGAAAATGAAAGCAAACAATATGCAAATAAAGGTAAAAGAGGACCAATCACAAAAAATAATAAAATAACAAAGATAATAATTAATGTATCATTAAAATACAAAAAACAATCAAAATAAACTATTATGAGACATTCATATAATAAGGATTAAAGACCATACAAGGAGTTAACTTCCCTTCATGTGGGTGTGTATATCATGCGGCAACTAGTTTACTCACAAGTGAATTTTACCTTTGAGAGTGAATGTAAGTTTGCAGTAGCTCTTTACAAAAGTTATCATTTTAAAAGATAATATTATGAATAACAAGCACGAAACCCAAACACGTAGAGTCAAATATTCTCAGATGTTGGTTCCCTTTAAAGGTGAGATAATCATGCAGGTCATTAACATGATCAGATACACCGGGATCCATTACAGAAAGAACAAAAATATAATACTAATAGAATAGAAGAGTAAAGAATAAAAAGATGTATCAGATTTAAATGATCTACTCTGTATCTCTGCAGTAATATCTTTCACATGCCTAAGTGATAAATAAATATGCTTAAAAACTACATTTTTAGTTACACAAATACATAACATTTGTGTTTACTTATATGTACTATAATGAGTACCAATACAACATGTCTGTAATAAGATACAGCATATTATTAAAAAAGTGTACTTTTTCCATAGTAGTTTCCATGATCTTACAGGTAGACAGATTTGGTGCTCAAGAATTTGAAAAGAATGTATCTCCATGATTTCTATTCTTTGTTCTGAACATGATGGGCTGTTCAATTATACATATCAACGTGATATTTTTTTAAATATAAAAATGTGATTAAAGGGATTTATATATTGATATTCAACAATTACTTATCAACACAGGTGCTGCATGTCAGGTCTAAATTAACTATTGTTTAACTCTAGTATATTTCAATTGTCAACTGAGAGCAGAATTTGTTTTGAGAAAAAAAATGAATAAATAGGTTTTTTAGTTTTTAAGTTTTCTCTACATAATTATTTCACCCTGATCTAAAATAAAAAATTGGCAAATCATACCTACTATCCATCATTTATAACAAATAACATACATTTTGTGAAAGTTGACAGATTTTACATTATAAAAAAATTGATTTGCTCCCATTAAAGAGAAAATGACTTGTTAGAGGCTAGAAACATCCTCTCCAAATGAGCAAAACTGACAGCACCATGACCGTTGATATAAGCACTTTGCACTTTAATCTATTTTGCTAATTTGGTGAATGTAATGTTTATTGCCTCATAAAAATTCTATTCAACAAACTATACTGTGTACCACAATAAAGAAAACACATATTTTGCAGTGACTGACGTTTTTTGACAGGAATGGAAATGTTGACATTGGAGTATTCTTAATCAAATGATACTGAAGCGAAACAAAAACAAGTGGCACCTGGGCAGCATCTCATGAAAGCATCATAAGTCTAGGTTCTAGACATCCTATTGAATGTTAATTTTAAAACATGCATGTCAATAGCATGTCTGCGAACTTTATAAGACGTGAAATGATTTTGTGAGATGTTGCCTTGGACCCTGTTTCATAAAACTTATTATCAATAACAATTGCCCATATTCTATAACAAATCTGCTCTCAGCCAATCAAAAGCAAGGATATCAGTAGCTTATATCAATTATCGTAACCTGAAACAGGGCCATGGTCTCTCATTAGCTAACATTTACACAGCTGAAATCATGTCCTCCCATCATTTTATCATCATCATAATTTTACGACAAATCATGAACATGCGAGGTATCAATAGTGAACTTCAGCATCAGTAGAGGCTCGTTCACATGACGTGATAAACTGCCTCAAAACAAAAACTGCTGTGGCAAAATGAATGTGTAAACACATGGCAAGTGATTTTTTGAGGTGGTTAACTGTGTCTTGTGTGAACAAGGCTAATAAAGCTACCTTGATTCCTTTATAATTCACTCTCCTCTGTACAAAATTCCTGAAACAAGTGAAAGTTATCATCATAACTTAACAGCTTGATATCCAAGACTCTTGAGTGTGTTGCAAGTCCTAAAAGAGATGTCTGTGTTGGATTTAGCCATAATATCCATCAGCTTAACCGGTAACATTTATTATACATGTACCTTTGAGTTAATGGGCAATCTTTCTTTAGTAACCATGCCCTAATAACATTATATTCCTTTCAACATGTTTTGTAATAACATATCTGCAATATCATAGTATAATGCTTAACTTGTTACTTGGTTAAATAATTTCAATAAAAAAAGAAGAAAAAAGAATGAAATGGAATGTATCATCTATCTAAAAAATGATAGTTTCTCTTTCAACCATTCCTCTGTGAAATCCTCCAGCTCTCTCAAATCAAACGACTGTAAATATAAAGATAAGGAAATAGAGAAAAAGACAAAATATTGTTGAGTACTATGAATGGTAGTCAAATGCAAATTACTTGGATATTATTCAGTGAAATACAGGTATATGTAAGTTAAAAGAAAAACACCATAACTTAATATCAAAGATATCAAAGGGTGTTTTTTTCATTTTACAGGATTCTGAAATCATAGTCAAGTTTCCTACATATGGAATGCTTTGTAATCTTTTATATTTCATGTGTCACACATAATATTTAAATTTTTAAAAATATGACAAGACTAAACATATACATCTAATGAAAACTACATTTTTTTGCATGGGAAAAAAAACTTCACCCTCTAACAAATTCATGGGTAGGCCGGTTCTATACTAAAAACCATACGAGGTACAGTTACTGGTGTTTTGATATGCAAGGGATACACATGTAACCCTTGAACAAGTTGCAAATCAGCTTGGAAGTGGGGACCAGGTTTGTCTACAATCACAACATCTACTGAGCCATTTTTTCCAGAGATACACAAAGAATTTCCTAGGTAGTTAAGACCTCTAAAGGTGATGGTATCTGTGTCAGGTGGAAGGGTAATGTCAACACAGAGGTTGTTCTTTCCGAGACGTATTCCACCATAACCAAAAATAACAGCCTGGAGGAATCCTCCCATGCCTGTTACAAAGTTCACAGCTCCTGCCCCTGTAGCCGTTTCAGTCCAAACGTTGAAAGGTTGTTGGATGTTGGCATAGCTGCGAGCAAAGAGTTTCTCAGCTTTGGTGAGGTTCTTTAGTTCAAACCAACCGATGGCAAACATTCCCCATGTCATTGCAGGTCCATTAGGATCAGTTACATTGATTCCCTCATAAGTCTCGTAGATCTCAAGATCATTGCGTCTAGTTTCTGGTGTCATGTTGACCATCAATGGATATCCCAGCAGGATGGCATCTGCTTGTTTGACAATGGTTCCAGGAACATAGCCTTCAAACTCTGGATGATACTGCAGTTTCTGATCGAATGGAATGAACATCCCATCAGCAATTTCAGACCATTCTTTTGGAACTGATTTGTTGATCAATGAAGCAACATATGCTGGAAGCCGAAGGCTTATTTGCGCTATTGTGTTGGTGTAGACAGAGTTATTAACATCTTGATGATATTCATCAGGTGGCATGATATTATTGATGGAGTATGCCTTCAAGGTTTGGTTGTACTCCACCTTGCTCTCCCAGAATTCTGCAATACTTTTAATCATCTCAAATCCATTGTTACTATCAAGGAATGATGTATCATTGGTGGCCCACAAATGCTGCTGCACTGCAAATGCAATGTCTCCACTGATGTGAAGTTCATTGGTTGGGTACGGTGCTGCAGGACAGACCTCAGCACCAGTAAACGCCATCTCCCATGGATACTGAGCACCTCTGTATCCATTCTGGGCAGCATTATTCCTTGCTGCCTGCAGATGAAAAGATCTAGACTTCAACATATCCACTGCAAGATTTGGATGAAACATCAGTATCGGTGGAAACATCCATGTCTCCTGATCCCAGAAGATATGCCCTCTGTAACCATCAGGATCATTTCCACCATGAGCCAAATCTCCAGGATTGATACCATAAAAGTGGAATGGAAAGTGAACATCACCCCCTTGAGGAGGTAGAGAGCTTGTTAGATAATACATACTGCCACAGATGGCTTTTGCCAGTTTGAGATTAGTTCCGTCTAGATCGATTTTCCCATCCATCCATTTCTGTTGCCAACCACACTCATGAGTATGGAAGAGTTTCCCAGCATCTCTCAGATCCCATCCTGCTCTCAGGGACTGCCATGCTTCAGATTTGCTCCCAGAGAAAGCAGAAAGAAATGTCCAGGTTTGGGAATCAACGCCTAATGCTAATGTAAGAGTTCTTGGAACATCATCCCAATACATATACAGTGGCGAAGTTGCACTCGTTGATGTTTCAGAAGTTGTGGTATTACCACTTGCAAACCATGGATCACCCTTAGCTTTTGGGGCTATCACTTTTAATCTGACATCATCACTTTTGGGGTTAAACTTGTGAGTCAGAGAAACAGTGATTTCTTTAGAAAATCCTGGTTTTCTTGAGATCATAATGTCATTGACAACAAGACGTGTCAAATTTTGATGAGCGTATATGCTATGCTGTATGTTACCAGCTTCCAGGTTCATTCTGTGATAAAATGTTCCATTGGCTACATCCAGTAGGAAGGACTCTGAAAAGAATTTGTTGTCATTGCTGTCAAGAAGAATATCTGCGGTAGATGGAATCTTTGCACGATGGCTGTCTCCTGATCTACCATTGTAGATACCGTTCACATGAATGGTATCACTGTACACAGTGGTGGCCAAATATCCATTCCCTATGGTTGGCATACAGCAGGCTTCTTGTGGGAGAGTTGGGGTTTCAAATATGTAAGCTTCTGAGGAGACATCTGGGTAATCATTACACAAACAATCACTTCTTACAACTGCAATTACAGCCATAAACAATATGTAAAAGACTGGATGAAATTTGTCTGCCATTTTGCAGAGTCTTATTTTCCTCTCAACAAGTAAACAGAAAAGCTCATATAAATATCTTCAACAATGAATTTAAGGAGTATTCTAACATTGTCCAGGGTTGCAAAATGAGTTTGGTTACTTCCTTTGATAAAAGACAAGGAAGTTTAACTTCCTGTGTCCTTAAAGGCATAGTTCAACAGTAAACTGAAAAAAAAAACACACTAGCAACAGGAGAAGAAAGAATTGCTAATGACCCACAAAAACTTTCTTGACTTGTAATAGCTTTCACAGCTCTCTGAAGGAAAAAGATTACAGATTTGGTCCTAGACCCTGGGTTTCTGCCAGTGCACATCACCTTTGGTGCTAATACCCAGCATGGAAGACTTCAATAAAGCAATAACAAGGGCAAATTTTTCTCCCGGACAAGTGTACTGTCAAGGGTAATCTTTACATGATTTCAACCTGCCACATTGCTTTAATCCCCCTAAATCATCCTGCTGCAAGACTGCATTTCTATCAATCTGAATTATGCGTAAACAATTTCTTGCCAAGAAATTTGTTTGGACCAAAAAGTTGTATCATGAAGAGCATATCTCACCTCATCCATGACTCTAACCAACACTGCAAATTTCCTGAACCAGATATTCTGAAACTTATTCTACCTTTTTTTAGGAAAAAAAAAAAGAAAAACTTTTATGGGCTCACAGGAAATGACTGTGCGTGGATGGATGTGAAAGCAGTATACATCTGGGGAAAAATTGCAAAGTTGCAATTTAAAATTTGTTAAGACAATCAAAATCATTTCACTAAAACAAAGGTAAAACAATTTTCAGAAAAACATCACAGATTAGATGACATGGCTTTATTACGATAGCATTTACACATACCTTGGTAATACCTGTTTCGCTTACGAGGAAATTAAAACTGCCACTGTACATCATTGCTAGTTCTGGTTTGCATCCTAATACAAAATGACATGAAAACACTGATATTTATTGGTGCTTTAAAAGGCATGAAGAATCATGTAAATTCTTACTTTCATATCAATGTGCAAAACTTCCATCTTCTTCACTTTAATTCTTTCTTCAGCTCTTAGTGAGCAATGCTAGTTTAATAGCACATATTTTATAACTTCACACAAGCTCATTATTTTTGGACATGAACATGGAAACATCAAAGATTAGCACATCATCTGTGGTGACCCAAGCAGCATATGCTTGTAAAATGTTCCTTTATTTTTGTTTTTCTCTTAATCTCAAAAATGCATGCGTATTTGAATTCTATGACAAAACCCCCCTAGATTACAACTCCGGGCAATTAACCCCCTCAGCACACTATCCCCAGGCAATTAAACACCCAGGTAACAACTCCTGGACAACTATTTCCTAGGACAACTAAACCCAAAGATGACAACCTCCCTAGCATTGCTACCCATGGGCCCTGTTTCATAAAACTTGTCATCAATGACAAATTGCTATAACTGTTATAAGCTACTGAAATCCTTGCATCTGATTGGCTGAGAGCAGATTTGTCAGTAAATAACACCGACAAAACACTTGATGAAATGCCCCCCTGGACTACAACCCTGGGCAACGACAGGTGTACTCCAAAATTTATTCATCCCATGGGTAGTTAGCAGAGAGATAGTGGAACATTATCATTATTAATTATTGTTAAAGGAGAATGAAACCCTGGGAAAAATCAATTTTAATGAAAAAAGAGGATAGGGAGAAGCAATTTTAAAAAAGGTGCATCAAAATCGGTTAAGAAATGAGAAAGTTATGAAAGTTTGAAAAGTCTCACTTTACTTTCTATGGCGATCCTCAAATTGGCAATGTTGCTTCAAAGTGACAGGTTTAGCAGTACAACTCTCCATTTGTTTTGTACACAAAATTTCATATTGTCCCCATTATCTCTCAAGGTGCAGCTTGTCTACTTCTTAGCTCAAGATATATCATGGAAAAATGTATTTGACACAACATATGTTGAGTTCACAAAAAGACAAGCAGCATCTTGAGAGATAATGGAGAAAATATGAAATTTTGTGTACAAAACATATGGCGAGTTGTACTACTAAAACTGTCACTTTGAAGCGACATTGCCAATTTGAGGATCGCCATAGAAAGTAAATTGAGACGTTTCAAACTTTCAAACCTTTCTCATTTCTTAACTGATTTTGATGGAATTTTTAAAAAATTGCTTCTCTCTATCCTCTCTTTTCAATAAAATTGATTTATCCCCAGGGTTTTATTCTACTTTAACATTACTATTAATATTATCATTATTATTATTATCATTATTATTATAATTATTATCCCAAGGGAGAGTAGTTGTCGGGGGGGGGGGGGGTATACTTGCCCTAGGGGTAGTTGTCTGGGGATGACTGTCCAAGGGGTAGTTTAATGGAGGATGGTAGTCTTAACGGGTAGTTGCCCTGTTATGGTATATTGTCATTTGGAGTAAGATATTGAAGTGGACTGAATACACACCTGCAGGTTGTAGATTAACGACGCAGAGAGGGTATGATGTCCTGCCATCGTTATGGTGATAACAATAACTGTAGAGTATAAATCTTGGCTGACGTTCAGGTAATTCATCCTGCAACTCATCTGGTATCATACCCTACAATATCACAGAAATAAAAAAACACTAAACTTTTTTTCACTATTCTAAGCTCAGGCTAATCAGTATCACATCCTTAATGCTTGTATCTTTTTGTTATCTTCCACCACATGACCAAAATAAAAAGAAAATGTAAGCATTACTTTGTGATTAAACGTTAGATGTGAAAAATAAAAGCTTTTTTGCTTACTTCTGTATTTTTTTTTTTTTGAAAAACATAAGAAATGAAATTAAGAATAGAGCCACAATTGTATAAGGCAGTAAAATGTCTCAAAAACAAACAAACAAACAAAAAATCCCCTGGCAAAGGCAAACAAAAACCATTCAACAAGTAAATAAGTGATAAGAGATAGGGCCTATTTACAAGTTGTGTGGGGGGGGGGGGGGGGGGGAATGAAGCGGTCATACAGGTCCTAACACATACCCACTGTTCTGTATATAAAGTAATATTCTGTTTTTGTGTTATTAATGCAAGTCTCTTTACTCTTCCAAAGAGCTTTGAAAATTATCTATATTCCATAGTATATTTCACAGACCCTAACTGCACCTGGATTGAGAAAGACAACTACAAATAAAATGAGTTGTCTATAAGAATATATGCACCAACTTTTAAATGAAGCTCACATGAATACAAGGGCACAGAATACACCATGCTATGGTGTTGCTGCAAAATGACACCTTTTCTAAATACGTTACTTCCTTCTACATGCTGTTGTTTTGTCATTTACCTCATAAGTATCGTCCAGCACTATCATCAGCTTATTAGGGTCTACTTTCACTGTAGGTAGCAAATTAAAGAGAGAAAAACATATAGGTTATTTTTTAATGATAACATTAATATAAAAGCAAAGAAATGGATTTGTAGATTTCTGTATAATTGAAAAATAACTAGAATATCACTGAAGGTGATTAATACCCCCGCCCCAATGTGTGTGCCAAGTTTCCTGAGCATTGCCGAAAAATGAGGAAGTGGTTTGATGTGCAATATTTTCCTGTTTTATTGCCATATGTCGTTACCATGGTAATGCAGTTTGCCACACACTGAAACAATATGTCTTGCACATCTTTATCACAAGACCAATGTGTGTGCCAAATTTCAAGAGCATTGCTCGAAAAATGAGGAAGTAGTTCGATGTGCAAGATTTCAACCTGATTTATTGCCATAATATGCCATTACCATGGCAACGCAGTTCCGACACATTAAAAAAATATGTCTTACACATCTCCATCCCAAGACAAATGTGTGTGCCACATTTCATGAGCATTGCTCGAAAAATGAGGAAGTAGTTCAATACGCAAGATTTGCAACAGACCGACCGCCCAACCACACGCTTATTCCTAATATATACCCCCTTCAAACTTTTTTTGCCGGGGGTATAAAAATAAAAGTCTACTTTCAAAAGATATATGGGCAATTCCAGTGTAATGAACATGACAGTCAGACCTTTTTTGGGTTATTTAAAACAGTTTTAATCAAAACCAAGAGTCCTAATACATATTTTAGTAACTGAATCAGACACAATGGACTATCAGGGACATACAAATTAAATTTCACAGTAAATCACTAAATAGTTGAAGAGAAAATGGACTTGTTGTAACTGTAGCTGACATGCCACTACTGGACATTTACTTTGTATGTCCCTGATATAGTCAAATGAAATGTGTCTGATTCAGTTCCTAAAATATGTCTGCCTTTGATTTAAACTGTCTTAGATAATAAAAAAAAATGGTCTGTCATTTCCGTTACACTGGAATTGCCACATACTGTACAAGGCTACTGGGACATCAACATAAATGAAAAATAACATCTTATATTGGATAAGAAACCTTTCTACTTTCCTGCTCTGATGAATAAGTCTGGATTTAAATGATGAAAGTTAGCAATAGCACTTAAAGGGGCAGTCTAATGAGAACTCATGGGGAAATGAAATCGTGCGGAATTTGCAAAAGGCTCGTTTACTTGTACACATAGCACGCCCGTTGTGCGAGGCCGTCGGACTAAGGTCATAAATGATCGGACGGCACGAAGTTGACCGAACTGGAGCTCGGCGAATACTTCGGGTTTAAACCCTTTCATGACAGGAATTATTTAAAGGCTAAATTGATCACATTTCGTTCTTCAAATTGGCAACAGAAATATTTTTCTTTTAGTGCTACATGGTTCTAACAAAATGCAATGTCTTTGAAAACAATATACATCATTAGAAACTTTGTCAAAAAGTTGAAAAAATTGCCAATTTTGATAAAAAATAGTGATTTTAAACCTCTCAATGTGTTGCCAATTTAAGGATTATGGAGCTTATTCTCCTTTTTGAAATTCCTGGCATCAAACGCAATATGGTCATGCAACAAAAATGGACACAATGTGTGTAGAAATTTTTGCTTTTTCTACTCCTGCATCTGGTATATTTTTTAGAGCTCTGAATCAAAAGTTATTGAGCCAAACCACAAAATGTGGTCAATTGTCTTGAAAGGGTTAACCAGTCCCGGGCTCTTAGTCTTGTAACTGGTTGTAACCTCGTTCCCCCAAACAAGTTTAGTGTAATGCTGAAATATTTCCAAATACAAAACACGGTTAACTTCTTGGTTGATTAGTCTAGCCATCGCTTCTGCACTGCCCTGCCGCGACTCGTTGTCGCCACGATTACGTAACTAATCCCAGGCTCTACCAGAGAGCTGGCTCTGTAATTACTTTTCCATATGTTTGATTACTTTCCCACCGCGCGAAATTTAAAACACAAGCCAGTCTTAACTCAGAGGTGGTCCAATATGAATCACATGTTTTAGCACGTGCGATGGAAGTCCTTGTATCGAAGTGACACGAAGCTCCGAGTATATTTTCCTCTCTCATCGGAAATCGCCCATGCAGGCCTACCAAAGTATCCCTTTAAGGAGAAGTTTGAGCTCTGGGAAAGGTCAAAAATAATTTGTGAACTTTCTCATTCTCTTTATATCAGTTTGTAAGGTTATCATATCAGAAATGTCCCTTGAACAGGATTGCTCTTCAACTGCCTTCATATAACAAAAAATATTACAAGAAACAGCTGAAATGTTCGGGCCGATCACTTTCATGCAACATGTGGGTGTAGTCCCACATAAACATTTCTGTGTGCAGTGCATGTAGACCTTCAGCAATACTGAGTCCATTTCCTCTCATTTTGGTGATTTTAAAACCTTTCAGCATAAACAAATGCTTATGTACTATATCATCAGCCTTTCCCAATTGTTTCCAGACAGTTTCTTTCACAATATTATCGCATGACCAGAACTCAACTTTATCTTTAAGCAATCTAGGGGGTGTTTCATAAAGCTGTTCGTAAACTTACGCATGACTTTACGAACGACTGAATATGAAGTGCCAGATAGGATGCCCAAAGTTTTTCCTGATGTTTTAACAAAGTGTGACTGTATTTCCAATAACCTCAATTAATTTTGCAAAAATATAATAATAAGAATGTTAATCTACATCTGAACAGTTAAACTTTAGTTGATGCAGTTAAAAATGATTGAGCATCTCATTTGGCTTGTCATATTTAAGTCATTCGTAAAGTCATGCGTAACTTTACGAACAGCTTTATGAAACACCCCCCAGGTCACTTCAAACAATTAATAAACATGGTGGTAATTGCCTGATTACTAGAAGTAGAAGGTGCCCTGCTTGTGGGTAAAATGGGTTAATATCTGTGCAAGTCCAACGCATTAGGTCATTTGGTGTAGGGGCAGATTCAGACCTGTATCTCTTTCTAAACAGCATCCTTAACAGGGGTTGCAGTAGGAGTAGTTTTGATACAATAAAACAAGGAAACCTGTCTAAGCTCTTTATTATACCCTTAACGGCGATTTCCATGGATCTTCTTCTTATCACTTCTAAAATAAATTCCCTTTTTCTTGATTTTGCTGTTTTTGATACCCTAAACGTGTAACCTCGGTTACACGCCTAATGCTGTAAAAGGACCCTTTTTATCAGTTTTCATGTATGCGGATGATGCACAGGTCTCAATAAGACATCCCCACCCCCTCACGGGATGAGAAAGAACTGAGACAGGAAAAATAAGAGAACATAGTCTACATATTTTCTTAGGTCATGAACATACACCAAGAAATACATTTTCTTTTACAAACTTTAAAACTGTAATACATTTAAAGGATATACATTATATGAGAAAGAGCACACCATAACCATTTGTAATAGCATCTGGAAAGTAAAACAGCCAATCATTGTTAAACTGGCCACGTCACTTTTATCATATGACTACTAGTGGTATACAAGATATAAACAAGATGAATGCGACTGTGTCTCCTATATGCCTCTGTGCATTTGACCTTTGACACACGTACCCCAAAATCTAATAAGATCGTATTCTGATGGTAATACACACTATCATCAAGTTTGGAGTTCATACCTCAAATGGTTCTTGAGTTATCACGAGAACGAGGCTAACACCTGAAATGTCAGAAATTGACCTCTGTGACTTTTGACCTACATACCCCAAAATCTAATCGGATCATCTTCCTATGGTGATACATACTAGCACCAAACTTAATGTTCATACCTCAAATGGTTGAGTTATCGCAAGACGATTCTAATATGGTATACCTGAAATTTCAGAAATTGACCTCTGTAACTTTTGACCTACGAACCCCAATATCTAATCAGATGTTCTTCCTATAGTGATGCATATTAGCACCAAGTTACAAGTTCATACCTCATTTGGTTTTTGAGTTATCGCGAGAACAAGAAAGCGGGACAGACAAACGGACGGAATGACAACCCAAAAACATAATGCCTCCGGCAACCACCTTCAATAATCAATGGTTATATCACGGGCTCTTTCACTTTTGGATGAAATTAAGTAAAGTGCTATGTTGTACGGGACACCATATATTGCACAGAATAACCAACCTTTAGTCTAATATCCCTCAGCCTAGCATCATACAATGTACTTACATACTATTGCAGAATTGTTTTTCTCCTTTCTGAAACGAAACTGCTTCACCATCTGTCTAATCTCTGGGTCCAAGTCGCATATTTTCACATTTGCTGCCTAAAAGAGAAGACATGAGTAAACTATGTGTATTCTCTCCAATTACATGTATACATCATGCATTAAAATATAGACCTGTTGTCTTGAAAGGGTTAAAGACATGTCCATTAGCACTTTCTTTAGTTTTGAATAGGCATGTGCCTATAACACACATATATATATATACCTGTCTTTAACCCTTTCAAGACAATTCACCAAAGTTTATGGTTCGGCTCAATAACTTTTGCTTCAGAGCTCTAAAAAATATATCAGATGCATGAGTAGAAAGAGCAAATATTTCTGCACACACTAATCACTATGCCCATTTTTGATGTATACCATAATTGTGTTTGATGCCAGGAATTTTAGAAATGAGAATAAGCTTTAAAATCCTTGAATTGGCAACACATTGAGAGGTTCAAAATCATTGTTTTTTATCAAAATTGGTAATTTTTAACAAAATTCTTAACCACTACATGTATATTGTTTTCAAAGACATTACACCTTAGAAGAACCATGTAGCACTAAAAAAGAAACATTATTGTTTGAAGAACAAAATGTGATCAATTTCACCCTTAAATAATTCCTGTCCTGAAAGGGTTTAGTGTAAGTGGGAGAGGAGAACCATACATGGGGAAGATCCGAGGGGGGGTCAGGGAC
The DNA here is from genome assembly GCA_025618425.1 of Heliocidaris tuberculata. Lineage (NCBI taxonomy): Eukaryota > Metazoa > Echinodermata > Echinoidea > Camarodonta > Echinometridae > Heliocidaris > Heliocidaris tuberculata. Next base: position 2,238,060 of record CM046834.1, read on the forward strand.
TCTTCAGCTCTTACTATGCTACAAATTTGGGGTTCCAGAGTTGAAAGTAAAATCTTTATTACTTTCCTCTAATGCATGAATGATCTAGACTGGGCCAATCCTAGCTAATACACACAAAACCTATTGAAGTCTATTCACCTGTAAAAGCTACTGTGGAGTAAAAGCATATCTTTAGATAAGCTTGTACAAGTAGCTTGCCAGCTGATCAGGCTTGGCAGAAAAAAGTCAATGTAACATGAGGCCACATTCAGCATACATTTTTGGTCTGTTTTCTTACGAATAATGAAGTAATATTATTCTGCCCATTTTTATGTACATCATACTCATGTATAAGTATGATGTACAAGATAATGTGATTTGGGAGCAATTTATGAAAGATGAAATTTTTTGATGGTGTGCCTATGGTGCCTAGGTAATTTGATGAAAAAACGTGTTTTGCTGGCATCATCACTATTTTCCGTGTTGTAGGCTTTTACATTAGTTACGACTCAAAGTGTGCTATCACCATGATCATTGGTACCGCCGATAAATTCCCTGCTCTATGCCTCTATACATAGTAAGGAAAAACTGTCAGTGGTACGTACACGGTCCTAGCAATTGCAAACTTGTGCTTTCGAGTCATTTGAACTGGTGCGCTACAAGTAACATCAGCGATGCCAGCAAAATGCATATTTTTCATGAAATTACTTAAAGACCATCTCCGAACAGAAAGAAAAATTAGACGAATTACACATCAATGGAAAGCCTATAAGCTACAAAATACAACAATACCCATTTCATGCGTTTTCACTGACTACCAGGAGAGTATTTCCACTCGAAACACTCGAACTTGAGAGCTTCGAAAATGGGCAACTATCGCCCTCCAAACGGGCCTCAATAGGATGACGTCATATCATGTAGAGCCAGCTGGGTGAAAGTGTGTGCATGTGTTTGCACGTGAAAAGTCCGATTTGCCTACAATTCTTTCATTGTTATAAAAGTAACGAATTCATATTTCTTTGAACAATTTGCCCATGAAAATGTAACATTGAATTACGTGTTTCGTGCTTATTTGAGCGAGACCAGCACTTCTTACTCCTGAAACAGGAGTTTTGTCGTCGACATCTCAGGCAGCTCTAACTAGTCTTAACTTCTGAAAAGTGAAGGTGCGTACCGGGATTTACAGCTCGCTCCGGGCCGGGCTGGGCGCGGGCGGGCTGGTGCACATCGGGTCAATCGGTTACTTGCTCTTAATTTGTCATGTTTGTGTGCATTTGTAATAGTGAGTCTATAGATCAACAATTAGCTGCTATTTACTTTTTTATAATTTTAGGTTAGAATGTGGCTTATATTCGTGCGTTTCACTTTCAGACAATAGTGGCAATGTAAGCTTCATAGATCTTACATCACGATCTACGCAGTTTATATTTTGTTTTTGTTCTAAATCTATTCCTACAAACTTAGTTAGCATGGTTATTTGTTATTTAGGTCTAACTGGGTTGTAGCCATACTACCGTAGGCTGTATTTCTGAAGCAAACTTCTGACTCAATGTTGATGAAAAAATAAAAATTTATACTCTTCCGGGCAAAATTCAATCAGAATCGGAGTGTGAACTTGAGAGAACAAGACAGACATGATTTAATGAGAGGCACATCCCTGCAGCGTTTGCCCGGTGCGGCCCGGCCTCGATCAGGGCTGAATAGGCAAAGCCTCAGAAAGTCGAGCAAAGCCGGCCGAAGAGAGCGATATGGGAGTTCACTAAACATTTTGCCTATAATTATAATGATGTCGCGACTTGCGAGAATCAAAGGATCAGAATATATTAAATAAAACAATGCCGGCAACAGCATCAATCGCTGTAAGATACAATAAGAAATCTTATCAATCCTTGATATTTCTATACCTATGGACTCTGTTTTCACCGTTTGGGTGTCCAACATGAGCATCTCCGACATTATCTCCCAGCTCTCCGCAGGGCAATGGCTCGTATTCCCTTGCTACAATACGCTGCCTTGCACCTGCAGCAGCACCATCTTCATCATCATCACTGCTGTCACTAGTCTCGGGATCACTATTGCCTTCTTCATTGGTTTCCTCTCTATTCGCATCTTCTTCACCTAATCTTCTTGGTTTTCTTCGAGAACTGGTGACGCCATCCCAAATAAATGATTTAAAACTTTCATAAACTTTCTCAAACAATTACTCACGCACAATTGTTATTTGCATGGCTGGCCGGTCGCGACGTATAATCGAGCTTGGCTGCTCTACATGTGATAACGTCATCACTATAGCGCTTTATTTGTCATCTGCTGACCCCGAATTCAGAGGGGGCTGAAAATGAAGTCTTTATCTGCTTATTGTACAATAACGAAATGAAACATATTGTTGTATATGTATGTTTTCGTATTCTACGTCCAATCAGCTTTCCATCGATATATAGTTGTATTTTCATCGGAGAAGGTCTTTGATACTTGTCAAATCGTGGATATCAGATGCCATCTAACTTTTAAGTGAGGTAAAAGATTTTTCTTAATATTTAAATCTAAGTACAAATTTTCATCTTTCCTTGTTCCATTTTGAAAAAAATGCAACCAAATATGCCAAAGTAAAGGACAGAGATCGAGTCCTCGACAACTGTTACGCAACACGAATATCCCCCTTAAAGGGGGGGGGGGGAGGGGTAAGGTGTTTTCTATTGGAATATTTGGGTTTAGCATTAAACATTTTAAACTCTTGTTTAAACACCTACTGTTCATTCATACTAAAGTACTTTTCTTGTCAAATATGTGAGCGTGAGAGCGTGACGAGGTATGACTGAAAATTTCAGTTGGACCTGAGACACATTCATCATGGTTTGTTTTTTTTCTTTTATGTTTTCAGCAGCCAATTAGAAATCAGCAATTTTTTGACATCCTACGCAGTTTAAAGTATACTATTTCCAATGAATTCTAGACTATGGGTCAAATTACCCTTACACTTTTAGTTATCTTCCGTTCCAAAATATATCAGATGCAAAATTTTGGCACACTTTCATGTGACTTTGTCTTTGACTTCATTCTGGCCCACTGTGCAGCACTCCCTGGACTGTGGAGTTAGCAGAACATATGAGGCTTTTAAAGTTTAGGCTTAGCTTGGTTAGCCAGGCAGCCAGGGTACCAAGTGCAGCCGATGCCGGCCGTGGCCGTGAGAACCCGTGAGCGATGAAGGACGAAGCATCGCTGCCTATCGCAATAGGCCCAACTCACTGGACTAAACTAGACCTGTGTGTGGTGCAAAATCCATTGGCATTAATCATTTCACGACAGTTATAATCTGAGCGTGTACAGGCAAGTTCAGCACCATTTCATCTTCACTTTCACCCATTATTGTCTTCATATTGAAAATGTTATGAAGATATAAAGAAATTACAAACCATAATGTCAATGATAATCTTTCACGGCCTCCAACTTCCAAGTTAGATGACAAAAACAAACAGCAGAACGCCTACAATAATCCGGAAGTTCTAAAGCTAAAATGAAATCGTAGCCTTATTGGCAGTCGCTTTGTATAATTTAAAACAACAAATAAACAAACAAAAACAAAAACAAAAAAACTCTTGAACATGTGTGCAATTTACAACTAAGAAATATGTTACCTATTTTTTTTTCCCGGTACATGAAAATGGTAGATAAAATATATATAAAAGAATAAATTTGTGGACAAAATATTCACTCAGGAAAATGTAATTTTATGATAGATTAAAGCAATTTTTTGCGCCGAAAATAGTCTACTCTGCCAAATCAAACCAAACGAGTAAGAAGAATATTGATTTCCTTTTCCAGAATGTTCATCCCACAGAATAATTTGAATTAAATTTGACCGTGAATGAATTTCAAAAGTAATAAAAGCTATAAAAAGTTAACTTGAAATGAGAATATATATAGCTCATCGCTCTACTATATTCGCTTTTGGGGGAATTACTGATCAGTTTGGAGGCTAGGCTCATTGCCACTGAACATGACAGTGCTCAGGGCACGAGCGCGGGAGGGGTGCTTATAGGGGTTGGGTGGGGAAGGGGGGTGGGAAGGGGTGAGGCCGGAAGGGGTGAGGTTTTGTGTTGGGATGTACGGGTGTGTCTCTTTTCTCTCTCTCTCTCTCTCTCTCTCTCTCTCTCTCTCTCTCTCCCTCCCTCTCATATTTAATTTCCTTTTTATTTCTTTCTTTCTTTTCTAGATAGGTAAAAGTATATTTTCAGTTGTACATCTGTATAATTCAAGTAAGCTGAGATTTTAAGTGAATTACAAGTACATGTATGTATGAATTCTTTGTTCTTCCATGAATATATACATTTTTTTTTCCATATACGTATAGATTTACTTTCTGTAAAAGTTCCTCTTTATACTTTATTCATGATTGTAATATGTCGATTCAACTGAAAAGAAATGAATAAAATTAAATAAAATGAAAAAAATTGGCCATTGATCTCAACCTCATCTTGGGGGAAGGTCGGGGAGGGGGGGGGGGAGTCATCAACTTTCAAAATTATAGAAATAGGGGCAAGCCGGCATCGACAAAAACTTGCCTATTGCAAAAGGAACTTGCTGTCTGTACTCCTTATTGTCATGTTGTTGAAAATATCATGCACATTAATTACAGAGTGATAAAAGTACAAGGTGCATTTTTTGCTACTTCTGCTTCTGAGAAACCAATATTGTACATTTCTCATCATAATTAATTTATTACTATTTCATAGGCCTACAAATATTGTCACACAAGACCTTTGCAATACTCACGATAGGCCTTTACGTTATTTAATTTGAATTTTAAAAAGTTGGAAAGTCAGAGCAATTTGGGAGGCAAAGTTTGGACAAAGGGTACTTTTTTTGTTATTTTACGGGGTCTGACATCCCCTTCCCAATAGAAAATCTTGTCAGATTTGATGGTTTCAATGTTTTTGTTTTTGTTTTTGTTTTTGTTGTTTTTGGGGGGGTTAATGCACAGGGTCCACTCGCTATTCATAAGGACAGCTATTCATAGAAAACCGCCATTCATTTAACACGTATTATGAATAGCGGTCCTTAATTATGAATAGTTATGAATAGTGGTCCTTATGAACGGAAGTCCTTATCTCTCTCTTCCCAGACTCTCCCCCCCCCCCCTCTCTCTCTCTTGTATGTGTGTGTGTGTGTGCTTTTGTGAGGGGTTAGGGTTGAAATTAATAGTGGCGACCCATTTATTTTGGATTTCACAACATAATTGATACATTATGCAGTAGACCTATATTTATAGTCAAGGATTACTATGCAACTCTGCACAGTCACAACTGTGATTTCTTTTGATTGTGAACGGTCCCACATTTTGGAAATTAGCTTAAATCTTGAACTCAAATAATTAATAAATACGGTGGCAAGATGGGGCATGTTCTACCCCACCCCGCGCGTTGAATGGCACCAAAAAGGGGCGAATAAGAAAGAGAGAGAAAAGGATAAGGGGGGGGGGGGGTCATGAGCAGATGACAGGACCCCTCCAACACACTCCGCTTCATCGGGATTGGATTGTCAGTGGAATATACGAAAGGAAGAAAAGAAAGAGAAGAGAGGAAGAAAGAAAGAGAAGAAAGGAAGAAAAGGAAGAGAAGAGAGGCCTCTCCTCTCTTCCTCCCCTCCCCCTCCTCCCTTCCTCCCCTTCCTCTCCTCCCTTCCTCCCCTCCCCAGACTCAAAGAGAAGAAAGGAACCCTCCCCTTCCTCCCCTCCCCCTCCTCCCTTCCTCCCCTCCCCTCCTCCCTTCTCCCCTCCCTCCTCCCCCTCCTCCCCTCCCCTCCTCCCTCCTCCCGACCCCCTCCCCTTCCTCCTTCCTCCTCTCTCAGCTCCCCCTCCTCCCTTCCTCCCTTCCTCTCCTCCCTTCCTCCCCTCCCTCTCCTCCCTTCCTCCACTCCCCTCCTCCCTTCCTCCCCTCCCCCTCCTCCCTTCCTCCCCTCCCCCTCCTCCCTTCCTCCCCTCCCTCTCCTCCCTTCCTCCCCTCCTCTCCTCCCTTCCTCCCCTCCCTCTCCTCCCTTCCTCCCTTCCTCTCCTCTCTTCCTCCCCTCCCTTCTCCTCCCTTCCTCCACTCCCCTCCTCCCTTCCTCCCCTCCCCCTCCTCCCTTCCTCCCCTCCCCCTCCTCCCTTCCTCCCCTCCCTCTCCTCCCTTCCTCCCCTCCTCTCCTCTCTTCCTCCCCTCCCTCTCCTCCCTTCCTCCCCTTCCTCTCCTCTCTTCCTCCCCTTCCTCTCCTCCCTTCCTCCCCTCCCTCTCCTCCCTTCCTCCCCTCCCCTCCTCCCTTCCTCCCCTCCCCCTCCTCCCTTCCTCCCCTCCCTCTCCTCCCTTCCTCCCCTTCCTCTCCTCTCTTCCTCCCCTCCCTCTCCTCCCTTCCTCCCCTCCTCTCCTCCCTTCCTCCCCTCCCTCTCCTCCCTTCCTCCCCTCCCTCTCCTCCCTTCCTCCCCTTCCTCTCCTCTCTTCCTCCCCTCGATCCCTCTCCTCCCTTCCTCCCTTTCCTCTCCTCCCTTCCGCCCCTCCCCCTCCTCCCTTCCTCCCCTCCCTCTCCTCCCTTCCTCCACTCCCCTCCTCCCTTCCTCCCCTCCCCCTCCTCCCTTCCTCCCCTCCCCCTCCTCCCTTCCTCCCCTCCCTCTCCTCCCCTCCCTCTCCTCCCTTCCTCCCCTCCATGATGCCAGTGTCCGTCGGTATACATGATAGCTGGATTCAAATATAATAAGCCAGTTCGTAGATACAATCTGAGCATGAGCAGATAAAGGTCATCTGTACCAAATTCTAAAACCCACTGACACGAATACTTGATATGTGCTCATGAATGTCATGTAATCATTATTCAATTATTCACCAATGGTGCATTCCATGATACCCAGGTGGAAGTATGCTTTTCAAAAGGCGAAACAAAAGCTATTCATGAGGCACATCTATCACTTTGAGAGTGATTATTCTAAAGTGCACAAAGTTGGACATCTCCATTTTTAAAATATCTGTGGATATTTGGGGTCATTTGTACCATGTGATAACTACGAACTGGTCTATTATATGCTGGTAATAGAGAGAAGGAGGGAAAGAAAAAATCCTTAATAGCATGAATACCTTTTGCTCTTGTAATGATGTTCAGATTTACTGGAAGCACCCCCCCCCCCCCCCCCCATGCCCGGACACCCAATCTGATAAGACCACATTTCGATTAAGGCGATCGAATCAAATTGCTCCCTCGTCTTCCTGTCTTCTCGAGGTAGCTGACGTCAGAGTAACTTTAGCGCTGATCAGAGGTAGCTGTGCAGACCAAAACCTTCGTGACGACGGTTTTCTATTATTAATCTGTTTCTTGAAGTTGACAACGATTTCGACATCAAAATGGAAAACAACGGCTTTGATACGGTGGAAATGAAGGAGACGTCGAAGAAAGGAGAAGCTGAAGGTGACATTTCTCATTACAGTGAGGTGAATGATCCTGAACAAGGACCGTCAAAGACTCCTCAGCTTAGCTCTAGGCCATACGCAGGTGTGTTTCTAAATTTGCAATTAATCTGCTTTATTCAATCTTGTTTTAAATAGCTATTTCTGTATTTTCTGTCGATTTATGATGTTTATACAAGTCATGTTCAAACATACTTGTTATTTTCCTCTCTCTAATCATTATTTGTAAATTTGTTTTATTTGCTTACTATACAGGCTATACATAAATTCATTTTTTTAGTAAGAGCCAAATTACAAGATGCAGTCATGCCACAATCTGAGTTTCAACCCAGCTCAAGTAGGTTTTGAAAAATTATGAACATGTACATATTTATATATATAAAATATCCTCAAGTAACTTGCCTATATAGGAAAAGGAAGATAGAAACGAGTTTTCTTGTGATAATATTGGATTTACGAAGTGATATAAGATCTGTTAAACATTTTCATCAGCAAGCAAACCTATATGACATTATGGTAAGTCATTTTAAGCTTTGGATAATAATCTAAGATACTTGGATATAATTGTGATTAGCAATACATTTAGACACTAAAATTTAACGAAATATTTCAGTTTACAAAGCCGAATACAGCACTAAACATAACAAATAACACCGCCCCGTTTCACTACAATCAGATGCTTAAAAAGCTCTTCAGCGTGGGATTGTTGGGTGTAAAGTTCACGTTGACATGGGGCGTATATTTGCTCAAAGAGATCTCTACTTTGACTCGTTGATTATTTTTTCTATATATTTCTTTAAAAGGGTACATTTCTAGTACACCGCCTATTTTTGCAAAATCATGTCTCGTGACTGCCTGATAAAAATTAATAAATAACTCTTTTGAGGCTAGTTTATTTCATCATCTTTCTATCAAATTCTAAATTCTACATATACAGGTTAATCTATGCAAGTAATGTATATTTCTTATTTCCAATAGAATATGATATTCCCAAATGAAAAAGTATAATCTGGCAGAGAATGAGTATTTACCTCTAAGTTGCTCTATATATAACAGTGTTATAATGCACCTTCTAACTTTTATGGCGAAATTTTCTTCATTATGAAGCGGTCAATGATATATGATTCTGCCATTTGCATATACATTCAGATAAAAAAAATATATATATTTTACATTCTCCTAAAACAACAGAATACAATTCTATTGTCTCATATTATACCAAGAAAATTATAGATATTAGTGATAAACAACATATGAACTTCATTTGCAATGACAGAAGAATTTCGTCTTAGAATAAGCTTAGGTTTCAATCTTTAAAAAATAAGATACTGTATATAGTTACATTAAATTTATTTGGACGAAAACAAAAACAAAGAGAGCATGGAGAGAGAGAAATGGTACACTTAGATAAAGGTGCAAATATAAGGGGCCTAAATCTTGCTGTGGACATTTGAAGCAACCTTTGTCAATTATTAACCTTACTTTATCTTAAACTGATAGAGAGAACTGGTACTAACTGGTCTCGAACTATCCAAGAAGATTACAGGCAAACAGTAAGATTGGGCAAAGTCTCGTCCCCGCCTCAATACCACCGTGCGGTACTTCTCACGACGATAATTTACAGCTTAAAAAAAAAAAATAGATATCATGCAATAGACGTTTCCCGTGCAAATTTAATTCAAATAACTTAAAGAAAAAAACTCGAAAAATAAGCAGGAGAGATTTAACATACAACATTATTGCTTTCCGTATGCCGAGTAGCGACTCTGTAATATACCATAAGGCCATTTCTGGTCTATATGGCATATACTACTAGTCAGGATAATTTTTATGAACAAAAATGGCCTGTATAATTTTCATGGTCACTTCAGAGGCTAGCTATATAGTGACATTTATACCGTAACATATAATCAATTTCAATGTTTATATCTGAATGTATTTGAATATCCTGGCGATAAAGAATTATTAATCACCCATTGAGGGGGCACCGGTCTTACTAGGTAAATGAAATGTCGGAGAACATGATCATTCACATTTCCCTCCCCCTTTTATTTATTCTTGTCTCTCCCCAATCTCTCTTTCTCTCTCCCTCTCCCCTCTCTCTCTCTCTTCCTCCCCCCCCCCCCCCCTCTCTCTCTCTCTCTCTCTCTCTCTATCTCTCATATTCTCCTTTTTCTGCACCATTCGTTTAGGGGAGGTGCACGTGACCCCCGTAGCTCCGCCACACACACGCCCACATGCAGAAAGCAAATACATAATTATATCGATGGCAGCAGAAATCGTCTTAGATTTCATCATTAACTCATTCAACCATTTCTTCTCATTTTCTTCGGCGCGTTATCAAATCAGATATTTTTTTTATACTCCATCAGCCACGTATCGTCTGGTTTTATTTTTATTTTTTGTTCACTCATTTGATTTTCTTCTCACCTTCTGCATAATTATAATCAATAATAATATACACTACAAGTCAAAATGTTCTTCATCTCTCAATCCAGCTTGTGCATGGCGTATGTATGTGCCTAGCAATTAAGGGGCATTGGTGTCACTGCATGGGGCACCTGTATACCCGTATATGATGGACGAAATGTGAGAGAACGAGACCGCAGTGTAAGGAAAGGGTGTAGGAGGGGTCGGATCATATTATTTTCACGTTATTATCCTCTCTCCATCACTTTCTCTCTCTATCTCTCTCTTTTTTCTCCCCCCCCCCCCCCCCCTTCTTTTTATAGCTGTTTGGTTTTGGGCAAATGCCTCCTGCATATGTCTTTGTAGCTATACTGTGTCAATTATGGTCACATTTAATGAACATAATTTCTTATGATATAGGATATATCTTTAACGTTGCTTCCTAAAGTAATGATGCTCTGGTGACGGTTATGTATATGTAAATATCTTAAATTTCAAAAAGGGCCAGGGATACTTGTTAACTGGGAATTTTTGTAAATTATTAGACTATGATATCGTGAGTAGAGTCATATAAATATTTCTTCTTCAAAACAAAATACATTGAACTGAAAGATGCTTTAATAAATTTTGCTTCTTTGGTGTTTTAATCTGTCATCTATTATTGTTTTTAAATTTGTTTTGATTAATGTTTCACTCATATTAAGTTCATTATATTATTCATCTCATAAATATATTGATGTTATTATAATTTTGTTGCGGTCGCAATATAGAAGCTGAGAAGAGAAAGATGAAAGAAAATTAAGTTTCCTGCAAAACTCTTCTTGCTTACAACTCGTAATGAAAATAAGTATAGTACATTGGAATTTTTTGTCATTTTGGATATATGAGGGGCATCCAGCATGTACCACACTTTCCCAATCACCAAGCCGCATGCAGTGGCGTCTAGAATTGCAAATGCATGCTCCTCTCAGGAAATAACAACCCCGGTCTATCGATTTTAGCTTGGGTTTGCGATCATTGGCGATGGGTTTGCGCGCTCAAATCTTCTGCGCCAGAAAATTTATCCCCCAGGGCCTGATAGATCGGTCGCGGGGTAATAACTTATTTGTGGCATCATAAAGATGAGTCTGCGGTGGCATTAAGGTTTCATGTATGAAGGAGATTGAGTGTGACGTCATCTATCGATGTCTGACGTCAGCTGGTTAGGCAGAATATCTAGGCTAGGAATTGTAGGATGGAATTTAGAATAAAGAATATCTGTATATTGTTGGCATATGAATGAAAATTCATTAAGAATACGTGGAGGCAAAACTTTGATTGAATTCTTTGATACGATCCAGCCGTTCGTCGAATTTGATCAAAATCATTCCACGAGCTATTTAGCGCACTGCTTGCATCGCTTGAGAATTTTGAACATCTAATATGCGTAGATCGCATTCGTCAACTAGATAAAAGATATGAGCGGATGCAGTTTATAAAACAAATTTAAGGGAAAACCAGCGATTTGTTAAAACACATACTGTACAGGCTGTTTTATTCTGCTGCCTCGTTTCGGCTTCAAAGGTGTATGCTTTGGAGCTCGTTAGATGGAGGTGCGGGAGTGGTAGGAGGAGTTATATCATTCACCCCTTCCAAAATTATGTTGGCAATTAATTTTTGATGACTGCTGCCGGCAAATATACAAATTCAGAGTATTATTTTTGAAGAAAAAGGGGTGGGCTTGCTAAACAAAAGATAAATTCGCTCTTTATTATTATGTTCTGTATTTTGTAGTAAAACTTTTATTACTTGTTTTATACTTTTCTACTTACTGTATCACCCAAATTGTCATTTATGTTATGGATCCCCCTACAATATCAAGCCACCGGCTTTTCTAGGGTGTTAGATCCTCACACTTTTCGATGTATCTATTAATTCGTGTGATTTTTTTAATGAAATAAATAAATTGCAATTGAATCGCTCTTAGGACTACACTGTAAAAAATAATATGCCCATCGGTAATTTTTACTTATTTTTCTCATGTAGAATTTACTTCAAAACATAAGTTTTGCCACTTACGCACTCGATTTAAGTCTTACTAACTCAAACTTTCAATTTAGTAGAATATACGTAAAATTCTAAAGTAAAATAAATATGAAAGAAAATTTAAGTAATTTCAACTTGTATCAATTTAGTAATGTTAACTCAAAATAAGAAGTTATACATATTACTCAAACAATTTATGTTGATTGTACTTATCTTTTTTAAGTGAAGACTGATGCAGTGCGTAATATAAGTATTAACATAATTCATGAATATTCATTGAGACCAAATTCATCTCTTTTTTTAAATAAAACAATTCTTTTTTGTGGCTGAATGAAAATTTAAGAAGTTTAAAATATTTCCTAATTCATTTAAGCAAATATAAGAAGATAAGACAATTTTTAATTGTCACTCAATTCAAAACAAATCAAAACTTGATATTTCAGGAAAATTGTCAACCAATTTTCTTTTAAAGATGATACGATCGAATATATATAGAATTCGGAGCCCTTTCAATAGTTGTCAAATCAAAGCGTAAGTAATAGTGTTTGTTGGTGATGATAATATATAGATAATTGGTTAAATCCTAAATCATGTAAATTGAAAAAGTGTCAGTGAATGTTAGATGGGTACACGTTTTAACGTGTCATTTTTTAAAATTGTTATCTATAATGATTACAATACTTAAATTATTTACGTTAATGTAACTCAATTTAACTGAGTAAAAATTTATTTAGCAAAATAAGTAAATTCTACTTAAAATTTCCTGTGACAAATACTTAAAATAAGGCAATCTGTTGACATAAATTTTTTGAGTAATTTCAACGAATCTTTTTTTACAGTGTACTTGATGGCCACTAAAGTATCGTGGTGTAGTAGTGTAAAATCATCCGCTTGACATTCAATCGAAAGGTTTAGGGTTCAAATCTCTGCCCAGCACTAACGTCCTTTGGCAAGACATTCATTCACATTTTGCCTTTCCCCAAACAGGTGCAAATGGGTACCTGGTATGCTTAAGTGGTACTCATTTAGGAGACTGAGATACAAAAGTGTTTAAAGTCTACCAATCACCTGAAAAAATAATTTGTGTACAGCATAAAAGTAGAAAATCAACCTCAAAGAACTTTGTCTGGTATTCTATAGGTCAACAGTTAATGAGTATGAAGGAAATAGAGGATAACATGAAAATGCTCGCGCGGAACCGAACTCCGAGTTTGGTTCCGCGCGCGCCTTTATCTTGGCGAGCGCGTACGGGTGCGTCGAGTAGTCTACTCACGAGTCGCTTTCACGCTTATAGAGAGTGTAATTAAAATTGCAATATCTCTTTTATAGAATTAATATTTGAACCCCATATTTTAGTATAACGACATGAAACCTCTAACATAAAGAGCAAAATTATTTTTGGTGATTGGTACGTTTGGTACCCTTTAAAGCTGTTGAAACGGGAAAGACGCGCTTATGAAGGCATTGTTCTTAATGGTGTGTTTTTTTTTTTTTTTTTTTTTTTTTTTGTTTTTTTATCTAACAGGTATGGGCAAGGAAGAGCTGTTACAGTTCTCCCAAACTCCAGGATGGCGTGCAGCTCGTTGGATATGTCTCCTCATCCTCCTAGCAGGTTGGTGTGTCATGCTTGGTATGGCCATCTATCTCATCATTACTACACCAAGATGTCTACCATGGTGGCAATCCGCTGTCATTTACCAGATCTTCCCGAGGTCGTTCGCCGACTCGCCGGCTGATATTGCAGACATTGGCGGAGACGGTAAAGGAGATCTGCGAGGTCAGTATGATATCACCTGCTATCAGAAGCACTTAAGCTTTCATTCAATCAAATAGTTTTCAACGTCTCAGTGAAGTATTCAGATCAAAAGATTCAAATTCAGATTCAAAAACATTTATTTCCCTCTCGAGTGTATACAAAAATTAATGTTAACAGCAGGGGCGGCGCTACAGGGGGGGCAGAGGGGGCGACCGCCCCCCCCCCCTATGATTTTTCAAGTAATGAAAAAAGAAAGAAAAAAAAAGAAAAAAGAAGAAAAGGAGGAAGAAAAGGGAAGAAAAGGGAAGAAAGAAGAAAGAGGAGTATTAAAAAGAGAGGTCTTAAACATATAACTCTATATTACCCCTGTTATTTAATGGAGAAAAAATATGACGTCATCTTTAGGTCGTCTTGCCCCTCCTATCAAAATACCCTGGCGCCGCCCCTGGTTAACAGTAATTATTCTTGTCACATGAAGGAAGCGAAATCTGCGAGGAGTGCGAGGTTTGTGAGGGGGACGCCATAACAAGACACTGAACGCATTTAGGTTACATGATCATGTAAAAAAGACGAAAAGTTCAAGAAAAATAATTACTTGCAAGATGTACTACATGACATTATCCAGCATCCCAAATCAATTATCTCTCCAAATGGACTATGAACTCTGGTACTCAGCCTTCCGCACCCCAAAGTTAATTTTACCCCACCCCATCCAGCATAGACGTACCCTCCCATTGGCTAAATATTTTTGATATACCACTGCACTTTATTCCGATATTGATAATTCGTATTTCATAATCTTGCGCAAGGTTAGATGAATACGATTTCCACTGTATAGCTTTGAGAAATGGTAAACATGGTAGAGATAAATTTCACTCCGACCCAAATTTCGTCTCTGAACATAAAAAAAAATAATAAAAATCTGACGGACTATAAATTCCTGTCCTTGTAGTCAAACATGTAGCGTGCACTAAAACAATATCACTCTATCCAATAATACTGGACATAATGATATTGAACATTATTATGTTCACATTTTATGGGGGGAAAAGCTGTTTCCTGTGAGTCAAAAAATGTTGTTTTTCTTTTATGCATACAGGTATCATTAACAAAGTGGACTATTTGAAGGATCTTGGAATTAATGCTGTCATGTTGTCGTCTATCTACAAGTCAGGAGGAGAAGACAATGGCGAGGACATCGTTGACTTTACTATGGTGGACGATGAACTCGGAAGCATTGACGATTTTGAGGAACTCATCCAAATACTGCATGATAACGGTATGATGTCGGTGTAATAAAGAGAGATGCCACCATACGTGTCGAATACAGGGACGGATCCAAGATTTTGTAAAAGAGGGGGCACAGAGAAAAGTACACAATTAAGGGTGTAATTGTTTTCATTGTGTACTTAAGGTATGCCAGTTGTGTTTCCATAGAGGGGGCACGGGCCAGTTTCTCCCCTATGTAGATCCGCCACTGGTCGAATGTACATCACATGCAGTGGTGGGGAAAGGGGGGGGGGGTAGTCCCGTGCAGACATTTACATGAGGTGGACCTTATTGAGGGAGAGAGGGCAAACCCCAATCTGGCAGAACTTAACTACACATAACACAATGTTCCCCCGAATTGTGTTCTTGTTCTCGATAAATTTCTTGGTCTAAAAGTGTACTTGAAAAATGTAATAACCCCATTAAATTGAAATTGAATTGAATTATTATCATTATTGTTCTGACTTGCAGATATCAAGCTCATTCTGGATTTCATTCCCAATCATTCGAGCGTCGACCACGAGTTCTTCCAGAAGAGTAAGAAAGTGGTGTCCGGAACGCCGGATTCTGAGGACGATGCAAAGTATCAAGACTACTATACATGGACCAACGCACCGGAGAATAATAACTGGGTAAGTTCTAATCGAATATGACTTATATATAAGGTGCAGTGGAGAAAACGATTCCAGGATAATTCCACCATGATGCCATCATCTCCCGCTCTGATTTCTTTTCTTCAGGATTCTCTGGCCGCGAGGGAGAGGGGAGGGGTCATCCTGAAAAATCTGTGACCTACGAACGAAATAGGTCATCAATTTATGAAGTGAATTTTGACTCCTAATTCTCGCGTTATTTGGAATATGCATTTAACATGATTAAGGAACACACGCACGTCTGTGATGAAGCATGTTACATTTTTGTAGCAAATTCATAAAGATGTATCATGACCGGATATCAAAATAAAGTCGGGGGGGGGGGGGGTTGCAACATTTAAATTTTTATTATTCCATATTTTCAAATCTTATGCCAATATCTTATTTATATATCTTATTCCATCCAATATATTCCAGATAATTGTTTGAAAATTTTATGCCATTATTTAATCTATCATATTCTGGATAAGGAGTTACAAGTCTTGTGCCATAGTATATAATCCAATTCTATTTAAGTATTGATTGTGTATTATTCCAGATAAGTTTATACAGTGGCAGTGCCTGGGATTGTGATGACGTAGAAAGTAGATGTTTCTTACATCAGTACTCCAACTACCAACCCGATTTCGACCTGGACAATGAGGACGTCAAAACATACTTAACGGTAATGTTTCATAAACAGTTCTTATTTTCTTGTTTTGTTAATAATAAAAATTAGGACGGTCTCATAGTCATAAAAAATATTTTAACGAAAACCACCACCATATGGTTAAAATTTACTTGGGGAAATTTAACAAAAATGTAATGTAATATACATTTTATAATATTTCATAAAAATTTGCTGTTAATATAATTAAAGTGTGAGGCCCAATTATCAAAAAATAAACATTATAGATAACTTATTTCGTTAACACATGCTCATAAATCGACGTTAAAGATTGATTGAATCTCCATGGCCTGTGTATGCGAATTGCCGATAATCATATTGTAACAAATATCGACTTTATATGTATAAGCTTCAGTGGCGTAGATTGCGGGGGGGGGGGGGGGAATGGGGGGTATGCATCCCCCCCCCAACTTTTCGGGTGGGGGAATGGTGTGTACAAACATCCCCCCAGGATTCACCCCACAAAAAAAAAAAAAAAAAAAAAGTGGTGGAAAATATACACTTCTATATTATGTTGTAAATAAATATAATTTGATATATTATATCTATTAATTTTATTGTTATATATTCTTTATTTCAATATAAATGTTATATATATCTGTGTACAATATTGTAGATTTATGTGAATTTATTAATATTTATCTACAGTGTTGTCGTGGCTTCTGATTTTTCCCAATATATTTTGACACCACTAGAAAGTGAAAACCATCTACTTCAAATTATACAACATGGGTGTTGATCTTGGAGTGATATGGGGGTATAATCTTTTTTTAATGAAGTGGGGGGGGGGGGTGTTGCAAAACTGAAATGAAATGTGGTGGAAATGTGGTGGAATCGAATCAATATTTATTGAGGATGATGATGATCACCCAACTATACATAGAATTATGAAATGACAATCATAACATGTAGGCCCGGTCGGAAGCACCGCTCCGGGCGTTGCATGTGGGGACAGTGCTCCTTCTTTTCCCATTAACTTCAGATAAGTACCCCCATTTTTCTTTCGAATAAATCCCAGTTCTATATTCTTTTAAGTGCCCATTTTGATAATTATACCTCATCCCTCACCTTACCTTTGATAAATGCTCCTATTTCAACGAGAGCATTTCCCCCCTTTTAATCCCTTTTATTCCTTTTAATGTAACAAGTCATTTTTTTTCTTTGTAATATATAGACACTGATTTAATTTTTCTACTTTACATAAGAACATTTTCCCGTTCTTATAAATGCCCCTTTTCAGGTGTTATAAGTGCCCCTTTTCACCTGTGATGAACTGCCTTTTCTACCTTTCCTACACATTCATTTATTTTTCTAATAATTGAAGTGTCCTTTTCCCCATGATAAGTACCACGTTTCCATTTTCCATAACATGTGCCCCTAATCCAAAGTGACTTAGAGCCAGTATTCCCAAATGCTCGCTTGCTACGCCCGCTCGTATTAAAAGTACAGCTTATTAAATAAATTTTCATTGTAAGATTTTGTAATCACATTGTAATTGCTATTGTTTGCTCGCCCGCTTCGCTCGCTCGCTCGATATTCAAATCATACTACAAAATTGCAAAGCATGATGCTAAAGTTGTATCTTGGATATGTAAAGAGAAAAACCATATACATGTTTACACACCCTCACCCCACACACACACTATATATATATATATAATGTAAAGAAAACATACACACGCACACGCACACACACACGCGCGCACACACACACACACACACACACACACACACGCGCGCATATATAGATATACATATATATATCTGGCCCTTCGGGGAAATCATACCCCCCAGGTATGAGGACCTGTCTACGCCAATGATAAGCTTAACATGTTTCTCTAGAACTGCAAAAAAAAGAAAGTAATTGTTTTCAAACCATGCAGAATAAATCAGGTTATTATGTACTAACCGGCCAAATGACGAAGAATATAGGGTTCATTGAACCTGTTTTCCCATGAATATATCAGATTTCCTTTTTAAAAAATCTTGAAATAAAGAAATAATTACAAGTACAATAATACACATTTTATATCTTATCTAGGATGCTCTGGAGACGTGGTTCACCCGTGGAGTAGATGGGTTCAACATCCGAGGAGTCAAGTACTTTTACGAAGCTCAGGATCTCGCGGATGAACCCACTAACCCAGATTATATACCCATCGGG
The DNA here is from genome assembly GCA_025618425.1 of Heliocidaris tuberculata. Taxonomy (NCBI): domain Eukaryota; kingdom Metazoa; phylum Echinodermata; class Echinoidea; order Camarodonta; family Echinometridae; genus Heliocidaris; species Heliocidaris tuberculata. The sequence continues at coordinate 2,256,409 of CM046834.1, forward strand.
TCCGAAAACACGGTAATCATCCCATCTATTTTTCGTGATAGCTTTTGTATTAAAGGGAAAGAAGTCCATCCTGGTATTAAGTTAATTTGAATAAAAGAAGAAAAATGAGAGAAACGGATAAGTGAAAGTTTGAGCAAAATCCAATGATAAATAAGAAAGTTGTGAATTTTTGAAGTTGTAATCATAAATGTAAATCATTCGTGCACTCTTAAAAAAGTTGGGCAAAAAATGCCCAATTTTTAACCAACACTGGGCAACATACTGTCCACACAACTTTTGGTTAAAATTTGCCCAACTGATGTTGGGCAATCCATTTACTATGTTGTTGGGCAAATTAAATTGCCCATCAGTTGGTGACCCATTAGATTTTACCCAACTCTACAATTGCCCAACTGTTGGTTATATTCTCAGTTGGGTAATTATTGCCCAACCAATCTTACCCAATAGGATTGCCCAACCCTCTATTTGTTCAGCTGTTTGGTAACAAATATCATGTGGTTGGGCAAATTCAGCTGCCCAATTTATTGTTTCCTTTTCCCTCCAACCTAGGTTTAAAAAAATGAAATCTGCTTGTTACGTCCTTCTGGGTCTTAACCTAATCAATCCTAACCTATCCTATTTTAAGCTATCCTATCCTATATCTTAACCTATCCTATCCTAGTCCTATCCTATCCAGTTAGTGCAAACTAGTGCAAGCTCTTATATACCCTTATATTTTTTTATGCATTCGGTGACAGTTAGTAAATCGGGCCACCCCAAACCATACGCTACTAAAATTCATGAATATTCATATAAGTGTTTTCCCCAATATTGGGTAAAAATATTTACCACAAGTTGGGCAAAAGCGAATTTCTAACCAACCATCAGTTACCCAACAAAATTTACCCAACTGGCAAAGGAAATGTGACAAAATTACACAACTACAGGGCAACAAGTACCCAACCCATAATTACCAAATACTGTTGGTAAATATATGCCCAATATTTAGGTAAAAAGTATTGACCAATATTGGTTACACCACTCGAGTGTCCAGTTGGTTAATAATAGCCCAGAATTGGGAATATTTTTAACCAACCAGCAGTTACCCAACTAAATTTACCCAACATTTTAAGAGTGTGTAAACATAAATTGGCAACTCCGTGACGTATCTTGCGAGCTCCTCTCCCATTTGCTCAGTGCAGAAAATCTCATATATTGTCATTTTCTTAGTTTTTGATGAAGGAATAGATTTGTTTCATACTTGTTTTGTATAAAAAAACATATGGGCAATGGTTTTATCTAAGGTGCAGGTTTGAATGAATAATATTCTTTAGAGAAAATGCAAATTAATGATTTTGGGGTACAGGGCAAAATGGGAGAGGAGCTCGCAAGATACATCACGGAGTTGCCAATGACTGTATTGATTGATTACAACTTTTAAAAATCTTAACTTTCTTATTTCTTATCGCATTTTGCTCAAACCTTGTTCACTGATCTGTTTCTTTATTTTGTTTTCTCTCCATCTTAATATCAAGGTGGACTCTCTCTTTTTAAATGTTATTTTTTGTTCACAATGATTATGGGGAAATGAAATGGTATCCATTAATGAACTCTGTCATCCTGCTCCTTACTCATTATCATCTTCATACTGAACAAAAATCAACAAACAAATAACAAACAAAAACAAAACAGAGTAAAGCCCAGCAATCAATATTGTTTGTGCTCCGATGAAGATTCAAATTGAATTCATTTCACAATTGAATTCTCTCTTTTGCTTCCTTATAGCAATATGATTCACTTATCCACGATTACACAGCGGAATACGCTGGAAAGTCTCACTCACTCTTGCAATCATGGAGGGACGGTGTATTCTACAAATTCTCAACTGCAGGCACCTACAGGTAAGAAAACCTATAACCGTTCTAAAATATTTAGGGTGGTTTTTTTTTTTTTCTTCATTTTTATGGTTTACAAATTATTTTCACTATTTTCATGTTTTTAGCAGAAAAGTATTCCCATATATCCATACGCAGGAAAGGTAAGAGCATCAAAATTTATTTTGTTTCTTAACAGTAAATTTGCGGCTCCATGACTTTCAAAGTGTACGGATTCATTTCTTTTATTGTTAAATTTATTATTTCATCGTTATTATTTCTATAAGAAATGACTAATGACAATCCCGTTGCATTTATAGCGTCTATACGTGGCACTTACTACCGGAGCTCTGGTAAAGTGTTAAAATTTTGTGTTAAATTTTTACAAGGAGTTGTTTTTTTTAGTGTGGTATTGTTAGGGCATTTTATGCTTATGATAGCCGGTTTATGAAATTACAAGGGGTATGTTAAGATGAACTAAGCATATATGGAGGTTGGGTTTAGCAAGGTACAGAAAATATCCAAAAATGAATTTTATGAAATATATTTCGATGAAACAATTTTCTATATCAACAAAGTTTATTATACTTGTAGTATTTGCATTACAGTGCACCTTTCAACAAAGATATGCCGTTTTAAAGATTTATAGATGTCCATAATGATTGTATCTACTCAACAATAATTATTGTTCTTTTAGATTGATGCTAACAGACTCTGATAGCAACACAAGCTACGTCCAATCTTACTATGGTACATCTTCTGATGACCCAGAAGCAGATCTTCCGATGAACTTTAACCTCTTGAATATTGGAGACCCGATGGGAAATGGTGGAGAGATAACCGGACGTGAACTTGAAGATCTTATCAGAGAATGGCTCACTGAGATGGACGAAGATAACTGGCCTAATTATCAGGTAATGGAGCATTTTTATAGAATATACCTCACAAAAAAAAATGACTAGATGTCCGTTATAGTAATTGACCAATGGACAATCAACGAAGCTAAATCTGAATACTTGAGTTTGTTAGCCGCTAACCCTGACATGAAAACTTGTATTTTGAGGATGTTTCATGCAGGCAAATTAAGTATTTCATGCACAGAACCTTTGTAATGTACATCTATACGACACCAAAAACTTACCAGAAGTTTGCCCATCATAGCACAAATTTATCCATCCCACATCATGAATCTTGCAATTGTTATTCTAGTTTGTTAAAATTGAAACTCTATAATCACTATTAAGACCTGGACGGGAACATTTTGATAATATTACTCCACTCTTACTCCGATCAAATTTAAGAGCTGCGTTAGCCTCTTACATTTCGTATCTGTTCAATGTTTCAGCTTGGTAATTATGGTGCTAGCCGTATTGCTAGTCGTCTACAACCTATGTACAGCAAAGTTGCTAACATCCTCCTCCTGACACTGCCTGGTACGCCCATCTGTTACTATGGTGATGAGATTGGTATGGAGAATCTTCATGACTTGGAGTTTGATCAAGTGCAGGATCTGCGCGCTCTGAGTGACCCAGTAAGAGAGAAAAAATTTTATTATTATTTATGTGTGAGAGAGAATCATTAAGAGTTTAAGACAATAATTGAGTTTAAAAAGTACATCTAGGCTTATGAGCACAATTTCGCAAGGGGTGGGGGAGCTTTAACGTTAGGGAGCTTGCCCGTATAACATTCCTTACAATGTTCTTAAAGTGAAGATGTATTTTCGTATATATAAAAAATATACTAGATGAAATTATAAGAAGCAACCTACCTCCTTGCCTGAATATAAGGTGACAATAAATTATTGCCCGAATGCTCGACAGTTTTCATACTATATTTTTCACTAATATTACCTTATCTTAATTATAGAATAATGGCTTGGGGTAACGCTAATAAATATCTTACTATCTTACAAAAGAAAATCATAAGGATAATGCATAATGCTCCCGTTCGTTAACATATCGATGCTTTATTTTACGAATAAAAATTCTAAAGTTTCCAGATTTATTTCTTTTTCAAACAGGACAATTCATGTATAAATTGAATATAAACGAACTTCCACACGCTTTCATTAACATGTTCACAAGAAACAGTTCCATACATACCCAACAAGACAATCCAACCGTTTCCACCTTCCCCGCACCCGCACTCTTTTTGCACACAAAAAAAACCCCGTCTCTTTCTACGGCCCGAAATACTGGAACTATACTCACTTAGCAACTCCCAAAGTCTAAACTGTTTCAAAAACAAGTTAAAAAAAACATCTTCTTCAACCATATGCAATGAATTCAAACTGAGCAAGCAGGACCCACCCCTCTCTCTCTCTCTCTCTCTCTCTCTCTCTCTTTCTCTCCCCCCCCCCTCCCCCCCCCCCGTCTCTCTCTCTATCTCTCCATCTCTCTTCTCATCTTCCTTTTCACCCCTCCTTTTTCCTGCCCTCTCTCTCCCTTCTTCTCACACGCAGACACACTCACTTTCTTTCACTCTCCTCCTTTCTCCATGGAAGGAGAAGATGGAACTGACCCCCCCCCCCTTTCTCCTCCTATAGTTACACACACACAAAATAAACCTATTTTTGCGTTATTCAAAAAATATTTCTTGAATCTTGAGTATTGTGAAGCGCAAGATTATCTCTAAAAATTAAGTACATAATAAGAACACATAATTTCTGATATGTGGAAATAAGGTGCTTCACTATAACACTACCAAAATATTTTATAATAAATTTTCATTTAGTATTTCACTATAACGTTCATAATCATAATAATGTTTATTTGTTTGCACATACAGAGTGTATGGCAAGAGAAGACACGTGATTATGAACGGTCTCCAATGCAATGGGATGCTACTACCAATGCAGGTTTCTCATCAGCGGCAGCAGATTTATTATACCTTCCTGTTCATTCCAACTATGAAGAAGTTAATGTGAAGGTAATGTCTCAGTTTTTACCCTTTTGTGACTTTTTTAAAACCTACAAATTTGGCTACAAAAACCTTTTTTTTTAAGCATTATGAAATATATACCAGATGCATGAGTAGAAACTAGAAAGAACAAACATTTCTTCACACTATTTTAATAAGTTACAATACTACGTTTAGCGGCAGAAATTTTTAAAAGATGAAAATAATCAGTTTAAAAATCCTTATAATTTTCACTTTTTAGAGGTTCTAAATCATATTTTGACATACAAACTAGCAATTATAGAACTCTGTCTTTTTATTTGGCAATGTAAATTATTTTCATATAAATGATTCCTGTCCTGAAAAGGTTCATTTCAAGCTAATTTCACGTTTATTTATTTATCTGTTTTTCTTCCAACAATAAGTAACAAAAACAATAACAGTAACACTTTTTCCCAAGAAACACTTTCTTCCAACAATAATATCAATAATAACAGTAACACTTAGACTCTAGTATAACCAACTAATATATGAGTACATGTACAAGTGTAATAATAAGAAAAGGGCAATAATATTTTGAAAAAGACAAACGAGGAAACCTTAATGAAGCACAGCTTGTAATATAAGGTCCATCAGGAATTTAAAAAATATATATTGAAAAAGAATATTAACAAGAATGGAAAAAAGGATAAACAAGGGTGACTATGTACGATGGGGGCAACAGAGATTTTTTTAATCAATTCATTGTTCCATGAAAAATGATATTAAATGTAAACATTTATTCAATAGTATCTCATAAAAAGTATTGATGATTATAATATTAAAGAGGAAAATACAAAAATACGATGTATTCTGTTCCCTCTCTTATTCTTCTGTATATAGGCTCAGGAGGAAGACGAAGATTCAGTCTTGCAGATGTTCCGTCGATTGGTGGCGCTACGCAGTGAATATCGTGCTTTGACAACAAACACCATGCAGTTCGTCGCCTCTTCTGATCAGGTATACTCCTATAACTGTCATAAAACATCATTACTCAATTTTAATTCCATTTAATTCAATTCAATGGTTTATTGTCCATAAAAATGAAATATCATTATGTGTACATGTACATACATGATAACTAAGACAAAACAGAACTTTTAAACAAAATCCTGTAGAATAATGCATTGTCACTACGACTACTAATAGTTGTAGTAGTAGCAGCAGTAGTAGTAGTAGTAGTAATGGTAATAATGATGATAATAGTAACAACAACGACAATGGTAATAATAATAATGATAACAATTAAAATGATAATAACAATAATAATAGTAATAATAATGATGACGCTAATAATATTTCAATCAATTTTCTTAGGTGATTGCATATGTTCGCGAGATCGACTCTGAAAAGGAACGCTTCTTCATCGCTCTCAACTTCGGGAGCATTGACAGCGAAGTAGATTACTACGATACTGGTAGCGAGATATCATCACTTCCCCTTCAAGGTTCAGTGGAAATAGCCACGGACAGTAGTCGTGAAGGTACGAGGGTCGAGCTCAATAAACTACACCTGTCACCAGGTGAAGGGATGGTTGTCCTACTCGATGAGATAGTACAAGTTGGCAGTGGATGGTGGTATAAGTTCTTCACTCCTGATCAATACTAAGCTTGTTCATGGATTTGCATAAAGATATGGTTTCAAGATAAAACAAAACATTGAATTATTAAAGCCAAAGTTTAGAATTGGTATGCGATTGCATTATGAAATAAACTTATTGGTAAGGGTTGATTGTGTAGTACATAACAATAATTTTGTATTGTTAGGTTTTGGATTTATCAAAAAGTTGATATAATTGACCCAACCTTGCCTGAATCACATAGAATGAAAAGCATTTCACGTGGATGTGACCACACAAAGAGGTGTCATCAGAGTGCTGTCCAAAACATAGAGTCAGAGTTCTGTCTCCATCATCAAATTCTATAGTCATATTTTGACAAATGAGAGCACTATATTATAAAGAGCAGTCATTTTGGTAGAACATGTCAATACTCTGTATATTCTTCCATTTGGGCATAAAAAAGAATGAGAGAGCAGAAAAATATTTTTCACCTATCCTATGATCAACCTTCTCTTGTAGTTAATTGAATATAGAGTATTATGTATAGACATCATGGAAAGAAAATGACATACATAAATTATGTTAGCTTTGTATCTGAAGTCCCCTGGTCTTCCTTGTATACCGTCATGTAGAAGTATGATGTTTTTGTGAATATCTCTGTCTCTGTCTGTCTTTCTTTCTCTCTCTCTCTCTCTTTCGTTCCTGCTAATTTATCATGTTTATCATATACTCTCTCTCTCTCTCTCTCACACACACACACACACACACACACGCACACACACATTCAAAGACTCCAAGTTGAAGGAAGCACTTCAAGAAGCGTTCAAAACATTCGGGTTTTTTTTTAATGTGAGTTCAGTCTTGTAGATTCCCTTTAATGAGGTCACAGTCATCTAAACAATATTGTGTTTGGCCCTGATGATTCTCTGATAATGGATATTAATCAATAATAAGTCAAGATATTATGTGAATTCATTATCTTTAATGATATGTATTTCTACTGTTTGCATGGTTTGACTTCTTTGAAGTGGTATTTGCATATTATAACATCCCTTATGTCACTATACCCTGAATGTAATAAACTGTATAGAGTGTCCTATAATTGGCATTTGGGCATCCAAATCCATGGTCTCATTTTCTTTTTCTCCATTATGTAAATTACTACCAGAGAGAGGAAAAGGGGGGGGGAGAGAGAGAGGGGGGGGGGGGAAAGAGAGAGTGGTGGGAGGGTAAAGAAAAGAAGGGAAGGAGGAAGAGAGAGAGAGAGAGAACGAGAAAAAGAGGGGTGTGAGAAAGAGAGAGAGGGAGGGGTATAGGCCCATGATATATGGGTATAGGCGTACAAACAGATTTCACAGGGGGAGCTGGCGTCTCTTAACTGAAAGAGAGAGAGGGAGGGGTATAGGCCCATGATATATGGGTATAGGCGTACAAACAAATTTCACAGGGGGAGCCGGCGTCTCTTAACCAAAAATCAACATTTCAGCTTCTAAATTTTCGGCGAGCGAGCGACGCGAGCTTATACAGGATATGATTCTTTTCACCAACTTTTTCCATCACTTTAGATCTACACATGCATTGGCTTATAATAAATTATGCAGAGGGTGTGGCCGCTGAACGCCCAGCCCCCCCCCCCGGCGCACCTTTAAAGGCACAGACTAATAAATTGATACAATTTCTAAATAGTTTTGATATTGTTGTGAATGTAATTTCCAACAAGTTTTCGTGACTTCGCGTTTATGTTTATATTCAAGATTCAAGATTCAAAATACAATTATTTCCTTATAATCAAATACAAATTGAAATATTCATTCACAAAAAACCATGGTGGAAGCACGTATGTTCGTTAACTACATGACCAGTAGGCACTTCGAGGGCGCGGACATCTTGACAGATTGCATGGCTTGGGGACAAAAGGCCGCTAATTATTTGCCGATTCTACTTTAATAAGGCAAATGTATTTTTACTTTCCGAAGCTAAAAAAAATGTTTCAAAATTCCCAATTAAATAGTTGAAATGAGTTAGGCATGTTATAGTTCAGGACGTGTGTGTTTCTGTCCCCTAACCTTCAATCTAATGAAGTAAATTCAGGCAATCGCTCACTTAAAGCTTATTTGCTGATCGACACTCGTCATGCTCGTAAGGGACTGCCCAGTAACACTTTCCATCGACGTTGCTCATCATTCTTACTCTTTATTTCATAAAAACATTTTGTTATGAAAGAAGGGGAAGATATTTGCTTTCCGAGGGTATTTATCATACCAGGGGATGAGATTTAGCTAGGGGTCAAGGACTCGTTTGGTCAAAATAGGCATTCCTAATTTCGGCCCACGTCTTAGACCCTACTGATGTACTTTAGGACGCCTTAAGATATGATGCATAGAGCGTATCCGGATAATCACCCCCTGACAACTACCCCCTGGACAACTAGCCCCCTAGGAAAATTACCCCCAGGACAATTACCCCCCCCCCCGGACAACTACCCCAGGACAATTAACCCCTGGAAAATTACCCCCCCCCCCCCCACCCTTCCCCGGACAACTACCCCAGAATTATTGGGTAGTTGTCCGGGGGAAGGGTGGGGGGGGGGGGGGGTAATTGTCCAGGGGGTATTGGGGGGGGGGGGATAAAATTTTGTTCCGGGGGGGTATCGGGGTAATCGTCTTTTGGGGGGGGGTAATTTTTCGTGGGGGGGGGAGGGGGTAATCATCCAGGGAGTAATTTTCCTGGGGGGGGGGGAGTTGTCGTGGGGGGGGGGGGAGGGGAAATTTTCCTGGGGGTAATTGTCCTGGGGGGGTAGTTGTCCGGGGGTTGTTGTCCGGGGGATAGTTTTCCAGGGGGTAGTTGTCCTAGAATCTGGTAGAGATAATAGTCATTAGTGACATTACCATGAGCACCCTGGGACCATAGGAATCCCCCTTTAGTTCAGTGTTCCCGTGACCCTCCCCTTTGCCAAAACCCCCAGGCACTCCTCTTTGCACATTGACACCTACAAAATAATATGAGGTAGAAATCAACATAAAATTTATTCATATTAACATTGTTAAAACCCATTGTTGTATAGCACTGCTTCACAATGATTACACTGCAGCCCCCCCCCCCCCCTCATCAGAGATGAAGATGAGGCACTAAAGTTCGTATGCTTCGCTCGCTCGTAACATTAAAAAACAAGATACCAAGCGAAAAACCTCATGTCTCAGCAGCGAGATGCATGAATATTCTCATATTTAGGCAGCGGGATGTCCTGCTATCCTTATCTTTGTGCAGGAGGTGCCCAAATATAACAACTTTTATGATTATCTAGTTTATTTTGATGGCGAAATCACATTTCAGAAACAATAAAGTGGCTTGTTTTTTGCTCGTTAGTAAGATTCAGATACGGTACGTGCAGCAAATACCCTCATACTAGGGCAGTAAGGTGCCCGAATATCCTCATATTTGACAGCAAGATTACCGATTATACAATTTGCATATCTATTTTGATAACGAAATAACATTTCTACCATGATAAAATGCGTAGGCTTATATTTTTAATTTTGTGGTCGTTCGCTTCGCTTACTCAAAATGTAGAAACAGGGTAGTTGATATTCGGGCAAGAGGCGTCATCCCCCCCCCCCCTCATCTTCAAAAATGCTCCGCGGCCCCTGTCCTATCCAAAATAATTTAAACAGAATATTGTAATGAACACTGATGAAATAAGAACAGTTTATAAACCCCTGACCCCTAAATGGTTCAATCCACATTTAATTTAATCCAAATTTGAGAGTTACTCCTTATACTCTACCAAAGTTAGACCAATTTGCCAATTGGCCTAACATTATTTCTGATATCTTAATGATAAATTTTGAGCCCACGGCTCCAAAATCAGTAATAAAAAGAAAAGGTTTACAGCCTATATCAGTGAGCAGTAGCATGTTTTCATTAGGAGATTAACGAAATTTTCATTTATAGAAAATTCCGTTGATATCCTTATTTCACCATTTTTTTATAAGCCGGGATATAAGAAAGACATCGACGAAGGAAGCACGGGATAACAAGGGCATCTTCATTCTAAGCTCTGATGTGGGGCGGCTCATCGTCATCTTAGATGAGGGGTGGCTCCAAGGCCTGTGGGGGATATTGTTTTTACCCCGAGTGATATATTTGTCTACAAAGTCCCTTTTTGGGTGGGGTCCACTTTTTAAAGTTGATTAAATAATCAGAACGTATATGATGACATTGCTAAATTTATAAAACGGCAATTTTTGAAGGTTCAAAATGGCTAACTCTCGGGAGCTTCAGGGGGCTCCATCCAGTGGACCCCACTCAATTAGGGGCTTTGTGGACACATACATCACTCGGGTTAAAAACAATATCCCCCCCCCCAAAAAAAAGGCCTTGGAGCCACCCCTCATCTAAGATGATGATGAGCCACGCCCTCATCAGAGATGAAAATGACCTTGTTTTCCCGTGCTGGCTACGTCTATTTCAGAATTTGACCTCGGCTAAAAATGGTGAAATTATCTAAACTACATATCTAAGTACAACATAAATAAATCAGTTTAGTTTTAAAAAATTGCAAAAGGAAAAATATTTGCCGATGAAAATAGACACACAAATAATTCATAATTATAAAGTTTGAAAGCATTTTCTAATCCCAAAGTAAGGGCGGATCTAAGTTTTTGTAAAAGAGGGGGCACAATTAAGGTAAATTAAGGAAAAGTACACATTTTAAAGGGGAAATTTTTTTCATTGTGCACTTAAGGTATGCCAGTTGGGTTTCAAAAGAGGGGGCACGGGCCGGTTTTCCTCCTATGTAGATCCGCCACTGCCAAAGTTAAAGTTATTTTTTATCTATTTATGTGACATAAGTTAGCTTCAGTCAGTGAAAGATCTTGATTCATACATTGTCATTTATAGTCATATGTCTATGACATTCCTCGGGGTATTCATTGGGTGAACCTTATTTCGAGGGGTGCATTGGCTCATTATCGCATGGAAGTTGGTAATTATAGATGCAAATCTGTCCAGCGGTGCTCACTGAACCGGTTCAGTGATACTCTCATTAACATTTCAAAATGGCCCATCTCACGAAGTGAGCGGTGCAAACCAAAGAGTATACTATTAAAAGTGTTTGGTGCAAACATACGTGGAAGGAGGCGAGGCCATGGAAGCACATGCTTGTGGTGGGGTCGCCTTTACACTACATTTACATATACGATATTATACAACAATAATAATTTACGTACCTCATATTTGAACTGTTGAAGCTTTTCTCGAAAATCTGGCCAGTTTGATATCCATAATAACATTTATATGCCACTTACTCTCCGATAGGCTGATAATCGTGGTCGATATGAAGCAGATTATGTTTGCTCCAAGTTTTACCATTCATAATCATGTCAATCCCCACTCTAGATATAGAAGATTTTACAGTTTTCATAATTATGCTACACCTATTTCGTATATCTTAAATACATTCTATACCGTACTTTGTTTTGACAAGGAATGATATTAACATTAATCTGTTGTAAAAGCAAATTCAGATTCTTTGGTTTGGTGATATTGGAATCTCTGTTTTTGTTTTTTTTCGCAAAGAGAAGTAACGGAAATTAATACAACAATGTACATGATTTTAGGAATATAACAGACACTATCAACAGTTTACTGTCCTGAATTTATAATTTGTGAGCGAGTGAGAATATAATTCCGTCTTCCAAAGATTAGATACAAATACAAGTCATGCATGTACATAACAATAACATGTATACTACCTCGCTGCCCGAATTATAGTCTTGAACTTCAGAATTCTCAAATGAGAGAGGGCAGTAGCCCCCCCCCCCCCCCCCCCCACTTAGCATCTACAAAATTAATAATATTCTCCAGAAACGGTGTCCAGTTAAAGGAACGAATACATTAAACCATCTGGTTCATTTACAAACAAAATTAAACATTTAAAAAAACTTTTGCGTTGGAAATGTCATGCCTGGAGACAGAATAGCAGTTAAATGTATTTTGAAGCAATGTACATGTATAAGCTGCAGTGCTAAGAAATCTTGCTTGAGTCTGTCCACATTGATACGTTAGGACAAGGAAATGAAACAGCATAGAACAAAATTTGCTGATCTGAGAATAAACAACACTAAATTAGTAGCTCATCCTATAGTTGCATTTATTCTACAGCAACTATGAACTGAACTCTTCAATATATGCCTTCAATCACTGTACTCTTGCAGGCCCGTAACGGGGGGGGGGGGGGGCTTGCGAGGGGTGTGTGTGCACTTTGGTGATCTAAGAATAAGCAACACTATACCATAGTAACTCCCCGTTAGTTGCATTAATGTAATGGCAACTACGAACTGAACTGTTAATCAAGTCAGGCCTGCATGTAACTAGGGGGGGGGGGGGTTGCGCGTGCGACCCCTCCCCCCCCCCCCCGCTAGCGACCCCTCCCCCTAGCTAGCAACTAGGGCCCTGTTGCATAAAACTTACCATTAAATGGTAACTCTGCTATCAATGGTATCTACCATGGTAACATCACTCAACAGCCAATCAAAATCAAGGTTTTGATGGGAGTTACCATTGATGGCAAAGTTACCGTTAATGGTAAGTTTTATGCAACGGGACCCTGAGGGTTGCTTGACAAAAAAAAACAAAAAAACAAAAAAACAAAAAAAACAAAAAAACTATTTGGTCTTCAAAATTGTACATAAAATGCAACTAAAACTTCATTTTCAGCTAGCAAAATGCCAAAACTTTCCCTATATACCCTGGGAGGGGGTACATGCACCCTCCGTCCTGACAGCCCCTTACCCTCCCCCCTCCCCCCCCCCCCCCCCGGGCTCGGTCGCTTCGCTCCCTCAAAAAAGTCCACCTCCAGTGTAATGTCCGCATCCCCCCCCCCCAAGCAAAATTCTATAGTTACGGGCCTTAACTGGTATTCTCATGTTTTACTGACACTGATTAATCAAGGTTTAATTCAGTATTATGAATAGCAGTGAATATTGTCAGTGTAACTTGTATAACACTTAATTTCATTGAATCTCTTTTTTAGAATAAATTACACGCCTTGTGTGTCCCAATACTCGATCGCGCTTCATTCTACAGTATAATTATGGTATCAGAGTCTCTCCGTGTCACCTTAGAGCTTGCACTCTCCTTCTTCTTCGTCGTCCTCGTCGTCCTCCTCCTCATCGTCGTCTTCGTTATCTTCTTCTTTCCTATCTTATTCTTCTTAGCTTCTTAAAGGAGAATGAAACACTGGGGAAATATCCATTTTAATGAAAAGAGAGGAAAGAGAGAAGCAATTAAAAAAAAGTTCCATCAAAATCGTTATGAAAAAGTTATGTAAGTTTAGAGTATCAAGAATTAACATAAAAAGAAAAAAAAATTAACAGGATAGAAGAACCAATCCTCGAATATAGGGTATACAATATGCAAGATCTAGAAAATCAATGTGAAGGATCTAAGAATCAGAGATTTTCACGGATTTTCCCTGAATAGGGTATCAAAAACTCCGTCGAAACCCCTCGACTTAATATAAATCCTCGTTTAGGGTGCTTTTCAGAAAGTCATGAACATTTTTGTTTTAAAGGGAAATCCAACCTTAATAGCAAGTTGCTTTGAAAGAAAGAGGAAAAATCAGAGAAGCAGATTGGTCAAAGTTTGAACGAAATCGGACAAGTAATAAGACAGTTATGAAATGAAAGTTGTAATCACTATGCATATGGGAATTTCAAATTGGCCAAATAGGTAATGTCACTGTGATGTAGCTGTGGACAACTCCCCCATTCGCTCTAACGCACAAAATGACTAAAATGTCACTTTTTTTCAAAATGCATTACTCAGTAGGATCTTTTTGCTCATGAGGACCTATAACAATATGCTATCTCAAATATATTTTGAGTACTGCCCCAAGGGTAAAAGCACCTCGAAGAAAACTGCAAATTAATGATATTTTTGTGTACGACAAATGGGAGAGTTGGCCACAGAAATGTCACAATTGACTCACCAAATTGCCAATTTGAGATTCACATAGATGTAGTGATCTCATTTTTTAAACACCCATAACTTTCTCAATCCTTGTCCGATTTCTTTCAAACTTTCACCATCTTGTTTTTCTTATTTTTCTGCTTTCACACAAATCATCTTATTACTAAGGTTGGATTGCCCTTTAAGTATTCTTTTAATAATTTCTCAGTTATTCTTTTAATAATTCCCCCCCCCCCAACACACACACACAAACAGTGTAGGCACTCTGTCTGTACCTTGCTTCGTTCACTTCATGTTTATTTGTAAGACTATTATCTAAGTTAAGAATAATGTTTAATTATGTTCGTAATTTAATCATTTTTTTTTTCAACATACAATATTTTAGACCTATATGTACTGTTTATTTTTAATTACCAATCATGTAAATTATTTCTCCTTCGAGTACATTTTCTGTGATGTTTGTTTATTCATTGTAAATTGTGCACAATTCAACGATTGTTGCGATGCATGATCTTTTTTAAAATAAATACCATTATGAATGAATGAATGAACAGTTTCAGTGAAATCAACAGATATACAAAAATAGAAACATTACAGTCATGAATTAAAGTATAACAGAAACTTCTATAATTTACAAGTAAATATATATGTATATGGAAAAATGTATACATTTATGTATGGAGGCGGATGCCGTACGGCCTCAATGAGACATACCCCCCCCCCCCCCCCCGGGACCTGATGTGTATATACAGGAACACTAAACACAGGGTTTACACCCTACTCTTCAGTGCATGTAGCGTATTAACGTGCATAGGGTGTGACGGAAAGGCGTATTTTCCCCTATACATTGCAATCACACTACATGTATTTTTATAGGCCTATATATCCCTGACCTCATGGACGTATTATTTTTGTTTTGTTTTGTTTGTTTCGGTTCCACCATATACTTATCGTTCAGAGCCACACTTGGATATTCATTTTTGCTTTAATTGATATCATGATGATTTGATTATTCATGTATTTTGTGTATCATTATTTTTGTGTGTTTGTTCTTTTTAAATCACAATATTTGCAAATAATTTACATAATTAGAAACAAAATCACTGAACAAAATATAACATCAAATTAACAATAAAATAAAATAATTTGTGTGTTATTTTGATCTGTAATCATGCTTACCAAATTAGGTTTTTCCCCTATCAACATGTTAGCCAGAATAATACCGGATCAGGATTTGAGCAATAAACATCCTTTAGACATACCTCAATGCCAACATAAACATGAACGTACTCGCATCTGTCGCATGATGCAACTACACATGATGCAACTACATGCCGTTGAACACAACTTAACTGCTAGTATTTTGATGAAGGTCATATCAATATCACGTTCAGTATATAGTAGACCTACTGTATATCATGACTTGTGAAGGGTTATATTTAGTCTCGTTTGTACTAATTTCAGTGGGAATATCATCAAATTTCTGTATCATTGTGCAATCATTAATGAATGAGATAAAATTCTGGCATTGTGAATGATATTTTAAACATAAGTCCAGCTAAGAACGCTTATACTATTTCTATTTATTACTGGCTTTGGGGGACTTTTCCTCGTATCGGAATGGAACGGGCCGATATTCCGAATGGTTGTGACGTCAGAATATTTCCAGAAAGCATGCATAGCTAGTCTACAATACAGACTATTTTTTTACATTGTATAGCGATCTTAACTCGTTACTGTTGGGCCGACTTGTTTCGACCATTTTAGTCCCAAATTCAGCAGAAAGCTCATTAGTCAAAAACTGTTGCTTTATATATATATATATATATATATATATATATATATATATATATATATATATATATATATATATATATATATATATATATTTTTTTTTTTTTTTTTTTTTTTTTTTTTTAGAGGGTGAAATGTAAGACAGGGGCGTTAGAGCATGCAGTTTAATGTCGGAAATGGGGTGGGGTAGCCTGAGAAAATTAAACTATATTTTTGAATATTTTCAAAATAAAAAGTATGGTGAATCCAAAAGTTGAACTTAACACTTTGGTGCTATGCCGTGGATGGAGGGAAGGGGGCAACCGGCCTGTGTCCTTTGAAAAGCGGATCTAGCATGGCCACTAAAAAGTTATTGCTGGGCCCCGCCTGGCGCCCCTTCCCCGTTTGTGCTCCTAATATACCTCATAAAATCTTTATGAAGCGCATCGTTAACAAATGTTTTGTTTGTGCTATTTTGCATGATTATTCATAAATAAACTGATTTCCATTCACACCGAGAACGCGCATTATAATATCGCATCATAGATACCGGTACTTATACGGTTTAATTTAGAAGCTAAACGCAAAGTCACATCTCTCGGTTCATTTTTAAATTCAAATTCTATTCAACTATTATGGTCGACATCATCGTCGCCATTACTGAGAAAATTAAGCCGTTTTTAAGAGGATGACTTCCTATAGCGGCAGCTGAGTCCTCTTTGTGCATGTATAAGGTCGGCAAATAATTAAACATGTTGCCCCTGCAATATTTTCCAGTACAAATATACAATACATAGAAGCACCCCCCCCCCCCTCCCCTGCCTGAACATAATTATGATTTCGGGAACCCTGCAAAGCTCCCATAAAGTATATAGGGGGGTGCCTGGTAGAATGCAATAACTTTACCCCCCCCCCCCCCGGCCCCGTTTCATTATCCCACCAGTGTTTCCCTCTTTTTTTTCCACAGTATATATTTTATTTGAGCTGCCCCTTACATGGTAGGCGGCCTATATTTCTTCTCCTCCTCCTCCTCCGTTCTCATGTTCTTCTCCTCCTTCTTCTTCTTCTTCTCCTTCTTCTTCTCCTTCTTCTTCTTCTTCTTCTTCTTCTTCTTCTTCTCCTTCTTCTTCCTCTTCTTCTTCTTCTTCTTCTTCTTCTTCTTCTTCTTCTTCTTCTTCTTCTTCTTCTTCTTCTTCTTCTTCTTCTTTCCTCTCTTCTTTTTCTTCTAATTCTTCTTTGGATTTTGAGCTGGCTGTGCTATATGCTGCAGAACTTTGGCCTCAAAGATTTTGACCATACACATCAGTGGCGGATTTAGGGGGGGCAATCCCGGCCCGTGCCCCCCCCCCCCTTTTGACGGAAAACAATGCATTGTGCCCCTCCTATTTGCGATTGTGCCCCCCTTTTCGACCAGAAAACTTTTTTTTTTTTTTTTTTTTTTTTTGCTTGTCAGAGAATTATGGAGGGGAACTGGACCCCATAACCCCCCCCCCCCCACTGAGCTGGCGAAATTTTTTTTTTTGGTCCCCCCCCCCCCCCCCTACTGAGCGACTTTTGGAAGGCTGGCGAGACCAAAAAAATATGGGTCTCCCTCCAAGCAGTTTCCCAAAGTTGACAATCCTGCACTTGTGTGCCCCCCCCCCCCTTATACGAAATCCTGGATCCGCCCCTGGTACACATGATACAGTAGTTTGACGTAAAAAGGGAGTAAATACAGCTCATTCCCCTGGCGCAGGTTTTACCCTAGTCAGCTGCCTTTTGAAGCTGCTGTTGGAGCTGAGTCATGTGACTTTTGGGAAAAGGAGCTTTGAAATCCATGAATCAGGGAATTATTAGAACTAGTCCCGACTGAAATTCTTTCAGGGGTCTACAACCTAGACTACATTCGAACGTTTTTGTATACAGACCATAGACACATCACAGACTAGACGTAGACCGCATAACGTACGTCACTAGCGATCCCGCGCGCCCCATTCATAACAATGCAAACTACACCGGTACTATACTATGCTAGCTAGCTAGCTCAGCTCAGCGTGAGTAAATTCCGCGCCATAATTCACAATACGACCTGACCGTGTACGTGTGTAACGAGTGAACTCCGCTACGCCGGTAAAAATATTCGAAGAAATTTTTAAGACGACGTCGAAAGGTGTCGAATTTCATCTTGTTTTTAGAAAGACTTTCATATAAAAGCCAACATGGGCGACGATAGAAAGCCAGAATACGATGCGAAGTACGAAATGGCTCCCCAATCAGAGGCCGATCCCGAAAAAGGAGAAGTCAAGATTGCCGATGGTGGGAATGACGAGAAGAAATCAGCCGACGTGGATAATGATTGGGGTGGTCTGAATAAGGCCGAGTTGCTGGAAGTTGCAGACACTCCTTTCTGGAATTGGACCCGCAACATATTGCTGATTCTTTTCTGGGTCGGTTGGGTGGCAATGCTTGTTGCTGCAATCGTCATTGTTGTGAAAGTTCCACGGTGTCCAGAAGTCGAGTGGTGGGAAAAGAGCGTTTTCTACCGCGTGGTGCCCCAGTCATTCAAAGATAGCAACGGTGATGGTTATGGCGATTTCAAAGGTAATTCTACATTATTTCATTTATTTTGCAGTACAGTAAAAATTCAGCTTTTTATTCATTTTCCCAAAGTTGATTGTATGTTCTACGGAAAAATGAGTTGTTTTAATTTCTGGAAAATGTAACATGTGGTATGGTGAGGTTTTCCTCTTCGTTTGTTTTGTTTTGTTTTCGCATTGTGAGCAAAAAGTGCTGACGCAATCGCGCTATGCCCATCATGCATGGCATGCAAAGTAGATGTGCGTGGGCGATATGGTAGAGTAATTTCGCCGGTTGGAACTGGATTGAGCCGGTCGGCATTCTAGACGTGGGAGTGTCGCGCGCTGTTGACGAAGGTTGGTTATGTTGCTGTCGAGACTTCCAGTTCCACACATGCTCCAAGCCTCCATGACTATGTTCATCATCATCTAATACGAAATGAAGTGGTTAACCTGTTATTCCTGGTCTCTCCATCTTCAAACCAATCCAGACTGTCAATTGATGACATTAAAGGCCACCGCACACCTTACGATCGGTCTGCGATCCGATTTCAGAAGAAAATGTAATATCATTTGACAAATCATTTAAAAACGAAAAATATTCTTGACTGAGGGTCTTAATACTAATAGTCATACACTATAGTAAAATCGATAATACGGCCTTCGGCGAGTTTTCTAGTAGGTGGAATGGCCAAATCGGCTCCGAGTTGTAGTGACGTCACAAAAATCGTATGACTGCCTACGATTTGACACTAATTTTGCCTTTATTCCCTGTAGAAAGCTGACAGCTTACCCAAAACCCGATTTTATTACTTTTCAGAACCTGAATAGGGTAGATTCCATTTGTTAAAATGCCAATATTTAATGCCATAGCGATTTATTTCACAAATCGGATCGCAGACCGATCGTAAGGTGTGCGGTGGCCTTAAGTTAGATTTAAAAGCAGAAAGTCACATGCTCAAGCAATCACGCCGTCACGGGACCATCTTTTGTTTTTGTTTTTGTTTTTTTGGTGGGGCAGTGGACTATCATGAAGGAAAAAAATCTGATGATTTGACAAATAGACAAATAAATTTTGTTCTCATTGACAGAATATCAGTTACATTTGTATATCTCATTTTATTTTTTCATTTATTTTCCAGTACCAGTAAAAAAACTTTAAAAAAAACAAAATAAACAAAATACAAATCACAATTTACATTTTATAGAATAAACAGAAAGAAAAATACAA
Organism: Heliocidaris tuberculata; assembly: GCA_025618425.1. Lineage (NCBI taxonomy): Eukaryota > Metazoa > Echinodermata > Echinoidea > Camarodonta > Echinometridae > Heliocidaris > Heliocidaris tuberculata. Next base: position 2,276,290 of record CM046834.1, read on the forward strand.
AGAGAAACAAGCATATTACAATGTACAAGTGTTGATTAAACAGAAAAAGTAATTAATAATCTAGTATGTAATTTGTGCTTGTTGGGATTATCCCCCAAGGCCCCAAATCATAATTTAAAATTGTAAAGGAAGGGGGGGGGGGTCATTTAGGAAATTAATGTTGGCACTAAGAAGAGAGTTGCATTTTAAACAAACATTTTTAAAAATTCCTTTTAAAACTTTTAAGTGATGCAGGATTTTTCATGTCATTGCTTAACCTATTCCAGAGGGCATGACCTCTGTATCGATTTGTCAAATAAATTGAAATACAGTAACCATGGTAACCTTCAACATTAAATGGAAGGCATCTGCATAAACATGAATGAAAACTTGAAGTTTTAGATTTAAGAAATCAAAATGATTTTACTAAAAAAGAATAGAGATGGTACATCGGTACATGTACTTGCTTGGTGTCCTAAACATTTCTTTTCTTTCCAATACAGTAGCATTTCCAACTCAAAGTTGTTCAGAAATTTATGGGAGTTAAAGGAATAAAGAAATAGAAAAGTATTTTGCACCTAGTGTAGAATAATTTTTTTTTGAATGCATGGGGGGAAAAAGGAATGATCAATAATGTAGGTCAATAAAAAAAACAATTTTTTCAACTAATAATTAGTCTAAAATTGCATTTTACTTTTTACTTTTTTGACTATTAATATGCTAACCTTCATGTAGATCTCTATGTTCTGTTTTGCCTATTTATCAAGCTGTTTTAGGGATTTTTTTTTTCTCTCCCAGATGATTAAGCAAAATGAATTTAGGTTGGTCTTGTACAAAAGCCATATTTTATTGTCAATATTTTGTGTACATAATAATTTGGGGATCAAATCATTCTGAATATGTTGTGTGTCCATTCATCAATCTTTTTTTAGCCCATTTCCTCATAGTTAAATGGCCCAAAAGTATAGTTAAAGGGAAATCCAACCTCAGTGGCAAGTTGTTCTGAAAGGAAGAGGAAAATTCAGAGAAGCAGAAAAGTGACAGTTTGAACAAAATCGGACAAGCAATGAGAAAGTTATGAATTTTTTGAAGTTGTAATCACTAATCACTACATATATGGGAATTTCAAATTGGCCAAAATCAGTAATGTCACTGTGATGTAGTGGCAGACAACTTTCCCATTTGCTCCAACAAACAAAATGACTAAAATGTAATTTTTTCAAAATGTATTATTAGGTTCTCTTTCTTTTATGAGGACCTATAACAATATGCTACAATCTATTCTATTCTACAATATATTTTTAGTACAGCTCCAAGGGAAAAGTCCCTTTTTGAGAAATTTTTTAACCTACATGTATTGTGCAGTAGTAATTAAAAATTCAGTAGTTCGCAAAAAACTTAGCATAATTTGATCGCACCTTAGAGTCAAAAAATAAATTATCTGGAATCAAATTTTCTGGAATATTCATGAAAAGGTAAAGGAAATTGGAATCAAATTTGTTAAACATGTTCTCATGCATATTGTTCCACAATTTAAAACTACACATATGCCAAACATTTTTATTAATGTTGGAACATTAATTGCAATTAATTTTAGTATGCATTTCGGGGATTAACCCAGAATGTAATAATATATTTGTGGTTTTTGCCATATGGATTTTTTAGTTTGTAAAATTTATGGAAAAGCAGACATTACATTTTCTTTCATTATGTTATAAATGTTGATTTTATTTAGAATAATTAACATGTTGATCGTATAATAAAATGAAACAGAGTTCAACTTTCCCATTTTCAAGTTACAGAGAAAGTATTTTCTTCTACCTAGCTCTCATTAAATTGGGTACCTCAGTCGTGCGAATATGACCATGTCAGGGTCAGGATGCAGTAAAATGCAAATAATATTTACACCCCAGTCCCTATGATGTGGTTGATTTGAAAAGATTTTTATTATTTTTATTTGTTTCATTGTTATTTCATTGATATAGATATGGCATGGTTCTATTTCATTTACCCTCATGTTTTGGGGTTGTTTTTTTTTCAATTCCAATTCTAGGACTAACCAAGAAACTGGACTACATTCAAGGCATTGGAGCCAATGTGTTGGTACTGTCTTCCATCTATGCACAATCTGAACAGCGACAGGACCTAGGCCAGGAAATCGTAGACTTCGAGGATGTGGACAGCCGCCTTGGAACTCTGAAAGACTTTGAAGACCTCATGGTGGCTGCTGAAGAAAAAGGTAGGAGGCACATACATTTTTTTTTTAAAGATTACTCCAGTCCCCCCAAATAGCAAAGCATAAAGCAGGGTCTGGTGCCCATGCTTGGATCTCAGATATTTGTTCCAGACCCCATGACAACTGTTGGGTGTTTTGTATTATGGCTTTAACTATGTACAACAGAAATAACCGGCATTTCAGGTTCAGAGGTTCAGCATACAAGAAACAAATCTCTCGTCATTGCATATATGCCACAATATGAGGGCAATGTACACTGTACTATGTACCTTGGATTTTATAACCTGTAAAAAGGGGACAGATATGATATGAACTGGCAAGAAAAAAAATTATTGGCTATTCTTGTAACAAATCTGGGCTCCGTTGCATAAAACTTACCATTAATGGTAACTCTGCTATCAGTGGTAACTACCATGGTAACATCACTCAATAGCCACTCAAAATCAAGGTTTCCATGGGAGTTACCATTGATGGAAAAGTTATGTTAATAGTGATTTTAATGCAAAAGGGCCCAGGGCGAAAAAAATATTGTAGAATGCATTACTGAAGAGGTCAACAGCTTATTATATTCCTGCATGGCTCAGTAATTAGGGTAATGTGTATGGCAATGATCTGATAGGGCTTTGCTACTGCTAATGACATAGCACAATTGGCTTTGCTTTCCTGTCACTGTTTAGTTAAAGCAAACATTGTTTTTACAGTTCTTATCTCCTTGTTTTTCAATATAAAGCATTGTTCCTGCTGCTCTCAGTTGTGTTATCTCCCCCACCATTGTTTCTTCAAACTAGTACATGTATGCTGAACCTCTAAACCAATAATGCCAATTGTTGGTTCCCATAACATAAATCCAAGAGGAATATGGCATGTAGAAAGCTGAAAGAACAGACCTTTGAAGGGGGTACAAAGGTCATGAGAACTATGCATACAATAGGATCCCAGGTACTCTAGTTTCCCCCTGAAGGAGGTGAAATGGTCCCATTGTGAAATAAATACATGTAGGACAAGTATGTTAAAGGTACATGTGGGACTACTACCACACCCCACTCATAATGTTCATGTATGTAAAACAAGAAAATGCAAATGGGAAAGAAAGCTATGTACATCACATAAATATTGGGAACCCGTACTTTGGTGTGCTTGAATATTATTTTTTATCTAATTCCTCACAATGTTTCTGTTCAGATGTATCCAATCTGTCAAAAAGCTATGGTCTGTCAGCCTATTCTTCTAAATAGTAACCTGACACTGGGTTTAAACTTGTTCAAAAGTCGAGTTTAATGGGCTTTAAACCCGGCACTCAAGAGGGCGCTGTTGGATGGTGTGATACTCAACGCCATCTTCATTACGAAGATTGACGGCATAAGTCGCATGCAGCTGTCAATCAAAGTGGTAGATCCACCCACGGTGCAGTACAGTGTGTGCGCTTGCTGTGTATATGTACCGTAAAGGTACCGTATACAGTTTATGGATATATTGCGATATGCACACGTACCATGAGAATCGGCATTATTGGGGCATTCAGGACATGGCACCTGCGTAAGCGTCGAATAATCATTGGGCAACTTGCACTGTTCGCCAGCGCATGCATTTTGAAATCACCCTCTTGAATGCCAGGTCTAGATAAGTTTAACATTAAAGGGATGCGGTAACTTAATTACTTTGTGGAGGCTTGATTTGATAAATTGTTGAATTTTGATATCTGTCTAGTCTTGTATAATGATGTTCAGAAGGATAAATAAATAGCCAGGCATAGTAGGGTTTTTCAAACATATAATGCTATCATTAAGATATCTATGGCTGAATACTCCCATTTACGAAAGCGTATGGCCATACACTTTAGTGTAACACTGAGTCTATGGGGAAAAATGAGTCGTGCATTTCTAGTCACTTGCATATGTTTAGTTTTGTGAAGCACATGATGATTTTGAAGCGCTTTTTCTTTTCCTGGGCTTCATTTTTACACCATATTACATACACTGATAGCATGTAAAGCCAGGCAGCTCAAATTTTATCAAGCCTCTACAAAGTTACCAAATCACTTTAAGTTAGATCATGGTCCAAATTTTCCCAATGTTTAGCAAATTGTGTAATTGACTTATATGTCATATTACTGGCCAATGTGGATTTCTGTACAAATACAGTGTATAATATACTGTACATAGACTAATATAATATGTAAGTGATTACGTTTAGAAGTACAGTGACATGACCTCATCAATCCCTGTTTGTCATGATTTCATCATCTCAGCAGGAAACCAAACAATTAACTATCCCATCCCAGCTCAACAACTGTTGTTCCAGGCCTTCCTGAAGTTCCTGTCATTGTAATATTTGACAATGCCAAGAAACAACCTGACCCACCCCTGACCCTGCACTTCCCTCTTACCACCACACAGACCTACCATCATGCTGGGTTCAGATCAGACAGTCAGGGCCATATAAAGTACATTGATAAAAGCTCCTGAACAAAATCTAAACATTCATGCGGTATACCACCAGCAGATTCGCAGATATTCATTGAATTATTGCAGGAGCGGTAGTTGTAATTAAATTTAAGATTATAAATGGGTCCACATGTCAGGGTAGTAGAGTGGTACAGTGTACTATGTTAGAGGTCTATGCTTTCATGAAGCCTGCTGTTCTCTGGATTGAATTCCAATTATTGTACATGTAGGTTAAAGAAAATCTTTAATTACTTCAATATCAACTTATTTGGCTAACAATTGATATAGTCACTTCCACTACATATCAGTTGACATAGTAATCTCAGTGTCACATGAGATTTCATAGGGCATTATATCCCCATAGGTCACATTTCTGATGACTCGATTAAAGATGTAGTTTATGTAATGGAATTGATTTGAATTTTGAGGCATTGTCCAGATTCAGATAAAACCAAGAAATTTTTTAAAAACTTCAGAGTGCAGTTTCGAGTTAATTCAATTTTGATTTTCGATATGGAATGTGGGTACCCTAAGTAAAAGATGCGTGGGTTGCCACTGTCAAGTTTGTATGTTGGCTTTGACTTCAATGTCTATTGATTCCCATTCCCTACACTGACTGCTTTGGGCAGAATTTTAGAATTTTATATCATCTCTCTCTCTCTTCTCTCTCTCTCTCTCTCTCTCTCCTTGTGGTATTTGTTATCCATTTAATTGGGGTTTTTTATTTATAAATATTTTAAACAGGTCTGAAAGTGATCTTGGAATTTGTACCCAACCACTCTAGCAAGGATCATCCTTGGTTCGTGGGCAGTCGTAACAAGACTGGTAACTTCAGTGACTACTACGTATGGCAGGACTGCGGCGATGGAACTAACCCACCAAATGACTGGGTATGTCATCTCTCTGTTTAAAAAAATTTTTTCATTTTTACAATTTTCACTATGAGATCAGTATTTTGATGTGAGATACCAAACATCTAGATTCATCATATCTGTTGATTAGTCTTTAGTTTGTGAAAATATGAAAAGCAAACATTCTGTCTTTATTCTAAGTCAAAATTTACCAAGGTGTTTTGGCCAGGGATGGCTCGTTTGATATTATTGTCACTGTTCTGAGGATTATCTGAAAAGTGTTATTTTGAAAACATGGCTTTTGACATTGAGCCTTTTATCTAGACTCATCATTTACTGGAGCCTAGTGCACATACCCCCCCCCCCCCCCTCCCCAACAGATTTTAAATCTGACCCCTGAAAATTAAAAAAAAACTTTGAACTAAAATAGAAAGCCCCATTGCACACAAACCCTAAAGATTGCAATCCAGACCTGCTGTGAAAAAATTTAGTATGGAGCCCCACTTTTACCTAGATTTCAGACATTCAGAATTTTAGGTATCTCTGTTGCTATATATTTATTTTTTTTCCCACAGCTCAACAAGAAAGGCGACTCTGCATGGACTTATGATGGAGTTAGAGGGCAGTGTTACTATTCTTACCAGTCATCAGAACAGCCTGACCTGAACTACGACAACATCGATGTACAGATGTCCATTCAGGTAGGAATCAAAATCAAACTTGCTAAAGCTAACATTGAGTTCTTGTGATGGAACTGCATTTAGAGAGAATAAAGCATTGGTAGAGACTTTTTTAATATGCACGTAAATCTGATGATCAGCAGTTCAAGACAGAAATCTTGGTCATGTACATGTACAAGAAAAAAAAAATACATGCTATACTTCATTTGAATTAAAACGATATATCTCTAGAATATGTGTTTCTTCTGTAGTGTAATGAAAATTACTTTACCTGAGATTCGTAAGATTGAATGTTATATTTGTTAATTTCCTGTATTCGATTATCAGAATTTTGGTATTTTAGCTAGAAAATGTTTTGTCTATAGAGTGAAAGAAATTAATGCCTCATTTTTTAAAATGAATAACTGAAATTAATTTCTATCCATTATCCACATAGAGTGCCATCAAGTTCTGGTTTGAGCGCAAGGTAGATGGATTCATCTTTAGTGATGTTGACTACATCTTTGAATCTGGCGATGTGGCTACAGCCCTTGGTAACCGCCGTCGTCGCCAAGCTGATAATGCTACTGCTGCTGCACCTGCTGGTGGGGACGCTACTACTGCTCCTGCCAACAATGGCACTGTACCCACTAGTGAGCCTGAGCCTGAGCCCACCAGCAAACCAAAACCCAGCAGTGAACCAGAACCAACTGGTCCATCAGGAAGTGGATCCTCCTCTCCGGTAGGTGCTCTGCAGCATCTTCCCATACCTTTTATCTTTTATTGAGTCTACAAAGGCTTCATCAGGATTTGTTTACCCTTGGTCACAAATGAGTGAAATATGGCCTTGCAGAATCCCGGGAGGGGGGTTCAGGGCCCTGTTTCATAAAACTTGTTATCAATAACAAGTTACAATAACAGTTGTAAGCTACTGAAATACTTGCATCTGATTGGCTGAGAGCAAATTTGTCATAGAAATGTGGCAGTTGTTAATGATAACAAGTTTTATGAAATGGGGCCCAGGAAGACCAATCCAGTTTGGCAGTTTGTCAGATACCCTTGTCTGTACCCTTGTCAGGGAGAATTTACCCTTAGTATTTTTTTTATTGAAGTTCCCCATGCTTGGTGTGAGCACCAAGGGTGTTTTCTGCATTGGCTTGAACCCTGAGTATACAGATTAATTTCTCTGACTTGCATTATTGGAGAAGGCATGCAAGTTACAAGACCTTAAGCATTATTATGTACAGTGGACTGTCTGGTAGAAATATAATTAATTCAGTTTGCTGCTTTTTCTTTCGTTGTTCCAGTTGATAATTAAAATTTTCAGTCATTAAGACCTACAGAAACAATCTTATAAGTATTTTCAGTTCAGATTCATAAAGGCTACATAAATTTTTTTAGCAGAATCACCTTTCTCTCATTAGATATGTAGTTGTTTTGATTAGGAAATACAATGTAGTGATCCAGCGATCTACCTCTGTTTGTATTTCAGCAATATTCCTGTGTTGGTGTTGATTGCTCTGGTATGCAGGACAAACTCCATGATCTCCTGGTCAGCTGGAGAGAAATCTTCAATGACAACAGCTACCTTGGAAAGTACAGGTAAGTTATTTCACCTCCAATCAGACAATGTTATTTCACCTTCAATGATACGATGTTGTAGGAAGGTAACATTGGGTAAGATTAATCCAAAGTATTATGAATGGCTGGATGTCAAAGAAATATCTCAGAAATTTCCTTTTTGATAAAAATATTAAACGGTTTAACTGGTGGCATGGCTGGCCATCAAAAATATATAGTGTAAAATACAAATGAATAAAATGTAATATCAGAGCGACCTGAGAATCCATTTGGCCACCTGAAGAAAAAGTTAAGGCAAGCCCTGTATATAAATTAATATGGCTATTTCTGTCTTTATAGATATTGTCAGTGCACTTGTCGAAAAAGAGGAACAGATCTGTTGAAATGTATGTGAGAAAAGACAACACTGCTAAGAAAAACACTTGAAAAGTTCTGCTTCACCAACAAGCTGTATCAATGAAATTTAACACCATTACTTTGCCTAGTTCTGTGTATATATATATATGTACATGATGAATTCAGGGTAATATAAGTGCTTGAATCTGGATTAACCTCCAATTTATTTTTTCATTTTTCTTTTCTATTTTTTTTTAAAGACTCTTGGTGACTGAGACTGAGCTAGCCCCTAAAGAGGCCGTCCTCCAATTTGGCAACGGAACCCGTGAGGCAGACCTGGTCATCAATCATGGCTTTGCTAAGTCTATAGATGGCGCTCCAAACGTTGATTCTATCCAGAGTGCCGTAGCCAGCTGGTTAGCTGTCATGGTTGATGGTTTTGAAATGAGATGGAACACCTGGACGGTAGGTATACTCCTAAAATGCACAATACCTTGTGATGATGCAAATAAGTTTCCAAGTAGCTTTGTCTTTAAATTGTCAAGATGAACACCAGTAGGATTTTATGATCAGTGCCTTCTGTCATAAAACTTGTATCAATAACAAGTTACAATAATTGTTATAATCTACTGAAATCTTTGCATTTGATTGGCTGTAAAGCAAATATTTCATAGAAATGTGGTAGTTGTTATTGATAATAACTTTTATGAAATGGGACCCAGCACTCATTTGCTAAGAGTTAAACTAGACTTCTTTTTTTGCTTCTTCTATGTCCTTGTATGCTCTTTCCTATTTGTTCCTGGCTGGGTTTTATTTGTTTTGTTTTTTGTATTCTTTAGCTTCATATGTTTGAGTTAGTATTAAACCAGAAACTTTGTTAGTGGTCAAAGACAAAATTTACACAAATTTCATATCGGAAAATAGATGAATCACATATATCACCTCATAGTCGTTTTGAATTTGTGCTTCTAGCCCTACCAATGACACCCATTAACCATTCGCAAAACTTTCATATCGCAGAAGTTTATGGCTGTAAAGTACTCCATCCATAAGCAGCACAATAAGTATTTCTACTGACCCATACCTACGTACAAAGTAGATATAGATTCTGTGATACCCAGATGGCTCTAATGAACACATCATCCTTTCCATCATGCAGCTTGGTGACGAAGATATGTCTCGTATTGCTAGTCGCGCTGGAGAGAAGTTTTCTCGTGCACTCAACTTCATCCTTCTCACCCTGCCTGGTACCCCTATCTCTTACTATGGAGAAGAGCTTGGAACTCCTGACCTGGTAAGTATACAAAACATCTCTTCTCCTAGGTAGCTTAAGAAAGCGGGAAAGACGCTTATGACAAAATTATTTAAAACCATAATTTTATTCTATAGAGGCAGAACCAAAATATTAGGATGTGGAATTAGAAGAACATTTTTAAGCAAAATAATATAAAAACATTTCTTCAGATAAGTCTGATTGTGATTTTAGATGCACAGACAAAACTAGCAAAATTGCTCTTTACGTCTATCCTGCATTGTTATGCGCCATTGCATTTCACTAAGCTACATTAGGTGCTATGTCAAACTAAATTTTTGTTGTTTTTTAAGGGCTCTAGTGTATGTCATAGCAGGGTTCTAACAGTCATGGAAATTTGAAAACATATTTAGAGACCTGGATAAGTCGCACAAAATTTGGTGAGTAGTGAGTCCACATAACTGCTACGGGGTCAGAGGTGTTAAAAGTTCCCCAATTTACATGACATTGCTGAGTGAAAAGGACATGGATTTTTCTTTTCTGATCATTGAAAAGTCATGAAATTTATTCTTTCTAGAATTGCATTAACCCTGTTTTTTTTTTCACTTAATGTATATGCCTTGACACGTGAATTCTTCTTTTCTTTATTTACAGAATGTTGCTGGCGTTAATGCAGCACGTGGACCTATGTACTGGGCTAACTTCACCAATGGTAACTTCACAGCTTCCAATGCTACCGCCTGGCAACCTCTTCCTACTGATCCTATGTACAGTGTTGAGGTGAGTTATTGTTACTTGGTTAAGAGGAGACCTGACATTTGCTTCTGGCTTGACTCCATCAAAGACCTCTAGGATCAGTGCTAGGGTTGCAGTTGGGTTTTTGGTTAGGTTTAGTATCAGGGATACATACATGTATAGTGTTGAGGTGAGTTATTCTTAGTTGATTTAGAGGTGACCAGACATTTGCTTCTGGCTTGACTCCATCAAAGACCTCTAGGATCAGTGCTAGGGTTGCAGTTGGGTTTTCGGTTAGGTTTAGTATCAGGGATACATACATGTATAGTGTTGAGGTGAGTTATTTTAAGTTGATTTAGAGGTGACCAGACATTGGCTCCTGGCTTGACTTCATCAAAGACCTAGGATCAGTGCTAGGGTTGCAGTTGGGTTTTCGGTTAGGTTTAGTATCAGGGGTACATACATGTATAGTGTTGAGGTGAGTTATTTTTAGTTGATTTAGAGGTGACCAGACATTGGCTCCTGGCTTGACTTCATCAAAGACCTAGGATCAGTGCTAGGGTTGCAGTTGGGTTTTCGGTTAGGTTTAGTATCAGGGGTACATACATGTATAGTGTATTGCTCTCAGCCAGTCAGATGCAAGCATTTCAATAGCTTGTAACAGTTATTGCAACTTGTTATTGGTAACCAGTTTTATGAAACAGGGATCTGGGGATTGTGGCTGGAGCATGTGTCATAGAATCAGGTTAGAAGGTGATAAATCGATTATGTTTCAAAAATGCATCAGATCCAACAGCAATGTAGTGCTGAAATACAAAATGAATGCAAAAATTAGCGGAAGGAAATTTCTCTTTTTCTCTTGAAACTCCTCCAAAAGAGTCCCTGTTCACAAAAAAAGTAATGTTGACTCAGGTGTGAATGAAATTTCATGTTTATACAATTGGACTGTAATTACATAAATCAATTTATTGTTTGGCAGCAACGAAAGTATGCATCCGCCCCCCCCCCCCCTTTTTTTGAAATAGTTTAGTTGTATTGTCTTTCTGAAGTTAAATTGTTCTTGAAAAATATGTTAATATAAATTCATGCTTCCCAGAATGATTTGTCTAAGAAATCAAAATGATAATGATTTTATTTACTGAAATGTTAAAGAATTGGGATTTTCATTTAAGAATAACTGAAGGTGCATTGTAGATGATGATATGAATGGTTTGTAATGTGGATTTATTTATTTTTATGTTTTCAGGTTCAAGATGCAGACAAGAAATCTTCACTGTCTGTCTTCAAGGAGCTAGCTGACTTTCATAGTGAGCCCTCTATGACTGCCGGCAAGTATCACCTCATCTACTCATCTCCTACCATCTATGCCTACCTTCGTCAGTTCCCTGACTGGCCAGGATACCTTGTTGTCACTAACTTTGGTTCCTCATCTACCAAGGTGGACTTTGAGGTGAAACTGGAAGATCATGTCTTCACCCATGGAAAGCTCCAGCTTCGCAGCTCTGGTGACATGGACAAGAAGAACAAGGAGATGGCCTTATCAGATCTCACCGTCGAACCAGCCACCTCTATCCTAGTACAAGTCAAGCAATAAACTGATTATTTCTGTCATGTGTCTTTGTCCTGTTTTGTAACAGGAATTTCCCAATTTTTCAATGCTGTCTTTCAGCTATAGCACAAAGTATCCTCTATCCCCCTTTGTTTTGTGCACTTTTGAACCATGCATGAGCTGTAATTGAGATACAGTATATTTTTCTTCTTCATTATGAATTGGATTTGGATACTTGAAGATAACACTTGTTGGCTTCATTTTAAAGTGTGAATTTATTTTGGTGAAGGGCTTTGTCAAATCTCATGTTAAGTGCTGCCTGCGCCATCATTAGAAAATGTTGTTGGCGAGACAATTATGTAGTTTGCTCAAGTTAGAAATTTAGCACAGAAAAAAAAGAAAATTACAATAGCACTATGCAGCCTTGTATCAACTGCCTACCTTTCATTTGTTTTAAATCAATCCTGGATTTGCAAACAAATGTAATTTTCATTGTAGGAAAATGACACTGAATTTGTGTTCAGGAAAGTTGGCACATATCTTAAGTACTAGTAAGTGACCCCCATGTAACTGTCCTTTGTGAGTTGTAGGAGTATGCCCATGAGATGAAATACACCCGTCAAAGCCAGCTGTTTGATGGCTCGTGGGAGGGAAATTGAGTAGTTTTGCTTGTCCAGTGAATTTTGTGTTCATTAAAAGATATCTTCCCTTGCAAATATATATGTTGTGTGTGATTTCCTTTCTTATGTTCCAGGATTATGTGAGATTGAGAGCTTTCTAGAGTAGAATTATAGTACAGTAGAACCTCATCATAAAGAACACTTAAGCAAAACTCTCATTATAACAAGGTAATTTTGCTGGTCCCACTTTTCTTTGTATTCTATTGTTTTTTAGCCCTGATATAACAAGGTTTTAATATAAAGAGGTAATTTCCTTGGTCCCAAGGAGTTTGTTATAAAGAGGTTCCACTGTTATATCACAACAATTGTAAAGAATTCTTAATTCTTAATACCATTCTTGCACTGTTATGGATTTAGTTGCTACAAAACTTTATTTTGAACTTCAATTCTTTTTTTTGGGGGGGGGGGGAGATCAAAAAGCAATTACTATTTTTTTTTTGTTCTTGCCTGAATTAGAAAAAAACAATGCAAAGATATCTGAATGCTCTGTACGAATGTAGGGGTGACGTCATTTGATACTTAGTCATTTGATACTTAGTCCCATAATCTCGCTTTATGTTTTTTACAATCGGGGTTTCACGTTTGGGTCATTTCAATAATTGTAATTGTGTTTTGATTTTTTCATGTGAGAATGGGAACATTACCTTTGCATGAGTTTTGAATCAAACGGTTTTACCAGTATAAAGAGAAATAAAAAAGGGGAGAAATGTGGATTGAGAGAAGGGAGAAAGGAGGAGATGGAGTGGTAAAGATAAGAGGAGTGTGAACGAGAGCAGACGAGCATCATTTGAAACACATTTTATAACTGGTCAGACCTTACTGAAAACTAATAACATTTTCAAAACAGCTGCTTTACTATTAACATATACGAACCTACTTGTACATACACACAACATAGTAGGGTGTTTCTTGAATTGAAAATCTCGTTATCGGTGAGGTCCGACTCATTTTTATTTCATGTCCACGAGCTAAGACTTTTAAAAGACGGTTTTGTGAAATGCTGCCCACAACGATGAAATGTTAAGAGAGAAAAGAAAACATGGATAAGTAACTTAATGGAGGGAGGGTTGGAGATTAGGGGGACCAAGAATAAAAGGGAAGGCTGATATAGAAGTAAAGAAACGGTGGAATTAAAAAGGGGAATGTGAACCAGTGGAAATGGAAGAGAGTGTGTGTGAGAGAGAAAGAGAGTCAGAGTGTGTGTGTGAGAGAGAGAGAGAGAGAGAGTGTGTGTGAGAGAGAAAGAGAGAGTGTGTGTGTGAGAGAGAGTGTGTGTGTGAGAGAGAGAGAGAGTGTGTGTGTGTGTAATGTAATTGTATACATGCATTGATGGATCTAAAGGGCCATATTGAGAGGGTTAATTCTATTATAACTTATACTCGCGTTTAAAGCTATTGACCTATTGGTCTAGTGTATTTCTTTGTTAGGTTACCCTGCGAACAGGCGAGGTTGTAGGACTTTTTTTTTTCCCTCCCCCCCCCCCTTCTTCTTTTCTTTCTCTCCTCTCTTCTCTCTCTCTCTCTCTCTCTTTCTTTGTAGATTGCTAGACAAGACAAGACAGTGTGAAATATGCTGTTTTAATACTTTGTCTCAAATTTGGGTTTGGGCGTAGGGATTCGTTTTCGCTGTGATGAAACTTGATAAGGGCCAAGTTTAAGACTTTTTAAACACTTAGTATGATTATACGGCAGTGGTTGGAGGGTCGCTAATACACGGTCCATAGTATTAACATTATGGATTATACGAGGTCATTATTTATTTCTGTTTGTGTATTTTTCGTCGTGTTGTCACACATGCATGGGGTAGGTTGGGATAGGTGGGGACTAGGCTCCTTGAAGTTTTGGAAGGGATGGGGTAAGATAGGTTGTAGCGGGAGGGAGGGTTGGGGTAAGATAAGTGGTTGTTGGGGTGTGTTTGGTCTGTGTGAGCAGTGTAGTCTGAATGTTGCGTTGACGGTTCCCTGCATCTGTCCGCATTCTGGCTTGAAATTCTCGACCAACGTTCACTTGCATATCGCTTACTCTTGGAGAGCTGTAGGATGTGTGGGAGAAGGGATCTCTAATACGATTCTAGGACAACTACCCCCTAGACAACTACCCCCGGACAACTACCCCCGGAAAACCACCCCCTGGACGACTTAGAACATCAATTACTTACTTCACCTACAACAGCCATAGTTAGTGAAATTGAAGAGAAAAAGTGCATGCTGAATAAAATTCAGGAGTATTCTCGTCAGGGTTTAAGAATTAGATCGAGAGCTGAATGGTGTGAGGATGGAGAAAAGAAAAACACAGTATTTTGAACAGTTGTTAAAGTCTTATAAAAATAAAAGTGTGATAAGAGAAATATATGATAAAGATCGGGAAAAAATTAAAAATGATAATGAAATATTGAAGATTATTAAATCATTTTATGAAAAATTGTACTCTAATAAAGATTTAATTTTGGATGAAAATTCGTTATTTTTTATTAATCTCCCAAAATTAAGTAAAGAGAATAAGGATATATGTGATGGTAAAGTGACTAAGAATGAATGTTATAATGTGTTAAAAGAAATGAAATCCAATAAATCTCCGGGAAACGACGGTTTTACCGATAGAATTTTATTTAAACCTTTTGGCCTACTTTAGGGGATATATTAGTTGAAACATTGAATGAAACTTATAACAGGGGGGAATTATCGACGTCACAAAAGCAAGTCGTTATTACATTGATAGAGAAGGAGGGTAAAGATACAATGTACATTCAAAATTATAGACCGATTACGCTGTTGAATGTGGATTACAAGATTTTATCTAAGGTATTAGCAAAAAGAATAAAAAAGGTATTAGGTGAAATAATTCATTATGATCAAGTACGTTATATAGAAGATAGAAATATTGGAGAAGCTGTTAGGTTAATAGATGATATGCTATTTCATTCTTTAAATCAAAAAATGTTGTTTTTTGGTCACAGTGGATTTTGAAAAGGCATTTGATTCTGTAGCTCACAATTTTCTGTCAAAAGTTCTGGATTTGTTTGGGTTTGGCGATTCTTTCCGATCTTGGATTAAGGTGTTATATACGGATATAAGCAGTTGTGTAATGAACGGTGGGCGTTCGACTGGGTACTTTGATATCAAACGGGGGGTCAGACAGGGTGATCCATTATCTCCCTATCTGTTTTTGTTAGCCATAGAAACACTTGCGCAGGTAATAAGGAAAGACAATAACATTAAAGGAATTCAATTTGGGAAAAATGAGATTAGACAAATACTGTATGCAGATGATATTTCTTTATTTGTAAAAGACAAACCCTCGATTGATAGGTTACAGATTATTTTTGAAGAATTCGAGAAAATTAGTGGTCTCAAAGTTAACAAAGGAAATACTAATTTTATGTGGATGGGTAAGAATTGTGATAGACTGGATATAGCCTTGTTTGGCAACCTTGTTCAGGAAGTTAAAATTTTGGGTGTTTATTTTTCCATGAATGTTAGAAAAAAGAGGATTTGAATTAAAAAGAGATATTAAGTAAAAATAAAAGCCTTTTAGGGTGGTGGAAAGAACGGGATTTAACACTTATGGGGAAAATACACCTGATCAAAACATATGCATTATCAAAAACTTAATTATGTTTCGTCACTCATAGTAGTCTAGATTCTATCCGTTTTTTATATTTGGTTTATTCCCTAACGCTGCTCTTTCTCTACACGCATATCCCACACAGAGCGCGACTCTCCACTAATCGCGCGATCCCCACAATTTTTCACGTCGAAAAAAAACGTCTAGAAGCTTTTGCCATGATGCGGGTCAAAAGTTCACGCTAATATATTCTGACGTAATGCCTGGTCGCACACTGTAATGAATATGCATAAGTAAGATCGTCGATTCAGTGTGTGTGCGTGTGTGTGTGTGTGTGTGTGTGTGTGCAAGGAGTTATCACAGAACTTTGATTTGATAACTCTTTGGTGTGTGTGTTGGTGAACTTTATCTGCACTGATTCCAAAAATGATCCTACTCATGTCACGGTTATCCCTCTGCCTTGGACAGGCAGCGGAAAAGCTTTGACACTTATTGACCAAAAATAACCATTTTGGTTACACATTGTTTTATTGAATCAGAGCAAAGAAGGATTTGGTAGGCCCCAAAAATAACAATTTGTGTCTCTTTCCGCCCGAAATGTGATTTAATTTTTTAAATCAGCATCATTAAAGGGGTGGGTCTCGATATCCAAAATTGATGTGAAAATGTGTGTAGGTTCCAAAACAATAAAGATTATTCATTGTACTTCAATCGTTTTGACCATTTCGATTATTATGCCCACTTTGATCCACTATGACTACATGATTGTATTTGCAAATTTTTATGAGAAAACTAAAAATTAGTGAGCAGCAACGGACTTCCTCTCCAAAAGAACAATTTTGGTGGGGAAGATTATTTTGACAAACTTAATTACCCGGAAGTATCTAAGTATACTTTTGCTCTGATTCCAAGAATGTCAGTCGAATAGGCCTTACTCAGGACATTCTGGTCGTTATGGTCACTTTTTGACTCGAATAACCATTACACCACTCCTTCTATGTCCGAAATCAATTATTGGATGTATCTATTCCGTTCTGAAAATGTCGGTAATATGACTATTTTGCTTATTTTCTGTTAGAAACTTGAAACTTATGAAATCTAAAGCTTGTTTTGAAATTCAAAATGTCTGATAGGGAAGCCAATTTATCTGACTAACATTTGCAAGTAAAAGTATAAGACAAGATCATGTTGTTCTGATATTGATAGAAAAAGAATAATGAGAAGTCAACCACAAATATCTATCTCCCACTCTAATAAATGGAGCATTTCATTCATTCTCATTTAAATAAGTAACCATGACAACCATGTTTTATCATTTTTCAGTACACCCAGTTATACCCTCCAAAATAAATCATAAAGCATTCCATCACAGCTAATCACTTATTTTTACAAGCCTCCTAAATTGGAAAAATTTTGAAATGTCCGTCCGTGACGCGAACTGATCACATTCCCCAAGCTTCATAATTCCGAAGTGTCGTTACTTCGAAGGTTCGTAATTCCATATACAATCTACAAAACTGAAGTGTTAAATCACCATTTAAAAGTGCCGAGGAGTGACCACTTTTTTCAAAATTCGTGTTTTGAAGTGACTTCGGAACCTCAGGAATTATGAACCTTCTGAAAATACATGTACGAGTGCGTCCCTTTAGATAAGCTCAAACGTACAACACTGTGAATTTTCATGTTGTTGCGATTCAAGAATAGTTTTGTTTTGACATTCATATATGTTGTCAAATGTATACATTGGTGCACTCAGTGCCGTGAAATTAGAGGCAAGGGATTTCTGTCCGTTCCCTTAGTTTGAGATTCATGCCTTCCGTGCCCTTGCCTTCATGGGAAGGGAAAAATATTAATCCTTTTTCAGGTACACGAGCCTCCTCACCACTTCCCCCCCCCCCCCCCCCCCACACCACTTGTTACCTCCCTCTTTGTCCCGACTGGGTATGGGATGACCCTGTAATAATTATATGCGCCACTTTGCATAATATAGAAACATGCCAATGAGGGATTGGCGGATGGAATCGGGTCATGGCGGAGATTACAAGTCCAAGTTGATTTTTGCGTTTATCTACCTGATTATTAAAATTTTAATCTTCTTTTTTTAGTGGAGGAGGGAATCTCATAAAAAAATCCAAACATTAAAACTATGTTGCTTTATTCAACGGTCAAAATACTACCAAACCGAGTCTAGCAGGATCAAAAAGGTGTGATCCGAACATACAGCTCTGTTTATTATTCCACATATTGAATGAAATAAGAACAAAAGGGACAAGCATAGCAATAAATTATATAAACAGAACGAAGAAAATAAAAATTGATATGTGGTATGGGGGTGGTAACAGAGGCTAATTTACCTATCAAAGGTCAATCCCCAACTTGAACATTGAAATATAGGCAAGTTAATTATTGTTATAAACAGTTCAATACAAGATCTAATACTACTATAGCAGTATTAGATCTTGTATTATTGAACTGTTTATAACAAATATTGCTTCTGATATATGTTTACAATGATGAAAAGCTCCAACAGAACACTG
This sequence comes from Heliocidaris tuberculata, assembly GCA_025618425.1. Taxonomy (NCBI): domain Eukaryota; kingdom Metazoa; phylum Echinodermata; class Echinoidea; order Camarodonta; family Echinometridae; genus Heliocidaris; species Heliocidaris tuberculata. The sequence goes on from CM046834.1 coordinate 2,294,692, forward strand.
TTTTAAACATTAGAAACTTCTTTAAAATATTGCAAAATAATTATCTGTCTATAATGTCAAGTACATGTAGTCATTTTCTACCATAAGACAATGACCAAAATAATTATATACTATAGGAACAAGGCACGTTTTCTTGCCTTTTCAAAAAATGATGGTCATATGGTCAAAATACCCTTGATGGTCGAAATGGTCAACAATGCTGAAATAATATCCAGTAAACGTTATTATGTCTTAATTAACATGACATCTCCATAAAGAACTGGAATAATGTTAAATGGCCAATCGTCACTAAAATGTCGTTTGTTGGTTCAATGAATCAGCACCAGCAAAAGCCGCCTTGTCTGCGTGCGAAGCCCTGCCTGCCTTTGTTGAGCTCTGCATGGCCTGCCCGCACCGTGCCCGCAATGCCCCGATCAAACACCACTGAAAAAAACTGAATATTACGTAATCACTCATGAATGATGCATATTCTTCGTCCAATCAGCAGATCGAGCGGGTCTATTCTCCCGAAAAATTTCGGGAACGGTCGTTAAACATTGTAAAGTATGGCAAGCCATCGGGGTCTACCTACGTCTACTAGTACGCGTACCCAGTAGACGTCACGTAAAACCAAACGGTACGTCACGTCTACTCGTTACGTGACGTGTACCCAATTTCGTGTACTCTGTCGTGACCTTACGTCACGTCACGTCTGTTCAATTACGTGTGCTTTGTTCAATACGTCACGTCTTCTTGAAATGGTCTATTTCCAGGCGTTTTTTTTTTTTTTTTTTTTTTTTTAATGAGACCGCTTCTATTCTCTACATAGGGGATATGGGATATGACTATGAGAGTTTGGGAAATCAAATCCCGATTATCAGGATTCCCCTCTTTGTTATGAAAATGGATGGCTCTATCATGGTCAAGTTCAGGGGTCGCTGAACCGGGGGGGGGGGGGGGGGTGATCTGGCTAGGGAGTGCAGGCTTCCCCTCCACACACATACACGCACACACACACACACACTCCCCTTTGCTTATATTAATGATAACATATTATGCTCTTACTCATGCTCAACCTCCTGCCCCCATTTTTCAAACGCTCTGTGGCCCGTGAACTAATAATTGTTATGTCTTTCCACGTATATCAACATCGTTTTCAGGCCTAGCCAACTTGATATTAGGGGTGCCCTATTTCATTTCAAGCCTTTTTTTCAAGACATGTATACTGCGGTTTGTGGTCTATTATCTTCACTTTTGCATAAACTGAAAATGAGGGAAAGGCAACCGTTTCCTTTGTTTTCATAATAGAAGATCGGACAGGCAATCACTAAAGAAGAAGAAAATGAGCAAAGAAAATTACATTTTGTACTTGCATGATATAGCCTCATTCCCTCGAGTTTGGGGGCAAAAAACACTCAAGAAAAACAGAAAAGGAAGATTACATGTAATAATAATTTTCCATTACAACGATGTATAGCTTAATAAGCTTATTAGTGCTCTAAAATGCAAACTTTCATCATTTAAAACCAGAATTTTCTCACATAGTCACCATCCTCCCTCATGTATTGCCCCTGCACAAAAAAGAAGAGAGAGAAAAAAAGCAAGTATTAGCTGTATTAGCAAGAGCAGTAATAAATTTATATCAAGAAAAGCCTTGATCAGGGGCGGCGCGCCCACGGTGGGGGGGGGGGGGAGGCAGGGGGAACAGTGCCCCCAGTTTTTCAAGTACCCCAAAAGTGCCCTTTTTATTTCTGAAAAATGCCCCCTTTCCCCCCGATAAGTGCCCGTTTTTACTACTAGATGTGCCCCTTTTCCTTTCTAATAAGTGCCACCTTATCTCTCTGATAACTATCCCTTCCTCTTCTGATAAGTGTCCCTTTTCGAATCTAAATATTGCCCCGTATTCTCTCTAATATATGCCCTTTTCTCCTTGGATAAGTGCATGTTTACTTAATCTGATAGCTGCCCCTTTTAAATTCTAATATGTGCCCTTTTCCTCTTCTCATAAGCGCCCCTTTTCACCTATTATAAGTGCTCCTTTTCCATCTCTGATAAGAGCCCTTTCCTTTTCTTATAAGTGCCCCTTTTACCTATATTTTCAACTCTTTTTGGGGGTTTTTTTTTTGTTGGACAAAAAGAGCCATTATATCTAGCTACAAAGAATCAGTGCGGCTTTACAGGTACCCAAATATACAACTACAATGCAAGGCAGCGGAGCTGGAGGCAAAAGGGGCACAATTCTCCCCCCCCCCCCCCCAGCAAATGATTTCTCATTCCGCTCGCTCGAATGTGCCAATAATTTACACAAGTAAGTGCAGTATTTTCTGAAAATGTCCCCATAACTCGCTCGCTACGCTCGCTTGCTCTTACAGTATATAATGAAATCAAGCAGATCGCATAAAGTATGTATATCGGTGTAATCCTAAAGAAAACGACAGGGTTAATGAACAAATTAAAAGATCATTCGACATTCCCCCAATTAGATTTGCTGCTGTCATTTTCATTGTACATGTATATCGCTGTAAATACTGTATAACTCAAGGACTCCAGCAATAGAAAAAAGTCAAAAAAATTTGCTCGCTCGCTTCGCTTTCTCGCACATGAATCGTTAGACCATTACACACAACTGCGTATCAGGAAAGCTGAAGTAGTGACCCACAATAAAAGGAAGAAGGTGATGCTTGATAGTAACTATACTAATTAGACTGTAGGGTTATACAGTGTCACAAAATGGTCCCTTTTTCGCTTTGTTCAACCCTTGAAGGCCTCCTTTCCCAAATAAGTGCCCTTTTTTGCTCCCCCCCCCCCCACCCCACTTTGAAAGACGCTCAGCCGCCCTGGCCTTGATACTATGACCCTACATATTAAAAAGAGCCACTGGCTGGCATCAAGTCTTGGGTTTGTGCCCTACGAGTCGCCCCCGTGCTCCATCCTACCCCGCCCACTTCCGAGTGAGCTGAACCGGTGAATTCAGTTGATAGATACATATACTCAGCAAGACATTTCAAGTCGTAGGTGGAAAGAAAATGACGGAGTGAGACCAAGTTACGGGGAAATATCTGCCCAACGCCCATGAATATGATTTGCACAAAAAAGTAGCTAGATTAACCAGAAACGTAATAGTGGAGCGGCATATCGTAATAGTCCGAAAATGGGTGGGGGGGGGGGGGGAAGGGGCCTTTCGCTCGCGCAGCACACTCCATATAGGCATCCAGTAACCATTCATTATACACGGATTCTAGCATTACCGGTATGTACAACCTGAGTTCCTCCAATACTGCACTTTTCTTACTGATCCAGTCAATTCCCCCGTCCTATTTTAATTTTTTTTTTTTTTGGGGGGGGGGGGCGGTGGGGGGGGGGGCATTCTATGGCGTTTGATAGGCACTTAACTTGTGGTATAGGAATGTCATAAACAGTGCTTATCTAGGGAATTATGGTGCCCGGGACAAACTATAAAACTGCCCCCGCCCCTTCCTGATTAAAAAACAAAACAAAACTGATATTAACCTCAAACACTTTGTGGAAATGAATTTGAGGCACTTTACCTTGGATAGTTACAGGAAGTTTTTAAAAACTTTCAAGATCATAACGAAACATTTTTCTGCGAGTGAGCAAAGGGACCAAGCCAAACTTGAATCTTTATTCATAATAAAAATTCAATTTTGTCATGAAAATATACTAACATGGAATAAAATTAACAGTCTACCTCGCTGCTGGAATAGGAGGTGAAAATCGCCCCAAAATTGGTCTTTCCTAGTTTTTTCCCTTTTCCTCCCCCTTTTCTCTTTTTTCTTAAATAGAGTGGAACGGCGGGGGGGGGGGGGGGGGGGCGAACATCAATGTGCTCGGCCATTTGCGATGCTTCAAATTCAAGTCAGTGGCAACTCACTCGTGGTAATGAGTGTACCTGATAAGGTAGCTCCCATGTCCTTTACAACATGAACATGCCGGGGGGGGGGGGCATAACCTTTACCAGAAGACACGGGAGCCCGTCCGAAGGTACTTGTTTTTTGATGCCGTTATGGGATAGAGGGGTCTGGCTACATGCACAGAGGAACGTTAATTCTTGGCCAAACCTGCGCACTCTTTGTCAGAAAATCATGGATGAAAGGGCCCACTCTATATGAAATGTCGAAAGGAGTTTCCCTCACCAACCAGCCTAATTTGAAATATATAAAATAAATTACGAAGGGCGCAGGAGCGTCACCAGAGCGGGCAGTGACTTCTCATTTTCCTTAAATCTCTCTTTGCAAATTTAGAAGATTGAAAATACAAAAGCTCCCTACAGTGCGAAGGGACTTCGATATCTTATTTAAAGGGGTAAAGGGGAGGGGCAAGTTGCCCCCTTGAAAATTCTAGAAATAATAGGAACTTTCAGTAAAGTGAGGAAATTATATCGTTATAGTGAATAATCATCCAGTTAGTCTTTTAAAAGTTTGAATAAGCTATAGTTATGCAGGGGCCGCGAAGCATTTTTGAAAGTGGGGGGGGGCTGATTTGATTTCACTAGAATAATGACAATCTCGCACCTTTTTTCGGGGAATTTATGAAAACGTGTCTACTCAAACAAGTGTGGGGGGCTGCAGCCCCCCAGCCCCCCCCCCCCCCCGGTTCCGCGGCCATGTTATGGAATACACTCCTCCAACACAACTCGCCACTCCTGTGCTCCACTTCATTGCAACGGAAGCCCCCAAGGGCCGCCTCCGGGTTCCCCCCCCCCCCCCCCCCCCCCGCTCTACATCTTTCTATGACCTCTTCCTCCCTCATCCATTCCGGATGTATATTGCATTGTCTTATCCTCTGATTTTCTTTTTAAAGACCCTCTCGTATGATGACACACATCAGGGATTTCAAAACTATAACTTTTCAGGGTTGGAGGAGAACCCCCCTTCCACATCCACACCTAGGTGTATATGCAGTTTCCTACTATCAGTTTTCTTTCCAAACTAGTAAAATTCATGCATCGTTTACCTCTCTTGGGTAATAATAATAATAAATGACATTGTAAAGCGCAATGAAGTATTCACGGAATACGCTATATAATGGTAACATAATTTTATTATTATTATTATTATTGTCACTATTATTATTATTATTTATTTTTTTTTTATTATTATTATCATTATTATTATTATTTCTAATCTCAAATTTTCGTGGTAGGTGAGAGATGAAACTAAGACAAGGACAATTACCCCCGCCAGAAAGTTACCCCCTAGCACAATTAGCCCTCGGTATCACAACGACAGCCTCCCTCCTCTCCACCCCCCCCCCTCCCAAGGGGGGCTAGGGCACAATACCCCCAAATTTTCAAGTAGATTCAGCCTATTTTTGTCTGATAAGTGACGGTTTTGTTCATAAGTACCCTCCTCCTTTCCCCTTCTTATAAATGCCCCTTATCACTTCCTGTGAGCTGTGCCCATTCCTCTTTTAATAATGCCCCCATCCTGCCACTGTGCAATTTTAAAATCCCAGTGCCGTCACTGAACACTGAATTTCAAACTGAAAAGTGAAAATTCAGATACATTTATACATTTTTCTTTCTTACATTGTTTTAAAATGTTAAAGGAATGGGGAAAATTGAAATAACAGACCAATAAAAGTTTGAGTAAAATCTGATAAGAAATGAGAATGTTATTAATTTTTTTAAAGTTGTAATCAATCAAACACAACTTGGCAACCGACTCCGTGACGTATCTTGTAAGGGCCCATCCCATTGCCCTGCAGTACTAAAAAAATATATTTTCTACTTTTATTTAAATCAGCTAAATACCAGGGTGAAATTCCCCTTTCATGTAACTATTTGCGAGCGACTACAAAATATTTGGCCTCTATGTTTGATTGAAAGTTTTTTTGTTTTTTTTTTTGTTGAAGGTCTACATGACTGTTCTTTACAATAATGCATAAGCTATTGATTTGTTTGTTTTAAGTTAATATCATAGTTTTTCTCAGTGAATAATATACAATGACTTTCAATTTAGCTCTCAGATTGTTGGGCTCGACACGTGCCCAGGCCCGTCATAGAAGCCGAGGAAAGGGGGGGGGGGGGTGGGGGCAGAGTGTAGTTCCTTGGCTTCGCTCCCTTGCAGATTAATATAGATGTAGTGTTTAAATGGTCACTATTATTATTATTTACAAATCCCGTCTACTACAAGGCCCACAAATCGAATGGGTAACACCGTCTTTCCGCCCACTCGCAAAGAAAAATAATGTGACATAAATCATTTTACAGTAAAAACAATGGAAAATATTTATATTTTCTAGTGCTCTAATTTTTTTGTTTCTTACTCGGTCTCTTCACCATTCCCTCGCATATTAATGAGGTAGTGTTTCTAAAGACTGTTCTGTAGAAGCACGGTTCAAGTCAAGGCCTCGGAAGTAAGGGACAGGGGCTATACTCAATTTTCCCCGCCCTTAGCGAGACAAGAACCTATATTGCACTTAATAATTTGCAGTATACAATGAATAAGCTTTTCATAGTGGTAAAAAGTACAAAGTTTTATGGAGTTCAACAGCCCAAAATATCAATAATCTTACTAGGTAGCTGTAAGCTCCTCTTATTTTCCTGTATGTCTCCGGGCGGCCGCGTGGGGCTGGGGGGGGGGGGCAATTTCCTCTTTTATTGGTCCCCCCCCCCCCCCCTCCATGACAATAAATTTTGTTGTATCGCGATAAAAAAAAATTTTTAGTGCTCTAAAATAAAGAGGCAAAATTTCACCATACCAAAACCAAATTTTCTCACAAGTCATGGTTCCAACGCTCCGTTACATAATACACTGGTAATGAAACAGCACTGGAAACAGTGCATTTGTTGATAGAAACCCGGTGGCGTAAAAGGGAGGGGGCAGAAGTTTAACTCTATCAATTAGTGGGCTACAAAATAGTTTTGCCCCCTCCAAAACACACACAAGACCATAATTTTGCAGTATGGTAACATTGAAAAAAAAAAAATGTTTTTCTATAGATGAAGTACTTATCATTGCGTACTATAGAAACTCAGTCTACATGCGAGGCCACGATTTTGTGGGACAGAGGAGGATCGAGGCTCGATCTCTTCTATATGAAAAGGGGTAGGGGGAGAAGGAGGATCGATGCTGATGATGATTTAAACATCAATTGATTAAACAAATATGTACATTACCATGGCGGCGGAGCCGGGGTTCGGCAAGGGGCTCGATGGGCCCTCTGCCGATTTCTGAAATCAAGAAAAGTGTCCTTGCTGTGACACTGAAAGAAAATCTTCTGAGGAACAAATGCCCCTCCTGTCAATTGCCAATCCTGTGATAAAATTGTCCTTTAATTTATCTAATTTAGACTGCTTCATTGAGAAAATGATCTCTCTTAATTTATAATAGGCATACAATTGTTTGCGTGTGTTCTTGTTCCATCCCAGCAACAGTCACACCCCCCTCCCCCCGCCCCCTGCCTGTATAACGTACGAACATTCAGTCTTTAAAAAATATTGTTTTAATGAATACATTGAATTTATCCACAGTCTTTTCACTAACGCCTTTGCGACTAGAATATTCATTAGGCCTGTGTGACATTGACAGCCGATACACCCCCGCCCCCCCCCCTCGGCCTTAGTATAGACCCTATGACGAAATTTAGTGGAGTCTAGCTCTGCCTCCACATGGATTACAAATCTTCTATGATTTTTCAAAGTTCAAGTATATAATGCCAAGGAGTGTAACAACCGATGAAGAGGATTTTTTTCTTTGATTGTTAAGAAAAACAAACCGTTTGTTTTATCATTTACTCATCATTATTTTACACTTTTTCTTCTTCTTCTTCTTATCTTCTTCTTCTTCTTCTTCTTCTTCTCTTCTTCTTCTTCTTCTTTTTTTTTTTTTTTGGGGGGGGGGGGGGGAGGGTTCACATTTTTTCGCGGGGAGGGGGGAGGAGGACGAGGACGTCTCGTTTCAATTATTATAGCAGATAACTCCTTGGTTATAGCATGGGAATGTATTAATGTAACTAGGATTCCATGGTTATAGCAAGGATAGGCAAGCTATCTCCCCATTCATGTATTAGTACCTCTTATGCACTGGATATCAGCTGGTTAATCCTTGGGTAAACAGGCGGCCTTCCAGTGGTCATGACAACGAGTCCACAGAGGTCATGACTCTTAATTGCACAAAGATGGAGGATAAGAGCGTGAATAGTGTCCATTTAGTAAAAGTTTGCATACTTTGTATGCACTATATAGCTTTGACTATTATATAGTAAACATGAGCTGTACATGTGGGAGTTTTCCTAATCTAAATCATCAACTTGTTTCTCTTTCCTCCGTTCATTACATGGTATTTATGAATAAAATTTATACATTAATTTTATTATGAAAATTTTTATGACGATAACAATATTAATAATAATAATAATTAATAATGATAATAATAATGATGATAATTATAATGATGATAATTATGATAGTAACAATCATAATAATGAAAATAAAAATGAGTAGTAGTAGTAGTAATGACAATAATAAACCAACTCCGCACGGTTTTTACTTTACTTTGATTTTTGTTAGTTTGCTAAAAAGAGTGTAGGCCTACTACTACTACTCTAAAATTTATAGGACGACTTAATAATCAGTCACCAACAGAAATATATCAAACACCCTGAGCCCCTGCCAAGCCCTATACTTCCCTTATTGAACAATATTATTAACGTACATGGTTTGCTTTATTGACAAAAAAAAAAAAAAAAAAAAAAAAAAAAAAAAAAAAAAAATCCTGGAAATAGACTAACTCTTAGCTGACGTCACGTAACGACCAGAGCACACGTAATTGTAATAGACGTCACGTAATGACTAGTCAAGGTACACGTTACCTAAATGACAAAGCACACGTTACAGTAACTGACGCTTCTGACCCCTTTGGCCACCTATGGCCAGAGGGGTCAGGAACGTCTGTAAAAGTTAAGTACACGTACCCTTAAACACACGTGACGAGTGATGACCAAAAACAGTACGCGTACTGAATACTGGCTTCTGATTGGTCAATATAGGTAGTGTATCGAAAATCAAGTACGCGTGGTGAGTAGACGTAAGTAGACCCCGATGGCTTGCCATAGTAAACTGGCAAATGCGACTGGACTGTTTGCGAGGGTCGATTTGGAAGGGCTATACATGTATCAGTTTTAGCGTTGGGGGTGTATTATTTTCTCAACGGATCGCGTTTGTGCGCGAACAGTCCAGGCAGTGGACTACACTCATAGTGGTTCCTCAGTGGATATTTTCTGAAGTAGAAAAGATTACTTTTGAATTTCTGTGGCGTGGAAAAGACCGAATAAAAAGAAAAATAATGTATCAGGATTATGTAAATGGTGGCTTAAAAATGACAAATTTCAAGCTGTTTATCAAGACACAACGTATTATGTGGTTAAAGCGCTTATTATATGGAGAAAAGAATGCAGGGTGGAAATTGTATTTTGATTACTGCTTTAGATCAGTTGGGGGAAGATTTGTTTTTAAATGTGATTTTGATTTTGATTTTGATTTTGAGTCGTCCATTTTGAGATTGGGTGCTCCACCATTTTATTTGGAAATTATAAAAGTTTGGCAGGATATGGAAAAATGCAGGAATGTTGAAAGTGATGTTATAAATCCAATAATATTTAATAATAGAAATATACGTATAAGAGATAAAACGTTTTTTTTATAGTGATTTATATGATAGTGGCATATGCCAGCTAACAGATATTTACGATAATGGACATGTGAAGCCGGTGGCATACTTTCAAAGTCTTGGTATTAACGGAGACGAATTGCTTAAGATAAACGATATAATCAGTGCTATACCAATGAATTGGAAGGATACTGAAGCCATAGACAGATTTCAGCAAGTTGATTTAACAAATTTTAATATAATCTTGAATATTTTTGAGCAGAAATCTAATTTTCAATGCATAAAATCTAGGAGAATTTATGAACATTTTGTCAAAGAGTTGCAAGACACTTATAGTTTACAGATAAGGGATGGTCACAACAACTTTGATTTTACGGATAAGGAATTGAGGGAAATATTTGTCAGACCGAGAAGTGCAACTCTGATTTGGAAATGCAGGGAATTTCAGTTTATGTTAGTACACGGGGTCGTATATATATATACCAAAGAACAGCTTATGAAATTTGGTTTTGTAGCTGATAACCTATGCTCCTTTTGTCAACTTGAACCAGAGACATATTCGCATTTATTTTCGCAGTGTGACAAGGTTAAACAGATATGGAAATTTGTGATTGAACATTTTGATATAGCTGAATTGAAAAATATGAATTGGCAAGAAATATTTTTGGGAATCACGGGTAATTCTGATAGATCTAAGTGTGTAAATAGTCTGATGATTTTGTTGAAATATACTATTTTCAAATCTAGGTCAGAAAATAACTTGCCAACCAGAGAAAAGATAGTAAAAATTATTTCGGAATTTATAGAGGATGAAAAAACTCTAGCGTCAAAAGCAGGTAGACTGCATTTGCATTTACGAAAATGGGAACACATAAAAATATTCAAGTCAGGTATGTGGACTGGAGGGGGGAACCTGAGATGATGTAGTATGAATAGGTGGATGCGTATGGGTGTTTTTTTGTGTGTGTATGCGTGTTGTGTGGATGGTGGGGTGTTTGTATGCTGTGATATGGGTTAAGTAGGGGGACGAGGGGGGGGGGGGGGGAGGGGGGAGGGAAGTAGGTAGAATAAGGAGTCTAGAGTAAGAATGAATTATGTTATACAGTTTGATATTCATTGTCTTCGTCTTTTTTTTTTTCTTTCTTTTTTTAATGATTACATTTCATTCAATGATATTTTTGTTGTATATGCCTTGTTTCAATGATTTTATCGAGTGTTATTTGTTGTATACATTCAAGACGAATGTTATGTTATATATAATAAAGATTACTGAAAAACAAAAAAGTGAGAGAGAGAGTGTGTGTGTGTGTGTGTGAGAGAGAGAGAGAGAGAGTCGGAGTGTGTGTGAGAGAGAGAGAGAGAGAGAGAGAGTCAGAGTGTGTGTGTGAGAGAGAGAGAGAGTCAGAGTGTGTGTGAGAGAGAGAGAGAGAGAGTCAGAGTGTGTGTGTGTGTGAGAGAGAGAGTCAGAGTGTGTGTGAGAGAGAGAGAGAGAGAGTCAGTGTGTGTGTGAGAGAGAGAGAGTCAGAGTGTGTGTGAGAGAGAGAGAGAGAGTCAGAGTGTGTGTGTGTGTGAGAGAGAGAGAGAGAGAGTCAGAGTGTGTGTGTGTGAGAGAGAGAGAGAGAGTCAGAGTGTGTGTGTGAGAGAGAGAGAGAGAGTCAGAGTGTGTGTGTGAGAGAGAGAGAGAGAGAGAGAGTCAGAGTGAGTGTGTGTGTGTGTGAGAGAGAGAGATAGAGAGTCAGAGTGTGTGTGTGTGAGAGAGAGAGAGAGTCAGAGTGTGTGAGAGAGAGAGAGAGTAAACCAAAAGCAAGTGTCTAGATATGAAGAAGAGGGAAAAAACCGTTTTGTCTAAACAGATAAATTATGGAGCAAAGAAGAATAATATATGAAACAATGGTCTTTCTGAGTAAAACAGTGTGAATTGAAAAGGCCATCAATTAGGGGGATGGTGTAGGAGGGGGTTTCATCGTCTTCTTTTCACGTTCTTTTTCTCCCTCTCCATTCGACTGAGGCGGCACTTGTCCCCTTGTGCCCCCCCCCCCCCCTTGTAGTTACGCCATTGGTTATACCGGGTCCGCTCGCTATTCGTAAGAACCACTATTCATAGAAACCGCTATTCATTTAAAACGCGTTATGAATAGTGGTCCTTATGAATGGATGTCCTTATGAATAGCGAGGAAATTTGTCTATGGTTTGCTCGCTATTCAGAAGGACCGCTATTCATTTAGTCACGCGGTCCTTCTGAACAAGCGGTCCTTCTGAACAAGCGGTCCTTTTGACTAGCGAGGTTACCCCGGTTATACATGTACTTATTATCACGTCATGAACGTTCCTCTGTATTGGGAATACGATGTTTGAGAGATAAACTTTTGATCTCGATACAAAAATACAAGGTAAACGTTTTTGTATTGAGATCAAAATTTTGACTCTGTCATATAACGTACTTATCATGTTGAAACACTTTGTATTCAGACACTTTGTTGACACTTCAATAAAGATACTCTGCTCATTGGTGTAACAGGGGAAATGTATTCACAAAAACAAAGCAATTAAAACAAATTTGAGTACAAAACACAGTGCAAAAATCCCTTTGTATGGATAGACCTCTGAATCACTTTACATGTTGACTTATTATATAGGGAAACAGAAGGGGTAAAGAGACCCCCCCCCCCCCCCCCTCCTAAAAATAAAACAAGTCTTGTCGAGAAAGCAATTCGTCCACCATGTACTATACATGTACCATCCGACTGTGATCTGCGATTCTGAGTTTGAAATATGAATTTCAAAAGGCAAGAATCCTAATTGAGATTCCAAACGGTCAAATCAAACTTTGGAAAAGTGCTATTGGCAACGTATCGATTCTTCGATACATGCTCCTAAAAAAATTCCCTCCATGGTCAGTTATTGTTAGCAATAACCGAATTCCTCAATTCTACCCGGTAGTGGACCTAACGATACACATATTCCTAACCATGACGCTTAATCCAACAAAAAGTCCTTATCCCAACCATAACCCAAGACGATATCTTTGACGAAATAGAGTCCGGAGCTAATATCGCCGGAGCAGGTGTCGGATCAGGGCGATGCCAGACCAGTCGCACGACTGCCCCCCCCCCCCCCCCAAGTCTAGAACTAATCGGGCCTTTTCTTAGACTGAAAGTCCTTTAACGTTCCACAATTTTTACTCTGATATTATCAGACCATTCAGAACCCTTAAATCAGCAAGATTTTACACGTTTACATTTTCATACCTAATGTTATTGACATTGATATAACCTGAAGCCGAGTGCAACTATGGAAACGATAAGATTCCTTCAAATGTAGATTCATGCTTAACAACATGTTTTAAACTATACATTCTGTAAATTTATCTTGCGAAAATACTATTCTCCCTTTTTTTTTTTTTGTTGCAAATGTGTATTTATATTTACTACAATTTTAATTGGTATTAAATAAGCCCAATGTGAACGATTCAAAATTTTCGGTTCAAATCATAGACGAAGTATAAGTATTTTTTAAATACTTGGACTTGCAAAAGTACCCTTTTTATCCGTTTTCGTGTACGCGGATGATGTACAGGTCTCAATGAGACATGCCCCCCCCCCCCCCCCCTGCCCGGGTTCATTGTATAATATAACTTCTTCTTCGAGCATTGAACAACAAACTCTCTATCTGCCTTCTTTTTCCTGAATTATTACAAATAATTTATAACACATATTTAAACATCTTATGTTATGATTATTAATATTTTGTTGTAGTTGCCGTGACTTTAGACAACATTTAATCACAAATAAAACCATTTTTGGATGCTCTAAAATGCAAGTTTTATAGACAGATTTTTGAAAAAGTCCCTGGTGTGTGTGTGTGGGGGGGGGAATTCCCCCCCCCCCTCACCCACACACACACACACACACACACCCTCCCCCGCTCGGTCGCTTCGCTCCCTCGCTGGTCATCCCCCAATCATGAACACGGATCGACACCCCTAGTTCAGTGGCATTGAGTACCATCTTTCGTCATTTAAACCAAAGGCAGTAAAGATAAGCAAGTTATAAATCGACAGACTGATGTCTTGTCTTGCCGTAGACGCCTACAATCAATGTGTTGATTATTATGCATATATAATTATAACGGAATGTCATGTTGTTTTTAACGGTGTTTAACATGGATAGGAAAAAGAGTGGAATATCTCTCGTTCTGCTTGGATGAGTGCTCATGAACAGTTGAGATTGATATTAGGCCTTGTTGTAGTAGAGCTTGACTGCGATGTCGCCCACGGAGAACGTACAGACGGTTTGACCACCGACGATCTCGCGAATGAGCTTGGCGCCACGGGCATCAGACATCACGAGACGATCACCATCCCATGCAGATGTAACATCCACTTCGGGCATGTTACCGAACATGATATACCTACACGGTTGACCGATCGTGAAGTCGTTGACCCTCTCACCCAGCGGAGATTTGCTCATGATCTTCAAATGGTCACCGTCCTGTTCGATCACCACTTGGAGATTGGTGATCTTGCTTGGTGGTCGCTTGTCTGCTGGTATTTGAAGTTTATCGAGGATTGCAGTGAAGTCATCGTGGTTAGCAATGTCCCACGTTCCTGAGAAGTCGACTGGCATTGTGAATGGCTTCTGAAAAACACAACCATGATGTACCTTGTTAAATAAAAATGATGGATTGTTGTTACTTTCGGTTATTCTTTTTGTGATCATGATTTCTTTCCACATTTTTATGAGTAAAACGATTAAATTGAATGTTGCCATTTAAGAATTCACATAATCAAAATTCAAATAAGTGGACTGTTCGCTCATTTGTAATTGTGGGTAGCAGTCTGTGCTAATAAACAAATATACCATGCACTGAGAGGCTCTAGTTGAAATTATTGATTCCGAGGTGGCAGGAAAAGCACTATTTTCTGAGAAAATAGTGCCATTTCCGTCACCGAGGAATCCATAAATTCACTAGTGGCTCGAAACAGTGCATGATATATTTGTTTTATATCCCTCTTGAAAAAATAATGATAAAAATGTACCGCGGTTTACACAGTGGTCTATGAGGCCAATACCGATAGCACTTTTCACACGTTATCGATGAAAAACCACTGATTGATCGCATATCTGTGACGACATTCATGGTATAGTGCATTATACCATGAATGACGTCACGGTATAGCACATTTTCCTTCATCGGCATCGGCATTATCTATTAAATGAGGGATATAAAAACTATTATATATATCAAACATGTCAAAGAACATTTCTAAAATATTTTGTCGTCAGTACAATATCTTTTAGAAGGGGTAGTGATATAACTTTTATATTCAGTCACACATAATTATTGATTAACAGATAATCGAACTGATTTACTGCTAATTTCAGGTCGTTTTGAAGCTATAATGTTTGAAAAAGAAGGGGAAAAAAATCTCCCTTTCAACACACCAACAAAATGCCAGCAATTACTCGAGTAAATTTCCAAATATTTTAAAACTGACTCGTTCACTATTCAATGACATGATTTTTTATTTTTTACTTTTTGAAAATACAAGCGGTACAGTACTGTCAAAGTGATTATACTTCTACATGATAGTTCTATACAATACAGGGCGGGTCCAGATTTTTTTTTTGTTTGTTTGTTGTTGTTTTTTTTTTGGGGGGGGGGGTTGGTTGGAGAACAATTCCGAAAATTTCCTGACAAACTGAACAAAAATTGGTTCTCCTTATTTAGGTGCCTTCTGACTCCTGAGTCTAATTTTTTTAAAGGGGGGCACAAGAACACAATTAGAGAGGACATTTTCTTATGTGTGCTTTGGGTATTCCACACTGGATTTTAAAGGGGGCACGTGCTGGTTATGCGCCCCCCCCCCTCCCACTCCGCCACTGCTATACAGATAATCTATGTCATCTCGATTCCTGTCTATAAACCGTTTGTATTGTTTTCTCATTCCAGAGGAATAGGAAGTAGGTAACATCCTTCCTTGATCTTTCTTGATATGAGCTCATAAATCACTTTTCCTGTGACTAATGCCTGTTCTACCTAATAAGCCGAGAAGTTATTTCACTTTCTATTTTAGCTGCGTTTACCAAACCAAGGAGGTACCTCCTTGATCAAACCCATTGACAAAATCAATGCATATACCGGGTGTCCAAAAAAAAAAAAGCGGAATTTTGATTCTATGCCTGTTTCTTAAAATACAGTCATTTTCAAATTTCGCATATTTTTTGCGACCGATGAGAGTAGAATTGTGTCAGGAATGGCCTTTCATATGGCATGTACAATAATAAGCGACGTTTCCACTTTTCCCGAGCTACAGCTCACTAAAACTCATTCCCGATACGATCTTATACTCATCGGTCGCAAAACTCAAGCGAAATTTGAAAATGACTGTTTTTTTAAGAAACCCGCATAGAATCAAAATTACTTAACCAAATTCAGTGATCTTGGTATCATTCTCTTCGGGAGAAGATGCTTTAACCAATGATGTACAATAATAATATACTTTTTAAAGGCAAAATACTGATAATCTGCCGTTCCGCTTTTTGGGGGACACCCGGTATAGGCCAGTAATTCAAAGCAAATTCAAAGTTTGCAGTATTCATTTCAAATGAACTTTTTGCACAATCACTCTCACATGGCACATCAAAGAGGGGGGGGGGGGGTACTCGTTTTTCAGAAGGTTCGTTTATCCGAAGGTTCATCATATTCCGAAGGTTCTTAATTCCGAAACACAAATTCCCCTTAGCAGGGGGTGCATGATTCCGAAAATGAAAAAGGGTTCATAATTCCGAACATTTTTGATGCATTACTCCGAAGGTTCGTAATTCCGAAAATACAATAGAGCCCAATGCATAACTTTTCGGAATTACGAAACTTCGGAAATATGAACCCTTTTTCCTTTTCAGAATTATGAACCCTATTTCATTTTCGAATTATGAACCGTCGCAGTAACGAACCTTCGAAAATACGAACCTTCGGAAAAACAAACCTTCGGAATTATGAACCATCGGGAAAACGACATGTAACCCATCAAGGCCGTACCGTGCTAATGACGCCCCGTGCATGTGTGCAAAGGACATAACGCACCATGTGTATGTCTTTTCTAAAATGGCAGAAAATTCCCACTGATTAAATTCTCGAATTCAAATTCAAATTCATATTCAAATTCATTGATATAAAATCCTGACATAATAGAATTACTGTACCTGGGATCTACCTCGTTAATTTCATTATACTGGTTTTCATGATTCCTATTCATGAAATCTTTTATGAAATCATACCATTCTGTTCGGGATATATACTAGAACTAGTTTTTCTTTGTTGCTTTTGTTTTAGGATGTCAACAAAGTTCCAAAAACTAGACGTATTCTCCCGTTCTCTATGCTATTTAGACAGAGAAAGCGCTGTTTGAAATGCAAACAGTTATTTACAATATGAACTGAACAACACGTTGTACAGTTCATATTGTAAACAATTTGTTTAAATATTAAACACTTTGTATAAGTTTTAAACAACCTTTTAAACAGCGTTTTTACTGTGTATCTTCTCTAAATATATTCTGTATTTTTTCCGTGTCATCTTTTTAAAAGCTTTCCGTTCGTGTAGGATTTCCAATCTTAAATCTGCGTCCCATGGTTTTGATCTCAATTTTCTACTGAAGGTCTTAATTAATTTAATTTTACTTGTGCATTCTATGTCGAACCATGATTTATTTTTCTTCCTATTACGCTGATTTGTCCTTCTACTTCCTCTATCCCCTGCTGCCTTTTGAAGCATATGTGTAAAACAGTTATTCACGCTGTTATTTATTTTATTTTCAATTTCCTCCTTGTGGTAATTTGACATATCTATCGAGGGTAATTTACTGATAAAAATATCTATTTCCTTAAATTCAGATTTGTTCAGGTTATTTGTAAAACGTTATTTGTGTATTTTAGATCATTTAATTGATGGTATCTCATGACAAAAGAGAATCATGAACAAACCTTACAACTTAGTCACCTAGCCACCCCCTCCGCAGCCCCCCCCCCAAAAAAAAAAATAAAATACAAATAAATAAAGCATACTATTATGCCGTTATCCAAAAGAATGAACCCCGTTGAAATTTTTAGCTTTTATGTGGCTTCCCCAAAGTGTTAGTCATTTCCTTTATAGTTCCACATAGAATTATGTTGCCCCAAGACACAGTATGCATGTGCGTACATGTTTCAAAAAAATGCAATAAGCTAAAGAAAGAGACGGGCCCAGACTGACAGACAGACAGACGGACAAACAGAAATACAGAGAGAGAGAGAGAGAGAGAGAGAGAGAGAGAGAGAGAGAGAAAGAGAGAGAAAGGAGGTGGTTTTTGAGATCGTCGGAATCCTTCCCATCACACAGTGGGGGGGGGGGGGGGGGGGGCTTAATGTATCTGCGCATGCCGCGCCTTCTGTAGAGTATTTTAAGTTGTATGTTTTTTCTTTGGGCCTTCCAGTGAATGTAATCACAATTTTCACACAATAATTCTTATCTAACTAAATGTGTCATGCTCGGTAAAACATGCATCATTATGAAACAATAATCATACAGACAGACAAAGAGGATTTTTTGTAAGCAGCTATTGTCGTTGTGACGCATTTTACACAAACTTTTGTTTTGTTTAGAATTATTGAGTCAACAATTATACTCGATTCACACATCACTGCCTTGACGGATTTCCCTTTACAGTGCACTAGAAGCAGAGGGGATTTCTGTAGCACTTACACTGTATACTATTGTATGTATGGTCTCTGAATCAAGGAGGATTCCCCTCACCCTTTCAGATATTTTCTCATGAAAAGCAATATCTAATCTTAAAGTTAATGGTATATTTAAAACCCTCTTTGCTTAATACTTTTTTACCTTTTCATGCGCTTAGAAACATGGTATTAAGCGCTTTATAAATGTTGTATATTATTATTTATTATTATTATTATTATTATTATTATTATTATAAATACTGACAACTTCATTGACACTTGTATTAGACAATCATCATCAGTGACGTAACGCTGACACGACATTTGCTCCTGCGACATTTGCTCCTCCGTCCATATCTCGAAAGGTCAAAGGTTAAGGTCAAGGTCATGATTTGGTTTTTTGTTCAGGACAATGTGAAGATTAGGATTAGGGTTAGGGTTAGGGTTAGGGTTAGGGTTAGGTTTAGGATTAACATGGCAAAGTTAGACCGGAGCAAATGTCGCAGGAGCAAATGTCATGGAACCGACGTAACAGCCACTGACAGGACTGGCGTGTTGGGGGAGGGGTTGGGGTTGGGGCAAAGTCTTAGGCTTATACTGGGTGGTAGGAATGAGAGAAAACAAGGCAGTCAAGTGAGGAGAGGATACGTGCTTGGAGGGATCATAATTATTATATTTTCACCTTGCCTTCCCTTCTCCCTTTCTTACTCGGTTTCTCCGTCCCCTGATCAATTTGGGCACGTGCCCCCTATGCCCCCTGTAGCTACGCCACTCATCATCATCATCATTATCATTATATTACAATCATACAGCGGGCCGGTAAGACAGCCTTAGTCAGCTGACGGTCCGTCTACAGTGCATTATAGCACTCGAGCCACACCCACACAACATTATTAGTCAAAAGAAACATAAAACGAGGCAGTATCAATTCACCTGATCATTGTATAAGAGACAAAAAATAATTTAAAAAATACTCCGGTAGACAAAACTATTGGCGAATCAATCAAGGTTTCTACATACTATAAATCAGAAACATTGTCAATAAATAATATTACTATCTTATGATGATATATAATGAAGTTGTCAATTATTATGGTCTCGATAAATTTACTAGCTTCAGATGAGGCAGTATAGTTTAATTCCCATTGTATGAACATCTATAATAAACAAAACAGTATATATTCTTGCGCATTCACGTCATTTCATAAAGACGACAACTAAATGTACTTACAGTTTATATCCTGGAGCACACTTAAGATGAGCGAGGTAAATGATATGTACCCGCAGATGAATCATCAGTCAAATACACGTCCAAAATGTGCATGTGTTGCAGGCTACCTTTGGCTCTCGAGTTTCTCCGATCGTCCCTGTATTATGATAATGTGGGGCGAAATACCGGGCAAGGTATCCCATACAAAACAGAACATCTACGCCCTCTTTAGTCCATATCATGCAATTCACCTACCCTATCGATTTACACTGAGAGAGAGAGAGAGAGAGGGAGGAAGAGGGAGAGAGAGAGAGAGAGAGAAAAGAGAGAGGTAGAGGGAGAGAAAGAGAGAGGGGAACTGTAAGATACATAAAGGTTTCCATTTCTTGCCCTCTCGGGGGGGGGGGGGGGGGTGGACTGGCAATGGGGAGCTTGGGGAGGCACACGGGTTGCTCTATATTTTGTCCTGAGGGCCAGTCAGTTTGTTGTCTGAGGGCCGGTTGATATACAGTGCTGATCAAAAGTTTCGGTACACCCTGGAATTTCTGACGAGTTTTTGAATCAGTTTTTATATCTTTTGAAAGCAGTTTTACCATGTTTACAGGTTTCAGTATTATATAAGGATAATCTGCTTATAATGATTTGATACATGTACTTAAAAGTGTATTTTTCTTTCTCGCTTTTGATTGATTTAAACTGGCATAAAGCAATATCCAATATTTATTGAACACGGACTCATACATTAGAGATCCCTCAAATTTACTACAGCTTCTTTTGGTTACAGCCTTGTAAATGAGATATATTCACCATGTTCACATGATTACTTGCAATAGTGATTAACTTTGAATATCCATCCAGTATGCTTGCAGTAACAGATCAAAGATGTCTCTTTGCCACTTCCTGTCAACTAGTCCCTCATAGGCCATTTAGGGTTCACGTACAGAAACTAAGCTCACTAAGGCTTGATTTCATGTTATATCACATTATACTTGTAAGTTCTGATCCCTGATATCATTTAGTACTACGTGTTATCAAAAGAAATATACGAAGACGATTAAAGAATTCCAGTGGTTTGGCATGTCTTGTCTTGGACGAGTTGAACAGGGAAGTCTAAGCAGAATTTGTGCTAGAATACTGAATAGACATTTCAAATAAGAGTTCTTCTTAAATTCATTAAAGGAATATATTATATTATTTTGAAAGTCAATAAATAACACTATTGCTGCTTTGGACAAATTCAATGATTACCTTGTTTTTCTTATGATTTTGAACAGAGAAGTAATTTAAAACTGCCTAAATTGTTATGTCATTTTCATCAGTTGTGGGTATCCAACAAAGCACAGTTAAAGTAAATCACTCCTGAATGTTTCAGAACATATTATATAAAATCATGTAATGTATAACCAAACCGTTCCCAAATTTGTCAGTGCCTGAACAAGCTCATTATGTGGGGAATAGACATTGAAGAAAAAAACCCATCTCAAAATCCAGGTTGTACCGAAACTTTTGACCAGCACTGTATCGTAGGTTCAGTTGGCCAGTCACATCAAATTCCCCAACCGAATTTTAGCCCCTCCCCCCTCCCCCACTGCTTGTCCCCCTCCTCCCCTCTCTCTATCTTTCTCTTACCCCTCATGCCTTCTCTCACTATATTCTTTCTCTCAATTTCTTTCTCTCTCTCTCGTTATCCCTTCCTTTAGGTTTCTTCCTTGCTCTCTCTATCTCTTTTCTTTACTTCCATCTCTGTTTTTTATTTATTTATTTATTTATTCCAGAGGCCTTGTGGTCTAGTGGATAAGTCACCTGACTGTAGATCACGAGGTACAGGGTTCGAATCCCAGCCCGGCACTAACGTCCTTTGGCAAGACGTTAATCTACATTTGCCACTCTCGACCCAGCTGAGGTAAATTGGTACATATATTGGTAAATATGTGATATGCGCCTTATAATATATTATGTTGCTTACTATTTTTGTTCTCTCTCACTCTCTCTCTCTCTCTCTCTCTCTCTCTCTCTCTCTCTCTTCCTCTCTCTTCTGTCCTATCTCTTTTGTGGTTGTCTTCACTGTGAAGGCTTTCGATGGGACCGTTATCCTCGTTATGACGATCACTCAACGCACTTTCATTCCCCTTCTTTAAAAAACGTATAGATAAGAAAGAATTCTTCCAAGAAAAAGTGCCACGTCTTTTATACAAGGTAAGATTCAGAGCACAAAATTAACTAACTAGAATATAATACTAAAAAGGGTTGAAATTCTTGATACTGGCCTCTGATTTATTGTGTTAAAATCCATAGAAAAATAAATCATTACTGCAGACGCACTGCAAAGACATTCACAAAATCAACTCAAGGTAATTTTAATAGCCTAAAGCAACTGCTTTCGAACTGTGCCAACATTACAGGCTACAGCCCTTGAGACCGACGGCTCACGACACCGATATCCCAAGAGACCATGGGTGTCGATCCCGGGGGGATGGGGGTATGTATCCCAAAAAATTTGAGATGGGTGGGGGGTGGCCTGTATTATCATCCCCCATGCAATAATTTTGGATAAAATAAATAAGAATTATGATATATTAATTTAAAAATAATAATTATCCAAACTCATTATGACTGTTCTTGAAATACCATCACATTTTTAATGATTAGAAGTAAGGAAATAAGAAATTCCATAATTTCAATGCAAAAATATCGAAGAAAATTCGTTCGCTCGCGTTGTTATTCTCAATTAAGGGGTTCCGTCCATTGGCGTAGATCCGTGCATTCCTTCTTTTTATTAAAAACCATTTCGGGATTTTATAGACAGATTTTTGAAAAAGTCCCTGGTGTGGGAGGGGGGATACATCCCACCCACACCCTTGCCGGTCATCCCCCCAATCATGAACACGGATCGACACCCCTGCAAGAGACTGAGATGTCAGTTTCGTGAACCCTCTGATAACTGAGCTGTCAGTCTCATGGGCTGTCCATCTTCTAGGATATCCCGAACATTACAATGGCATATTACGTAATCCGAATATGATTTTCCCTTGAACTGATTTCCTGAAAGTCTTTTCAATCGTGCATCCCACTTTGATCTTTAAGAAAACACCTTGCGTAAGAATGATGACGTAAAGAGGAACAAAAGTGATATGAAGAGCATCCATTTTGGCAGCCATTGTCTGTAATTCACCCTGGACCGCTGCGGTGGAAGGCCATGCTGAGTTCATACCAATCATCCCAATTGATCTTGGCAGCTAAATTCTTATCTTTTCTCTTGTACAAGAGAGAAAAAGAGGCATTTTGTTTTCGACTTGGCCAAGACAATAACTTGTATCTTGGCGCCCGGACATACTCTCCGTGCACCCTAGACAGTCTAGTATGGAAGATGGTGCCAAGTAAGATGACCCTGAAGACAGGTTGGTTTGAAACCAATGGGAGGACTGGATTCTCTGCAGAATACACCAGAGAGGCCACTAAAAGGAAAAAAAGATTCAACTCATTAGTCATAATTCAAGATGAAATTATCTCCTTTCTCTCACTTATGCTTTCCTCACCTTTTCCGTCTCCCTGTTTTTTTTTCATGGGAAACATGACTTCATCCGTTATTTCTTTTAAACCTTAAGTTGGATTTGTGATTTACAATACGATGCACCTGTAAGTCATTTCAAACAGTGAGAAAAAACAAAGATTGGATCTAATAAAGCCTGGCATAAAAATTTGTATAGTGCCCCATGATACAAGGCATATTGCACCTACATATACGTTTTACAATTATTATCCGCACTTAAAGGTTGAAGAAAAGAAACATTTTCTTAATTGCTAATAAAATGAGCTTATATTTTTTAAAGCTATATCCATTTCAATCAGTAGATCAGTACAAAATCGAATTAAGCAAAAAGAAAAACAAACAAACAAAAAATTATCGCAATGCAGATTGATATAATTATATCTTTAGTGGCGTAAATACGGGGGCACTTTCCCCCTCTACCCCGAATGGTGAAAATGGGAAAAAAGGAACGTAAAAAAGTTCATGATCCATCCCACACCCTACCCCCAAACGGTACTTGTTAATTCGCATTCCATCCACGTATTAACCGATATCCCAAAATGACCCCCCCCCCCTCCCAAGGCTGAACCGACGTTTCCCTTCTTATATCACGTCAACTATTTCTTTTTTTTTTTTTTAGATATGATTTAAATGCAAAGGATCATTTCAGCACCAAATACAAAAAAAAAAAAAAAAAAAAAAAAAAGATGACCAAATTAAGAGATAAATCGGGGAATTAAATAGGTAAATACTCAAGTCAAGTGATCTATAGGTCTTTTGCTATTATAGTCAGGGTATAATAATCATTTAGAAGTTGGTAAAAGCCACAAGACCTTTTAAAAGTTTCTTAAAAGGGTCTGTTCAAGGTTTGTAGGTTCATCCGTTGTCTGTTTCATACCTCATGTTGAGAAATATCACGCTTTCCCCTGACAAAATATTTAACGGAAGAACCTAATTTCACAGCAAACCAACTAAACTAACAATTCTCACACAAGAGGGGTAAGGGAGGTTGAGGGGGGGGGGGGGGGAGGGGCTTGGCATCGGCTTATAGGGAAGTTCCCTAACCGGTCCCTGTATTCCCCACTTTATGATAAATGCAAATTGCAACAAAAACTAAAAATGATACAATATATCGGTACAGTTTCATAACCCCAAAAAAAAGAAAAAAAAGAAAAGAAAAGAAACTTTTTCATGGTTTGATTTTCGGAAACAACTTAGGCATACGGGCACAACTTACCAGGTGGGTAGACATCTCTTGCGCGAATACACATTTTAAGCTTATACATGTAAATGTTGACACTTTTTTTCAATAAAATATACTATCGTGATGTATTATACTAATGAACAGGGGTGGATCCAGGATTTTGTATAAGAGGGGGCACACAAATGCAGGTTTGTCAACTTTTTGGAAAAGGGAGACCGGTATATTTTTGGTCTCGCCAGCTCTCGAAAAGTCGCTCAGGGGGGGGTGGGTAGGGGGGGGGGGGGGGGGGGGGGGGTTGTCGACAAAATTTTTTTCGCCAGACCTCCAAAATTCGCTCAGTGGGGGAAGGATTATGGGGGTCCAGTTCCCCTCCATAATTCTGTGACAAGCAAGCAAAAAAAAAAAGAGGGTTTTTGTTCTAAAAGGGACGCGCAATCGAAAAAAAGGGGGCAAAAATGCATAGTTTTCTTTCAAAGGGGGGGGGGGGCACGGGCCGGATGTACCCCCCTAAATCCGCCACTGTTAATGAAGATACCAAACAATTATTTTGAAAAAAACACCTCGCACATACCGGCATTATTACCCGTCTACCCGATGTTTATCTAAATACATTATTTTTGGCTTGCTTTTTATATTTTTACCGACGATACATAAAATAAGTTTACCGCCCTTTTTCATTAAGGTTGCTCCATGCATCGGCTTACGAGGCGGAGGGGGGGGGGGGGATGCAGCCGCTTGTGAATTTTGGCATAACTAATATTTGGGCTACACCCCCATAATCGGACAGCAAGGTGGTCTATTTTCTATTTTTATGTGTTGTAGTACACTTCATCACAAAATTACATTGTCGATATACAGTGCGTCCCAGAAAAAAAAAATCCTACAACAAAGGGTTACTGTGACCAAACTATTTGCTCTATGAAAATTGTCATGTCCATCCTACAACAAAGGGTTACTGTGACCAAACTATTTGCTCTATGAAAATTGTCATGTCCATCCTACAACAAAGGGTTACTGTGACCAAACTATTTGCTCTATGAAAATTGTCATGTCCATCCTACAACAAAGGGTTACTGTGACCAAACTATTTGCTCTATGAAAATTGTCATGTCCATCCTACAACAAAGGGTTACTGTGACCAAACTATTTGCTCTATGAAAATTGTCATGTCCATCCTACAACAAAGGGTTACTGTGACCAAACTATTTGCTCTATGAAAATTGTCATGTCCATCCTACAACAAAGGGTTACTGTGACCAAACTATTTGCTCTATGAAAATTGTCATGTCCATCCTACAACAAAGGGTTACTGTGACCAAACTATTTGCTCTATGAAAATTGTCATGTCCATCCTACAACAAAGGGTTACTGTGACCAAACTATTTGCTCTATGAAAATTGTCATGTCCATCCTACAACAAAGGGTTACTGTGACCAAACTATTTGCTCTATGAAAATTGTCATGTCCATCCTACAACAAAGGGTTACTGTGACCAAACTATTTGCTCTATGAAAATTGTCATGTCCATCCTACAACAAAGGGTTACTGTGACCAAACTATTTGCTCTATGAAAATTGTCATGTCCATCCTACAACAAAGGGTTACTGTGACCAAACTATTTGCTCTATGAAAATTGTCATGTCCATCCTACAACAAAGGGTTACTGTGACCAAACTATTTGCTCTATGAAAATTGTCATGTCCATCCTACAACAAAGGGTTACTGTGACCAAACTATTTGCTCTATGAAAATTGTCATGTCCATCCTACAACAAAGGGTTACTGTGACCAAACTATTTGCTCTATGAAAATTGTCATGTCCATCCTACAACAAAGGGTTACTGTGACCAAACTATTTGCTCTATGAAAATTGTCATGTCCATCCTACAACAAAGGGTTACTGTGACCAAACTATTTGCTCTATGAAAATTGTCATGTCCATCCTACAACAAAGGGTTACTGTGACCAAACTATTTGCTCTATGAAAATTGTCATGTCCATCCTACAACAAAGGGTTACTGTGACCAAACTATTTGCTCTATGAAAATTGTCATGTCCATCCTACAACAAAGGGTTACTGTGACCAAACTATTTGCTCTATGAAAATTGTCATCATATTAAAAAGAGTAGGATGAAGGGAACATAAAGCAGAGAGAATATCAGACTGTGGCAATTTTCCACCTCAGGACGGGCACTTTTTCCATTACAAGAGGGGCACTTTTTCGTACCTCGAGGGGTATTTATTGATTTTGGAAAAATTTGGGGGCGTATGCCCCTGCCATGCCCGGTAATAATTGGCATAGGCATATGTTTGTGTAAATTTTGAAAGTCTGATTGGATACAAATTCATCACACAATGGGAATCATCGTGTATCATATCTTTTAAAGATTACATTTCCCTTATGTCATGTTCTCGTGTTATACTAACGTTTTCAGGTTTTACCAAAATCTGGCACAACTTGATTTTTTACACGCCATTTTCAAAACATTGTTGCTCTATTAAACGAGTATGGATTAATACCACCAGTTTTCTTTTAAGTATCTGAAAGCATATTACTTCTTCTTTATAAAAACTAAAGAATTATATTCATAAGGCTCATAGTTTGATCACAATAAGCCTTTTTGCATGGGTTTCGTTTTGTCTGGGACGCACTGTATAGAGTTTCATTTGTTGCTGCTCGCTCGCTTCACTAGATCGCAGTATTTTTAAATTTGAAAGTTGACATTCGGGCAAGATACGGCAGCCCCCCCCCCCCTCCCCTCCCCCGCGATATTTGTGCCTATGGTTCTATGCCCTATTTTGAACACTTGTACATTTATATTATTTTTTTTCATAATGCAGACATTAATATTTGATATTCTCAGCATACCCTCAGCATCGTACCCTCACGTTGTTACACAACATTAATGGCTGTTTCCAGGTTAGATAAGCATCATCTAGGAAGAGTTAGAGAGAGAGAGAGAGAGAGAGAGAAATAGGGGGGGGGGCAGAGAGAGAAAGAGAAGGGAGAGACGAAATGACTACGTTTAACATTTTCTTAATTCTAAATTTACAGATGGCAGAAATGAATCACACTATCTTATACTATGTGGAAGAATTGACCTTATGATTTCAAATGACCTGTGATAATATATAATTATATATAGGAAGGATAGTACCAACGATCCTCTTCAATGTCTCTTTCTGACTGGCTCATGAATTAGTTAGGTGCTGGAAAATGAGTTAACTCTAGCTAATCTATATTATTTGGTCTGGTATTAGCTTCAGCATAATTATGTACATGTATGTATTCAATTATAGCACTGCTTAATGTGAATGTGTTAAACTTATCCTATACCAAGAGCGTCTAACGACTTGTCATCGTGTATTACCCCCTCCATCCAGGGTATGTAAACCACATTTCCAATATTTCCTATGTCTGTGCCTGACAAATTTCACCCCTCACGTCGCTGTATAAGTCATCTTTCTTATCTCTTCTGTGCCTCTACTGGAGTATCCAGTATGATATCTTATTGGGAGGTAAAACAAAAAGAATATCTTTTCACGTGAAGCAAAAAATTCTATCGTTTCATTGCCAAGGCTATACATGTATAGATAAATCCATTTCTGAAGCGGAAATGGACTGTGATGGAAAACGGAAAAGGGGGAGCAGCAGTCCCCCACCCCCTTCCCGACCCTCAAGTTCAAGGCGACACCTGTTCGTATCATAACCTTGACACTATCACGAGGAAACTTTGGCTCTTCAGGTGGTGCGGAAGACATTCCCGGCTCACTCGAATCTAGACAGCAGAACCCGGTAGAGCTTCTAAAGAAACGCGGTGAAATTCGTGAGGAAATCCAGCAACTTCTTGAGGTATGTTCTACTCTGTCATTTTTTAAATGTCATCTATCTGTTATTTAACATGTTTTTATCATATTCAGGGCATTTTCCTTTTCAATTTGAGATGAAACTTTATTTTCTTCTCAAATGGCGAAGTTTCATCCAAAGCATAAGGTACTATAGTATATCGAGGTCATTTTATGAGTGTGAATTATAGCTCGTTTTTCTTGAAGTCGTTATTCCGAAGATTCCTCTAGTCGAGGGTTTATGAATCCGAAGATTCGTAATCCCGAAAATGAAGTATGGTTCGTTATTCCAAAAATGAAACAGACTTTATATACATCGCTCTGAAAAATTAAATCCGTAATCCTATCTAATTCATGGAATCCCAATCGTCCCCCCCCCCCCCCCCCCCGTAAATCAACTCTATTACATTTCCGGAGTTACGAACCTTCCGATTAATGCACGAAATGTTCAGAACTTCAGACAGCGAACCTTATTTAATTTCTGGAGTAATGAACCCCTTGGAGTTGAAAAAAATTATGGGTTCGAAATCGTGAAATTTTGATAGGATGTGAATGAATACATGTAATATACAAGCTTTGCTTTTAAACATGTCCAACTGTTTTCAACATCACTTAAGTCAATATTTATGCATCATGTACCTTACTTATTGATATTTAATTATTTGCCCATATCTATGGAAAAACATCATTGTTATATTACTGTTATTGTATTTATTTTATGTTATGCACTACAGTGTATTATGTTAATATGATTGAAAACAGTTAATAAAATCTCAGTGAAATCTGAAATCTGAAATCTGAAATACCCTTAGAACAAAATACTGTATACATTTTGTGTCGTAAAAATGCAAAGGTATATACTTATTCATTAATCTAGACTCTCATCAACTGAAAAACGTTTCTCAGTGGCCGCATCAAAAACAAGGAACAATATTCCACTCTGCATCAGAGAAATAACCTGTCTTGCCACTTTCAAAAGATCCCTCAAAATACATTTCTTTCTCCAGTAATATAATGTTCTAAAGTGATTTCTTACTCTTATGGGGTCTGTCTTTTTTGCTGATATTTTTTTTCTCTTCAAAATATGTAATTTTGTAAGCGCTATATGGTTCTTTCTGTTTTCAGCGCCCTTAAATATTCAGTATTATTATTATTACTATTATCTAATAATTACATTCATATAAAAAATGATCTTATTCCCATGATCATGGCAAAACAATGTCTAGGAATCAATATTAGTGATTATCCTGTACTGATTAATGTGCCCAGATTTGACCAAATTTTAATCGTATAGATTGCAACATATACGATCCTTTAACCTCGGGGCATAATATTCTTTTCTAATGTTGCTTTATACTGTTAAAGGGGAAGTCCACTGTTAAAATGAGTTGGTTTTATTAAAAGCAGGGGGGAAGAGAAACAAAGAAATTTGAGGAATATCTGATCAAGATTTTTTTTTCTTTCAAAAGTTATGCATTTTTCAAATTTGTAAACGATCAAACATATATTTGCAACCCTGTGACGTATCTTTTGAGCACTATAGCTCTCTATTTCCTTTGTACCAAAAATTCCTTAAATTGTCATTTCATCGTTTTTTATGAAGAAATTGACATTTTTCTAAGAGGGGATGTGCAAAAACATGTATCCGGCAATATAGGGCAAAGGAATAATGAAGTATTTTCTTCAGAAAAGTGAAAAATTATGGATCTTTTATAGTGCATGAACAAGTGCCGGAGAGGTGCTCGAAAGATACGTCACAGAGTTGCCAATTTGAATTTGACGATTAAAACTATAAGAATTCATAACATTCTTTCCTTTCATCAAACTTTCACTGACCTGCTTCTCTCAATTTTATGATTTTATTTAAGCCAACGTGATGACAGAGTGATGCCTTTAAGATCTGCTTTCATTTGTAGTCTCGCTTTATGATTATCTAAGGGGGAGGGGGGGGGGTATTTATAAGTGCGTGAAAAGGACTAGCATAATAGAGCAACACTCTAATAACATAGTCAATCACATAGGTACACAATTTATTAGGCTAAAAGCGTCACAAGGGTGAAAGCAGTAAGTTTTTTGGAGTATAATGTTTCGCGTGGGAAAGAGAATTTTCTCTGATATCCGTCAGGTGAGGCAGCACTTTCACAATTCTCTTGATTTATTGAAAAGCACATACGTGACCTGAAAGGAATAAGTACATGACTGGTGATGACTCAAAAAATACCTCTTTCAACGTGAGTCCCTGTACTCTTTCGAAGCTACGATACGCAACAAAGATTTATTTTTGGGCAGTTCACATTTTTATCAAATGGAAAGGTACCATACCTAAAGAAAATTTGGAGAAACAGTTTACAGCTTGAAGGAAAAAAAAAAACTTTCTAGGTATTGCATTGTTATCTATCACCTCACAAAGGCAGATTGTTATGTCACAAGATTACTCTTCAGTATTTTATTTTTGGATGTAAAACGAGAAGTAGAATTGCTGTTAACATTGATTTAAGTAAAAATTAATGTATATCTGGGGGAAATTGCGAATTCATGATGAATTTAATAGTTTTTTTCCAAAGGTTTTCAAATTGTCAATAAAAACCAAACATAAAATTGAACACCTCGAAACATCAGTGCGCAAGTATTACAAGAAAATGACAATACCTTACATTCAGATTCAGATTCAGATTCAGATTCAGATTCTTTTTATTGATCCATATTTAAAAAACATAGAAATATGCCCTCCACTGGCAGTACATGAACAAAGTAGTACAATAGAGTTACAATATAATAAATACACACTTATGACATATAAATAGCATCCAAATTAAACATAAAAAAGAAATATAAACATCTGATAAATAAACATGTAGTCCATAAACTATATCGCTTACCTTCAGGCTGAATGAAATTATTATTAGTGAATATGATTAATATTATCGACCATTAACATCATTATCATTAATATCACGGTATTATCATTTTTCATATTTCATATTTTATTTTTTTCATTTCCAACAAAATACAATTTTCATAATAGTAAAAAATATAACACAAAATTTATTCAGAAATTACACTGAAGCAATAGATCAACAATGATTAATACCTTTGAAAAAATAAAAGTAGAATAATTACGTATGAAACTTAATGTGTATTCTGTGGAAATGGAGAGGTCCACTAAAAAGTAAAGCTTGTAAACTGATTTCCATATTATTTAATGATATGGAAATATGTAAGATTACATGCGTTGCCATGGTTCCATGATGGATCATGAACTTGATTTCTGTTGTTAATTTTGGATGAATGCATGCCCAACACCACCAACACCTGAAAAGCTGACTACGCTACCATCTGTGCTTCACTCATGTGACTTGAGTTTGAAAATAAAATGTTTTGCAAGGTGAGTTATCATGTGATGAACGATATTATATGAGCTAACTAAGACAGCTTTCCCGCCATCGTGATGAAACAAAAGCATGTGGTCTGATGCTTACTTTTTCATGTACTTTTCACCATCGTGCAACATTAGAGTCATTATGTGTTGCATCTTCAAGCGTAAACTTAATCAATCACCGTAATTATTATCGCAGCCTTATTGACAGTGGCGTAGCTAGGATTTTTCAATAGGGGGACAGACGTGAAGGATCCAACCTCGTAGTCATTTTAGGGGGGGGGGGGTGTGAGCACACAAAGCGTGCGCAATTGGTGATGAGCACGCGAAGCGTGCTCCCCAGTGGGGTGGGTGTAGGGAGGGGGATATTCTACATGTTCTATGGGGAGATTCCCCCCTCCCGCGCGAAGCGAGAAAGCTCTGACGTTTAATAGTAAATCTGAGAGAAAGATAACGGCTCAGAGCATCTTTTTTTTTAGGCGGAAAGTTAGTTTGACGCCCGGACTGCTTTTCAGTTATTTGGACGCAATACTGCACTGTATGTAACGGGGGTGGGTGCAGACAGGAGGGAGTTTCCCTCTTCCTGTGCGAAGCGCGAAAGCTCTGACGTTTTAGCAACTTTGAGAGAAAGATAACCGTGCTCGTAGCAAACAATTTTTTTTAGACGGAAAGTTATAGTTCGATGCCCTGACTGCTTTTCAGTTCTTTGGACGCAATATTGCACTGTATGTAACAGGGGTTGGTGCAGGGAGGGAGAGTTATTTCCCCCCTTCCCGCATGAAGCGCGAAAACTTTGACGTTTTAGCAAATTTTGAGTGAAAGATAACGGCTCGTATACCGTTTTAGGCTTTTTTTCTCTCACTTCCCCCGCTTTTTCGCTCTCGCTTTTTTTTTTTTTTTTTTTTTGAGTGGCTGAATAGGGGGGGGGGCATGCCCCCTTGTGCCCCCTTGTGCCCCCCTGTCTACGCCAGTGCTTATTGATCTGCTAAAGAGTACCGCGAGCTTATAGGCTCAGCTTCAGTGGAGGGAGGGGTACAAATTCCTTCCCCCTCTTTTTAAAGAATTATCTACACCCCTGAGGAGCGTTATGTATATATTTTTTAATACACTATAAACATGACAAACTTAACTTTTCCATGACAAGACTTTCAAAAATTAACCAAGTTTTCAAATTCCTGTTATGCTGCCTGTAGAAATTATATGTTCGAATTATGTATGTCGTTTTGGTGACACGACATTTGCTCCTGCGACATTTGCTCCTCCGTCCATATCTCGAAAGGTCAAAGGTTAAGGTCAAGGTCATGATTTGGTTTTTTGTTAAGGACAATGTGAAGATTAGGATTAGGGTTAGGGTTAGGATTAGGGTTAGGTTTAGGTTTAAGATTAACATGGCAAAGTTAGACCGGTGCAAATGTCGCAGGAGCAAATGTCATGGAACCAAAGGGTACAGACTTCGTGGCGTATCTGTAGAAACAGGGGGTTGAATCATCCCCCAGACGAGGATTGGGGCGGAATGTATCTCGACAACACCATGTATTGCAGACCTATTCTACGTGGCTCTCTCTCTCTCTCTCTCTCTCTCTCTCTCTCTCTCTCTCTCTCTCTATCACTTTCTATCACTTTCTCTCTCTATCTCTCTCTTTTCCTCTCTCTCCATCTCTCTCTCTTTCTCTCTCTCCCTCTCTCTATCTCTCTCTCCCTCTCTCTCTATCTCTCTCCCCCTCTCTCTCTCTCTCTCTATATCTATCTATCTATCTCTCTTTCCCCCTCTCTCTCCCAGACTCCCACCTCTCCCTCGGTGAAAACTGATCTTACTATTTAACGACTAACATTTTTAGGCTTGAAAATTATTAGTACATGCCCCCTCTCTTTCTCTCTGTCTATGTATTTGTACAATGATGTAGTTAGTAGCAATTATAATTATCATTGCCTATACAAATATATTTTGTTGTTGTTTTTCCATATCATTATGTAATTTATGTCTTAGGCCAAGTAGAACTGAATAATAGTTTCTCTTCCGGATTTTTCGAAGAGTAAGAGGAGGGGGTTCCATGTTATTATATATTGGATATTTTTCCTGGACACACTAATGCTACTGGGTCTACTTCAGAACAAAATCTCTGAAATAAAATGTCATATATCTATGCACTACGGGCCACAAAACAAGTTGAAACTGCACTATATAAATTATTTTTGTCATTCTGATTATCTAGATTTCATCAGCATGATCAGATTCTTCTTTATTTCATATTTATTAAAAAATATCACTAACAAAAACTTTGAGACGGGTGGGAAAAAAAATAGGAATTGATTTCATGTGGCCTTAATTGTCTCCGTGTGGGGACCCCCATCAAAATATTGTGCTTTTATTTATTTTATTTATAAAGTAATTTTAGGGGATCTCGTCTCCTTTCTTCACTAAATTTAAACTCTAATATTCATTTGATACAAGAATGAAATACAGCTGTTTTTAAACTGAATCTAAATCAGATTTTTTATCTTACTTTTTTTTTTTTTTTACTCAGAAAACCAAACCAACTTTCTTTCAAAATGCCTACGGACTTCAATGGAAAATGGGCTATGGAGAGACACGGTGGGATGAGTACTGAGCTGATGGATTCGATGGATATTCCAGCAGATCTTCGTCCTACTCTTCCCATCACCAAACTCAACGTCGAGATCACGCAGGAGGGTGATAATTTCACCATCAAGACTGACTCAGCTGAACGAAGTAAGGAGTACAGCTTCGTGGTCGGGTCGACCTTCGAAACCTCTCTAGTCGCTTTTCTACCAAAGATGAAAGTGAGTACTTCATAATATAAAAGATAAATATCTGTATTCTTTGTAAGCTATATCAAAAACATTGAAAACATCGAGAGAGAAAAGAAATGTGTTTACAGTAATAAATCAGTTGTTATTTGTGGTGTAAATCCTTTATCTTTGGTAGGAAGTTAAAACGTATCATTAAAAGTTATGTAATGTTTCTTTATTGAAGAGAATAGTGAGGCTTTTCGATACCCTGTGTTTAAATTACCAAAATTAATTTGTTATATTTGACATGGATGCATGCTGACAGTGGTAAAGTGGTAAAGGTATATACTGCCTACAAGAACGACAGCTCCTGAGACTGATAATGTCAGTCTCGCGGGAATTTTGACAACTTTTCTGAGGGTTTACGAAACCGACTTTGTAGGTCTCAGGAGCTGTCGGTCTCATGGGCTGTCGCTCTACTGGGATGTCCAGAGTAAAGCCACAATGAGCGAGCACGGTCTAATCGTTTTGACAATGATTTGATTTCAGGTAACTTCGGCCTGGGAAGGTGATAAGCTCCTGTTCACAACTGAGAATGGTTTCAAGATGCTTCGTGAGATCATTGATGGTCAGATGGTGACCACGATATCCAAGGGCGATTTCTCATTCCAAGTCTTCTTCAACAAAGTCTAAGACCAACAGAATTAGACCCCTCTCAACGAGAAGACGGAAAGGAGTAGGACTGCCTATCAAGTTTTAAATTATGTTACAGTCCGACCTCATTTTATCCGGCCCTAATCATCATGATTATAGGAATCCCTCTATCAAGCCGATGCGATCTCACATAGTACAAAATGTATGTAGGCCTACACGAATGAGTTTGATAACTCCTTACCTACACCAGTGGCGTAGCCAGGATTTTTTTTACAAGGGGGCCAAATTTTTGTAAATTGTCAAATTCTGTTTGGAGGGAGATCCGTATTTTTTTTCGCCAGCCCTCAAAAAAGTCGTTCAGTGAGGGGGGATGGTGGTTATCAGATGTTTTCCTCTTACAATTCTCTGACAAGCAACAAAAAAAAAGTTTTTTTGCCAGCCATCCAAAAGTCATTCAGTGCGGGGGGGGGGGGGGTCCTCGGATTTTAAGGGCTTCAGTTCTCCTCCATAATTCTCCACACAAAAAAATAAATAAATAAATAAAATGGGGGGGGGGAGTTGTCAGGGGGGCCTACACTAACTGTTCTTTAATTTCTTCCACCTGAAAATATCACTCAAAACTTGCTCAAACTCATTCAAAATTCTGCGATATACCTATGATTCTTTCAAGATGTTGTTACCAACAATCATGGCAACGGAAAAAAAACAAAAATATTATGACATGCTTAGACCATATTTAACTTCATAGTAATGCTGTTTATACGCATAACTCTTATAAACGGCCAAATCACATACATGTATATATCTGGATGGGTGCCGGTTCTGACATGGCCGGATAAATGAGGTCGGATTCGCGAAATAAGAGTGGGAAACTGTAAACTTATTGTTCCCGATTATGCTTGGCTTTTCTCAAAATTTTGAGAATTTGTAATGGGTAGAATTTGAGATTTATTCGAAACTCTTAGAAGATATATTTTGATAATTTTTGCCAGCAGAGTCAACATTTGTACGATAGGTGTTGTTGTTTTACTTTGAATTCACGTTATCTTATATAGTTAGCCTGCATGAGGGTGCAAGGTAACAATGATTAAAAATTTGAAGAAAAAAATAAAGCAATGATGATTATGTTCCAGTCCTATTAAAAAACGGTGAATAAAGATTTCACTTACCCTTACTATTCTTATGCTATTACTAAAATACATCTTAAGTATTTGGGACATCAGGTAAACCAATAAGAAACTAAGTGATGCTAGTGATGTATACGCTATACACTCAGAAAACAAAGAATTAAAAGAGGGGGAGTTTTTCTTTCAACATAGTAAGCGACGACATTTTAATCCATCAATATTTGTAATATACTTGTATTTCAAGAAGTTTATGAAATATCCATTAAGCACATTTTGACGGAATTCATTTTACTACAGAATATAAATATATTACATTAACCTTAACTTGAACTGAATTGGATTGCATTAGAAGTATGTAGTTATCGTTATGGAATAAATGGGATTAGGCCTTCAAACTTGAATGTTAGATCAAGGTTAATGAATCGACGTTATTAACTTGTGAGCTTCAAAACAGTATTATTTGTTTATAAATTGTTGATGATTGGCTTGAGTTTTAGTCTAACTGATATCCAATCGCATCCAGATTTCAAATGAGTAATAAAGTAAGCGTTTAATTAATAATGAGATTTATGTTGTAATTTATATGTCGGAGCAATAAATATAATACTATAATAATGATGATAATATAATGTGTATCAATCTATGATGCGCCAACTCCACATAATTATAATGCTCAAGACTTAGACGAGAAGAGCAGAAGGCATAAAAACGAGAATATAGAAAGATGGAACAAGAAAAGAGAAAATTCCATTTGAAAGCATTTTTCAGCAAATGTGTTTTGAGGGCATTTCTAAAATAATATATAATGTTATAATGTGAATAACGGGAGCTTCAAATGATATACATAATTTATATTCATGCATATGCAAAAAGTACCCTCCGTGATTTCAGAGTTAGATGACCTATACAATGATTTCAATAGCTGTAATGATGAGAATGATAATGATAATGATCTTGATGATGATGATGATGATGATGATGATATTGATAATAATGACGAAGATGATAATGATGATAATGATGATGATGGTGGTGATCATGATGATGTGCACTGTGGCGACAAATTTATATTCAAAGGCGAAGGTTCCTGGTAGTAGTAGTAACAACAGACCTACTAATAATGATAACAATGACGAGGTCGACATCAACGAAAACGAGGACGACGATAATGATGATAAAGATGATGATGATGAAGATGATGATGATGATGATGATAATGATGATGATGATGATGATGATGATGAGGATGAGGATGATGATGAAGATGATGATGATGATGATGATGAAGATGATGATGATGATGATGATGATGATGATAATGATGATGATGATGATGATGATAATGATGATGATGAGGAGGAGGAGGAGGAGGAGGAGGAGGATGATGATGAAGATGATAATGATGATGATGATGATGATGAGATGCGTAGCGTTGATCACGTCATTGGTTGGATAACGTGAGGTAAACCATAAACAAACTCCCACGGAGCAGGGTAACCGAGCGGGAAGTATCTGGGAGGGGGTGTACACCCTTAGGGTAGGGAAACCTTATCTTCTCGTCTTTGAGTTTTCGAGTTTAGGCGATTTAAAGAAGAAAGACAGTGCCATAAGGACGAAAATCTTACTGACTCAATCAGTTTGGGGGACTTTATCTTGCGTTAAAGGCCAAGTCCACACTAATATCAAGTTGATTTGAATAAATAGAGTAGAATTAAACAAGCATAACCGTGAAAATTTTATTGAAATCGGATGTAAAATTTTGAAAAAATTTTGAAGTTTTGCATTATTTCTTAAAACAGTGATATGTATACATGATGGGCGGTATGCAAATGAGTAAACCGATTATGTCACACACTCACTTTTCCTTATGTATTTTATTATATGAAATATGAAATATTTCAATTTTTTGCTTCAATAATGCAAAACATAGTTTGACTCCTTATGGAACATGTAAAATCATCATTATTGTAACTTATTTTGATACAAGGGAGAGATTCTTTTTTATCTCATCCATAGAAATTGAAATATTTGAAATTTCATAAAATAAAATACATAAGTAAAAGTGAGTGTGTGACATCATTGGTTCACTCATTTGCATACCGCCCATGTTATGCATATCACTGTTTCATGAAATAATACGAGGGAGAGATTCTTTATTATCACATCCATAGAAACTGAAATATTTGAAATTTCATAAAATAAAATAAATATTAAGTAAAAGTGAGTGTGTGACATCACTGGTTCACTCATTTGCATACCGCCCATGTTATGCATATCACTGTTTCATGAAATAATGCAAAATTTCAAAATGCCATAACTTTCTTATTTTATATCCGATTTCAGTGAAATTTTCACTGTTATGCTTGTTTAATTCTACTCTATTTATTCAAATCAACTTGATATTAGTGTGGACTTGGCCTTTAACAACTGCGTAGCCAGGATTTCATTTTAGGGGGGCGATTGTAAACACGCGAAGCGTGCCAAATTGGTGACGAGCACGCAGAGCGCGAAAGCTCTGACGTTTTATAGCAAATTTGAGAGAATGATAACGGCTCGTAGCACCTTTTTTTAGGCGGAAAGTTAGTTCGACATGCGGACTGCTTTTAAATTATTTTGACGTAATAATGCACTGTATGTAATGGGGGTGGGTTGAGTTTCCCCCTTCCCCCGCGAAGCGAGAAAACTTTGACGTTTTAGCCAGTGGCGTAGATACGAACACACTTTCTATTCTTAGTGGGGGGGGGGGGGATGATGAATAGATCATCCCTCACCAGGGGCGGCGCTACAGGGGGGGCAGAGGGGGCGACCGCCCCCCCCATGATTTTTAAAGTAGTGAAAAAAGAAGAAAAAAAAGAAGAAAAAAGAAGAAAAGGAGGAAGAAAAGGGAAGAAAAGGGAAGAAAGAAGAAAGAGGAGTATTAAAAAGAGAGGTCTTAAACATATAACTCTTTATTACCCCTGTTATTTAATGGAGAAAAAATATGACGTCATCTT
The DNA here is from genome assembly GCA_025618425.1 of Heliocidaris tuberculata. NCBI lineage: Eukaryota > Metazoa > Echinodermata > Echinoidea > Camarodonta > Echinometridae > Heliocidaris > Heliocidaris tuberculata. The sequence goes on from CM046834.1 coordinate 2,333,710, forward strand.
TAGGTCGTCTTGCCCCTCCTATCAGAATACCCTGGTGCCGCCCCTGTCCCCCACTAACAATAGATAATTATGCGTGTCTACCCCGGTACGCCCTTGGTTTTAGCAAATTTGAGAGAAAGATAACGGCTCGTAGGGCCTTTTTATATAGGCTTTTCCCTCCCACTCCCCCCGCTTTTTCGTTCTCGTTTTTTTTTTTTTTTTTTTTTTTCTCAACTGTGGACGAACGATCGCTGTTTAATTTGCACATACTTTCAACATTATGATTAAAAAACTGCATAGTCAATTTTTTTTTCAGAAGGGGTCAAATATTATAATGTATGCGAATCATTAACATAAATAAGCATATTCGTTAATAATTGAAAAAAAAAAGTTATTGAGAGTGGCTTTATCTGTAAAATGCGCTAGTGCTATTTGGCAAGGCATTAATTCTCTTTACTGAGTCCCTCGGAGAGGACTTAAAGCCATCGGTCCCCTGGTTGCTTACATATTACCATACACAGCAGTCAGGTAAAATAAACAATGAAAATCTTTTCAAACCTTTTCAATTTTTTAATTATCATTATTAACAATTATTTACCTGAAACAAATTTTTGCGCATTATTATATGAATTTCTCATTCGTAATTTGACTGTTTTTACTTCTTACTTAAATCTTTGTTTCTTGCATCATTTAAGGTATTCATCTGGATAAATATTTAAATAATTTCATATGACAATCATACATAATTCGGGAAATGATAAGTGTAAAGCAATAAGATGATTTATTTTTCAATTCGTAAAGAGAGAGAAAAAAAGAGAAAAGGAAGAGAAGTCTGAGATGAAAGGGAGAGAAAGAAGGAAGAAAGAGAGAAAGAAAGAAGGGGAGAGAAATGAGGACATGGGCGTCGATCCCGGGGAGATGGGGTATATACCCCCCCCCCAAAAAAAAAAATGAGGTGGGGGGATGGCCTGTATTATGATTCCCCCAATATTTTTTGATGAAATAAATAAGAATTATGATACATTAACTTAAAACTAATAATTATCCAAACTCATTATGTTTATCTTGAAATATCACATATTCTTAAATGATTAGAAGTAAGTCATTGTTATTCTCAATTAAGGGATTCCGTCCATTGGCGAAGATCTGTGCATTCCTTCTTTTCATTAAAAACCATTTTGGGATGCTCTAAAATGCAAGTTTTATACGAAATAGTCCGTGGTGTGGGAGGGACCCTCTCCCCGCTCGGTCGCTTCGCTCCCTCGCCTGTCATCCCCCAATCATGAACATGGATCGACACCCCTGGATGAAGGGGGGGGGGTCGGAGTCATGGAGATGAAAGAGAATAAAAAGAACACGGGGGAAATACCAATTTATAAGAGGATTATGGATGGTCATGCGTATCAGGCATGTAAAATGCTTGCCAAATTAGGTTTGTTCCCCCCCCCCCCCCTTCGCATTATCATTTTGGAGGTACGGGGACACCATGCCTCATTACCAGGTTATACAAATTTGAGTGTACAGCGAAAGTTGAATTTAAAGTGGAACGGGCTCATTTTCAAAAATTCTAGGTCTACTTGTACAATAATGGGAGCGCTTCAATCTCGGACAACGCAGAACAATTTATATTCACATTTTCGAATCTCATTTTTATTTTAAACTAAGAAATTTGTACAAAATATTACGCCATGTGGATTTCAAATTTAAATAGTTATCATGGGGTAAGTGAAAAAAAAAATTTACACATTGTTAGGTTTAAGGATGTAAACAAAAAATTATGTGGAGTTAGTTTCACGATAATTCCTTAAAATTTTGTTGGGATATAATTATAATTAGATTTTCACTTTTAATAAATCAAGGCCTTAATAGCTGTGTGTATTGATGATTAATTAGGAATAGAGCAATTGTCATTGTGCTTTGAGAGATTCCAGAATATCTCTTTTAACCCAGCTAGAGTCATGAATCATTAATGACGCTGCAAAAATTTTTCCACCCATGCTATGGGTGTATTTGCAGTGAATTACGGTACACAGCCTTTCTATTGAGTATTCTCTCCCCAAAAAAACTTAACATTGCAAACTGGACCTGGCATTTAAACAAATATAATTCCATAGACGATGTTATCAGAAATCGTATTCTAGAGTAATTGTTGTAAAAACCAGAGCCCTGTTTGATAAAATTTGTTATCAGTAGTAGCAAGTTACAGTAAGCGCAGACTGTGGAAGGCTTCAGCTGCCTAAAGCCCCCCCCCCTTTTTTTTGGGGGGGGGGCTGCCACTTTCATTGAAATAGTAATGAAGTAATGACTGAGTAGTACAACTTTTGAGATACCCACTGACCTACATAGCTACAATGCAGGACACTCACCTATGCATGACACTGGATTTTTTCATGATAGACGATATTTATAATAGATTCAATTCAAATGAACAGAATCGTATTCTCTCATAACCAATTTCACACTGTGGATTTGATTCTTTTGTTAAGCAATTATATGACATTCATAGGTTGTTGTTTGGTCAGATAAAGATCACCCAATTATGCAATAGTGTCAAAGACTTGCATAGAATAACTCACAGAAATTACCTGCGTGACATGCTGGAGTAAGAAAATGGCTGATGTTTTCATCGGTGACTTTGGTTGTACAGTAGCCATTATGCATTGTATACAAGTCAGTGGACATGTACTACTCTGACATCACTGTTCAATCAAAATGACAGCCCCATGAGATAATGTCAAGGGAAGAAACTGCAAACTTTGGAGAGATTGTTCTCCTTGTCAAATAGGAGTACTATCAAGATATTTTGAACAGACTGGCAATTATGAATAAGATTATCAGCTAACCTTTACTGGGTTTCATTCTCCTAAGTCCATAGTTTCTAAATTTTGCGAGCGAGAGAGGCGAGCGAGGAAAATTTTGACAATTTTTGTAATGAAAATGTACAGAAATTACGTATTCGGGCACCTCGCTGGCCGAATATGAGCTGATAGTTGCCCGAATATGTGTACTTTCAAAATCCTCAGGCCCCCTGCAGCCCCCCCCCCCCCGCTTCGTTTTTAGTTTTTGTATGTTTAGTTGGATCAATATAACGCTACACTTTAAAAAAAAAAATGATATACAACTTTTAGGGGCTCGATAGAAAGAGAACACATTCAAACTCTGTGACTTTGAGAAGTCATTGAATATCAGTGATATGTGTTGTCATGTGGCAGTAATGTATTTTTCCGTGTCACTGTAGGATTGCTTCAAATGCCTATCAGTATCAAAATTTTTGGTTTTAAAAAATAGCATGGTGCTACTAGGAGCAGATCCAGGTTTTTGTAACAGATCGTGGGGGCACAATATTCTGAAATTTCTGACAAGCAAAATAACAAAACAAAACAAAACAAAACCAACAAAACAAAAATAAATGAATAAACAAAATAAATAAATAAACAAATAAAATCACATGGATTTCCTGGTGTATTTTTACTCTGAAATTCTCTGACAAGCAAAATGTTCAGGATTTTTTCGTGTCTTTTTACTGAAAGATTTTCTGACAAACAAACAGATTTTTTTTTAAAGCCGTCACCTCAAAGGGGGGGGGGTACACCATTGCTGCTACTCCTGGTTTAAGGAAAAATCGTTTTATTTATTTGATTGTGCGTTCTTGTTGAATTTATGATTGTCTCGTAATTGACAATAATAACACAAATCTTAAACAAACATATTTATCCTCACAAATAAAATCATCGGGCATTGTCGCACAACTACATACATGTATATGATACATAACAAAGTTAATTGTTTCCTTTCGGTTTTCGAATGCAAAATCATTATGTTACTCAATCGATATCTACGTGAATTCTACAATTACGAGTGATATTTCACAATGCTAGAACCCAGTCATCCAAGATATAAAAAAATGATATAGTCGAATAATATAGTAGTCATTGTCTTTATGCCGAGCTCCTAAATGTGTATAATTTACCTCTATCTCTGATTTGCACCGTACTGGGCCACTTTGGACAGAGGCATACAGAGCTGTCAATTTATACTTCATTTGAAATGTGCAAGTGAGGTTTACATCTTGGTAAAACTGAATATATTGATGTTAGACAGATTTAATGAAATGAAATCTAATGGAAACCTTGTGTATTTTCTCAATATGTTGCCTGATTTTATTAGTATATTTGTTTCCAAAAGCATTCATTTTGGATAATAAAGATAATTAAAATAGAGAGTAAATATCAAAATGATTCAAAAATGGTAGATTTTTGCATTATTTGGCCTTCTAAAAGTTATAAAGCCTTTGTGCGCTTTGGTTGACGTTCATCACAAAGTGAGAGAACATAATATCGTATTTAAGTTCAAATTTCATGATTTAGTTTTTTTCTATGAATATTAGGGTGAATCTCCTCCCAGGATATATCCATCTGTAAGACACTGGTCAGGAGTAGAGGCAATACCATCACCAACGAATTTAAAGAAATTGACTCTAATCATGCTCTTCAAAATGTCAGCAGGGATGATGAACTTCGTGCGATTTGGCGAATCCATCCCCCTCCCCATTTTTCTTTATTTTTCTTTATCTATTTTTTTACTTTTTATTTTTGTTTTCTATTCTTTATTTTTCATTTTTTATTTATTCATTTATTTTTTTTTTTTTTTAATTAATTAATTAATTTTTTTTTTTTTTTTTTGGGGGGGTCTTGTCAGCGATTTGGAAAAACATATACAATACACTGGAAAATGTGAAAACTTTATTCTTCCTGTCGGCATACTGAGTTGAGCCATGTGCCTCCTAAAGCCTGCTTCACATATGCTGCGGGAACCCGCGTTTAAGGTTCATATATTATGTGAACGAGCTTTTACAAAACCCTCTATCAGACGCCGATCCTGATTATAGCATCGATTATTCATAAGTGTATATGCCATTTGTAGGCTAATAATGAAAATAAGATTATCTTTAACAGCTCTTAAATCAGTTTTATCGAGGTTTGGCCGGTGTGGCAAAATCCAATATATAGCTAATGTATATTTATATCAATAGGTACATCATAAGAATTTTATGTGGACATTGATTATTTATACATTGGACAATATCAATCACTATTAATATATGAAGACGTATCATAACATATAGTTATTTTCTATTGAGTTAATCATAAAGAGTCTTTTAAAATAATTTCTTATCAAAATGATATGGACAACGAAAAATTGTATTCTACACTGTTCTTATTTATACATTACATCAGTTTTGATCGTATTAAAAAGTTTATTCACCTATAAGATAATTATGTACACACGCTTATCAAGAAAGTCATGTCAGTATTACGTTTTTGAATTTAATCATTGATAACCTCTCTACAATAATTTGCCGTTTATGTTAGCCATTATCATTAATCATTGATAAAACAAATATTATTATGATACGATGTATTCAGTCGAGGAGCGGACATTGGACAAAATGGCGTCAATCTATTCAACATTATTTGGTTGTATATTGGTTATTCTTTGTATTGCTGGCGTTCAGTCTGGTAAGTTATTATTTGACAGATTTAAGACCGTTGCACATGAAACTTCATTTTGATAGCGTTAATACCTAATCAAACCTATCGGAAGGAAATTAGTGCATGCGCCATTCTTTTTGGAATATGGCCCGAAAGAGGTTTATTTTAAACCATGGTCTAAACTATGGTTTAAAGGCCAAGTCCACACTAATATCAAGTTGATTTGAATAAATAGAGTAAAATTAAACAAGCATAACCGTGAAAATTGTATTGAAATCGGATGTAAAATAAGAAAGTTACGGCATTTTGAAGTTTTGCATTATTTCTTGAAACAGTGATATGCATAACATGGGCGGTATGCAAATGAGCGAACCGATGATGTCACACACTCACTTTTCCTAATGTATTTTATTATATGAAATATCATATATTTCAATTTTTTACTTCAGTAATGTAAACCATGTTTTGACTCCTTATAGAACAAGTAAAATCATCATTACTGTAATTTATTTTGATACAAGGGAGAGATTCTTTATTATGACATCCATAAAAATTGAAATATTTGAAATTTCATATAATAAAATACATAAAGAAAAGTGAGTGTGCATACCGCCCATCTTATGCATATCACTGTTTCATAAAAAATAATGCAAACCTTCAAAATGCCGTAACTTTCTTATTTTACATCCGATTTCGGTGAAATTTTCACTGTTATGCTTGTTTAATTTTTACTCTATTTATTCAAATCAACTTGATATTAGTGTGGACTTGGCCTTTAAACCTCCGCCGTGGACTGAATTAAGTGTAAATAAGCGTATATAATGGCGCTGTCACATATTGACGATTTAGCCGGCGTATGCTGATCAAAACACTGGCATACGCTGAACTATTGATTTTTTTTTTCAATTTTGGGCGTATACCGAGTTGGGCGTACATGACGTATTAGCAACTTATTTAGAACGTTTCGATAACTTACAGATAACTTATACCAACATAAGCATTATATGCATAGCGTGCGGCAGCGTATCGCCGACGATCACATGTCGTTGCGTATCGACCATTCAAATCATAACCGCAATAGACATCGCAGTATCAACATTACCGTTGGCGATTTAACCAGTGTAAGCCGACGTACAGTGGCGCAAATCCATTTTGTATTTCGGGGGGGGGGGGGGGGGACATTCGCCTCCAAAATTCTCTGACAAGCACCAAAAAAAAAAAAGAGGAAAAAAAAGTTATTCAAAAAGGTGGGGGGACATGTCCCCCTGTCACCCCCCCCCCCCCCCTGGATTTGCGCCCATGCCGACGTCTGAAAAAATTGTCGAAAGTAACGTGTGTGAACGTGTGTCAACGATCGCATAACTTACCTACAACTTATTAACCACGTAAGGGAAGGTATGACATGTATGAGCCATACACTGGCATATTCGTCGAAAATTTTTGTGCATGCAAAAAAATTTCGACGACCTCGCCGTACTACGACGTATACCAGCGTGCTTCAGCGTTCTCTTAACTTATACAAAACTTTTACCTATAACTTATTCGACGAACGCCAGCGTATTCGCCAAATTTTTTATATGTCGGCATACGCTGGTTAAATCGCCCGCCAAGGTGTGACAAAACTTTTACCTATAACTTATTCGACGAACGCCAGCGTATTCGCCAAATTTTTTATATGTCGGCATACGCTGGTTAAATCGCCCGCCAAGGTGTGACAGCTACTTAAGCGCGTTACTGTCTGCCCATTGGACAAAAGGGCATGCGCGTAAACTACGCTTATGGAGGTTTAAACCATGGTTTCAAATAAACCTCTTTCGTGAATTCGGGCCATTCACTCTTACATTGCGCCCAAAAGCCGCACCAGTCGTTGACGCAGTCCTATGTCATTCGAATGACGCCCCGTCTGCAACGGGCAATATACCCCTAGTCACACCGAACCGACTCCAAACCGACTGATAATCGACAAAATCTTGGAAGACTTTTTTGTCCTGTATATTGTCGGTATGGTGTTAATCTCGTGGTCTCGTGAAATGTGATTTTAACTTAGTTCTAAAAGTTGCCAATGGTTTTCCTAAACCTTACTAGCAAATCTATAAATGGTCATTTCTGTTTATTAGTCATAGTTTTGCCGTAACTGAGGATATACCGGTTACCTCGAGTTTGTACTTAACCAAAACGATGTAAGATCGTAGATCCTTCATCACAAAATAGTTGATCAACATTAGATGCTAGCTTTCAATTCAGGATATATTCCTTTCTTTCGGTGTTTTTTGCAAATTCCACACTTTTCAATTCTGGTTCCTTCCTTAAAAATCATTATTTTTACAGTGTAGGTAAAAGGGGTTAAAAAATATTCTATTTTCATTTACCGACATGAAAATTTCCAAGGAAGAGCAATGATTATTTATTCGGTCTTAGACCAACGAGACGTACTGAGAAAAAAACATATTTTCACCAAATGCGTGACCATATAAATTGACCAGCGATGTGTACCAATAACGTTAAACTTAAACTTCTTAAACAATCACCAGATGACGAAGGCCATGAGGGAGACGTTCGTATCGTAAACGAATATTCTAACATAAGTGGCAATGGACGAGTTGAAATATTCCATAACAATGAATGGGGAACAATATGTGACCATTACTGGGATGTCATCGACGCAACAGTCGTCTGCAAAGAACTCGGCTTCAGACGAGCGAGTCAAGCCCTGGGTCAAGCCTTTTTCGGCCCCGGTGACACCGATCAACCGATCTGGTTAAACAGAGTCAACTGTACGGAGTCGGAAGAAGAAAAGTTGACTGATTGTGTCAGCAGTGGTTGGGGAAACAATGATTGTTCCCATTGGGAAGACGCAGGAGTTGTGTGCAGTAATTACACAGGTATTCTTGCATTTTCGTGTTATTAATTTTATGCGACGGCATAACCACAACTGGGGGCTGCAGCCCTCTCCCCCACCCTCATGGAATTTTGAAATTTCCACTATTCTGGCACCCACTACCTCATAACTATTAAGGCAATGATTTTCATGACAAAATTACATTTTCACAGCAATGAACGGTCCAAAATCTTTGCTTACTCCCTTCGCTGGCTTGCAAAATGTCAAAACTGGAAGTTTATTTTTGAGCAAGCGATGTAAGCCCCCTGGCGAAATCTTGCCTATACGCCTGTGATCTTAACGTAAAAATCGGAAGTCGCGGCGTAGTAAAAAAAATTGATGGGGATGAAATTATTGTCATGTTTTCAATCGCTCAAACTACATACGTGTTATGGTAAAGTGAAAGAAATTAAAAGTTTAAAGGTCGTAATTCTTAATTACCAGTCAGCTTCTGTATAAAGTCTGTGGCGGAGTGTTTGTGGGTTGGATTATGGTTTGGCATTTAGTATCTGGGTTTTCTGATACTTATTTTACCCGAAAGATATATTTAAAAAACCGTTAAAATTAATGTTAATGGCAATTTCTTTTTTTTTCTTTTGCATCCCAACGAAGCAATTGCCGGAGATCTGGTGTAGGCCCAAATGATCCAATTTCCGTTTTTGTATCAGTAATGAGGGAGGGGGCTTGTTTTTGAGGGAAGATGAAATTACAATTTTAAATAAAAAGGAAAAATTAAGATGTCTGGTACAAAAAAGTCTTTTAATTCCAGCTCAAGAGGGAGAATTGCGTCTGATAGATGGGAAGAATGAATCGATTGGTCGGGTTGAGATATATCACGATGAAGCCTGGGGTACGATATGCCAGAACGGATGGGGATACAACGAATCCACTGTAGTTTGCCATCAGCTCGGATACTCTCATGCTTCCTACCAAACCCGTTACTTTGGACCGGGGGATGTTCCTATCATGCTCTCAGACGTGGATTGTACTGGGTTAGAAAGTTACTTGTTGGACTGTAGACATGTTTTCTCTCGAGAGACTGACTGCAATCAAACAGATGTTGTAGGTGTAGTGTGCTTTTATGAAAGCATTCCTGATGCCGAGGGTAAGATCAGTATTCTGCCATTGTTTTTAAGTACAATCTAGCGAAAGATATATAACCATGTATATACTGAACTTTCCAAATAAAATCATTGAGTTGTAAAACATAATCAATCCAGAATTTGAAATGTATCCTCACGTGCAGAAAAAAGGGATTTTAATGAAAATAACCCTTTCCCATTCAACGCGAAAACAAAGAAAATGTTGACAAGAATATTTTATTTTAAAAGCATGATGGAGGTTCTTAAAAAATCACCCATTTCGTGAGGGCTGAAATACTATGTCATTCATTTTTATATTTCCTATTGTTAAAACATTGAAATACGGAATTATTTGACATATTCTCATAGAGTCACTTTTCTAATATTGAACCAGTTTTGTTGGGCAATTCCTCAGTGTTGTATTTAGGTGACGATGTCAAAACGTTCTTGCAACAAATCTAGGCTTAACTGGTAATGAACTGACAACACAATCTTGGGTCTCATATTCCAAACAGTCGATTACGTTGCTTTGGGAAAATATGTCGAAAATGCTTTTCAAAATTTAGTCTTCATCTGATGTCCCTATTAAAGGGAAAGTTCACCCCGAAGATTACTTGGGTTTAAAAAATGCAGAAAAAATAAAGAAAAATATTGGCGCAAGTTTGGACAAAATCCGTTAAAGAATAATGGAGTTATGGACTTTTGAAGTTTTTATTTTGTGACGTCACATGCGAGCAGCTCCTCCATTATGTAATATGATAAATATTCCATAAAATATAATTTTCTCAGAAAATTTAGAATATTTTCGTCTGTGCATTTGATGTATTGTCAGAAATGTTATTCAATACTGGATTCTGAAAAGAAACAATATTAATTTATCTTGGAACGTAAAAAAAAATGCGAATATATGGAATATTTATTACATTACCAATGGGCAGCTGCTCGCATGTGACGTCACAAATCCAAAACTTTAAGTACGCATAACTCTTTTATTATTTGACCGATTTTTATCAAACCTTCGCCAATATTTTTCTTTATTTTTTCTGCATTTTTTAAACTCGAGTAAACTTCAGGGTGAACTTTTCCTTTAACCCCATTTTACTTTAGCTCATTAAAAACACACAATCATGTTGACCTTACTGTCGTCATGGCATTTTCTGAAAATTATAGTTTCAGAAAATTTCTATTATATCTTGTTATATCTTCTACATAGAAGCAACTATGGTGATTTGGCTAACTGTGGTCATTGTAATCAGCTGCATCATTGGTTGTGGTTTAATCATCGTCATAATCGGTTTAGTCTATCGTTCTCAACAACACTCTTCAACCACAGGATCATCCAGAGAGGATCCACCACCACCATACACCAAAGAGGATATAAACGGGTCTCCTCCAGAAAAGGGTTATGTTGCCTAATCTCAAGAGATTCCCCAAAAAGATAGATTGACAGTTTGAGTGTACAGAAATATGAACAGTTTAAAACTATCAGGAAGCAATGCAAGGTGATTACAGTGTCATAAGTACATGATCTGTCCATCAAAATTCCTACTCACACGTTTTTATACCAAACAAAAAGGATAAAAACAATTTGATTCGGTTCACGAGAGATATTTTAATACGTATAATAAAGGAGGCAATCTTGAAAATGGTTTATTTGCAAATAGCAGAATCGTGAACTATGTTCAATGGATTTATTGTCAGTTCCTTTTTATTCACGAAAAGAACCGTTCACGTTTCATTAATTTCAACTGATCGAATATATTACGATTTTAATGTAAAAATTCATGTAATACAAAAACTTCAGGGGTATATTTTTAATGGTGTTTGATTAAATTAAACATTGCATGGAGATTATTGTCTCACATTTCTGCTATTTATAATGTATTATATACTTCTTCAATAATTTAAGATTTTGAATAATTCAGTTGGTTCAGTCATTTTTAGCAAATCTGAGTGTCTTTCTTTCAAATTGCTATACGTATGTATGACCTTGAATTCCGGTCATACTTTGGTACATAATAGTACATAATAAATATTTAAAAAAAAGAAATAACTACATACAAAAAAAGAAAAAGATAACATTCCTAGACCGCTGAGCTTGATTGGAGGGAAAAAAGAAAGAAGGAAAAGAAAGGGGAAAAAAGAGGGAGAGGAATAAAAAGCGAAAGAATGGAGGTGCAACATAAAAGGAGTACGGAATTCATTTCAAAACATAAATGAAAACATCGTGAAAATTAAACGTTCAAAATAAGAGCGATTACATATTTTGTTTAAGTGTCCAGCATGAGTGTGAGAGTAAATGTCAGTCTTTTAGAAGAGTTAACAGTTACATTATCTGTCACAACGGATATACCTAGCTCCCACTATAGAGGTGCCATTTGTATTATGGACGCTACGGACTAAGTGGGTGGACTGTGAGATGCAGTCCTGAGTACGAGGCTTTCGAGTGAGGGTAGGTTTGTGGGAGGGGTCGAATCAACTTATTTTACGTTGCCCAATTCCCACTCTCTTTCTTTCACCCCTCTCTCTCCCCCCCCCCCCCCCCCTCTCCCTCCCTCTGCCCCCCCCCCCCCCTCTTTTACCTCTCCTAGTGGTGCAAATGGGTCAAGACACTGAGGGGGCATTGGCGTCATGTGGCGTCGAGTCCCTTTGTAGAAAGAGTAACGACAGCCCGTGATTTGAACGCCATTTTGGGGCCACAACTACTTAACATTTCTATTCAATTCCGATGAGCACCTGGGTGTTCTAAATAGAAAGAATTCGAACGCCATTTTGGGGCCAAAAAAAAATAGGACGTCCATGTCGTAACTCTATCTATAAAGGGACTCTAATGTGGGGGACGCCGATATTACTCGGTGAATGAAGTGTGAAGTGACAATTAGACCATCGATAAGGGGGAGGGGGTGGGAGGAGATCTTACTAAACTCTTTTCATCCCCCCCCCCCTCTCTCTCTCTTTCCCACTTTTCATATAATGAGTGATATCAGAAGCCTATATATATATATATATTATAATATTGTACATGTACATGATTCAGTATTTTAACCAAGGATATCTCTTATAAAGTTAATCATTGTACAAAAGATTATCATGATTTAATTGTCAGCAAATTATGACGAGTTCAGACGACTGCTGCCTTATTGACTAGAGAAATTCCATTCGTTGATAAAGCCATAAAGGTATGTGTTTCAGGGCGTGTGTTCTGTCACTTCTGTGTGGGATGGGAGGGGTTAACACCGGTGCATATAGAACCTCATTCCATCTTTCTTTTTATGAATGAATGAAAGAAAAAACTTTATTACCAAAAATTGATCACAGTATAGTATACATTTGAAAAACAAATCTTTGGTAATAGGACACCACTAGATAGCAATACTGCTAGTAGGGCGTGGCGCCCTTGAGACAAATATATGAATACACTTACATTACAAATGGATTACATTACTTGTAAAAAGATTGTATGACATAAATTATAGTAGCTACTATCTACACTAGACAAGTAAGATGATATTTACAATGGGTGTTGAATACACTCTTGTAATAAATGATCTTTTGTAGCTGTACAGAATGAATGGAAAGAGCATTTTCTTCTGATATCTTTCGGCAGACTATTCCATACTTCTGATCCTGCAAATGATATTGAATTTTTTCCATGCTCTGTTCTCACTCTAGGCAAGAGTAGCGTCTTAGCATTTTTCTGCCTTGTACCATATTGGTTTTCAAAAAACTTACAATAATCATATATTGAATGAGGCAGTTGTTGGTTTATCAACTTATACATAAATGTTGACACTAAAAATTTGTACAATTTTAAAATGTCCAATATACGTAATAAATGAAATAAGGGCGCGGAAGGTGATCTATATTTGCTAAAAGTAATTGCTCTTATTGCCATCTTTTGTATAACAAGAACATTATTTATAGTTGCAGCTGATGTGCATCCCCATACCTCAAGACCATGTGTTTGGATAAATGAATGATAAAAGTACCCTCTTTGGAAAAAAATGTCTCACTTGATATAGAATTCCTACTTTCCTGCGGAGTATATTACAAACAGAGTTGACATAATCAACCCAAGTAAGATATACCTGTCAAAATGAATACCAACGAACGGGGCAACATACACTTCTTTTAAAATATGATCTTTCATTTTCACCGACCCTTCAACATGGGCAGACTTAGTCTTGGCTTGATAATCATAAAGTTAGTTTTCTTAATGTTAACAGTAATCTTGTTGGCATCACACCATTGACTAACGTATGCTAGATTCTCAGTTCTAATAAATCAATATGAGAATTTCCTGGCGGAAAAGAATGAAATATATTCGAATCGTCTGCAAACAATCTGAAATTAAAGTAATTTGACGATTTAGGCAGGTCATTTATGTACATCAGAAAAAGAGTAGGGCCTAATACAGTTCCCTGTGGAACTCCACACACTATTGATGACCTCGTTGAAGTAGCACCATTATGATGAACTAATTGGGATCGATTACTTAGATAGTCACGAAACCATTTTAAAGGCAGCCCTCTAATACCGTAGTTTTGTAACTTATGCAAAAGTATATCATGGTTTATCGTATCGAACGCTTTGGCAAAATCAACGAAAACTCCTATAGTTATTTTACCTTCATCTTGATATTGAATCAGTTGATTAACTAGAATTATAACAGATGATTTAGTGCTGTGCTTTTCTCTAAATCCATATTGGTGTTTATAAAGTATACTGTGCCTTTCTAAAAATTTGACCAATCTGTTATTCACTAATTTTTCAAAATTTTTACTTATAACAGATAAGACTGAAATTGGTCTATGATTACCTGGTTCTGATTTATCACCCTTTTTGTACACAGGACTTACTTTGGCTATTTTCATACAATTTGGAAATATCTATATCTATTTGTATATCTATTTGTATATCTATTTATATCTATTTGTTTACTGTTATTTTATTATTATCTTTTAAAAAATTATTATTGAATTATTTTTTTGCAGTAGTTTGGTATGGATCTGACATTAGATGGTGGGGCTGTTGGGGAGTTTAGCCAGCCTTTCCAGATAGTTTATAGTATACAACCTCAAGTTTTCCCTTTTGCATCCTCCCTTGGCTAAATGGACTGAAGTTAATCTGAATCGAGGGTCTTTTCGGGGAGGGGGACCCTGCAAACCCAATCAATTTTTGTGAACTGACAATTATTTTTTTTGTGTGTGAATGGCTCAAAATTCTAAACTAAATCTCTCAAAAAAACTTTGGAAACTCTAGTATGATCGATTATATCTCTCTTGTCAGGGCATAATCATCGCTATGTTTAGTATTTGTAGAAATTGTGTTTATTCCTCTTTAATATGATACCCCATTTGTTATGAATTTGCAGTCACTGAATGTGTAGTATATTAGAATAAGGGGCAAGGTCAAAAGTGAAAAGCTGCAAAATGCACTGCTCTTGTTCAGCTGTGCATTCTTCTTTCTTTGAAGAGTTTTAGGGCTGCTGTGTTTTCAGATGATCTTCCATGAGCAAAATACACCCTGTACTGGCTGAAAAAAACATGTATGAAGTCGAGCAAACATACAAGCACTAAAACAATCGTGCGTTATCACTCAAACAAACATGCATGCATGAGCGTGCGATCAAACAAACACGCAATACACTTCATTTCACATTAATTCATCTCTGTAAAAAAAGCAAAAACAAACAAGCACGAGAGAAACTTCGAGGCTTAAGTTCATTTTTTTTTTTCATGTTTGAAAATTATACAGTGAATGAATTTCATTTTCAGGATTCTTTAGAATCTGGCATGAATGGATGACCAGTTTGGAACAATAGCTCTACAGTCATTTACAACAATAAAAAATTACACTCTCTTATGTCAAAGAAAGAAGAGTGCTCTGCATAACAATACGAGTGCTTACCAATGCATTTTGCAACTTTTCACTTTTGACCCTGCCCCTTATTCTGATGTACTGCTCATTCCATGACTGCAAAACCATAACAAATATGCCATCATTTTAAAGAGGAATAAACACACTTTATAATGATACTAAACAAAGTGATGATTATATGCCATGACAAGATGAGAGATATAATCGATCAAACATGAATTTCCAAAAAAATTTCAGGGGTTTACTTAAAACCTTGAACTTGAAGTAAAGGAAAGATTTCCATTTGAGATAAAAGGTACAATCAAAATATGAAGCATAGATAATAACTGTAATGTTGAACGATGTGGAAATGTGATAGGCCCTATCCATAATTATGAATAAATTCTTTCGACAGGTCTTCCAAGGAATTTGAACTTGGACCACAAAGTGAGTTATGAACACTAGCGTAGCTGACGGGGGGGGGGGCAGACTACCCCCTGACAACTTTTTCCCCATTTTTTTGTTTTTGTTTTGGGGGGAGAATTATGGATGAAAACTGAACCCCCTTTCTTGAGAGCTGGCGAAAAAAAAAAATTGTTCCCCCCTCCCCCCCCCCCCCCCCCCCCCCCCCCCCCCCCCCGACGAGCGAGTTTTGGAAGGCTGGCGAGAAGAAAAAAATACAGGTCTCCCTCCAAGCAGAATTTGACAATTGATAAAATTTGCTCCCCTTGTAAAAAAATCCTGGCTATGCCACTGGTTATGAATACACACAGTAATACATGTATCATGTGCTACAAAAATGTTACAGATGTGTATGCATACAGCTTCTAACCCAAACTGGATCTCTCCTAGGGAGGGGGCTGGGGTTTGCATATTGACGGAATGTAGATAGATGCCCACATTTTTCCTTTTTTCATTTGTCTACTTATCACATCCTAAATTTTAATTTGCACATGCTGCGCATATATATACACATGCTGCGCATATATATACACAAACCAGCCGAAGATTACTGAATTTAAAGACCAATTCTTCAGACGGCACCCAGATGGAAGAAAAGCAGAAGCATAAACGTACCAAGAAGAAAGGAAAAATGAAAGGAAAGTAAGTTGAAGTCCAGGAAGTTCCGATTAAATTTAGTCCTAGTCCTATTACATGGATCCACACCACGTATAGTGCATGGATCCCACATACTGAAAATGGTGTGTTTTGTTTGACTTAAGCAGGGTTCCCACTTAGCCGAGTAATAGTGGCGAGTTATGGAGAGTTGTGGCGAGTTGCCTCAAGGAGGCACTCGCGATAACTCACGTAAAGCTCTTCATGTAACTCGGGATAACTCGCAACAACTCGGCGTAACTCGTTGGAACTCTGCACAACTCTCCTTGAAGTCGCAAGCAGTTCCAAAATTTGTGAACATGTTCAAAATTTTCACCACTCATAGGCCCTTGCCTATGTGGGACTGTGTCCAACATTCACTGTTGCAAGCATTCAAAAACAGACAACAAAATTGCTCTAGGCACGATTTAATTTTCTTAAATTTGCTAGAATACCTGATTCAGAGACTCTTCAACTCTTGTATGTTGACTTCTGATTCCAAAACTGGAAAGCAGTACTTTAAAGGGCTTTTTCTCACTCCTCGTGTATACAGCAGCGGGGACTGGGCCAAGGTAAAATCATCTACAGTACGCTTATATGCCTTGACCTGAAGCGAAGAGTATAAATGCGAAGAGTGCTCAACCCGCTACTAAGCACGTGTGCGTATTGTGGTGCACTCGTAAGACGAGTCTCGTTTGAACACGGCAATATACACCTGCCGAGTGTACTACGGAAATACGAGAGAGTAATTTGTCTTAACACTATTAAAGGTCTTTGAGAAGTTTGCCTGACCCCGGAAGCACCTGATCTCTAGGGAAAAGTGCCCCGGAAGCTTGATTCGGCATCTGGCTTTGTTCTCCAGACGTTTGGGGAAAAACATTTTTGCATTGCATAATTCTTCCATAGGATCGTATATTTCTATATAGCGCCATCAGCGTTAGTATATATCGAAACGACTGTAATTCTAGGCTAGCGCACCAAAACAACTACGACAACGCCGCCATAGCCAAACATCTTCTACGAGAACTCCGCTGAATGGAAAGCAAACTGGTAAGTTTTTGTCTTTTTGTAGTTAAAATATTAGTTTAATACAAGTTTAAAAATCAAATTCATTTACATAGGTCTACATAGACATCATACAACATAAATACAGCAAAAATAGGGAATAAACCCTTGGAATTGCAAGGGAGGTGATATTGTAAAGTATACATTCAAATCTGCCATTAAAACACGTATGGAGTACGAGGTTATCTTACGATAACCTCGTATGTGTATGAGTGAATTTTCACTAACTCGTTGTAACTCGTGCTGAACTCGTTTAAACTCATAATATACTCGCAATACTCGCAACATACTCGCATTATTCGTAAGAAGCTCGAGATGCACTCTTCATAACTCGCCACCTTCAAGTATACCCGAGTGCTATTCGAGTTTCCAAGAGTGGGATACGAGCACTATGATTGTGTTACGAGTCGGGCGGAGTTGCCCACGAGATTAGTGCGAGTTTAGATCGAGCACGGCGACTTACAGCGAGTTTAGATCGAGCAAGGCGACTTACAGCGAGTTTCGTATGAGCTTATTCAGAGTGCATTGCAAGCGCACCATTATATGTCAGCTGGCCCACTCATAGCGACTTTACTATACTTCGTGTGTAGACTCTAGGCAGTCATCCACCTCGACACTTTCAAAACACCACTGCACAAAAGTCACCAACATTCACTCATAATCGGCATTTAATTTACAAGAAACGACACCAACATATTCATAAAATACAATAAATTCAACTCACCGATGTTGGAAAAGATAATTTCGAAAATGAAATCCGTAATTTACTGTCACTTCTGGCGAAACGGGGTATCGCAAGTCATGATGTACATTTCCTGATCGCCGCGAGCGCTGACATCTCCCGCTAAAAAATTCGGTCGTTAAAAGTTCGGTTCCTATCGCGCACACGTAAGTCCTGATTTTCCGTGTGTGCGATCGTAGAGATCGATGTGCACGCGATACCGAGTTTTGTTGTGGACAAAATTTTATTGGCCGATTTAGTCTAAAAACATCGGCACCATGAAAACAACATGCGATCGCAAAAAAAATTGGCGGGGATTTCTTAGGTTTTGGACATGATTTTGACTTTGGATTTTGCTGGAAATATCAGAAGTTCTTCCTAACGGCCATTTAAGGTAGGAAAGAGATTTTAAAGCGCTGAATTTGAAAGGAAGTATTTTAAACATTTATCTTACTTTTCCCCCCATACCTTAAGTACATGCGATAGAAAATGACTAGTATTTTTGCATTCGTCCCGCGTAGTGGTCAGTATGACCACTATACGTGGTGTGTGCTGGCCTATAACTATGCAGCGATTTACATTTTCCCAAAAGTATTTTCAAGATAGAACACATTTATTCAACCCTAAACGCACGTGTACACAGAAAAATAGGCCATCGCCATTCCATTTCCACAACTACCAACAAACAAGGCAAGAAAAATGCCACGGCTCAAGAAATCCAAGAGTGGTGGACATTGCGATAATGGACATTGCTGTAGTGGACATTGCGGTAGTGGGCCATTCTTTGTAAAGTGAAATTTTTTTTGGACAAAAAAGAAGTTAATTCTTGCTGTTTTTGAACAGTATATTCTTGAAGAGTAATGTGGAAAGTTAAATGGATCACATTTTTTTCATTAATTGAAGACCCAATTATGCTAATTTTCATACAATTACATTGGCATAAGTTAAAGTTTTAAAAAAAAATCCCCTTTTCACCATACATGTATAATAGTCATCTCGCAGTATGACCTTTAATAGTTGTCACTATATAGTGAAATGATACCCTTCCTAGGTCCTTTGCAAGTAATTAAGTTGAAGGAAAAAGGAAATTTGTCTATGCATTCTAATGTCACTCACGTGACCCCAAAACATGAAAAGTTTATGCTATTTGAAAAATACAATTTGGATAATCTATATTTTCCTGTCATAAGCTAACTTGTATATGTCCTCCATCTCCCAAATATTATTCCAAGTATGATTCTCGTTCTTTAAATATCGCCAACTATACTTTGTCACACACGTGACCTGAGTGCAAAGGGTCAAGTGCATATTTACTGGGCAAGTCATTTGTACAGTCTGTTTCATCTATTATTGTTGAGTTTCTTGACCTATTAATTCTGTTTTCACTTTTTGTATTCCTCTTGTTTAATCCTCTGAACTGATTGCGTAACCCTATACAATTAAGTTTAGAAAACAAGCTGAAGATGAATATACTTGTATATCAGCATGAAAACTTTTGATTTGTTTACTTTGATTCTTTGGTCTGAACATTAATGATAATGGTAATAGAAGATATTAATGATAATTATATATAATAATGATAATAATTACAATAACAATAATAATAAGAATTAATAATAATAATAATTATATGTCTTGTTTACCCAGGGTAGCCTCATCAATACTAAATATTGCTCATCCTAAGGGCCCTACAAGCATATTATTACCCTGGTTTTAGCACGACAACCGTAGCGCTCAGTGCATTCAAGAAATAAATCCTACAGGTACTCACTTTACACCTGGATCGAGCATGGCAAATGCAGATAAAATGTCTTGCCAAAGGACGTTAGTGCAATGGCAATTAAATTGAACCCCATACCTTTTGATCTGCAGTAGGGTTACACGGTTACTTATCTACTAGACCAAAACACCTCCATGGTATCTCAATAAATATATCAATAAATGATATCCATAAATGTATAAAAATGAAAAAGAAAATAAATTGTGTGTTCCCTGTGTATTTTTCATGAAGAAAAGATCTGAGAATCACTTTCTACCGTATTGATGATAATTCATATAGAGCTAATGCAAAATGAATTAAAAATACTAAATATTATGATTTTTTAAATAGTTCACCAAATCTGTACACATTACCTATGGTATGTCACACACGTGACCATACATCATGATACAAAATATTACATAACAAAAATTTTATGCAACTTCGAACAAAATTAATGCTATTTTCTAAGAAATAGTACCATGAAATATAACTACCATTAATATGAACATTGAAGCTTCTGAAAATTCAGAGAGATTTAAAGATAAAATGTAAGTTTCAAAAACCTGCTTCAGTGCGAGGTCACGCACGTGACCTGAACGTGTTGACCTTTGACGTAGAACAGGTATCATCATTGACAATTTTTTTGTTATTTAATCCATGTACCTATGTCTGTATTTACTGTATATATAGAGGAAAAACCAACACACTTGGAAGGTTTTTAACATTATATAGAGCTCACAATAGCCCAGTTGCCTGGGGTTTTTGTCATACACGAGACTAAGAATGGCCCCTTTGCATCACTTTGGTCTCCTCCTGAACATCTGTTTTTCTGCGGCGCCTCCTTGACGACAGGGTCACACAAATTGTGCAGAAGATCAAGGTCTCTTCTCCCTCAAGCAGAGCGAAAACGCTTCTGGCATCCATCTTTATTTTGCAGAGCGCCAAAAAATATGCACCCCCGTCCCCCCCCCCCCTGGATCGTATGAAACTCGTAGAAAGCTCTTATCACTCGTAACAAGATATTGATAACTCGTTGATAGATCGGTATAAGTCTAAAAAGGTCATCACAACTAATACCAAGCTCGGTGTGACTCGTTTCGCGCTCGGTTCACTCGTACAGCTATCGTAGTAAACTTGATGTTGCGTCGTATATCACTCATGCAAGTCTCATAAAATAGGCAAATTTCGCGCGAGTTCACGCGAGTTCACGCGAGTTCAAGCTCGCGCAGCTCGGCACAACTCGAGACTCCAACTCGGCTAAGTGGGAACCTTGCTTAAGACAAGTCAAGTCAAGACTGACATGACTGAGCGTCTCTCCTGCACTACTTTATGACATGTAGTAAGAAGTTGGTCATCAAATCTTTTTGATACCACTATGCGAAACTCACCACAATTCACTAAAAATCAGCATGTCAATGACCCGTACTACAGGCCTACATCATGTATTGTAAATATAATCTAAATTCCACTCCTGGGCCCTTGCCTATTTGGGACTGTGTCCAACAAGGCAACATTCACTGTTGCAGCAGTCAAAAACAGACAACAAAATTGCTCTAAGCAAGATTTAATTTTCTTAAATTTGCTAATTACCTGATTCATGAACTCTTCAACTCTTACTATGCCACAAATTAGGGGATTCAGAATTGAAAGTGAAAATTTGAATAATTATTTTCCTCTCCTGTATGAATGATCTACCCTGGAAAAAGGCCTGCTGATACACACAAAAGCTATTCTTCTTCTTCTTCTTCTTGTTCTCCCTCCGCTTTTGTCGGAGATCAGCAACAGAGTATTGCGTGTATATGTAATTCAGCAGGTCAACTATTGAAGCCTATTCACCCATAAAAGCTAGTCTGGAGCACTACAAGGTTATCTTCAGATTCAGATAAGCTTGTACATGTATAAGTGTCTAAATTCTAATTTTGTTGTAAAAATACAATACAAATCGACAATGAATGAGTGTTGTGCAAATAATCCGGATAGACTCTAGTCTTTGTTACTATACTGACTCTAGACCTAGTATGATGAAGAATTTGGCTCAACTGGTCTTACTCTTAAGTTTAGACTGCATTCATTTTGGTATAGTGATAAAATAACATTGTAAAAACAATCCTTGTTTCAGTGGCCCAAACATGTGTAGACTGAAAATTCTGTCTCTCGTTCGCTAGCTCTTCACTTAGAGACAGAAACGGTTGTATCACTCTGCTGTGCAAATCGACTACACGCCGATGTGTAGTTGGAAAAAATCGCAATAACTTGATTTTTTTACATAATCTAGATCTACATATTATTATCGAATGGTTAGGCCTAGGCTCGACTATTTAAGGAATCGGTTCAACTTACCAATTTGACTGAATAATCCGTTTAAAGCTCCTTTTTCAGGTAATTCAGGATCCATGGTATTCTCCATTTGAAAATCTTGCAGCCGTATTCAAACTGTTATTGTGTGTAAGTCAATGTGTATTCGGTTTGTACAGCAGAGTGATACGACCGTTTCTGTCTCTAAGTGAAGAGCTAGCGAACAAAAGACAGAATTTTCGGTCTAAAACATGTGGTGCAACTTGTGCAGGGCTTTACTGCAAGGAGGATCGGGAAAAGGTAGTATGAAATAAATTTAGGATTGGATCAGAAGAAAGGGTACACTTTGAGTGATTACAGTAAAGAATGAATGGAATGATAGATGGACCATATTGACAATCTGAGGTTCTCCATATCGATAGTGATTTAGTTTTTACACCTTGTTCTTTGTCGGATTTATCTGAAACTTTCACTAATTTTTTTTCTTTGAGTTTTCTGCATCCACTTGGACAAACATTGAAAGTTTAATTTCCTTTGTCCGCTATTAGAAGACCATCACCTCTTTATCACCTCTAACACTAAAAGTGTTGTAGCTTTGAATGCCAAATCCTCTTCATGTCTCACTCACTAACTTCGTAAATTTATTTGCCAGGATCCACTTATACATGTACAAGTTTATCTGAAGATAAGCTTGTATTCCATAATAGCTTTTACGAATGAATAGGCTTCAATAGCTTTTGTGTGTGTGTTAGCAGGCTATGGTCCATTCTAGATTATTCGTACATGAGAGGAAAATAACTTCTTAAGATTTCACTTTCAACTCTGAAACCTCAAATTTATAGCATAGTAAGAGCTGAAGAGTCCCTGAATCAGGTAATCCAGCAAATTTATGAAAATTAAATCTTGTTTAGAGCAATTTTGTTATCTGTTTCTGACCAGGATCCATACTCTTCTGGTAACTCGCTAAGGGACACAGCCAAAAAAGAATTCTGACACTTGTAACTTTTCCAGACCTTGTCTTTGATGGACCTGGTTAGTTAGCCATACTCTAGTCTTACCATCTGTGGTCTAGATCACTCGCATATATGCGAGGTTATGTATAATAACCTTGGATATGTGTGAGTGATTTCCGTACCTTCATACAACAGAAAATTGCCTCCCATACAGAGTGTAATCTCTAGCACATATGTGTGCAATGAAAGAGCAAGATTGCTGGCCAAAAACAGCCTTAAAAATTTCACTTGATCAAGGTGATAAAGATCCTATTGACGAATTTGGCTTTTCTATCATCCTAAAATGTAGAAAGGAGTATTTTCTCAAAATTTTGCCTGTTATCCCTTTCAGGACAGGAATTATTTAAGGGCTAAATTGATCACATTTTGTTCTTCAAATTGGCAACAATAATATTTTTCTTTTAGTGCTTCAAGATTGTAATAAGGGGTAATGTCTTTGAAAACAATATACATGGTTAAAAGAATTGTCGAAAAGTTGAAAAAGTTGCCAATTTCGATAAAAAACAATGATTTTGAACCTCTCAATGTGTTGCCAATTTAAGGATTTTAAAGCTTATTCTCCTTTTTAAAATTCCTGGGATCAAACGCAATATGGTCATGTAACAAAAATGGACATAGTGTGTGCAGAAATTTTTGCTCTTTCTACTCATGCATCTGGTATATTTTTTAGAGCTCTGAATCAAAAGTTATTGAGCCAAACCACAAAATGTGGTCAATTGTCTTGAAAGGGTTATTGGGGTATTCACTTCTTCAACTTAGAGATCGTGACCACCGCCGAATTTGACACAGCCCCACATACTGATGGTTCCATGAGTGGGTCTAGATGTCACATACTTAGCTTCTAACGTATTTTATTCTATTAACAGCAAGACTATCATCCCACACTGGTCCGTAATGTACACTATCAAGCCACAACAGTCGGCTGTGTGCTCCAATATACTGATGGAGGTCTCAGTAATCTGAATTCTAAATCCATAATCGCACATGATCTGAATTTTTCATATTTTTAAAGAAAGTTTTCTTTTGTGAATGATAAAAGGTGACAAATAATGAGTTATTTTAATATTCTTTTTTTGAGTTGACATGATTTGCATTTGACTCCCTCACACTTATGTGAGGTTATTTATCTGAATGGTTTGTGTCTGGCCTGGATAAAAACCATAAGTCTGGCAAGTTAAAGGGGAAGTCCACCCTGGTATTTAGTTGATTTGAATAAAAGCAGAAAAATGAGAAAAACAGATCAGTGAAAGTTTGAGCAAAATCTGTTAAGGAATAAGAAAGTTGTAAGTGTTGTAATCAATCAAACGAAAAATGGCAACCCAGTGACGTATCTTGCGAGCTCCTCTCCCATTTGGTCTGCACAGAAAATTTCATTAATTTTCATTTTCTTAGTTGTTGATGAAGGAATATATTTGTTTCATACAGGCTTTGTATAAAAACATATTTGCAGTGATTAATATTTAGGTTGCATGCATGATTAAACATTTTATTTAGAAAAATTGGAAATTTATATATTTAAATTTATGTTTTTTGGAACAGCGTAAATTGGAGAGGAGCTCGCAAGATACGTCACAGAATTGCCAATTTGTGTTGTATTGTTTACAACTTCAAAAATTCATAATTTTCTTATTTCTTATATGATTTTGTTCAAACTATCATTGATCTGTTTCTTTAATATTTCTGCTTCGTTTAAAACCAACTTGGTATCTGGGTGGACTTCCCCTTTAATTGACACTAGTTTGGGTTCTGAACTACAGGCATTACCCTGACAACAGAAATTCATTTGACATAATAATGCTTATTGATTACTATAGCAACCCATCAGGAAGTGAGTATGTACCAGGCAGCATTGCTAACTTTCTAGGCTCTGATCACGAGGAGATGATCACTCCATCATCATCCAAAAGAAATGTTCTGGCTTCATTCTTTCAACCATCAACTACCAAAAAGCAGAATGTTAGCCCAAGAGTTAGCCTGGCTCCTAACAAGGTAAGCTCCAAAATGTGAACAGTTTTCCTTTTTTCCTCTTAGCATTAAGTGAAAAGACTTTCATAATCTATTTTATTTGGTCTTGCTAGCCTGGTAGTTGCCCTCTCCCTCCCTCCAGTGATTTCAAACAAAGTCAGTTAGAAACATTGTATTAGATGCTATATAAATATTATGTATTACTATTTTTATCACTACTGTGGTGGTTAGTAGTAGTAGTAGTAGTAGTAGTAGTAGTAGTAGTAGTAGTAGTAGTAGTAGTAGTAGTAGTAGTAGTAGTAGTAGTAGTAGTAGTAGAAGTAGTAGTTAGTAGTAGTAGTAGTAGTTAGTAGTAGTAGTAGTGGTGGTGGTGGTGGTGGTGGTGGTAGTGGTGGTAGTGGTAGTGGTAGTAGTGGTAGTGGTTGTGGTAGTAGTAGTAGTGGTAGTAGTAGTAGTAGTAGTAGTAGTAGTAGTAGTAGTAGTAGTAGTAGTAGTAGTAGTAGTAGTAGTAGTAGTAGTAGTAGTAGTAGTAGTAGTAGTAGTAGTAGTAGTAGAAGTAGTAGTAGTAGTAGTAGTAGTTAGTAGTAGTAGTAGTGGTGGTGGTGGTGGTGGTGGTGGTAGTAGTGGTAGTGGTGGTAGTGGTGGTAGTGGTAGTAGTAGTAGTAGTAGTAGTAGTAGTAGTAGTAGTAGTAGTAGTAGTAGTAGTAGTAGTAGTAGTAGTAGTAGTAGTAGTAGTAGTAGTAGTAGTAGTAGTAGTAGTAGTAGTAGTAGTAGTAGTAGTAGTAGTAGTAGTAGTAGTAGTAGTAGTAGTAGTAGTAGTAGTAGTAGTAGTAGTAGTAGTAGTAGTAGTAGTAGTAGTAGTAGTAGTAGTAGTAGTAGTAGTAGTAGTAGTAGTAGTAGTAGTAGTAGTAGTAGTAGTAGTAGTAGTCAGTAGTAGTAGTAGTCAGTAGTAGTAGTAGTAGTAGTAGTAGTAGTAGTAGTAGTAGTAGTTAGTAGTAGTAGTAGTAGTAGTCAGTAGTAGTAGTAGTAGTAGTAGTAGTAGTAGTAGTAGTAGTAGTAGTAGTAGTAGTAGTAGTCTCTTTTATATACTCTGACCTGGATTTAACACATTTTTATTGAATGGGGGGGGGGGTGGTCCTGACATCTAAGAGACTAGCTGCATCTCTTCAGGAATGGCTTCTATCATATTTGCTGAAACTTTGATGTGAATGTGGACAATATTTTAATCCATTGGCAGATTAACCGCTCCAAATATATTAGGAGAAACAAAAAAAAAACACTTCAGCAATTCCTTAATGTCATTTTCATTTCAGTCTGCTCCTCAGGTGGGCAAAAGTACACCTGAGGAAGGAGTGTCTAAGGACAAACAGACAAAGACAAAGTTAGGAGAACAGACTTTCAAGGACAGACAAACTAAGACTCAACCAGAGGATAATATTCCTGAAGAAAAACTTCCCCAGAAGGGATTAATGAAGGGCTCCAAACGAAGAGCAGAAGATGATGATAATGAACCTAAATTCAGGAAGAAGAAGAGGGAACAAGAACCGATGGATCCGATTGTTCTGTCTAGAACAGTTTTTGTTGGTAACCTGCCAGTCAACATAACAAAGAAAGTGAGTCATCTCTTAACTTTTCTTCCTCTATCTCCCTCTCTCCATCACTCTCTCTCTCTCATTTTCTTTCTCTACACCCTGTTGCCCTCTCTCTCTCTTTCTCTCTGTATTTCTCTAAATATTCCTATTTTTCTCTCTCCCTCTCTCTTTATTTCTCTCTTCCTCTTTTTCTCTCTCTCCCTCTCTCTATGCCTCTGATTTTTACTCTCCCCTCTTCTTTCTCCCTATCTTCCTCCTATTTTCTACCTTTTTTTAAAGAATTATCAGCCCTCTGCATTACACAATATCCTGAAGTGGAAAAAAAACTGAACATCATTATAAGTTGCGATGAAAATCCCTTTCTTCTACAGGAGGAAATATGATGAATAATTTGAGGTTAAGAGTCTTAATTGCATGAGTTCATGTTATAAAGAGTTGTCATTATTTTACAGGAAGTTACTTTTTTTTGTGAGTTGAATTCTGTTCTAAGTTTAATCTTTGTTCTTGTCCAGGAGCTTAAAGGACTCTTCAAGACTTATGGCACAATAGAAAGCATGCGTTTCAGATCAATGGTAAGACCAGAAGATTATTGTGTGCTAATATTAGGGCAATATGTGAAATGGTAGGCCAGTCCAAGCTTTTTTGTATCCCATATGTTACTGACCGCATCTAGAGCTGATGTATATGATGACTGTGTCAAGCTGATAGTCCTACTTGAGCTTGGGTCAGACAAAATATCTAACATGATATTTTCATGTCAATTCATGTTTTACGATTTCACACTACTACTTCAAAATACTTTGTAACATATGAGACATACCTTGCACTTGCCCTGGTATTTAACAAATGATGCTTTAAAGGCCAAGTCCACACTAATATCAAGTTGACTTGAATAAATAGAGTAAAATTAAACAAGCATAACAGTGAAAATTTCACTGAAATCAGATGTAAAATAAGAAAGTTACGGCATTTTGAAGTTTTGCATTATTTCATGAAACAGTGATATGCATAACGTGGGCGGTATGCAAATGAGTGAACTGAGATGTCACACACTCACTTCTTTTCCTTATGTATTTTATTATATGAAATATATATTTCAGTTTTTTGCTTCAGTAATGTAAACCATGGTTTGACTCCTTATGGAACAAGTAAAATCATCATTACTGTAACTTATTTTGATACAAGGGAGAGATTCTTTATTATGACATCCATAAAAATGGAAATACATGTATTTGAAATTTCATATAATAAAATACATAAGGAAAGATGAGTGTGTGACATCATTGGTTCACTCATTTGCATATCGCCCATGTTATGCATATCACTGTTTCATGAAATAATGCAAAACTTCAAAATGCCGTAACTCTCTTATTTTACATCTGATTTCAGTGAAATTTTCACTGTTATGCTTATTTAATTTTACTCTATTTATTCAAATCAACTTGATATTAGTGTGGACTTGGCCTTTAATAAGATGATCTTTGTGTTGGATAATACTGTAACTACCCATTTATTCTACAATTACCGCATCAACCATTTAAAAAAATATGCATCGTGAAGGAATATTTCAGTTCCTATGAATTACTTGTCTCTTTGTGAAACCAGCTTGGAGTAAGTACCCAGTATCTTTTAAGGGGACTTTGGTTTTTTTTTGTGTGTGTGGTATTCAGTTGATTTGAATAAAAGAAAAAAATGAGAGAAACAGATTAGGGAAAGTTTGAGCAAAATCCGACCAGAAATAAGAAAGTTATGAGTTTTTGAAGTTGTAAACACACATTGGCAACTCCGTGATGTATCTTGCGAGCTCCTCTCCCATTTGCTCAGTACAGAAAATCTCATAAATTTTCATTTTCTTGGTTTTTGATGAAGGAATAGATTTGTATCATACAGGTTTTGTGTAAAAGCATATGAGTCATGATTATGTCTAAAGATGCATGCATGATTAAATATTTTCGTTAGAAAACTAGAAAATGGAAATTAATGATTTTGGGGGGTACAGGGCAAATGGGAGAGGAGCTCGGAAGATACGTCACAGAGTTGCCAATTTGCGTTTGATTGATTACAACTTAAAATATTCATAACTTTCTTATTTTGCTCAAACCTTCACTAATCTGTTTCTTTAATTTTCTGCTTCTTTTAAAATCAACTTGTAATCAGGGTGGACTTTCCCTTTAATGTCTCGAATGATAATTTTTTGTTAGCACTGGACTGGAGTATGATATCTCTTTCTGTACTATGGCAATGTTCTCTTATGTTTGAATGATTTTACAGGGTGTGTCTGATCCTAGTGTGTCAAAGAAAGTTGCAGCTATTAAGTGAGTAGATCATCTCTGTAAAGTAGAGGCATTTTTTGTCATGTCTAGTGATATTTCTGTTATCAAATTAGCTGTGCAGAGTTTTCTCATTTTAAAGGTATTTAGACCTGGCATTCAAGGGGGCGCTTTCAAAATGCATGCGCTGGCGGACAGTGCAAGTTGCCCAATTAACATCAACATTATTCAACGCTTACGCAGATGCCATGTCCAGAATGCCCAAATAATGCCGATTCTCATTCTCTCATATCGATAAGCTGCATACGGTACCGGTATAGTACATATACACAGCAAGCATACACACTTTACTGCACCGTGGGTGGATCTACCACTTTGATTGACAGCTGCATGCGACTTACGTCGTCAGTCTTCGTAATGAAGATGGGGGCGAGTATCACACCATCCAACAGCGCCCTCTTGAGTGCCGCGTCTAAATCCCTTTAAATGATTTCAATGTCTGGAATAAACCAAAGAATATTCTTGTCGTCAGAACATTAATTCAGTCAAAGTAGCATACAGGAGTCTAATAGAAACCACTTAACAAATGGGACGTAATCTAAAGTAACCAAAGGATGCTGATACTATGATTCATTTTGCATAGTATTATGTAGTATTATTGCTTTATTATAAGCAACTCTTAAACCTAGGGCCGAACATGAGTAGCACTATTTTCTGATTCTATTTTGCCATACTTTTTTTTTTGTCACAGTGAAGATGTATAATGTTTTCACGATGTTGTAAATATATATTGTAATGTATTGTGTCTTGATATCTGTATATAAATACAATCGTCATCAAAAGTCATCATCAAAATCAGCCAGAAAATGTTCATTTTCTTAGTATTATTAATCAACGATTCTTTTCACCATCAAATTGAATAATGAACAAAACGAATGACATGAATAACAAGTAAATTATGTTTTGTCCTTATGTTTTAGACAGGACTTGAATCCTAAGAAGACCTCATTCAATGCTTACATTGTCTTTGAGGAAGAGCAGTGTGCCAGAGCAGCATTAGCAAGGTATTGCCTTTGATATAGCTCTTATATTCAAATTTATTATTATTCTCGACTCTCAATATTAATTCATTCTTATCAACTTTCCTTCTTTTTATTTTTTTAATGAATTAGGCATTTATTTTATATATGAAAATTAACTTGGTCTACATATAAGTTTGTAAATGTTACAGCAACCATTTGGAGAATGAAAAGTGGAATTTTCTTAATTTTACAAAGTATGTGAAGAATGCAATTACCACAGTTCCAGTATCTTTTATTGTATAATGTAGTGTCTTTTTCCCCTCTCATTGTGTGTTTACTTGCAAGATTATTACTACATCCATTTACTTCTAGTCTATGAAGAAGATATACTGGACTATCTATAAAAAAGTAGTAAAATGTCAACTTGGAACAGATTGATTTAGTTTAAATGTACAATGTATAATTCTCTATTGACCACTAGGTTATATGAATGATGGAACTGTGCAAACTATGTGTAAATAACATTTTTTCTGCCATCTCGGTTTAACCATTATGAAATGAATTCTTCTTAATTCATTGACAGCAATGGCAAGTTGGTGAATAAGCATCATATGAGAGTGGATATAGCTGGCAATGACAAGAAGGTATGCTGAACAAAATAAATCTCTTTGATTGATAAATATTATGGACTATGGAATAAGATTTACTCTTTTATTCTTGATACAAAATAAGTACATTATGTACCATGTTTTCTATTGTCTTTTTGCATTTAACTTTCAAGTTCAGGGACTAATATAAACGCTTTTTTTCTTCAAAAAAATCTTGCAGAACCTTGAAATATGTATTTCCAGAACATTCTTCTGCTGTATTTCCCATCGCAGTGTTGCCAATTATAATGGATCAATTACAATTTCAAAATTCATAACCTTTCTGTAATTACGGTAGACTTTAGTCAAACTTTCCCTGATCTGCTCCTCTCCCTTTTCTGGTTTTATCGAAAGCAACTTGATGTAAGGGTGATTTTCCCCATTATTTTCCCAATGTATCCTTTGAAAATGTCTCTCTCTCTCTCTCTCTCTCACTTTCCCACTTTCTTGGACTATATATTTTAACTCTTTGAGACATTGGACCACATTTTGTGGTTTGGCTCAATAACTTTTGCTTCAGAGCTCTATAAAATATATCAGAAGCCATACCATATTGCATTTCATGCCAGGAATTTTGAAAATGAGAATATGCTTTAAAATCCTTAAATTAGCAGCACATTGAGAGGTTCAAAATCATTATTTTTTATCAAAATTGGCATTTTTTTCACCTTTTCGACAAAATTCCTAAACATGTATATTATTTTCAAAGACATTACACCTTCTTAGAACCATGTAGCAATAAAAGAAAAATATTATTGTTGCCAATTTGAAGAACAAAATGTGATGAATTTAGTCCTTAAATAATTCCTATCCTGAAAGGGTTAAAGTAGAACCTGATCTTGTTTTCCAACTGTTGTATTTCAATTTATCATTTTCTTCCTTTTTTAGCATGATATGAAACGTTCCTTGTTTGTGGGTAATCTGCCATTCAACATCAGTGATGAAGCTGTGAGAAACCACTTTGAGGAGTTTGGAACAGTAGAGGGGGTGAGGCTTATTAGAGACAAAGCCACAGGAGTTGGAAAGGGATTTGGATATGTGCTCTTTGAAGTGAGTCTATACAACTATACTTCTCATACTACTCACATTGTGTTAGGTTATACACCTGAGGGCAAACTAGAATTCTCTGCTAATTGACAAGAAAAATGTTGTTAGAGAGTTAACTAATCAACCTATCACAAGGATATATTCAATAATTTTTGGAAATATGTATGATCTCATTCACTCAATAATAATGATTATT
This sequence comes from Heliocidaris tuberculata, assembly GCA_025618425.1. Lineage (NCBI taxonomy): Eukaryota > Metazoa > Echinodermata > Echinoidea > Camarodonta > Echinometridae > Heliocidaris > Heliocidaris tuberculata. The sequence goes on from CM046834.1 coordinate 2,365,690, forward strand.
AGTTTCATGTTTTACACTGCCAGCATACACCAATTATGTGCATTTAGACATTTCTTCTTTTGAAGAAACTGTATACTACCTCATGTGGTTTCAAATATATACATACATGATGACTTGCCTCAATTATATACTCTTGCTGTTTTCAATACAGGATTAGATTTAGGAAAACCCTGCAGAAAATGCATGCAAGATGATACAAGACCCAACACTTCTGTAGTCATAATTTATTATAGCTTGTTCAAGTGCAAGCATGGGTGCAAATCCAGGGGGGACAGGGGGACAGGGGGACATGTCCCCCCACCTTTTTGAAGATAGGCAAATGTCCCCCCCCCCCCCCACCTTTTTAAATAACCTTTTTTTTTTTTTTTTTGCTTGTCAGAGAATTTTGGAGGTGAATGCCCCCCCCCCCCCCCAAATTTCAAAAATTTCAAAAATTTCAACTGAGTGCAAAGGAATTTTGATGCTTTATGGAGAGTAATAGGAAGTGCAGTTTTATGATGCTGAAGTGTTTGAACTCTAAAAGGTCCAAATCCTATTTCTATCTCCTTGATACAGGATACATCTTCAGTACAGTTTGCATTGAAGATGGATGGTAGTAAGCTGAATGGAAGACCACTCAGGGTCAAGAGAGCTGTCAAGAAAGAGAAACAAAAGGAACAAATATCCTTTACAATGTATACTTTCAGCTTTACAGGAGAACAGTTAATTAGATTAGATTAGATTAGATTAGATTAGATTAGATAAGATTAGATTATATAAGATCAGATAAGAATGGATTAGATCAGATCATATCAGATTGGATTAGATTGACTGTTGGCATGACAGTTTATGATAGTCATTCTCAAGTATCCACATTGCTTCACCTATTCCTTCTTGTCTCATGGGATAACTAAGGGAATAAACCCATTATTTTATGAAGATGAGATCTCTAACAGATTAATTTTGTATCTTTCATGATTTTGATATGAGCTTCATCAGATATATATTCTATTGTTAAACAAACAATAACTTGCATTTTGTAAATAGACTATAAATGGGGAAATCATTTCTTTTAAATAAAAGTTGAAATTTATAATATTGCAACATAAATAGTAAGCCATGACAACTCAATCTTGCCAGATTATATTCAGTATAATACTATCTTCATGAAATTTAAAGATTGATACGTTTTTTTCATTGTTTGTTTATTTTTTCAAAAGTTTTTTTCTGATATGATTACCTGATTCTTCTACTTTTAAGTTAAAAGTTTTAATCAATGCAATTAGTAGTAGGCAAGACCAACACTTTGAATATTACTGTCTACCATTGTCAGTTATATCGTTAACAACTAGAGTAGCATAATTACAGGTATACTGGACTGAATCGTTTCCTTAATAATATCTTCACAGAGATCATTCTAATGCCAGGGGTAAGTTTGTACAGAAGAGGAGCAACTCCAAATCAAGAGCTTCATCAGGTTTTCAAGGACAGACAGGAGCTCGGAAAACACATTTCAAGACTAAAGTCAAGAGAAAGCAAAAGCCTGGAGGAAACCGTAAAGGCAAGCAGAAGAGATGATGAAATTCAAAGATTCAAATCGAAACATTTAAAGACATGGGGAGTTTCTACAGGGAAATTCTGTACCATCTTCAGATGCCCACCCCCCCCCCCCCCCCTGATAACGAGTGTAATAAGTCAACAGCTATGGGGTTTGGCTTTATGACTGACAGGTCTTCCTTGATGTGCATTCCATCAATCAACTTCAAAGAAACCCTGCCCCTCAGAAGGAAAATTATCAAACAAGTTCTTCTCCCGACAAAAGCTGAATGCTCTCTTACCTCTCGTACACCATGCTCTGAGAAAACCTGAATGGCATCATGTCCCACCAGCTGGCATGGAAGTTTATGCTGCTTGCCAGATTTGTACATGTTTTAAATGAGAATTCCAACAAGTTGTGTGAGTGAACTGTGATGAATTGAGTGTAGGAACTCTTGATTGAGCATTAATATAAGTAAATGAGTGCACTAACTTCCTATCAGATGATGGACAGGTTATCATGTCTAGCAGTACCATGTTGGAGAATGTGCTTGCAATGAGATGATGATATGCTTGAAAGAGAAAGAGAGAGAGAGAGAAAGAAAGAAAAGGAGAGAAGAGAGAGAGAGGGAGAGAGAGATTCAGTGGCAGAGATGTTAATTCAGAAATCTTCATTAATCAAATCTGCTACATGTCTACTAGCATAATTGTGTCCATAATTCTGGACAAATAATTCAAGGAAAATAATTTTTATGAAAGTCATCACTTACCCAGCAGGCAGTGACAGAACTGATGCACTACCATATTTGTAGGGAAAAGTCATACAGAATCTTTTTTTTTTTGGGGGGGGGGGGTTGGACCCACATGCAGAGTGTGGTATGTAAAACAGATATCAAATTGCTTATTTTTCAGATCACAGTTTGAAGGTCGAGTTCTGGAAATTAAAAATATACTGGAAGCAATCTTAATGATTACACTCATGTTTTGTTTTATATCAATTAAAACATTGATGTGTAAATTGATTTACATCATGTCCAGACTGTACCATATGTGGATTTTGAGTGAATAAATACTATTTTGAATCTTGCAATGATTCATGTTGTATTTTTTTTGTTTTTTTGTTTTTTTTTTTGTTGACATGTTGTATTGCCAATTTAGTTTATATTGACTGCTTTATTATTTTCATATCATCTCCATTTGCAAAATGCTTCACATTAATGTATCTTCCCATTCAAATCAATGAGAACTGAGTTAATCTCTACTAGTACATGTGTAATTGTAACTGATTTTTTTGTTTTTGCTTTTGTTTTTTTTGGGGGAGGGATATGTAATATTTGATAAACCTTTTGAATTAAAAAAAAATTCTATAAAATGCATTTGCAATTGGTTCAGTGTGAGATTGAAATGTAGTATTGAAAGGGTTACTCCTACAATCCCATATGCTCCTATCCCTTATGAAATTGTGAAATAGTTCTCTTCAGGATTTTTTTTAAAGTCTGTTATACATGTATATCTAAGACCCCGTTCTCACTCACTTTGAAAGTGGACTTTTGGAGCGGTCTATCTAAGACCCGTTCCTCAGGAACGGTTCTTAGGTGAGTGTGAACGGTCAAAGTGGTCCAGGAAGTGGTCTTCTGGACCGCTCCAGAAGACCACCTCGGGGAGGTGGTCTTGAGGAACGGGTCTTATTAAGAGCGGTATGGACCGCTCTAAACGTGCAATGTGAACGAAAGCGTACTTCAACCGGAAGTGAGCTAGTGACGTTCCGCGCGGAAAAAAAAGCAAAAGCAATCGATCGGGCAGCCGGCAGGCACGCTACGGTACATCAGTTTGTATTCCGCGCGAAAAATTTGACCCGCTGACCTGAGCTGCCATAGCAACAAGGCCACTTTGAATCGTGGAGCGGTTTGAGCGAGAAAAACTGCTCGGAGTGTGAACGCTAGCAAACGGTTCCTCAAGACCCGTTCCTCTGGAGCAGTCTAACTAAGACCACTTTCAAAAGTGAGTGAGAACGGGGTCTTAGGGTAATTATTTTCCCCAGGCTTTTGATTAAAGCAGAAAAAATGAGAGAAACATCAGTGAAAAGTTTCAGGAAAATCTGATTAAGGATAAAAAAGTAACTGTATGAAAGTTGTAATCAATCAAGCGCCCAGTGGCAACTCTTACATTTTTATTTTAAGCAGCTCTCCAATTTTTGTACTAAATATTTCTTTAAGTGTTAAATTTTATTTTCTCCAAAGAAAATATTTTTATTATATCTTTGCTATAAGTATATCACTGGACATACTGTCAAACCAGAAATGTTTGTGCCCAGACACTGCAGCCATTTTCACAGCAAAAAACTTTCGCGATATGCAAAAATTTAGTGTTATGTCAGATATGATTCAACTATTTTGCGGAATTAAAATTTTTCGAATCTGAATCACTAGCACAAAAAAAAATAAAAAATTTTGAACATTAAATGTACACAAAAGTTTCAGGTTTTACAGTATGTTTGTTATTTGCTTACCACACAACACAGATTCTTATTCCTTCAAGTTCATCAATAGCCAAGAAAAAGGGTATTTTTTTATAATCATGTATACAGTGTGATTGATGAAAACTTTCAAAATTTACAAATTTCTTACCCTTTTTTCCTCAAACTTTTCCTAATCTGTTTCTCTTGTTTTTTCTGCTTTTTAATGAACCAACCTGATATGAGGGTAGAATTTGTCTTTAATTCCTATTTTATGAAATGAATATTTAAAAATATTTCATTCTACATAAACTGTTTAATTTGTTAATTTTTTTTTTAAATGTAAATTAAAGGCTTCTGCCAAATATAATATAAATAAGACTGTCACAATCTATTTCCTTGACAGCCAAACCAGTGTTCATCCAGAGTAATCAAAGATAAACATGGATAAAGCGTCAATTTTCAGTCCAATCGGACATTATCTTATCAAAATGCCCATTTGTTTTATTTCAAGATTCCCGACCATGTGAATAGAATATTCTGTATGAATTATAAGCTCAGAAACGCTTGGATATAGAGAAATAATGAACTAAGACAAAACTTTTTTTTTTAGCATGTGACCCTTCACTTCCTATAGAAATATTCACAAAGTGTGGATTTTATAAGAAAAAAAAAATAAACCGATCTTACAGGTCAAATTTACCCTCTTTTCCCCCTCTTTTCTACCATAATTTTGTCTGCCTCTCATTACTTGTATCTCTCTCTCTTGACTCTTTTTATATATTAAGTCTGTCTTTCTCTCCTGTCTCTGTCGACCTCTCCCTCAGTTTTTCTCTCTCTCCTCTGTCTCTGTCTACCTCTCCCTCCCTCTTTCTTTCTCTCTCTCTCTCCCTCCCCCTCTCTTACCCTCTTTCTCCTCCATTTCTCACCCCTTCTCTCTCTTCTTTGTTGCTCAATTTCTCCCTCTTTCCCTCTATCAAAAAAGATGTCTTGAAAAGGTTTTAAAAAATACTTCTGTTACAAATCTGTTTCTGTACAAATAATTTATTAAATGAATTCTTATATTTACACACTTGGGAAAAAATTACAAATACTTTTCATAATTTGGCCACAAAATTGACATCATGGCATGGTGCAACCTAGTACAGTGGAACCTTGTTATAACAAACTCCTAGGGACCAAGGTAATTGCCTCTTTATATTGAAACCTTGTTATATCAGGGCTAAAGAAACAATAGAATACAAAGAAATGGGACCGGCAAATTTACCTTGTTATAACAAGAGTTTGTTATAACAGTGTTCTTTATAAGGAGGTTCCACTGTAGTGATCATTCAAAGTTGAACATGTTTTGTGGGAAATCTCTAGATCATAATAGTAAAAATTAGACCTCTGAGTCTATTCTGCATTCAAATAAAACAGAGTTTTATCAAAAGAATCCTGCTATGTCACGCTAATTGCATTTTACAAATATGTTTGTAGCGTTGCTGCCCTGTAAAGCAGTAGAGGCAGTAGAAATCCTGCTGGTTTCATTTCTTTCCTGACTTCATTTACTTATAGAACAAAAAAATGATTTCCGACACATGGAAGTTGGTAAAAAATGTTGTCTTAATACAAGCAGCTTATAAATCATCTTATACAACTTGTGTCCACTTTCCAGTTTGTTAGTTAGTCTACCCCTACTCCAAAAAATCAAACACTGTACATTTATTGGCAAGAAAATAATAATTCCTTTGATATTTAAAGTACTGTAACCTATTCATTCAAAAGCAAAAATTTTCTTTCACGTACTCCAGCATTTAACAATCCTAAATTCTTCCTCCTACTACCAAGTTGAGAGGACTGAGTGATTCAAGCCAAAAGCTCTTCAAGGTTAATATTTCATTTTGAAAGCATCACACAAAAATAAAGTTTAATACAGAAGTGTAGACAGAGAGATGTCATGGTCTAGTGGATGGTTTGCCTTTCCAATCCCAGCTGCTGCACAAGTTTCCCTTTGGCAAGACTTAATTTATATTTGCCACTCCTTTTAAATTGGTACTTGGTAGTAAATAATTTCTTATGCTTTCAAGCAGCTTCACTAAGCAAGGGTAATACTAGTATTTTGTTGACGATTTGAGCATCCCTGGTATATATGTGCAATACAAGTTTACATATCTATTATAACATGCTTCTAATCCTAAGTATAAAAAGCAGGACTTTAAGCCAGTCTGATAAATCTACTCCTTCATGTCAGAGTCTATAATGCTCAAAGACTACAGCTTCCTTGTTCATTATTTATAACATTGAGTTGTCATTCTCTGTGCAAAGAAGTTATCATCTTCATTGATCAGCATTCCACTCCATATTTATCAAAGTTCTTGAGAATGACTCCAAGCTGACAATGAACTTTCCCCATAGCAACCGTCTGGAGGGTATAGCGCTCTGCACTCTGCACCATATCAGGATTCCGAAGCTGTGAGGCGCCACCTATGAAATACTGTGATACCTGCTCACGGAATGTGCCTGATGGTCTCCATGTTGGGCATTGGATGTCATGCGTTCCAGGAGAGGTTGGCAAGTGACAGAATCCATAGCCATAGAGTTCATTGCGTCCAAACTCGTCTTGGTGGTATACCTCAAACTTTAATTTAGGCCATCCTGAATCAAAAACATGAAGTGAATATATTTACTTTCAATTATTCAAAATACTTTACATTAGAAAGACAGCTTAGCCTTAGGTGTAACCATAGGGGTCAAATCATCTTGAAATAATGAGTAGTACTTGATTATATCTCCTTCACTAGTCCAAGAGTAGACAGTTTTTTTCCTCTTTTCTGTAAGGCAATATTGTCCAAGCTCCTTGACTTGAAATTGCATCCAGGACATCAAGAGCGTACAAGTCATGGGCCCTGTTTCATAAAACTTGTTATCAATAACAACTGTCAGATATCCATAACAAATTTGCTCTCAGCCAATCAGATGCAAGGATTTCAGTAGTTTATAACAGTTATTGTAACTTGTCATTGAAAAAAAGTTTTATGAACTGGGCCCAGATCAATTAATATTATTCATTAGCTTAAATAGCTTAAACACCTAAATTTTGTCTCATGGTTTCATAGGTTCCAAAACATAAATCCTTGACCTGGTTATGTACAGGTGAGGTAATTAAGTTTTCTTACCTTGCAAGCCTTTTGTAGCAAAGTGTATATCAATAGGGTGACTCCAGACAGCAAAGTTTTCATTCTGTGGTTGATCTACCTGAGTCTGTCCTTCTTTAGCTCCTGCTATCACCTTCCATGCTCCACCTTCATAAAACAGTCACGATAATTATAGATTAACCCTTTCAGCACAGGAATTATTTATGGGCTAAATTGATCACATTTCATTTTTCAAATTGGCAACATAAAAATTTTTCTTTTAAGTGCTACATGGTTCTAATAAGTTGTAATGTCTTTGATTATACATGGTTTTATATATATATATATATATATACATAATTCCTACTTAAGGCGATTTTTTGGCAAAATATTCAATTGAAGGGGGAAGCCGACGTTAAGTCGAATTTTTCGATTCGCCTTAACGTTTTTGGCACTGTTTTTTCCCATTTCCGTAGGGGTAGGAGGCATTCTATCGATATAAAAGTAGAGGGTGCCAAATTACTTATATTACTACAAAGTTTTGTTCAGTAGGGAGAACTCATTTTCGTATAATATAACGTGGAAAATCTATATATTTATAACTCTTGGGGATCTAACGTCCTGAGGTTGGACTTAGGGCGATGTCTGTTTTTCTTGATTATATCAATAGTTTGGGGATTTACTAAAAATACCTTATCGCACACAAAAGGTAGTTATTATACGATTCTTTTTGTCATAAATGCAAATTGAATCAAATTAATTCTAAACATATACTAACATTTTGAATCCATTAATTCTCTGTAACGTCATTTCGCACTGATATACGTATATACAATTAAAATAAAATTCACCTTTTAGTTGAATCTAGGTATATATATATAAATATATATATACATGGTTATATATGTCAAAAAGGTTTTAAAAATTGCCAATTTGATGAGAGAAGAATGATTCTGAACCTCTCAATGTGTTGCCAATTTAAGGGTTTCAAAGCTTATTCTCATTTTTGAAATTCCTGGCATCAAACGCAATATGGTCATGCAGCAACAAAAATAGACAGAGTATGTGCACCAAATTTTGCTCTTTCTACTCATGCATTTGGTATATTTTTTAGAGCTCTGAATCAAAAGTTGTTGAGCCAAACCACAAAATGTGGTCCGTTAGTCTTGAAAGGGTTAAATAGTGGCTTTCTAGTTTTAACTCTCAATCTGACAATCCCCAAATTCTTTATTAGACAGTCCTATGTAGAGAAAGAACGAAAATGCTCCTTCATAATGTAGCTGGAATTCAATAAATAGAATTTAGTTGTGAGGAATATTAAAGACATACCTGAAAAAATGTTTTGACATGAGTCATGTCTTGATTGTGGAGGCCACAACGAGGGATGAATGGCCAGATTAAGGGTAATCATATTATATCTACATGTAATTTTTCAAATGCAAAATAATAATAATAATGATAATAATAAAAAGAAGAAGAAAAAAAAAAGAAACATGATGATGATGATGATGATGATAATAGTATAGTAATAATAATAATAGTAATAATAGTAATAATAAATAATTACAACAAATAATAATAATACCGACCATAACAACAAAATGATTATATAGCCATAAATGAAAAATTACGTCATGATAAATGCAACAAATTGCAACCAATGTTTATCAGAGCATACAGAGTCTAGTAGGATATACCCAAAATATTGATTGCATTATTCAAATAATTTATTTTATTATCATTTTTGTATACAGTTATCAGAGCTTAAACAATATGAATAGGGTACAAATAGAAACAAGTTCTCCACTCACATCAGATGATGCTTACCTGTGTGTAATTTCCATTTGCAGTAGAGATTCTGACTTGAAAAACCACTTGCTCCAAGGATCTGCCCAATTACATGAACTTCTGCCATTTCCAGACCTGCACAAAAAGTCAGATTTTGGCATTTTGATTAAAAATATTTTTACTTTGCTTACGTTCTTGGACTTGGTCACGTACATGTACATGTATGTTAGTAGAGATTTAATACTGGTGAATTTATGTTTTTACTTGAAACAAATCAGTACATGTACATATCAATATGTAGCCGACTAATACACATCTAGTAAATGTGAATTTAACCTATTCCGACGCGGCATGCTAAATTCAGAGATGTTAAGTGATAGCTAAAAAAAAAATCCTGGAAACCTAGGCCGGGGGTCCAGGGGCCCGCTCAGGGCCCCTGGCGGGGTCAAGGGGCGAAGCCCCAGATTTTTTTCCAGGGAAAATTACTTTATCTTCATTCTATAACATTCCAGAAATTCCCTGATCGTATGTAGTCAACCACAGCTAAATTCAAACATCCCAAGAAAAAGTTAAAGAGTAGAAAACAAACCACAAAAGCCTGGTCATGAAGATCGATTCATGATGTGCACGCAGTGTACCCACCACAATCTAGGCCGCTGGTGCTGGGGAAGAACGGCTCCCATTCCTGCTGGAAAGTGAATTCCAGCAAGCATTCTTCAAGAGATTATTTCAACAAATTAACCATCAAAGTAGACATTTTCCCTCACCTGAATCATGAAAAATAGCGATGATATTCCATTTGGACTCATTTGTGAAATTTACCATCAAAGTAGACATTTTCCCTCACCTGAATCATGAAAAATAGCAATGATATTCCATTTGGACTCATTTGTGAAATTTAGAATCAGTTCTCAGAGGACAAATGCCAGTTATTAGGGGCTGTGATTTCCCTATCTCGCTATCGCACAATCGTGCACTGCCATCATGCATAACATGGACTAATTGCGAAGTACCTCATCTTGTCACTGTACACTGTTTGTGCTCACACGCATACTTCGTATACACTGTACATGTAAGCACAAACAGTCCACATAGACAAGATAAGGTATTTGTAGGGTATCTATCTAGTATAACTTAATTTTCACATACATTACTATGAAAATTGATTTTTTTCCCCAGAATCTTTTTTCTGGCAATGAAAAAATCCGGAATTCAGGAAAAATCCGGAAAACTGGCATCTCTGTAAATTTAATTGTGCTAATATCCTGCACACGTATACTGCCGTCTATACGTGCTACGGAGCAAGATATTATAATAGCACAATTAAATTTAGCATGCCGCGTCAAAACTGCTCAGCCTTGCTCTGCCTTGTACTCCGTTCATCTATGGCGCACATTCCGTGCCGATCTCACCGTCTTTGTAATGCTAATCGTACAGCGAAAGCTACAGGTCAACGGTAGATCTAAGTAAATCCACATCGATGTCGCCATAAATTTTATTTTTTTCACACTTCTCATGATCCGATCGTTGAAGTGGTCAGATGAGCTGAAACTTGAAAGAGGAAGATTTTAGCAAACTCCGAAGGTGATTTGTAAGGTTTGCAAGGTTCACTATACTATGTCTATACAGCTAGTGGAAATGGATGAATCTTGCCCACTGATTTATTTTGTTTACTTGTCTCTCCATAAGGCATAGGGGAGATTGCCTCCCGTATATGGCTTGATGTTCAAAGTCATATTTCATGAAACATCAAGTCCGTATCGTATGGCTAGGTCAGTTGCGGCCGAAATTGAAACACCCCCACTCGTAGGCCCTTGCCTATGTGGGACTGTGTCCAACATTCACTGTTGCAGCAGTCAAAAACTAGACCAAAAGCTTCAGTCTCTCTGTATCGTCGGTTGTTCCGCTGAGACTGCATCTGGCTCCACTAGACCTTCGTACATAGAGACTGAAAGACGGTATATGCCGTAGTATGAGTCCGTATTGGTCGGTGACCAGACGGTGTACTCAAAGCGAGTCAACGCCAAGTTTCTCCTTTTTATGTCGTCAGCAAAGAATATGATAAATAAGAATTAAGAAAATTAGACGTCTGCATACTAGGGCTTTTGATGAATCCTAGTTCAAACTGACAGATCTTCACATATGACTGCAGTCAGCCATCTTGACTCGAAATTATTCATGACTATGACGTCATTGAATAGTCTCCACCCACTATCCCCACCGTGCGTGCGCGCTGCACTGACGATCATCAATGCTTGCCACCGTATATTTGAATATTCATAAACCCAATCTCAAAGATTGCTCCGATTGGCCACTAGCTTTGGGGGTGGTGGCATTACGGCCAGCTTGCAGACCGGCTGATCGTACCCTTACTTCGTACATAACGTCTTGCCGTCTGTCTATGGGGAAGGTTGATAAATGTCCACTCATGGGCCCTTGCCTATGTGGGACTGTGTCCAACATTCACTGTTGCAGCAGTCAAAAACAGACAACAAAATTGCTCTAAGCAAGATTTAATTTTCTTAAATTTGCTAGATTACCTGATTCATGGACTCTTCCACTCTTACTGTGCCACAAATTAGGGGATTCAGAATTGAAAGTGAAATTTTAAATAATTATTTTCCTCTCCTGTATGAATGATCTAGCCTGGAAAAGGGCCTGCTGATACACACAATAGCTATTGGAGCCTATTCATCCATAAAAGAGCTAGTCTGAGTACAAGGTTATCTTCAGATAAGCTTGTACATGCATAAGTAGGGTGTCTGAAGGTTGGCCAAATACTGTCAGCTGTTTTTATGCTGAATCAGCACAAAATATGGCGCACAGTTTTTCAGCGTAAGGGTTTTTTCGAACTAACAAAAAAATGTGATCCCATTGGCAGTTTGAAATAAATTTGGTATCATATGATAGGAAATTATATTTCCTATCTTTTGGTGTTAAGGACAAGTTGTATGCTTAATTTCTTCATTAAGAAAAACTGAAAAGGGATATGTTTAAAGTGACATCTCGGCAAGTTGTTGAGCTATAAACTTGTCCATAAGAACTTAAGTAATTTGGAATGTTCCAAATTTGATTCTGCAGGAATTTTAGAGAAACTAATATGAGATCATGTTGCTATATCAATTTGAAAATGCCCTCCCCCTACTGCCCCACTGGGCCCTATGCAAATTTACACACAACTACACACACTGTGTGTGCGCACTGCCAGTGTTTCAGCAGCACGTTTTTGTGCCATTTCATTTGTACACGTCTGTGGGGGAAAAAAAGCTGAAAATTTACAAGAATTCATTTCAGCACTACTGAATAATTAATGCATGGATTGACATAAAATTTGGTACATGTATTTTTTACAGTTTTTTCAACAAGATCTGAAAAAATTAAATCATTTGAATGTGTAGTTTCTGAGATAGAAAAATCCTCCAGACACCCTAGTATAAGTAGGTATGTGACAAAAAAAATAAAAATTGTGGAATTACATTGTAATTTATATCATTGGAAAGGGCTTGAAAAACCATTTAAAATGGTATATAAACCATAGCTCTAGGACAAATATTAAGCAAGTTATGATTTTTTTAATATTAAAAATCTGGTTTAAATATCGCCATTGATTTACCATTGAGACCTCTCAAAATCTGTGACCGATCATGACCAATATAAAGGATGGTCTTATCAAAAATGTAAAATCATTCACTTTTCTAGATCAAACCTTAAGGAAAGAACATGTGATAGGGAAAGAAACTCAATAATTTATTATTTGATCAATGTATAGACCCTTCTGTAATTAATTAATCAGTAATTATCAATTAGCATATTAATTAGCTAATTATTCATTAATGAGCTCACTGCCGCAAACAAATTTCTGTAATTTCCTTATTATTTGGTATATTTTGATGTGATTTTCACCAAGTGATAGAGCATACATTACAAAAATAATTATTTTGTAATTCAGTTGTAATTAATTAACTACTCATTAGAAAATTAATTGGTAGATTTAATTGGTAGATTAATCACTTGCTAAAGAATTGCTGCAACAGGAAAAATCCTGTAACTTCATTAATATTTGGAAGATTTTGAGTTGTATTCAACAGTATCGAAAAGCAGAGTTCTCTAGCAACTTTCATGTTATCATTGTACATGTCACTTGTAAACAAAGTTTGTACCTTTTAGTGCATACATGTAATATAACAAGATATTCTGTTTCTATGTCAATTTCTGTATTTTGTTATCAATATGAGTAATGATAAAATCACTTGAAATTCAACATAAAATTGAGTACGAGTACATTCTTTTAAGTTAGCACAGCTCACAGGCACATTTTTTTTTGATGGGGGTCCATCTCCTAAATTACATCCTTCCCAATTTACCCAACAAGCAAAAAAAAAAAAAAAAAAAGACACCCCCACTGATAGTTTGAAAATTGTAATTAATATTCTGGCAAGGAGCATCTCATATGAGATGCGAGGATATTAATTACAATTTTTGAAACTCTCAGAGGGGGTGGTGCTTGGGGTGCTGATGCTGGTGGAGTGATCACCCCCAATGAAATCCCCATCTATTCTATGATCTTATTTATTCGGTTTCACATACTTTTCATGTCATGGTATTTTTAGATATATTTAACATTATCAATATTAAACAAAGAAGGAAAAATACAGAGCTTAAATTGTCTGTAGCAGGTATATCGGAATATGTAAGAACTAAACTTCAATCCATAATAAAAGAAAAAGAATTGAGCAATGCAACCAACAATGCAAAGCAAATGGAAACTGCTCGTAGTCTGACCCCGCTGTGCCTGGGCACCCACACCAGTGCTCCCGGCGGGACTGCGCTCAGTCACATAGTCCCGCTGCATGCTACTCTCGGCATCTGACATTCAATTTTGAGGAGTGGAAAAAATAATGATAGTAAGTTCCGATTTCATTTATATTCATCAGGTAGCAAGAAAAATGTACGAATTAACTCTTTTAATTAGTTTCAGAACTATTTTAACTCATCTTCAAGGAAGGTTACGATGGTAAAAATGACACTGAACTTTGACTTGAAAAAAAATGCACTTTCACATGTCCGATTCTCAAAATTCAAAGTCGAGGCGAAAGGGAATTTTCCAAAGACGTAATCAGCCAAAGCAAGCCAAATTTGGCGAGAAAACGCCGTTTCTATACGCAATCAAAGAGGTACCCTTCAGAGTAACTTGCACTGGGCGTGAAACAGCTGCCGGGATCACGGAAACCAAGCCAGTGTGCGCGATAGTCACATACCTAGTATAAGTGAAGATTTCCCCATAACAGACGGCTATTTCTGTCTATCAAAAACAGACAACAAAATTAGGGCCCGCTGATACACACAAAAGCAATTGAAGCCTATTCACCCGTAAGAGCTAGTCTGGAGTACAAGGTTATCTTCATATAAGCTTGTACATGTATATAAGTGAAACACCCCCACATACGACTGATTCCGTGAGTGGATAAACCGATGTACCATCAACCAACATGTATTTCAATGAAGTGGGACCGAAGTAAATTCGGCGTACCTAGCAACGACGGTTAATCACTTAAAAACTTTGTGAAATCAAATACTTTTATATGTTTATTCAAATTTGTCTACTTACCAAGTTTAGCTCTGAATATTGAAGAGCAAAGCTTTCATAAAATGTGATTAATTTGTCTCTTTGTCTATCGTCTTTGGCTTCGGGCGGCGACTTCACTTTCCTCGTTCAAAAATATTTGAAAATCGTCCCCACGAACAATGACGAACTTGACCAGAAAGTTCGGTACGTAAATGTTCGTACCGTACCGGTACCACAATTAGAGCTAACATAGTAACAAGCCTGCCACTGCTATTCTTTACCTGCAGGAAAGGTTTGTTTGGTTGTTTGATTGTTTGCTTGTTTGTTTGTTTACCGTTTTGTTTTGTTTTCCTGGGTGGTTATTTTGGCAATATCATCCTATGTCAGAATAATTAAACAAAGTTGCTTTACTAGTATTTCAAATGTTCAACTTATATTACAATTTTTAAAATGTCTATCATGATATACTATTACAGCTATCAAGTTGTTAATATTTTCTCCTTTTATTGCCATATTTAGGTCAAATTTCCTTTTAATAACAAAGAATCATTACAAATTAGCCCGCATCATGACTATTTTGGAGGTATCTTGTGTTTATTCATTTATTTATTTATTTAATCATTCATTTTACTTTGTACCTTTACTTTAATTTTTCAGTAAAAAATTGGGTATTAAAACATATCTTGCGCTAGCTGACCTAGTTGAAATTGATATGAGGGTATCATTAAGTAAAAGTCTATAGTATATTAAGGTGGATTTATTTTCCATCTCTCTCTCTCTCTCTCTCTCTCCCTATCTATCGTCTCTCCTCTCTTTCTCTCTCTCTCTCCATCCCCCCCCCCACCCCTCTCCCTTTTCCCCGTCCTTCTCTAGCTCTTTATTTCTCTCCTGGCAATCTCAGAAACCTTTTCTCTCTTTAGATCACACTCTATCCCTTTACTCAGTTGTATTATTTGGGGAGGGCATATATGACGGGCTACAAGATTTGACCGACTCACTTAATTGAAAAAAATAAAAACACGATAGGAAGTTCAAATCATGATATCTATCATGTCTACATAGATTTAAGCTATATGTTCATTGACTTCATTTTCTTTCTTTCCTCGCTCGAGTTCACAATGATTAGATCCCTACCCAAAGCAGGCCTAAATGTGTATTTTCTCCTATAATTATAGTGGCATTCCTCCTTTATTCTTACAATGACTCTACGAACAAAAATAGACCGTTCTATTCAAGGTGTTTTCTAAAATGTATTTATTGCATTTTACATTTCACAGAACATACATTAATTTGTTTGGGATATCACAAAAATATATAACATAAGATAGGAGCCTCACATTAATCTATGTACATTGACGCCATGTCTCCTTCAAATTAATGTCATACATAATGTGGTCAAATCGTGAAAAAGTACTGTCTTCTTTTTCTTTAGTTTTTGTTGTTTGTGCATTAACTATATTTCCATTCAGTTTATGGATTATAGACCTACAAAAATACATATGGGGATATGACAAAAATTAGACTACAAAAATATACAAATATGAATGTGATGAAATCGACATGACATTTTGTTTCGATCTATAATACTTAAATTGCGTTTCTTTATTCAGCAAATTATATACGGATATACATGTGTATTTTTCTGTTTTATCTAACAATCAAGAAAGTATACAGTATATGTACAAATCAACCATAGGCGGTGATCACGGGGAGTGTCTACCCCCCCCCCCCCCCCGGAAATTTTGAAGATTGTATAGCAACTAATGGTAAAGGCTAGTCGCGTCCCCCACCCCCGGCCGTGACAAGAAATCGCTGCGCATGATATCAACCCTTTTATAGACAGGAAAACTTTGTAATAAAGAATTGCATAAAAGTTTTATTCTAGACCTTAAGTTCATATTGAGTATGACTATATTTTGCCATCTTTCATATACATGCATGATAGGTATGCGGATGAAGAAGGTCAAACACAGAATTGGTTAGCTTTGGGGGCCTTGAGCTTCTTCAGTTATTGCTAAATGAAACAATATAAGATAAACAACAAGGAAATCAACAATATTAACAGAATGAAAGCAGCAATAGATCAAACAAATACCAAAAAAAAAACAAAAACAACAACAACACACGAAAATCAACAAGAATAAATCCGGGATAACGAAACGGAAAGGTTAAACTTCTCAGCTTCACATCGCAACAAAAATATCAGTGAATTAACAATAGAGATAACAAGAGAAAATGAAAGTATACATCTAGATAATTCACACGTGCCTCATGCATGGGCCGCGGAACCTGGGGGGGGGGGGGGGCTGGGGGCTGGGGGCTGCAGCCCTTCCCCCCCCCCCCCACACACACACACTTTTTTGAGTAGACACGTGTCTTAAAACCTCGGAAAAAAGGCTCGAAAATTGTCATTAATGAGTGAAATCAAATCAGCCTCCACTTTCAAAAACGCTCCGCGGCCCCAGTCATGCAAATCAACAAATTATAAGTTAACCAGTTCTGTACTGACCTGCTTCATCCTCCGCATTATTTATACCTATCACATAATATCACTAAAATGCCATAAGCGATTGATACAAGCATTCTCACGCTTGTGGTTAATTCAAATTTTGATTACATAATCCTCATCGATATATACTCAAAATATTTCAAATATATTCTGGGAGCAAGCGATCTTCTACTATACAGAGCTGTTTCTAACTTTCTACAGAATTATGTCTTGATCGTCTGTGTCATGTCAGTCCGAAAAGATTGGTTATCTGTCATAATCATCATGCGTCTAATAATGACCTGAGGGTTGAAGATAGAACAGAAATATGATTAGTTAGATCTTGAGATAAGTGTATTTGATTTCTTTATAAAGAAAATGCTCCCGTTTTCAAGGATTAAAGTCTGACCCCACGCATAACAACATGAAATGTAATGATTTCTGAATAAAAATACTTCTCTTAACAACCGACAGAAGATCAATAAAAGAACTACATCACAAAAGATAAAAATAATTGAGAGAAGAGGGAAAAACTCAACAGCTATTCAAAACTTGAAACAAACTCCAAAAATATATGTAATCTATAAGTATTATCAATTTTTATATATTCATTATAAAAAATAGCAGTTTTCGTCTATGCAACTTACATCTTAATATAATACTTTATTTTTTGGCAGGGGGGGGGGGAGGAGGGGAAATTGATACCAAACATTAAAACTGAAATTAAACGTGCAGCAGTATTAACTCTTAAGAATAAAATATTAAATGAAATTAAAATGAAACTGTAAAGATGATCAAGTTAATTTATTATAGGTTTGTTTAAGATACATGGATATAGATGAGTTGCTTACCAGGATGAGGGTAGTGATGAGGGGGTCCATGGTGAGGGGGTCCATGGTGAGGGGGATGGGGTCCATGATGGGGAGGCGGTCCGTGATGGGGAGGCCCATGGGGTGGCGCCTGCAAAAGTTTGTAAAAACATGATAAAAGGAAGGTCAGTGAGTTCAACAGGCGATATATTAATTCCAAATGAGCATATATAAGAAAGGTAAAAAATTGAATTATGCACGGAAGAAACTCTAGATAATAAATTACTTTGTTTGTTGTTGTTCTAATTCGAGGAGATGTATTTGACTTTTTTGTTGTTTTTGTTGTTTGTTCGTTCGTTTTTTGTTTGTCTGTTTGCAAGTTTGTTTGCATGTTTGTTGCTAGTCTCTACTTTTGCTGATGACGTCAGTTCACAAGGTATAACAATTATTTTTTATTGTATTTCAAATATCATCTCCCTTACCCCCGCTATCTCTCTCTCTCTCTCTCTCTCTCTTTCTCCCTCTATCTCTCTCTCTTTTATATATATCTGTCTATCTATCCTCTCTCTCTATCTATCTCTCCCTCCCTCTCTCTCTCTCTCTCTCTCTATCTCTCTGTCTGTCTCTGTCTGTCTGTCTGTGTGTGTGTCCCTATTATGTTGTATCTTCATATAGCAATCATGACAATACTCACATAAGGGTTATGATGGGGATGTGGAGGGGGGCAGTGAGGTGGTGGAGGGGTGTGGTGGTGATGATGGTGAGAGTGGGCCGCGTAGTGATGGGCGTCGGCTCGAGCAGCAGCTTCATCCGCACGATGGTGAGCTTCGTGTGACCTTGCCTGTCAACGAACAAACAAAATGCCAATTAACTCATGTAATACCTCAAGTACAAATAGAGGTGTGTTTTATTTTGTGTAAATTTTGATACATACATATAGACAAAGGAGGCGGGGGACAGTGAATTGAAAATTGAATTGTTCAATTCCAGTATTCGGGCAACCGTCACGTTGTCTTCAGGCAGCGAGATAACCGAATAATATATATAAACATAGAAAATATACAATAATGATAATGGCCACTTGCATAGCGCTCCGTGTAGTCTGTGTAACAAAAATGGAAATGGAAATAATTTTGCAGCCTTGAAAACATAGTAGGCCGATGAACAGTCAGTGATTACACTGAACGTACGATGATACTACTTCTTTACATATAAATTCGGAACTTGTTTTCATTCAGTATTATTTATTTATTTATTTATTTTGTTTTATTTATTTTATACTGCAGGGTTGGCCTGTTCAGTTTTATAAAACTGCTTTACAAAGGCGCCCTGCAGTTTAACAAACATCATTCTACATGAAGATGCAAAATACATAACAATTAGGTAACATTATAAACTACTAACAACAAATATTGAGAGTGGATAAATGGTAATCTAAAAGATAGATACATGGATAGCACTATTACAATTCTATTGCATCAAGATGTAAGGCTTTGCATAGTTTTTTAAATGTAAACAGGGATGTACAAGTCTGAACATTTACAGGGAGTCCGTTAAACAAACTGGCCCCGACATATGCAAAGGATTTTCTTTTACATTCTGTCCTAGCGTGAGGAAGTTGGAGGGGGCATTTTAAAGAATAACGTGTCCTATAATTTACGGTTCGTTTACATATCAATGATTCTAGATAAGTCGGTATTAGATTATTTAGTATTTTAAAAACAAGAACACAATATTGATATTTCATACGCTGTTCAACTGATTGCCATTTCAGTGTGTGTAACAAGGAACGTTGCGATGTATAATAATCTTTATTCAAAATCATTCTGGCATATTTATTTTGGAGTTTTTGTATCTTATCCATATGGATTTTTGCACAGCTTCCCCAAGATGTACCACAGTAATCAATATAAGGTAGAATCATAGCAAAATACAGATTCTTCATAATTTTAAATGACAGTAAATGCTTAATCCTCCGTATACAACCTATTGCCCGAGATATTTTACAAACAATAGTAGAAACATGTTCACACCAAGTCAAACCGGAGTCGAGCATAACACCCAAGTATTTGATCTTCTTTACATTTTCTAAAGGTAAGTTTCTGAATTTTATTGACAAAGCATCATCTCCCAGTTTTTTCTTATGACCAAATGCCATGACCTTCGTCTTTCGTGGGTGTAAATGCATATTATTCAAGTCTAACCATCTGCATATTGTATCGAAATCATCTTGCAAGTATTTCTGTACATCCTTTATTGTTTCACTATGATTAAAAATGGCTGTATCATCAGCATAAAGAGACATTTTAGAATTGAAATGCAAATTTACATTACACATGTCATTAATAAAAAGACAAAATATCAGCGGACCTAATATAGATCCCTGCGGGACACCTGATTTTATCTTCAAACATTCACTAGAGCAATTATTAACTGTAACAAATTGTCTCCTGTCTGTTAAATATGATTCCATCCAGTCGTATTCTTTCCCTTTAATACCATAGAACTTAAGCTTTGCAAGAATAAAATTGTGTGGAATAACATCAAAAGCTTTGCGTAGATCTAAGAAAATACCTCCAATAACATGTTTTTGGTCCAGTTTATCACACAAATAATCAGTAATTTCAGTTAAACATGTAGCAGTAGAATAAGATGGTCTGAACCCTGATTGACAATTGGCAAGGAGTTTATTAACGTTTAAGTATGTATACAGTTGATCATGTATTGCTCTCTCCAATATTTTGGACAAGGCAGGGAGCACAGAAATCGGTCTAAAATTATCAATATCAAAAGATCCCCCTTTATGTATTGGAGTAATTCGTGCTGTTTTAAAATCTTTTGGAATAATACAAGTTTGTAAAGTCGCATTAAATAAATGGGTCAAAGGACCAGCTATATGCTCTGCAGCAAGTTTAAGAAGCTTAGGGTGAATACCATCTACTCCCACTGCTTTCGAACAGTCAATATGTAACAGTTCTTTTACAACATATTCCTTCTTGATTGCACAAAATTCAAATTCACATGCAGGAATAAACAGAGTCTGCAAACTATTTAATAAATCTTCCGAGGAATTACCCGAGGGAGTTTGCAACCTTGAGCCAACTTCATTAAAGGCTTTGTTTAGAACGTGAGCTATTTCCTCGTTAGGTATCTGATCATTACCAATTGTGAGTTTAATATCATGATTCACATTTTTATTTTTCTTTGGTATAATAATAATAATAATAATAATATAGATTATTTAAGACGCTAAAAACAAGGAGTACCATAGCGCTTACAAAAACATAGGAAAACAAAAACACAAGCAGTTTTTAGTAAAGATGGAAAAAAAAAAATTAAATTACTGGGGGAAAAGGTAAGTCTTGAGATTTCTTTTGAAAGTGGCAGAGTTGGTTATTTCCCGGATAGCGAAAGGGATATCATTCCAAAATTTTGAAGCTGCAACTGAGAAGTATAAGTTTCGATAAAACGTTCCAATTCTTCTTGATGTCATTTCCACAATCCTGAAATTTATCCTGATAATACTTCTTTTTCAAAATTTTATTCAAGTTATTAGCCCTATTACGGATATACTGGAATTTATTCCACCAAATTATCAATTTTGTTTTTCTAAATTGCTTTCGATAATAATCCCTTTGGCGTGCTAATGCTAAATAATCATCATTTATCCAAGGTACCCCTCTTTGTTTTTGACGCACTGATATCATGGGGGCATGCCTATCACAAATATTCAGCAGGGTGCTTTTAAAGCAGTACCACAATTTTTCAACATCAAAACCATAGGAATAAAATTCATGCCAATCAACTTTACTTACATCCTCTTTAAAGTTATCACTATCAAAGTATTTGAAGGAACGAAATTTGGTTATTTTTGGAGAAAGGGGTAGATATTTGCAGTATATATCACAGAGTGATCACTAAGACTATGGTGGATGTTTGCTTGGGGTCATCAGTAAACAGGACCTGGGCAGACTTCAACGTCTTCAGAATAAGTGTGCTCGTCTAATATGTCAAAAACCAAAATGGTCCCACGTCACTCCATTACTCAATGAACTTCACTGGCTTCCCGTTTCTAAGAGAATACAATACCGTATACTGGTTCAGACTTACAAATCACTGTCAACCACACTTCCTCAATACATCTCCTCACTCTTTCAGCAACAGAGAACATCATATTCTCTTCGTTCTACCTCTGCTCCTTCCTATGTCATTCCAAAATCCCGAAAACAGGCTGGCTTCAAGTCCTTTCAGTCACTTGCTCCACAACTTTGGAACAGACTCCCCGCATCTCTCCGTAATAGCACATCACTTGACATCTTCAAGAAACATCTAAAAACTTACTTATACAATTCTTAATTTACTTGAATAGACTTTAGGTGACAGCGCCTTGTATCCTTTGGAAAAGGCGCTATATAAATCCAATTATTATTATTATTATTATTATTATTAAGACCAGCAGTTTGGACTCCTGATTTAATGATATTGTCAACAAGTGGATCAGAAATACAAACCAAATCAATTAGAGACTGACTATGTGGTGTGATTCTAGTGGGTTGAGATATAACCTGTGTCATCTGCATTGTAGTACATAGAGTTAGAACTTTTCTAGAAAGATTATTGTCAGTCAGTATAATGATGATTCTGAGCGTACCTCTAATGACATTGCTTTGCCAATGTTTCCGTGCAAGAGTTCGTTGACAGCTCTGTTATGCAACCTTTCCTCTTGACGCTCTGCTCTGTGTTCTTGCTGAAAAATGAATATCAAGCAAACAGAATGAGTTTTTTTTTTAATTGTTTGTGTCAATCAAATAGTCAGAAATTATTCATGATATCATGTATGTATATGCATATGCATATGCATATGCATACTTTCAACTATACGATATTCGTGCCAAAAGAGACAATAATAGACGTGGTCATTAACTCTTTATTGACAAAATTCATCTGACGCTTGAAATTGAATGCATGAAGAAACATGAATTCAGACAAAAGGAGAAATAGCTGACCCCCATATATATATATATATATATATATATATATATATATGCGACATGATCCAAAAGAAAAATTAAGTTTTGCTAACACTTTGTTTTCTTTACAAAATCCTGACCTCGGCATGACATGCACCTGAAATCTTAATCCCTATATCTAAAAGCGATAATCTGAATTTAAAATACAAGTAGGATGGTCTATATCATAATTATGTATGCGTGTTTCCGGCAAATACCTCTCAAACTACCACCTTCAAACAACTCTCTATGTAGGGATAAACAGATAGATGTCATAAGCATAAGGGAGGGGCTTCTGGGGGTAGCTGTCCGGGTGGCCAGTGGCGGATTCAGGGGGGGGGGCAATCCCGGCCCGTGCCCCCCCCCCCTTTGAGGGAAAACAATGCAATGTGCCCCCCCCTATTTGCGATTGTGCCCCCCCCCCCCTTTCGAGCAGAAAACCTTTTTTTTTTTTTTTTTTTTTTTTTGCTTGTCAGAGAATTATGGAGGGGAACTGGACCCCATAACCCCCCCCCCCCCCACTGAGGGACTTTTGGAGGGCTGGCGAAATTTTTTTTTTTGCTCGCCAACCCCCCCCCCCCCCCCCCCCCCCCCCCCCCCACTGAGCGACTTTTGGAGGGCTGGCGAGAGACCCAAAAAATATGGGTCTCCCTCCAAGCAGTTTCCCAAAGTTGACAATCCTGCATTTGTGTGCCCCCCCCCCCCTTATACGAAATCCTGGATCCGCCCCTGCGGGTGGCTGTCCGGATCTATATAGTCCGGGTGATTGTACAGGGTGGAATTACATTTGGGCTCAAAATTTTCCATACACCTGACAGAAAAAAAAAAAACAACCTCTTATTTTCACAATTTCACTCATTCCTGGCAACTTTTCTCATCATGAGGACAGACAAGTTCTCTTCTTAATAATTGTATACATCAAGCATTAAAATCACCTCGAGACTTGTATGAGTTTCATGAAATTCATGATAATAATAAGAGCTGAAAATGTGATGAAATTTTTTTTTTTCTACAAGATGCATGTAAACTTTTGGGCCCAATTGGTCATACGGTATATAATAACTTACCCTCATCGCTTGGTGTTCTTTGTGATGATGATAATGTGCCATGGTTAGATCTCCTTGCTTCAAAACGAGTTGAATAACTGACACAAGCTGCCCAAGTAGATGTGTTAATGCTGTTCAGTCTACTAGTAACTGATTGTCCTGCTGATATCAGTCAGTCGTCACTGAATGAATCAGAATCAAGAAAACAAGTATTTATACATGTATGCAACAACCCCTATTTAAATGTCTGACCACGTAGCTGATAGTCAAAAAAGAAAGCGTTTTGTCTTGTCGTAATGAAGAATATTTATTCAGTAATAATGTAATACAGAGTTATAGACATATAATCAGTAGCGCTAGTCATAATTCCCATCACCTGATCTTAAATATTGTTGACTATCATGCGCGTGACAGTGGCAATGACGTCAAGGCTATACATCGAAGTTTAAAGGTTAAGTTTGCAGAGCCAAGCATGCGATGATACAATGGAATGATAAAATAAAATGATAAAATAGATTTTTGTTTCGAAAGTTCACATGACATTAGACAGTTCACTTTACCCACTCTTACACTCCTTACTATCTGGCTGCCGACATCTCACTCTGATCTCTCACTCTCCTCTGTCTCTTTATTTCTCTCTCTCTCTCTCTCTCTCTCTCTCTTCCTCTTTCTCTTTTGTCTCCATGATTTCCCTATCCTTTCCTACTCACCCAATCTCTTTCCTTTTCCTTTCTTTTCCCCTTAATTTCTGTTCTCTCAGACTCTCAAATATATTCTCGCATTGTCTCTCAAAAAATACAATATTAGTTTTTCAAATAGTCCATGTTTACAAGCCTAGGTACTAAGTACAAGCCTTCTGCCGAGTTAAACACACTTTCTTTTCTATTACAATACATTTCAAAAAGATTGTTAAAAAACAGGAAGTGAAAATACTTAACGTCACTTCTCAAAAAAGTTTATAGCATGTCTAGGCCATAAATTTGTTACGTAGTTCGATATAAAATCTATAGACCCACAATTCAAGCTCTTTTAGTTTATTGCTCAGTGATCCAGTGGCGGATCTACGGGGGGGGGGGTTAGGGGTTTAACCCCCCCCCCCCTTGGGCTGCCAAGTAAACATTTAATGTGCATAGGAAAACGCCATCATAATGAAGTATGCTTAAAATCGCAAGCTGGCAACCCTAAAAATGAAAAATCTCCTTACTGTGGGAGGGGGTATCCCCCCTCCCACACCCTCCCCCCTTGGAAAGAAGCTAGATCCGCCCCTGTGATCAGGTGTCAATGTACTTCGGACTCAGTATAGATATAGCTCAGGGCGAATCTCAAGTTAATACGAACTTTTATCCAATTCTGTTTGTATTTTCCTCTAATTGCTTCCTAAATCAATCAATAATTGCTGATATCTATAAACCTGTTTGCAATTCGTTAATCATAAGAGTGTTATCCATCTACAACAATATTAACCACGTATAGCCTTTCTGGGTTTTTTTAATCTCTTCATAATGCGAGGGTTATAGCTGGTAATAGGCTGCCATGGTAGTCTTCAGTGACAACCCAGTGTTCGACTTTTGTTGAGTCTATAGGTATATAGAGAATCTTCCGAGAGGACATTTCGAACCTTAACCCTTTCAGGACAGGAATTATTTAAGAGCTCAATTGATCACATTTTGTTCTGCAAATTGGCAACAGTAATATTTTTCTTTTAGTGCTACGTGGTTCTAATAAGATGTAATGTCTTGAAAATAATATACATGGTTAGGAACTTTGTCGAAAAGTTGAAAAAGTTGCCAATTTGGACAAAGAACAATGATTTTGAATCTCTCAATGTGTTGCCAATTTAAGGATGTTCAATCTTATTCTCCTTTTTAAAATTCCTGGCATCAAACGCAATATGATCATGCAACAAAAATTGACACGGTATGTGCAGAATTTTTTGCTCTTTCTGCTCATGCATCTGGTATATTTTTTAAGGCTCTAAATCAAAAGTTATTGGGCCAAACCACAAAATGTGGTCAATTGTCTCGAAAGGGTTAATAAAATTATTCGGCAGTGGAGAAAATACAGAATGTGATTGGCAAATGAAAATTTTCTTTTTCACTTCATTTATTTATGTATTACTTATTATGTACTCTAACGCCTAAGGGCACCCTCCCCAAGCTAAATATGCTTTTAGAGGTGTGTCCTCCAACTATGTACTATACGATGAATGTATAATATTCTGTCATATTTTTGTTAAAAATACATGTACATCATTTTGTTCATGAATTATTTTGTATACTTATATTGAAAAATTGGAAATAAATGTCTTTAAACTGAAAAAATTGAAACTGAAATTTGAATTTGGAGCTATTTTGGGAAAAGGCTAATCATTTAAAAAGGGATTTTAATTCTCTCTTTAAAAATATAATGTAAGGTGATGTGAAGGCTGCGCTATTATTTTACTTGCATCGGGTGTATATAGAGTGTAAATATTGAAACAGAGAGGAGGCCTTCTTATTTGGAATGTGTTAAGACATTTTTAAAAAATCATTGTCTGACATCCATCTGCACCCCTCTCATTAACTTCCGCTTCCATCTCATTTTGACTCTGCACCCCTCAAACTTTCGTACCTTTCCTATTTAATTCCAAGTCTATCCAATTCGATTCTTAAGCCCATATTGATCTATAATTTATAGAGAGATAAAATAGTGTAATCATTTATAGATTATATTTTTTATGAAGATGAATAATGTATGTATAGGGTTTCCATTGATGTTTACAATAACTAATTGATGAAAATTGTCATCTTAAAGAAGGACGAGAAACACAAGGTTGAGATTGGTTTAATCGCCCCAAAGGAGCACCTAGTCAATACTCCTCTTTTTTTTTTTTCTTCTTCTTTTTTTTTAAAGTCAAATTGGTTTATGATACTGTAATCATGGTAACAGTATTAGCTTCTCATATCATTGCTTGGAATCTGAAAATTTGATAGCAGGAGTGGATCCATGCAGGGATATTTTGCCAGGGCGGAGGAGCAATGTTTTGGATCAAAGTGGGGGAAAGGAAAGGACCAGATTATATGTCAACAAAAATTAGACCCCCACCCCCCCCCCCCCCCCCCCCCCCCCCCTCCTTTGGTTACATGGAGTTTCAAATATCATTGCTAATGACGCTTTTGATACTGACAGATCGATTAAAATAGTGAATAGTGATTAGATGGCATTGAATGTTATATTTTTCTACCGATTTCTTTGTCTTCCAGTTTCCACTTTCCTGGGGAGGGGGAGGGATCCGTAAGTGCCCAGACCGATTTTCCAAACATGCTTCTTTCCCCCTTTTTTGTTGCTATATTTTCAACGGGAACACACATCAGAGATGCCTGTTCCCCTTGGAAATAGTCTGACACTGCCCCTGCCAAGCCTATAATGTGCATCATAGAACCCGCTTTAAACATTTAATCTACTGTGACCAAAAGTTGAAAATTGGGTATTTATCACCTTCAATAACACTTAAAACTTGAATTTATTTTTTCTCAACTCATATAATTCTTTCTCACTCTATTCCCTCTCTTGAGTTTCCATCTCTCTCTCTTTCTCTCTCTCTCCCTATCTCTCTCCCTCTCTCTCTCTCTCTCTCTCTCTCTATCTCTCTCTCTCTCTTTTGTGCATCCTTCAAGTTCATTTATACTTCTTTATTCGAGGTAATTGTATTGGAAGGAGTATATATAATGCAGTAAACTATTGATATTTTTTTGAAGACAAGGAAGAAGGCATGCTTTTACTCATTGATTTCACGTAATAATTAACAGGTATTGACGAAAAGAATTCAGTAATACAAACAAAACATTTTATTCATCCAATTTACCAAGCAAGTAATAAATGATATACATCAATATTATCATAAAACTACTACAAGTGAATATCACGTAATTACATGTCCCGATTATTTTGACGATGCATTTTATATTTACAGCTAGTATTTATATACATGTACATTCAGACACTGGCGAAAAACATGAACATTGTATTCAGTCCGCTAAGTGCTGTTGTTTAGACCAAGGAGGTTCT
Source organism: Heliocidaris tuberculata (assembly GCA_025618425.1). Classification (NCBI taxonomy): domain Eukaryota; kingdom Metazoa; phylum Echinodermata; class Echinoidea; order Camarodonta; family Echinometridae; genus Heliocidaris; species Heliocidaris tuberculata. Next base: position 2,393,529 of record CM046834.1, read on the forward strand.
TGAAGCTCCTTGTTTAGACTGTATCCCTAAACATGCTATAGAATAATATTAGGCGAAGATGGTGCATGAGGAAGCGATGTTTATTAGAAGAGTCCAGATGAGGTTCAGAGTCAGTCGGGTTGATCTTTGATATTCATGTTCACACCAAGACTATTATCAGTAAGAAAGGGGTCTAGTGGTCCGTGGAGTGATACCCTGTAGATTACTGAGAGAGACAGAGAGAGAGGAAAAAAAATAATTAGTAAGCACTGAACATATTTATTTATATTATTATTCATTTTGTCTTCTTTATTTTATACTGCAGGGTTGGCCTGTTCGGTTATGCAAAACTGCTTTCCATAGGCGCCCTGCAGTTTAACAAACCATTTTACATGAAAATACAAAAATTATAACAATCAGTTAACATGGTAAGTTACAACCAGATAAAAGGGAGAGTGAATTAATGGTATTATAAAATAACACGTTAAAAAATACTTTCGAAAAATAAACTCAAGACAATTTCAATAGCCCTGTCTATCACCTTTAGAAATGTGCGAACATTACAATGGCGTATTACGTAATCCGAACAAGATTTCTATGGGCAGTACATGCCTTTGAAATTGCCCTCGAGTTTATTTTTCGAAAGTAGTTTTTATCGTGTTAAATGTACATATTTGAATAATTATTAATCTGCTTCTTTAATTGCTAGTTTGGACTACAAATCATATCCATTCTTATGGTATTTGAATTGATTTACATAACATTCGTCAACAAGATAAAGCGATTGGTTTGTTGTTCCATTTTCTAGGAGGGAACGAACGCACCGGATCAAAAAATGTTTTGATTTTTACGTATTCTTACAGAATTGACAAAAATAAAGGAAATTCCCTAAATAAATTGAGAATAGCTAAAACAGAAGAAACTAACTTACCTAGTGTGGGTATGCACCGAACCCATGTGGATGATGATGGGGGTGTCCATGATGATGTCCATGGGGGTACTCGTGAGTCTGTCAAGGATTAAACAAGAGGAAATATTTGACTATGTACTCACACGGCACTTAAATAATTAACTTGGCTAAACAAATCTGAACACGCTTCAAGTTATTCAATTGAACCACATCGTAAAACAGTATTGTTAAATTAACTCCAATATGAAAATGTATTGCTAACACTTTGAACATGTTGAAGGCATTTATGGCAACAATGCTCAACAGATTTTAGGGCTTATTTCCGACTCTCAAACAGTAAGACCTGTTGGTGATCTATTATAATTCGTTAAAGAAATTAATTTAAATCATGTACATGTAGTTAAAAAAAACAACACACATTTGTAATTAACGTAATTCCTAATCCGTCTCGCCCCTTCCTCTCCCCTCCCTCCCCCCCCCCCCCTCTCTCTCTCTCTCTCTATATATATATCCCGCTCTCTCCTCTCTGTCTCTGTCTCTCTCTCTCTCTCTCTCTCTCTCTCTCTCTCTCTCTCTCTCTCTCTCTCTCTTTCTGAAGTTCCTATATGAAATACGAATTGATGACTCAAACAATACTCACATGAACAACTGTCACCGTAGGGCCGTGAGGGTGTTGGTGATGAGAATGCATGGGAGGGGGGCAATGATGATGATGATGAGGTGGTGGAGGGGTGTAGTGGTGGTGGTGAGGGTGGGCCGCGTAGTGATGGGCGTCGGCTCGAGCAGCAGCTTCCTCCGCACGACGATGGGCTTTATGCGACCGAGCCTGCAAACGAACATAAGAATACATGTAGTAATGGATAACATGGTTACTCTCAATTATGAATTGAATTAATAGCCATATTTTAATGAAATTTCCTAACTTCCTATAATCAGGATCAGGATACCCAGGATAAAGGCTATTCCATAACCAGGGACTAATCTATAAAATTCTGACAAACGAAAAAAAAAATGGATACATGTATTAGATCTTTAGGTGTCCTTTTGGTTGCAAATTTGAAAAGAGGGTGCACACCCCCCCCCCCCTTTTTTTTTTGTCTTGAGTAAGGTATATGCCACATTGGTCTTAAAAGGGGCATGGGCCGGCTGTGCCCCTCTAAATCCGCCACTACAATAATCATAACTCGTAGCACTATTGATACTACCTGACTTAACTGTTAGTTGCACTTGTTTTATTCACTATTCTTACTGAAAGAAACTTCAGTACTGAACTATACAAGGTCACATTATTGGGATAGATAACTGAAATATTTTTAATTTTCAGAGAAATAATGTAATGGGCTGTATTTACCTCTAAAGATGCTGCTTTCCCAACGTTTCCTCTCAAGAGCTGATTTACAGCTCTGTTATGTAACCTCTCCTCTTTACGCTCTGCCCGGTGCTCTTGCTGTAAACATAATCATTAAAATAAAATAAAATGAGCGTTTACACAGATCGTCAGAAAAGGGCTCCTCATACAGTTATATAAGAGAGAACCTGACAATAAATTTTAATCTGGTAACTTGAAAATAAGTAACTCCTTTAGTGGGTTAATGCTATAGATTGTATAAATAAACTGAAAATTACTGAACTGGGTTGAATAATAGGAGATAATATAAGCGGGCAGAAGAATATGATATTTAAAAAGGAACTTCAAAATTAGAATTTTCTTTTCCACAACAACATCAAAATAAGCCAATAATATACTTAAACACAAAAATACATTCGTCAAAATAATAACTGAAAAATTGAATAATTATGCACAATTTTCTCTCACAAAATAAAATGAAATAATCGTTATTTATATGAAGGAATATGAATATAACGATATTTCAGAATTAACGCAAATGAACTAAAATGTTGATAATATTTTCCTCATTTAGCAGACTTACCCGGAGTGCTCGATGCTCTTTCCTTTCGTGATAGTGTGAAAACATGATTAAAAGCTGCCTCAAATTATCAAACGGAAATAATCAGGATAATAGCTTTCCACTTTTAAAACCTTCCAGTTAGTTTTCAATTTGCCTCAGACTCTGAACTCTCTGAGCTATTGAATGAATTTCGAAACAAGAAGCGGCACTATATATCCAGTAGTCAACTCTCATGATCACCTGACCGAGCATGTACGAAAAAGTTATTTTTAGATTATGTCGTCATTCCCAAACATTATTGCCAATGGACTCTGATTCCTCACGTGGTGTTGAGTTTACTATTGGTATTGTTCGCAGAAGTCAATACACGTGACGTCATATCTACGTCAAAGGAACATATGTCGAGTTTACTGAAAAGCGGTATAGCACGCGACGGGCCATCATCATGGAAATATAATGGGAACATAATGATTTTATTGTATAAATGAACTTCCGGACCAGTGCTGTGTTTGCAAAAAAAAAATATTTCTTTGTACTTTACAGTGAACTTGAATTCCCAATTGTCAAGTTTTAATTTTGCATCCACAGTGCTTGATAATCTTCTTTTGAATAATAGGCTATAGCTTACTTTCAGCTGTTTTGAAGCAAACGCATACATTGCGATGAACAGAATAATTACTCCCCATCTCCACCTTCACCCATATCATGAATTAAAACGGTAGCTACTTTGTATATTATTATTAATTTATCTTATTATTATCATCTTATTAGTATATTATTTTCATATATATATATAAGCTTTGTATATTATTTTCATTTGCAGTTCTGTTCAATATACCGATAAGGCTATAATTATTTTCGATTTCATATTCATCCCTAGTACTAAAAGTTTTGTTCCTCCTCCTTTTCCTCCTCCTCCTCCTTTTCCTCTATCTCCCACTCTCTATTCGTGTTTATTCTTGTTCATCAGTTTTCTTTTAAAGTTCTTCTAAAAAGTATTTTCGTTACGCCTCATCATAAGCTTATATAAAACAGTACCAAACCATTAAATATTGAACGATGCATGTTTCATAACTTTCTTACATGGGCAAAAAAATATGACTCCAATAAAAAAAATAGCTTCTCCGCCTCTCCCTATAGCCCCCCCCCCCCCCCAATAAATAAATAAATAAATAAAATGAAATAAATTTTAAAAGAGATTGCTAGGCCTGTGGCGTTTGAGATTAGCAACCCGGGGCCGGGCTCTGCCCATTAATTAAAGTGAAATAAATGTTGTTTCGTAGAAATAATAAAAGATCAATTAAAGAATATTAATCAGACTTAATCCTAATTTACACACAGACAAGGAAGCATTATGCACAAGCCAAAGGCCTATATGATAGCCTAAGAAAACGATACTTACAATACTTGCAATATATACGCCCGTCACGAATTATATTTCTTAGGTACATTTTACCCAACCTCCAATTAAAGGGCATGTCTAGGATTCTCGGAAGGGGTTGGGGTCGGCGGGGACATGCTTATTTTTCAGGAATATGATTTCGGTCCCACTGGCCCTCTGCAGTGTTTGTTGTCATGGGGGGGGGGGGGCAATACACATCTTTCTTTTTTTTCTCAAGAGATTAATTTTCCCCACGAGAATTCTACCAGTTTTCCCAGGGTTCCGAAAGCACCCCCCCCCCCCCCCCCCGAGCTTACGAATGTTGTCAGTGGGGGCAGCAATACACACCAAAAACTGTCCATACATTTTTTATTTTTTATTTTTTCTCAAGTAATTGATTTTTCCCGCGGGAATTCTACCCGAGTCCTCCCGGGGTTATGAAAGCGCCCCGAGCCTACGAATTATGATATAAGTCAAATTCAGATTTATTTAAATAGAATCCTGACATAACAGGATCATCAAGTTAAACAAAGCAAAACAAAACACAACAGAAGCACGTTAAATAGGAACAGAATTCAACAAAGCATAGGCACATTAAATCAAAAACAACATATCAGATTACACTCAACAGAAAAGTAATGTCGCTATCCTATAAGAAAACAAAAACAACATAATAGCAGTATGTTAAATAGAAACAAAACCTCGACAAAACGTAGGAAAATTATATCAATATATTAAATCTATATATCATATAGTCAGTGGAGGACCTTAACAATTTTTTTAAATGATATCATCGTTGTTTTTGTTTGGAGCAATTTATATTGCAAAGAAAAATGTGCATGGAAAAATAATACAAACGGCGCCCCATATACCCACACGTCGCTCCACTGCTCTAGCCGCGCTCTACGATGGGGCAATTTGCTCGCCGCGCACCGCCGAAACTCTGGGGTAGGTGGTGTCTGGAGGCCGAGCTCGAGGTAGAGCTACAAATTCTGCCGGTTGTCCGATCTGCAGCTGGACGTCTGTGACTGTTTTTCGAATGGCAAATTTAGCTGATGATGAGGCACTTGCTCTGCAATTACAGCAAGAGGTAATAGTCTAACGTTAGAAGTTTATATTTCAGCTGAATTTTTTAAATTGAACTTAAAATATCAGTATTTTGTTTTTGCTTTTGTTTTTCCTTTTGAACTGAGCTGAGCTGAACAAATTCGAGATTGGGATCACAAATACATTAAAAAGCTGCTTCACTGAAGCACATCTCATCTCATTCTCAAATATTTTGGATCAAAATGGCTTGTGGCAGTCATATCAGAATGAAAATATGAGCTAGAAGTAAGCCCATGACGGGTTTGCTTCAAGATGAAGTCATTCACAAGTCAATGACATGAAACTCGAGTCAGTTATTTAAAGCAGAGTAGATTTTAGAATGGTTTTATTTGTTGTTTCTTTTCATTACAGTATGATATGGAGGAGGAGCAAGAAAAGCAAGATCTAACAATGGCTAGAGCTTTAGCTGCTGGACATGATATTTCTGACTCGGATACAGACGATGAAGGAGCATCCAAGAACATCAAATCTAGCTTCATCTCTCAGTCTGAACACGGCATAAGTGACTCAGACTCAGATGCAACATACATTGATGAAGAGGAGGAACTAAATTTGAATGACAATCATCCAAAAACAAGACAAAGGAAACGAAAACATGAATCTGATTCAGACTCTGATCATCGGGAGGATGAAGATGAGAGAGGAAAGAAGAAAGCTGGTGGAAAAACAAAATCTCAAGAGAAGAAAACCCTGATATCACAGTCCACCAAAAGACTTAAGAAGGAGGATACAGTAATTGTAGATGAAAGAGAAACCAGCAAGGCTATTGGGTCTTCTAAAGAAGAGTGCTCGTATGGAACCAAGTGCTACAGGAAAAATCCTTCACATTTGGAAGAGTACAGTCATCCAGGTATTTATTTTACAGTTGAAATAAATCAGTTTTAAACAGAGATGAAAAGTCGAAGATAAAATCAAACGGAAACAGTCACTTTGCTCTGACACTGTGAGCAGCACACCTTGCTAGCAAAGAAATAAAGAGCAATTTTAAATGATTTTATGATCTGAAAAAATGTGAAGGAAATAAGATGACTGTCGGATAGATGTAGAAACAGGATGTATTGGAGTAATTTGTGGTTGATCTAAAGTTTATATGAGGTATTTTATATATAAAGATTATAATCATGTTGGTAATGAAAAGATAAAGGCCATACCATATCACTAGAGAATGTCACATTGTACATTTTCTGTCCTGTACAGGGTTGGCAAAGTTCTGTGTAAGATCTCTGCCAAGTTTTGAGGCATCATAATCCAAATCTTTTTTTCATTTTTTGTTCTTCAGATCACCTCTTCTTTTAACATAACTATTACAAATAAGAGTAACAAAATCACTCATAATAGATATTATGTCAGTAATCATACATTTGTTATCCAAAATCCATCTCTGTACTATAAATAGGCAAGAAAAGCCCTGGAAAAACTTCTCCCAAGAAACAAAGATCTGATGCCAAGGGTTCCCGATTGTCTTGTCCTGTAGTTGTTGAGAGAGCATCACCATATGGATTCCTTGTGACTAAGGTTGAGGGTATCCAATCTACCTACAACAATCAGTATGCAGTACATATCAGTGGTAAGTAGATAGTATGTTAGAGAAGGACTCTATGATTAAAAGGTTTGAGTTCTGGATAAGGTGAAAAATAGTTTTTGATAATAATGCGGTTAAAAAGAAAGACCTAATTTTTATTTCTTTTTACTCAAGAACATATTAAGAACATATATCCAGAATATGAATATCATGTGAATTCCACCTGACCCCATATCTATCAACTGAGAGAATGCTGCCTCCATTTCAGTGGTCAGCTGGAGGAGCAAAAGTGAAATAATTTCTTAAATGCTAATGTGGGACCCTTTGAGAGGAAATCACACCCGATGTCACCTGGTAATGACTTTAGGCCTAGATCAGTTTTTAAAAGACACTTGTGTTTAGCAAGGCAGGAGCTCCCAAAGATCATGGAGAATAGAAATTTAGAACAGAATGGAGAAAAAAAAATTGTCAAGTCAGTGCGAGCACCCTCAAAGTTGTAGTAGTAAAGCATGCAAAACCATAGTGTGACGGTGGGAGTCATAAAAATAAAATTCTGTCCCAAATGCATCATGATTGATCCCCAACCTGTATCATTCAGTGGTAGTTTGTAATTAATTCTGCTACTCTGACAAAGGATGGCTGTGAAGGATGGGAAGTAGGTCAAAGGTGACTGAACTCTGACCTCCATCAGACTCTCTTTGACTTTATGTCTGTGTAACCTGTAAGAACAAAATATTTTTTCCTGTTTCTCTTCCATCAGATATTCTTGATCCGAGCATGGGTAAACTTGTAGAATCGGCCCAGTTCAACTACATGTTTGATATTCCATGGCTTATGAAGCAGTATCCAAGAGAGTCGAGGTTAGTATACTTGTAGTCACAGCTCAGTTCAGCTGTATGTTTGATATACCAGAGCTTATGAAGCAGTATCCAATAGAGTCAAGGTTAGTAAGCTAGTAGTCACAGCTCAGTTCAACTACATGTTTGATATTGCATGGCTTATGAAGCAGTATCCAAGAGAGTCAAGGTTAGTAAGCTAGTAGTCACAGCTCAGTTCAACTGTATGTTTGATATACCAGAGCTTATGAAGCAGTATCCCAAAGAGTCGAGGTTAGTAAGCTAGTAGTCACAGCTCAGTTCAACTGTATGTTTGATATACCAGAGCTTATGAAGCAGTATCCAAGAGAGTCGAGGTTAGTAAGCTAGTAGTCACAGCTCAGTTCAGCTGTATGTTTGATATACCAGAGCTTATGAAGCAGTATCCAATAGAGTCAAGGTTAGTAAGCTAGTAGTCACAGCTCAGTTCAACTACATGTTTGATATTGCATGGCTTATGAAGCAGTATCCCAGAGAGTCAAGGTTAGTAAGCTAGTAGTCACAGCTCAGTTCAACTGTATGTTTGATATACCTGAGCTTATGAAGCAGTATCCCAAAGAGTCGAGGTTAGTAAGCTAGTAGTCACAGCTCAGTTCAACTGTATGTTTGATATACCAGAGCTTATGAAGCAGTATTCCAGAGAGTCGAGGTTAGTATGCTAGTAGTTACAGCTCAGTTCAACTGTATGTTTGATATACCAGAGCTTATGAAGCAGTATCCCAGAGAGTCAAGGTTAGTATACTAGTAGTCACAGCTCAGTTCAACTGTATGTTTGATTTACCAGAGCTTATGAAGCAGTATCCGAGAGAGTCAAGGTTAGTATGCTAGTAGTCACAGCTCAGTTCAACTGTATGTTTGATATACCAGAGCTTATGAAGCAGTATCAGAGAGAGTCAAGGTTAGTATACTAGTAGTCACAGCTCAGTTCAACTGTATGTTTGATATACCATGACTTGCAGTACTTAGCAGTATCTAATAAAAAGTAAAGTAAAGCTTTATGTTGAAAGGATTCAGTTCATTAGATCTGAAGGCAACTCAGTGTTTCCATGAAGCATATTCTACAAATTAGTCTCCATGTATGACATTTAATTTTTTTCCCTCACATTACACTAATCCCTATTGAAGAATATGCAAATATTCTTATTCATGTGATAACTTATTAAAAAGCTGAGTAAAAATTGGCAAGGTGATGACAAAGTTTGATATTCATTGTTTTGTAAAACCCTTTGTTTTCTTGGAAATACTTTTACAGGGATAAACCACTACTACTTGTACATGGAGAGCAGAGAGAAGGAAAGATAGCACTACATGAGGCTGCACATGCCTTCTCAAACATCAAGCTATGTCAAGCTAAACTTGATATCATGTATGGCACACACCATAGGTAAGAAATATGTCTGCATGTCTTCATTACCTGCTTGATTGTTACAGTTAGAAATGGTATGTTGAGAAATATTTTGATAACAGGGTAATTGATTGATAATAATCATGACACTACCCAATATGACTTAAAAGAGTAAAGTAACTTCATGTAAGACATGAGAAATCATGAACTTATTGTTATTCATTACAGTTTTTTTAATTTCATGAGAGATCTATCATCTATGCTATGTTGTCAAGTTTTGATGCCGAATAATAAATATGTTGGAATATGATATGGATATGATTCCTGAAACATTTTTCAAATAAGTATCCCCTGTCATGGAGCATTTCCTCCACTCTTTGATAGTTTGACATAAGTTTTACTGCCCCAATTATGTAGTACGCTGTTTGGGTGATACAAAAATGTAGGAATGTGATAAAATGCATTATGTACAGTATACATATGATTATGCTTTGTCATTCTGTCCTCACTGCCCAAGACAGTTCAGGGCTCTGATTGGTCATTATAGCTACCTTAGAACCCACAGACCCCATGTACATGTAACAACAAGATGGTCATCTTCTTAAAAATAAGGAAACACAACAGATATCTACTTTATCATTCTCTGTCCTATAGTAAGATGATGTTTCTTCTCTATACTGATGGGATGAGAGTGGTGATTCATACGGCTAACATCATAGAGATGGATTGGCATCAGAAGACACAAGGGTAGGTATAACCATTGTATGGTAAGGGATGGGCTTTTTTAAAAGGAATTTAGGTTTTCTAGAACAATATTGTGTCATTGTTTGTATGTTTGTTTGTTTGTTATTGTTGTGGGGTTTTTTTTGGGGGGGGGGGGGCGGAGGCGTGTTTACCCTTGATAGTCTGCTCCTTGAGAGACAAAAATTCATCTTCTTTTTTTTTTTAATCAAGAACCATCCTTCACAAAGCTGCAATAATTTTCTTATGGCTTATTATCAACACTTTTAAAATGTTTAGTCTAAAGGCAGTTAGATTTATGTGCTTTCCAAAAGTTCCATATGTACACATCACTGTAAGTCCTTATTAATATCATTTTTAAAATAGATATAACTTTGTAATAATTTTCATGGTCTATGTAAGGTAGCTTAGCAAAACGTAATGGCGCATAAAGACGCAAAGAGGAAAATTGCTAGTCTTGCCTGTGCTTTTAAAATAAGAAGCGGACATAGCTGAATAAAAGTTTTCATATTATTTAACTTAAAAGTATTCAAAGAGGTAAATACTAATTCCACATCCTAATATTGTGGTGCTGCCTCTATATAATAAACTGTTGATTTTGAATAATTTTGCTGTATGCTTCTTTCCTGCTTTTTTACGCACCACAATGTTTTGCTAAGCTGCCTAACCTTTGACATATAACAAATCGATAGGTCAGAGTAAAGTTTAAAACAAGGAAGCATCTCGTGAAATCTAAGTTTGTTGGCATCCCAGTGAAACATGTAGTATGAAATTAACACAGGTTTCAATGGGATGTCAGCAGAAAAAGACTTATGACAGTTTCATGAGATGCAGCCCAGTTTCTCTTCACGACACTGTCACTCTCAGGATTATAAATACATCTTGTAATTTTTCTTCTAAAATGATGTTTCTTTTAGGGTATGGATCAGTCCTCTGTTTCCCAAGTTACCTTCAGCCAAGCAGACTGCCACCAATGGAGAATCACCAACTTTCTTCAAGAGAGATCTACTAGCTTACCTGACTGCATATAGAGCACCATCTCTGCAACCATGGAAAGACCACATCACTCAACATGATATGTCACAAGCAAAGTAAGCTGAAATATACATTAGAGCCTCGTTGTAACAAACTCAACTCCTTGGGACCAAGGGAATTAACTTGTTATGTTGAAACTGTGTTGGAACACAGTGAAATAGGACTGTCAAAATTACATTGTTATAATGAGATTATAATGAGAGCTTTTAATGACAGTGTTCTTAATAACAAGGTTCCACTGGAATATTTATGAATGATATAGTAAGTAGTTGTAATGCACAGTTCATAGAAAATCTAGTCTAAGGTGTAGGTCATGAAAACAACGGCAAAAATGTTCTTATTTAAGAGAGAAATAATAATAATGATAATACCTACATTTATATGGCGCCTTACCAGCTAGTAACTGATCAAAGCACTTTACAGTGTATTATTACCCAGGTCATTGGATCCAGTTACGATTCTGCACTTATAGTGCACATTCTCCACTCCACAAGGGAGCATTCCAGTCTGGCGGCCATTTTACAATCGCACATTTACTATTCCAGTCGCAATGACATTCGCATCCTACTGGGTGCCACTCTCCCTGATATTGCTTTATCTGAGTGATTTGCAATGATCTTATATGTTTTATGTAGTTTCATTTATATATAGATAAAGAATGTATGCATTGTAACTGGTCAATTGATGCAACATGATCTTGCATTATTCTTTGCTACTCATTAATCCTTAACCATTTGAATGACTCATTAAGTGTGTCTTGGAAATTGATGATTTTATGCCTTCTAATGATATCGTATTTGTGTGATTTGTACGTCCATGAAATAGAATTCTATTTTTATGTATCTGTCAGAGTATTTCTCATGGCATCGGTGCCTGGAAGACATGTCGGTGAGTCCAAAGATAAATGGGGTCATCTCAAGGTCAGAAAGGTAAGAAAAGTCTAGATTCAAAATCAAGTACTTAAAATTGAATTGTATTGTTGATGTTTTAGTTATTCTTGCTTCGATCATGAGTCCAAAAGGGTATTATAAATGAAAAACAATAAGTCTTTAATATGTTTTTCCTAAAGTTGGTTGTTGCAACTACTATTGTGGTAGAATAAAGAAACATAAGGACTAAACAATAGGCTGCTATAGTATGACATCCACTGGGCAACACAGGGGTATACCAAAGTCCTTCTGAAAAGATGACACTAATCTACCAAAATTTGAAATATATCCTTAATCCCACTCACAGTACTTTATATGGTATGAACCTCACAGTGTCATAATATGTAACCAACCATTCCCCCAATGGCTTTTAGACGGGTTCTTTCGCAATTTTTGGATGACCAGTACGCGACTTTATCTTTTAATGAACATTTTCTTGCAGATCTTACGGCAGTATGGTCCTGACAACCAGAATGTCAGGACTTGGCCAGTCATTGGTCAGTTCTCTAGCATTGGCTCTCTGGGTGCTGACAAGACAAAGTGGCTCTGTGCTGAGTTCCTTCAAAGTATGTCAAGTGTCAAAGGTCAATCAGGGTCATTCACATCCAATGCAGATACAAGACACATGAAACTGGTAAGTTACTTGCATTTGCATTATTCTTTCATTTATGTTCCAACTTGATCCCTCAATGCAGAGAAGAATCTGTTCTCTGTTTTGCTATTCAATGTTTCATTTAAGATGTTGAGGTGCTAAAAAAATTACTTTCTATTGATTAGATGTTGTTGTTTTGTTTTTTGTTTAGCTATACGATAAGTTTTGCCATTCTGAATGGTGGGATGGGGGGGGGGGATTTAAGAAGTGCTGTAAGTAACGATCAGTTTAATGGCATTGAACTGAAAATTCTTTAGTTATATGGTTCCTGCACTGCCAATGATGAGCTGTGGCATAAAAATACAGTGATGTATTTTCCTATCTCCAGTCGCATGTTTGCTGACGTTTGATGTTGTTTTTGTCTGTTTTTCTGCTTGATTTGCTTTCTTTTTATGATGTATTCATTTTGTTGACTTATGTTTATATAGGGAGCTATGCCACACAAGTTATTACAAAACTTTTTTTGTAGTTTCCTTTATTCTTTAATCGCATATCATTGCTGATTTTACAAACCAGCATAGGAAGCCTCACAGCATGAAAATTGTGTTTAAAGACTTTGTCCATTTAAAATGTTAATTTGAATACCTTACTTATATTCAATCCTCGTAGAATTAAACAGGTAATGAGAGTGGAATATTTTCTTTCATATGCATTGAATATTAGAAAAAGAAACGCAGTAATTTTGGTTTAATTCATGCTAGAATTCATATGCCGGTTTGTAAAATCAGCAGTATTATTGGTTTAATCCCTGCTAGATTTCGTATGCCAGTTCGTAAAATCAGCAACGACATATGTACATATATTTGTATACTGACTTTGTATGTTTTTGCTATTATTGATTTTTATGATTGAGAAAAAGAATAAAATTGAACTGAATCGAACTAAACTGAACTGAACTGAACTAATCTTGAAGTGCCTATCTATATTGAAATGGTGATTGAAAAGAACCTTTATGTTGTTACTTGATAGATCTTTCCATGTTCTGACAATGTGAGAACAAGTCTTGAGGGCTACCCAGCAGGAGGCTCACTACCATACAGCATACAGACAGCCAAGAAACAACCTTATCTTCATCAATTCTTCTTGTAAGTTTGCTTCTCTTTGTTCCTATACTTAAAGTCATTGAATGAATAAGGAAGAATTCTTGTTGTAAAGGTAGAGATTATGTGACACATGCTTTGGTGACAATTACTCCCTTGTCATTTACCAAATATCTGACTTCAAAACTGGATGCAACACTCTACCTAACCCTAGCCCTATACCTAACCTATAGTTGTATAAAAGCCACCGCACACCTTACGATCGGTCTGCGATCCGATTTGTGAAATAAATTGCTATGGCATTAAATATTGGCATTTTAACAAATGAAAACTACCCTATTCAGATTCTGAAAAGTAATATGAATACTAAACATAGGGTTTTGGTGAGCTGTCAGCTTTCTACAGGTAATAAGGGCAAACTTAGTTTCATATAGTAGGCAGTTGTACGATTTTTGTGATGTCACTACGTCTTGGAGCCAATTTGGCTATTCCACCGACTAGAAAACTCGGCAAAGGCCGTATTATCAATTTTACTATTTGTATGACTATTCAGACCCTCAATGAACAATATTTTTTGTTTTTAAATGATTTGTCAAATGATATTACATTTTCTTCTGAAATTGGATCGTAGACCGATCGTAAGGTGTGCAGGGGCCTTAACACTAACCATAACCCTTTCTCTTATATAAAATGAAGTCTGAAGCAGTTGTTAGATCACTGATATTTCATAATATTGGGAAGTGATTTTGCATTTCAATGTATGCTTGCTAAAAGCAGTCTTGAAACTGGATAAAGCCAGTGGCAGTGTGTCCTGTTTAGACAAGACGCACTTTTGCTACTTTATTTGTTTGACTGTCATGGTATAGTCCTGTAGACTGAATGTCTTTTATCAAATGATGTATATTAGGATGTTGTGTGGATTCTTTGCAGTCAGTGGAAGGCGTCTAGAATAGGACGTAACAGAGCTAGTCCTCACATTAAAACATACACCAGACTGTCACCTGATAATCAAGAAATTGCTTGGTTCATGGTAACAAGGTAAGCCATACAGTTTCATTTGCCTAAAAAGAAGAATAGGTATGGTTAATAATATTGATAATAATGGTTTTGTTTATTACATGCTTTTTCCTGCGGATACTATATACATGTATATTATTATCACTATTTTTCATTAGTATCTGGCTTTAGCCACTTTACTATGATGAGGCACTCAAGTGTTCATAGAGTTTCTTCCTACTGGGTACCATGCACCTCACTTATACTTCACAAATAAAAATGAATTGCTAATTCAAGATTTTAAAATTGTTGGTATCTGCAAAATACACATTCAAAACATGTTTTGAGGGCAATTTAGCATATTGCTAGGGAGAATTACTCAGTATTCATTTTGAAGGTTAAGAATAGACTTGACTAGCTCTACATTTTATATTGATATTATGACCAAAGTGCAGAAATGTGTACTAAATGGTACAGCCTGCAGTGAAGCAGGCATTGTCTGAGCTGCGTACCTGCTTGGTATACTCATTCCTACACAAATTTAAAGTACATTGAAACCTGTCTGTAAGACCACTCAATGGAGACAAAAAAAAGCAGTCTTTACAGGCAGGTGGTCTTTATGTACAGGTTCCTTTGATACATGTTTCCATTAGAAACACTGTTCAAGGGAGACAAAAATGAGCATTTTTTTATAAACAGGTGGTCTTTCTATACAGGTGGTCGTAAAGCAGGTTTGACTATATCTGCCCACTTATACACATAGTGAGATGAAGGCATGGATTTGACCTAGCAAAGAGACAAGATCAACTGCACTTATACACTGTCAGTTGCAAGATTAATCTTGTCATGAGGATTTTTGCCCATTTTACCTATTTCCTTAGTGATGAAATGGGTTTTTTTTTTCATGTGGGAAGAATCAATGTGGAAAAATGGAATATTGATGACAGAATAATTGCTTTGATATTTATAGACCGAAAGTTCTGTCTCTCGTTCATTAGCCTCTTGTTTGGGTAGGATCAGCTTTTCACTTAGAGACAGAAACGGGCCTATCACTCTGTTGTGCAAACTTACTGATCGCCGACGAACAGTCGGCATGTAGTTGGAAAAATCTGTATATTTTTATTTTTTTAATATGTTTTTATAGATTAAATAGATTAGGCCTAGGCTGTATACCTTAACAAATCTGTTCAACTTACCAATTTAACTGTTTCATTTCTTTTGATGCTCCTTTTTCAGTTAATTCAGGGTCCAAGGTATTCTCGGTTTGAAAATCTTGCAGCCGTATTCAAACTGTTTTCACTGCGCAGGAATGAAGTTGATATTGCATCCGTTCTATTACCCTACCCAAATAAGAGGCTAACGAACGAGAGACAGAATTTTTGGTGTAAGATACTTTGTGCTTATGTAAAGACAAGATTCCAAGGAACTGATAGACTTTGGGAGAATTAAGAAATGATATTTTGCAGTAATCACGGGGTAAGAACAAGAGGACACAATATAGCAAAAGCATGATTTAGGAGAAAGTTAATGAAAGTTTAATTATGAAAGTGTTTTCACGGTGACTGAGAATATTTAAGATAATCTATTGTATCCTCTTTTTTTTGACAGTGCTAATTTGTCCAAGGCAGCGTGGGGAGCCCTTGAGAAGAATGGCAGTCAACTCATGATTCGTTCGTATGAGATTGGAGTCATGATGATCCCAAATATCTATGTAAGTACCACAAAGCCTTTAAATATCTATGTAAGTACCACAAAGCCTTTAAATATCTATGTAAGTACAACAAAGCCTTTAAATATCTATGTAAGTACAACAAAGCCTTTAAATATCTATGTAAGTACTACAAAGCCTTTAAATATCTATGTAAGTACCACAAAGCCTTTAAATATCTATGTAAGTACTACAAAGCCTTTAAATATCTATGTAAGTACCACAAAGCCTTTAAATATCTATGTAAGTACTACAAAGCCTTTAAATATGTATGTAAGTACCACAAAGCCTTTAAATATCTATGTAAGTATGACAAAGCCTTTAAATATCTATGTAAGTATGACAAAGCCTTTAAATATCTATGTAAGTACCACAAAGCCTTTAAATATCTATGTAAGTACAACAAAGTCTTTAAATATCTATGTTAGTACTACAAAGCCTTTAAATATGTATGTAAGTACCACAAAGCCTTTAAATATCTATGTAAGTACGACAAAGCCTTTAAATATCTATGTAAGTATGACAAAGCCTTTAAATATCTATGTAAGTACCACAAAGCCTTTAAATATCTATGTAAGTATGACAAAGCCTTTAAATATCTATGTAAGTACCACAAAGCCTTTAAATATCTATGTAAGTACAACAAAGCCTTTAAATATCTATGTAAGTACCACAAAGCCTTTAAATATCTATGTAAGTACAACAAAGCCTTTAAATATCTATGTAAGTACCACAAAGCTTCTAAAGCCCAGCTCACACAAGGCATCATTTTGATTCCACCAGGACCTGTGCTAATCAAGCCTGTGAAAGCAATTACCCCCGTATGCCAGTTATTAAAAGTATTGTTTGTACTGTTCAATTTGCAATCACTTTTTAACCCTTTCAAGGGCTAAATTGATCACATTTTGTTCTTCAAATTGGCAACAATAATATTTTTCTTTTAATGCTATGTGGTTCTAATAAAATGTAATGTCTTTGAAAACAACATACATGGTTAAAACCTTTATCGAAAAGGTGAAAAAGTTGCCAATTTTGACCCCAAAACCAATGATTTTGAACCTCTCATTGTGTTGCCAATTTAAGGATTTTAAAGCTTATTCTTGTTTTTAAAATTCCTGGCATCAAATGCAATTTGATCATGCAACAAAAATGGACATAGTTTATGCAGAAATTTTTGCTCTTTCTACTCATGCATCTGGTATGTTTTTTAGAGCTCTGAATCAAAAGTTATTGAGCCAAACCACAAAATGTGGTCAATTTTCTCGAAAGGGTTAAACGATATCACTCTTTTGTGATGCACAGAAGACCGTACCAATCACTGACGCGGTCCTAACGTCAGTAAATGACTCCTCTTGTGACCAGGCCTAATGTTCAATTTACTACATTCATGCATGCTTCATATCCTCAAAAATATCTTGAGTTCTGGTATAAAAAAATAAATTCTGACAGAATCCAAAACAATAATTACAAAATATCTTAGTTTATATGTATAATAAAAAGCATCTGTCACATGATTTTGAAGGAAAATGTGTAATTGTTGAGTAATACACATGTACAAAATAAAGAAAGAATTCCATGAAATGTCGGGACTATGTCAAGGTCATGTTTGTTGTCTACCTACAACATTTTGCAATGTTTTATTGGTGTAGGCAATTTCCAGGGTATGCTGTTTTGAGCAAGTTTTCGCTATTTAGCTTACATTTGGCTGGCCTAAACAACACCACATCATCATCATCATCATCATCATCATCATTATTTACTGTTCTTTTTTCACACACTGTGAGGTTGGACATTTCATTTCCTTTTTTGCCTCTTTCCAAGCCTCCCGGGCTTTAATGTAATAGATACAAGATAACAATCTACAATGATTTTTATTATAACCTTTTTTTTCAAAATGAAGATTTACTTTGACTATTCAGAATAGGCTTCAAGGTACTGCTGATACACAGTTTTCTCATGGTCATAGATTTGGTGAAAATTTTGTTGTTTTATGCATTCAGAGTGTGATGGTGATGGTGTTGGTTTATTTTTTACCTGACTGCTAAGGATGAATGTGCATGTTTCATTATGTTTATAAGTAAGCAACCGGTATGACCACCAGCTTTAAGTTCTATCCGAGGGACTTGGTAATGAGGATTAATGCATTACCAAAGGGCACTAGCACGTCGTCTTTGTTTTGAGCCAGGGATTTCCCTGTTATGGAACCAGTGCTCTATCACTGAGCCATGTACCTCTCTTGAAACCAGTATTACTACAGTGAAACCTGTATATAAAGACCACTCAAGGGAGAAAAGAAAAGCAGTCTTTATGAGCAGGTGGTCTTTATCTACAAGTTCCGTTAATACACATTTCAGTGAGAAACTCTTTTCATCTACCTAAGGATGTGCACCTTTCAAAATAGAGATAGAACTTTTTAGATTTTGAAGAGGGGCAAATCACATCTGTCATGAATTTTTCTTCTTTTTTCTTAGTATAGAAGTTTAATTTCTTCCTTCATCAAATCTGTATTTTTCATTCTATTGAATCTAAATCTTTCATTCATTTATCGTATTTGTATTTTTCATTCATAATATTTGTGATTTTTTTTGTTATATACTTTCATTGTATTTCAGTTTTCGCTTCTTCATGATATCTTGCCATCTTTTATGCTTTCTTTATTACTGTCATCTTGTAATTTTTCATTTAATCAAATATCATTCATTCTGTTATTATACCCAACATTTTCATTCTTTCTTTATATTTTCGATCTTTTATTCATTCATTACATTTGTGGTCTTTCATTCTTTCATTTTATTGGTCATCTTTCAATCTAACATATCTGCCATATTTCTTTCCTTTTTAAAATTATATCAATCATTTTTCATTATTTTAGTTTAACTGCCTTTTTTTTATCTTTCTACTGAAAAGTATTGGATGTAAACAGAATTGGAGAATAAACATTTAAATTACAAGTGTCTTTTTAGTCTGTAGTTGTTATGATCAAGATTGACATTTTAAATCATGGTATAATGTGTTAACTATCAAATCATTGTGTTTCGCTTCAACAGATGATTGTAAAAGTTCCTAAAAAGACCAAATCAATTTGGAAAAGAAAAAAAAATGCACAGAGATTTCGACAAAAGCCTCACTTTTGACAAAAATCAAATGGAGCATGTTTAACCTATTGATGTAAAATACCTTTACTCTCTAACTTTATTCATCTATTGAAAATAAACGATACTGCACTGCATGATAGAACCATCAAGGAAACAAACGCAAACACGGTGGTTTATATCATTAGAATTTCTCTAGTTTAACCAAATATGATGAAATGAAATGATTTCCTGTGCATTGGCACAAAGAGCTGTCATATTACGAGTGTTTGCGAATCCAATGAAACAATTATAGCCTGGGCCTGCCCCCTTTTTCTGCTCTCTAAGTGCATGTATTTTACAAATATCCTGTCAAACCAGTAGATAAATTAGAAATGATTTATTGCGAGATTGTAGTAGAACTGGCAGCAAATGTGCCCCACTTACAAGGTAAATACACCCTATTATATTGACTTGGTTGTCTTTCCTTTGCTATTCCTGTACAAACCTGTCATGCCATGCCTATACTTCAGTTAGGAAACATGCATTATAGCAGAGCTTTTCAACCAGTGATTCCAAGAACAAAAACATGTCCATCTAGGGTTTTGATGATTTAATGGTAGTTTACCCTACTCATAGCATGGTGTGAAATATTGCCTGAAAAGGGAAAGTACTGTGCACACATTTAGGTGCAGGGGGTTTTATCATAATTGAATTAGGGAATGGGTAATTGTATTAGACATAGACCAATTGTACATATGTTGACAGTGTTAGATGTAATAGTTTGTGATAGGGTCTATCCATTACATGACAAAAGAGTGAAAAGTCATGTTCAATGACCAGTCATTAATCTCTCTGTCATTTTTCTCATAGGTTTGTTCTGTTGCTTGTTACATTCTTGATCTCTTATTCTCTCTCTTCTGTCATTCACCTCTTTTATTCTCTTTCTTTTCATTTTACTTTTACTGAAAAATATTTTTGTACATCTTTTTTTTTTAATACTTTCTCCTCCATATTTCATGTGGTCTCTCATTCTCTCTCTGTTCTCATCTCAATCTGTTTCCTGTACCCAATTGTATTTCCCCTTCTCTCTTGCTCTCCCTCTTCTCTTTCTCTTGCTCTCTCTCTCTCTCTTGCTCTCTCTCTCTCTCTTTCTCTCTTCTCCTTTCTCTGACAATTCCTTATATGTATTTTTAACTTACTCTTTATTATCCTCTCCCTCTCTCTATCTCTTGCTCTCTTTCTCTCTTGCTCTCTCTCTTGCTTTCTCTCTTGCTCTCTTTCTCTCTTGCTCTCTCTCTCTTGCTCTCTTTCTCTCTTGCTCTCTCTCTCTTGCTCTCTCGCTTTCTCTCTCGTTATCATATTCCACTCTTTATATTAATCTATATCTATCTTCTTTATATTTTTCAAATGCTCCTTGTATCTGCTACTCTGCTGTACTTGTCTTGATTAATTCCTTCATCATTTCTCATTTAATTAAAACCATGTGGTTTCAGAATTCTTTAACGTATTTGTTCTTGCTAAGTATAGATGTCTTTGCACTAGCTATTATAACATATATGCACAATTTGATTGTTTATATATATAGTTATATATCTTTTGTTCATTCGTAAGCGATGGAGTGAAATATTTGATTAACTGTAAATCTTATGGGTGTTTTTGTAAATTAAATTTTAAATTTGTCATTGCATGTGTGGTCACATAATGCAATCTGCTTATTCCACTCCTTTGCCAGCTTTGATGAAATTAAGCATATCAGTTTTGACAACCACTGAGGCTTCATTTACAGTGTATTAAAAATCACCTCATTTGTGTTTCTCTCCTGTCATAAAGCAGGTTACATTTACCATATTTCTCTATTGTCCCTCAGTAATCTTTAGAGATTTTATGCTGACTTCACAAGCTAGCTTAGTCTTTCAATTGTCGAGTTATTCACAGATCTGGAGACATAATAGTTCATCATGTGAACCTCGGTATATCGCCATTGTAAACAGCTGTGCTGTCACTATACATTTCTCATCAAAACGTTCACATGAAAACTTGAATAGTATGATTTGCTTTACAACCATCATCTCTGAAATTATAAGTCTTTTTCCTTTTATCTGTTTTTTTTTCCAATAAGTTTTTATATGATTAGAATAATTTTTAAAAATTCTGGATTTATATAGCACTTTATACAATCCATCCATGATGTCTCTGAGTGCTTTTATATTATTACCCCCATCAGGGGTGGATCCAGGATTTTGTATAAGGGGGGGGGGGCAGGGCTACAAAAAAAAAAATATTGCCAGCCCTCCAAAAGTCGCTCAGTGGGGGAGGGGGGGGGTTATGGGGTCCAGTTTCCCTCCATAATTCTCTGACAAGCAAAAAAAAAAAAAAAAAAAAAGTTTTCCGTTCTAAAAGGGGGGGGGGGGGGGGACACAATGCATAGTTTTCTTTCAAAAGGGAGGGGGGCACAGGATGGGATTGCCCCCCCCCCATATCTGCCACTGACCCCAGTTGTCAGATTCAGGGTTGTCCACTCACAATTGTATGCACGTTCTCCACTACCTTAGAAGAATTCCAGGCAGGCACCATTTTACAGATGCACACAATGCAAATTCTACTTTTACGTTCACATCTTTTTGGGTACCCATTAAACACTTAGTGGTGAGAAGCAATGTCAATATAATGTCTTCCTTAAGAATTTAACTCCTATGTCTGGATAGAACTCTTGACCTTCACATCTCCAATTAAGTGCTTAAACCACTCTACACCTCTTTTTAGAAAGAGGATTGTGTTGCTTATTTCCAATTCCTGTTAATATCTTTCAGGATAAGAGTAGGAAGACTTTCTCTCTGACTGAGGGGCGTGGTCACAAAGTGTTCCCTCTTCCTTGGGATGTACCACTCACACCTTACTCCAAAACAGGTCAGTTTCAAGAACAGGTGTTACGCATGCTCAACTTTTATCTCTTGGAGCCAGAAGGGCATTAATTCTTTGTAAAAAATATGAGTTAATACATATACCCTTCTTGTTCTCAACAGACATTTTTAAAAGAAAAAATTTAATTATTGCAACTATTGCTCCAATATACATGTCATATGCATATGCATAAATTCCATAGTCATTTCCTTTTACCACAACATATTCTCATCTATAATGATTTGACCTTTAACAAATTGAATAGAAAATTCTAGTCAGTTCATAATTTCCTTTTTTTTAACGTAGGTTGTTTCAAATATATTAACTGATTCTGAAGTTATATTTGTTGGTGTAAACTGTTTATTGCATGAAAACAATGTAGTACACTAAGGAATTAAAATGGAATATTTAATGTTTTTCAAAAGGATGAAAAAAGTAATATGGATCATCTGCTTTGTATGCAGGGCATTTTTAAAAAGATAACAATATAAGAAAGAATAGCAGTTACTTTCTCCCACATGATTTTAGAACTCTTGTAAATCCGATGCTTCTATTCTTTCACTGTTTCAGATCGACCGTGGATCTGGGATATCCCGTACACAGACAAACCGGATTCCCATGGTAACGCTTGGGTACCTGGTAGAAGGTGATATCATCATGATGTAGCTTATGGCCACTAAACATAGCTAATAGTCAATGGATAATGGTCAGCATCATGATGTAGCTCATAGCCACTAAACATAGCTAATAGTCAATGGATAATGGTCAGCATCATGATGTAGCTCATAGCCACTAAACATAGCTAATACTCAATGGATAATGGTCAGCATCATGATGTAGCTAATAGCCACTAAACATAGCTAATAGTCAATGGATAATGGTCAGCATCATGATGTAGCTCATAGCCACTAAACATAGCTAATAGTCAATGGATAATGGTCAGCATCATGATGTAGCTCATAGCCACTAAACATAGCTAATAGTCAATGGATAATGGTCAGCATCATGATGTAGCTAATAGCCACTAAACATAGCTAATAGTCAATGGATAATGGTCAGCATCATGATGTAGCTCATAGCCACTAAACATAGCTAATAGTCAATGGATAATGGTCAGCATCATGATGTAGCTCATAGCCACTAAACATAGCTAATACTCAATGGATAATGGTCAGCATCATGATGTAGCTAATAGCCACTAAACATAGCTAATAGTCAATGGATAATGGTCAGCATCATGATGTAGCTCATAGCCACTAAACATAGCTAATAGTCAATGGATAATGGTCAGCATCATGATGTAGCTCATAGCCACTAAACATAGCTAATAGTCAATGGCTAATGGTCAGCATCATTATGTAGAACATGCCATGGTCAAGGTACTGTTGTAGTCACTTAACTCTGCCCAAATGTAAAGGTACTAATTTGGCACTTACCTGTTGCCAATGGTAGAAGTAGTACCATTGTGGACACTTGCCACTGGCTATTAGTCAGAGTACCATTATGATCACTTACCCTTGGCCAGTAGTCAGAGTACCATTATGATCACTTACCCCTAGCCAGTAGTCAGAGTACCATTATGATCACTTACCCCTAACCAGTAGTCAGAGTATCATTATGATCACTTACCCTTGGCCAGTAGTCAGAGTACCATTATGATCACTTACCCCTAGCCAGTAGTCAGAGTACCATTATGATCACTTACCCCTAGCCAGTAGTTAGAGTGCCATTATAATCACTTACCCCTAGCCAGTAGTCAAAGTACCATTGTGGTCACTTATCAATGGTCAATGGTCAAATTTCCATTGTGATCACTTACCCATGTCCAATAGTGAGAGTACCATTATGGTCACTTACCCCTGGCAAATAGTCAAGGAACCTTTACGATCTTTTTCCGCTGGCCAATAGTAAAGTTTCCATTATAGTCATAGTACTATCATTTTCAGTTACCCATGACCAGTAGTCAGAGTACCATTATGGTAATTTAACCCTGGCCAGTAATCAAATTTCCAATGTAGTCATAGTGCCATTATGGTCACTTGCCCATTGCTATTAGTGGAGGTACATTTTGACATTATTATAATATATGATAGGCAAAGTCAAGGAACCATTTTGGTCATTTATCTCCAGCCATTGTAAAACTACCCTTATTTCAATTGCTTATAGCTCATTGGCAGTATACCGTTGTACAGTAGTCTGTTGATGTTACCATTGAGTAAAAGTAGAGGATGATTTTGTGCCTTTTTGTGCATTTATGATGTTTCATTCAGAATATCAGACCCCACTTTCATACATGTACTATATTGCTAGACTAATGCTAGGAGAGTTGCACTTGTTTAAAAATATTTGTGCCATGTTACCAAGGAAAATCATATGACCTGACATATTCTATGTGGAAGATGCAAAATAGGAAAATTATATTGTTGTGTATGAAAAAGGATGGGCTTCATGATGCTTTTTTCCCCTTTCAAGTCAACCAGAAGCCAGTTTCATATGGTGCTGACTTTTCTGTGCTAAGCTTTTGATATGAATGTGTTGAAACTACTTTAGGACTAGCAAACTTGTTACAAACTATGAAAATACTTTAGTATCCCTCAAAAGGTAATGTCCATATTCTGCATGATTTCATGTCTTCCTGAATGTAGAAGGTTATGAAGTAGAATGAAGTATCTATGATGCCTGTACTCTGTTACAATATGTTTCTGATCTGAATACCCCCAATCTGAAATATGTGAAAGATTGTTTATCTTGAGTTTGAAAATTGATCTTCAAAGTCAATTTGATCTAATTAATCAACTTTGAGCGACATGTTTAACATAAATTAAATCAAAGAAATCTGCAGATCAGGATTTTTTTTTCTCAGTACATGTATATGCCTTGACTTTTAAGTTGAAAATCAAGACCAAGCCAAGATGATAAGTATAGTTTTACTTTATTTTTGGTCCTAATGAGTTCATGGTTGTGTCTTTTAGGCGCTATATTGCAATGTGTGTGCTATTTGATGTCATTGCTAGCTTACTTCTTGATAAAAAGGGCATTACATTATTGCTTTCTATGTCAATATAATATCTAATGAATTAGGGTTCTCTGATGAAAATGCTTTTGAATATTGATTCATGGTTGGATTCATTTGCTTCTTGCGTTGTTTTTAAAGATTGTTCAGAATTAAGAACTTTATTTAAGCCAAAGATGAATCCATCTTGAGCTGTTTCAATGTTCTTTATACAGGTTATGAGATTTCTCATGTTGACTGTACAGGATTTCTAACTGTTCATTGAAATAAAAGCCATTTGGCATAAAACTTAGAAATTTAATGATTGTGTCCATGAATATCGAGAGAGAAACAACGGACAAAGAAGGAGAGAGAGAGGGGGAGATTAGATTTTTATATTTTGGAAAAAGGGAGGAAGAAAGAGGGCAAAAGTCACTGGAAGAGAAAGAGAAAGAATTTTATTCAGTATTTAGGGTAGAAGAGAAATGGACAGAGGGCAAAACAGGAGAGAAGTTGAAGAGGGGGAGATAGATTAACAGAGTTAAAAAGAAACATGACCAGAGGAAAGTGTAGACAGACGAATGGGAGAATGATAACAAGTGGAAGAGCGAGAGAGAGTGAGAGAGAGAGGGGGAGGAGAGAAAGGGGAAGAGAGTGAATAAAAGCCTGTATTCGGAGCACGGAGAAAGAGAGATAAGAAAATAACCTTCAAATACCGGACAAATAGAGAAATAACGTATAAGTTGCCTGTAAAATTAGAAAGGATCTGCTTGAAAACAAGAGATGGAATTCAATATTTCTGACAACTAGTTGATATTTTTAATGCAAAAATAATAAACAATGCAATGTACTCCCTAAACTTTTTATGAAACACAATATCCATGAAAACCACATTTTTTTATTACAGTAAAACCTGACTTAGCAACCATCTGTATAGAAAAAACACCTGTCTATGCACCTGTGTATAAAGACCACATTTTTTGTTTCCCTAGAATAGTACTTCACATTGAAACATGTATGAAAGGAACCTGCTCATAAAGATCACCTGATTATAAAGATTATAAAGATCATATATGTATACAGTTTTTCCCGTATTTTGACTCCCCCCCCCCCCCCCCCGGAAAAAAAAAAAATTTGAAAGTCTCTTGCCTTGCCCAAGACAGATGATGCAGTGAGAACGCTAAATGGCGTACTCTGTAACTGACTAGACTGGCTGTGAACCACCCAGCATCCCTCCTCAGTCATCACCTCGCAAATGACATAACGACATGAGTAATTGATAACCATATTACAATCATTTTATCTACAATCTAATTGTGTCGTTATCAAGTGGCCACCGCCACACGTTCAGATAGCCCATTATCTATCGTGATGACACGGGAGAGCTCTCCCTATTCTCAACCCACCCTCCGTCTACCGAGCAGTCCGTGCCCAACGACGGAGAAAACTCCAGAAATTAATTTTAACAAACATCAATTACACCCACAAACGTGTTGAACTCATCACTATTTTTATCTGGTTCACGGAATAGTACACAATTTCACGACGGTGTTCACTGAAAGAGCAAAAACACCTATGACTTAGACATGTACATTAACTAATTTAGGTAATGGCTGAGTATTCTCGTTCCTTTCCTCCTCAAAGTAATACATCGAACATGACTTTCGAGTAATTTTGTTATACTGATGTAGATAGATATGCCGTCAATTTCACATTTCTGTCGATATTGAAAGCGTGTATACATGAAATGGCATTCTATTATTTTTAATGCATCATTCATGATAATATGCTTCTTTAAAAGCTTTTACTGTTTTTTATTTTTTATTTTGATGGATTTTTTTTTTTTAAGATTGAGAAATGTTTAAGTTTTTATGATAATTATGAAATGCTTTAGGATCTTACTCTCCTTGCATGCGCATACAGCTCCCATTATACTTTTTGAATGGTGAAATAGATATCATATTGGTAAAAATCTCAAGTACGCAGGAAAATTATGTGATTGGAATTTTTTTTTAATCAACCCTTAGAATAATATCATCATTCAATGGCATTTCTTAAATGTTTATAGATGTGTGAAATCATTGCCGTATGTGAATATTACATTTGTTTTACATCAACATTATTTATTATATGGTGACAGGTTCAAAGCTTGGAATAGTAATAGAATGGGGAGGGAGAGAGAGAGAGAGGGGGGGGAGAGATTGAGGGAGGGAGGGAGAGACTGAGGGAGGGAGGGAGAGACTGAGGGAGGGGGGAGAGAGACTGAGGGAGGGGGGGAGAGACTGAGGGAGGGGGGAGAGACTGAGGGAGGGGGGAGAGACTGAGGGAGGGAGGGAGAGACTGAGAGAGGGGGGGAGAGACTGAGGGAGGGAGGGAGAGACTGAGGGAGGGAGGGAGAGACTGAGGGAGGGGGGAGAGACTGAGGGAGGGAGGGAGGGAGGGAGGGAGGGAGAGGGGAAGGAGACGAAAGGAAGGAAGGAAGGGGAAGTGGTAAATAGAGATGGAATTAGATCTAGGCAGTGACCAACTATGCTTTTTTTCTACGAATTTAGAATTTCCCATAATAATGATAATAATAGTATTGGATATTTATATTTACCTCCCTCACCAAAAAATGAAATCAAATAAAATAATATAATGACGGTGGCTCCGTGCAGTCTTTATCAGTAAGCCTATATCTTACTTCCATATCACCCATACAACAAGAAATATAAGAAATTAAATCCCATTCATGTGCAAGTAATTTGCATTATGAATCTGCGTCACTTACAAAAAGTTTTTTTTAAAGGTGGGTAAATCTAATCTCCCTCGTCTTTCTATAGACATAATTCTCGAGCTACCTCTGCTTCGTTTGAATCTCTCTCTCTCTCTCTCTTTCTCCCCCCCCCCCCCCCCCCCCCCCCCCTCTCTCTCTCTCTCTCTCTCTCTCTTTCTCTCTTTCTCTATCCTTTACTCCCTCTTTTGGTACTTTTCCATCTATATGGTTCTTATTTATACACATTCTTTCAAATGTTCTCTCTGTCTCATCTTGCATGTTTGTTCGTGGTTCCTCCTCCCGCTCTCTCTCTCTCTCTCTCTCTCTCTCTCTCTTTCTTTCTCCTTCCTTCTCTTCTTCCTCCTCCCTCCTCTCACCAATCTCTCTCCCCCTCTCTTACTCTCCCTCTCTATTCCTCTCCTCTCCTAACTCGTCTCGTTTCCTTTAAGATGGAGATTTTATTATTATGATATGTGTTTTGTGACTTGGCATGATAACGTCTAATTTACCAGCGATCTCTGTGTGCCGCCCAAATTAGATTCGTGCTGCATCACCCGTTCCGTTCGCGCTCTCCGCCCAAACTACAAAACGACGGTGCTGACTTTTCGTCAAAAGAGAAAAGTCATACAACCGCTGCAAGCTTGTTATAAACACAAACCCTCGACAAGCCAACTTTTAACCATATAAGCAGGAGTAACAAGCGCAGAAAAGTCAAGAATATGAGCAAAATGTAAGCACAAATTTATTTTAGGGAATTTTACAAATGATACATGCTTATAGATCTGTGTGTTTTCAAATGCTACTGATCATAGCAGGAGCACGTTTTTCCAGCGGGCGGTTCTCTGTGGTTTTCTGCTTGACTGGAGAACTCAAAGCTTGTTAAGCAATGTCAAGAAGGTTGTCGGGAAAGTTGTTGGGAGGGGGTCCTTGTCGGTTATAATATTCTCTCGCTTAATTGACCCATTTGTATAAGTGATAACTTATACTGTAATTACCTCTCACTCTTTGTGTATTAAAAGAAGAAATTAAACAAACGGTCGTCAAGAAGAAGGAAAGATGCTGAGATGGTGCGATCGGATCCAGGGGGTATTAAATCCACCCCCTTTTGACCCCCCCCCCCCAACCACCCCCACAAAAAACAACAGCAAAAAAAAAAAAAAAAAAAAAAAAACTTTATCACCATCTATCCAGGCTTATAATGATCTTGTTGCTACTTTCTCGGTTTTCCAAACATTTCGCCCCTCCCAAATCTGGCAATTCTAGATCCGTCTTTGTTTATGCTCTCGTTAATGGCTCCTCCTGGAGTAATGAAACTCCTAGTAAAATAAAGAAAACTGAACGGATGTTATAAATGAAGTTAGGAACAGGTATTGCGATGTCATCGCGAAATGTCTCAAAACACATATGTTAAATAATTTACCGTGAAACCGAGATAGATTCAGTTCACGACATGGATAGTGTGTGTCAGAACATATACACTGATGTTCTGAAAATTCTTTTAATAATTATTTATACATGTATACATGGAAATACAATCGATACAATAAATACTTCTTGAAGTCTAGGTAGTACATACATTTCACTGTCATTTATCCCTCTGATGTAAAGGTTGTACAGACCAAATTTCAAATATTTCAAATGAATTAGACTAAGTTTAAAATTTACTTCAGTATAATGGAATATTAATGGAATATAAACCTCAAGTTTATTTGCATGTACATGTATATCAGAATTATATCATAAGACAACAAATTTTGGGGGATTTACCCCCCCCCCCCCCCCTCTCTCTCTCTCTCTCTCTTTCTCTCTCTTGCTTTCCCTCCTTCTCTCTCCTGGGGAGCGTTTCACGAAAGGATTTGCCGGATATTTTATCCGACAAGTGTTATAAGCTACTGAAATCCTTGCATCTGATTGGCTGAGAGCAAATCTGTCAGTAAAAATCACTGACAAAACGCTTGACGAAACGCTCCCCTGTTCAGCATTTTCTTACAAATTTTCTCATGTGTGTTTCATTGTGTGCGTAATATTGAACACACAGTAAAGATGATGCGTATACCATTTTACACTATACTTCGTGCTCATTATACAAAAATAACTAGATAACTTAAAGAACAATTGGCATCAAAACATTCATTCTGTTTATGTTCATGTATAGGAGAGAGATAGCGCGTTGTGCCGGTGTCGTTCAAAATGCTTTCTTAGTTCTTTTCATATTATTGTACTAATAAGTAATACTGAAGTCAAAAGTTGAAAGTGATAATGGCCGTGTTTCAAACACTCCAACATCAGTAACATTCGTTCAGAAGTTGACATTGTATATTTCAGTTGGTGGATAAAATGATTGAAATGTGCATGCATGAGAACATTATAAGTATTTAAATCTATTGAAAAATACCGTTAAATGGAACGATAAGCACTTTGGGATTTTAGATTTAGTGATCCACACTTTGATCTTGAATGAAATTGTAAAGTAATTCATTTTTACACAATTGGTGTAGCTGAAGTAATACAGTTTACCAAAAGCAACGAAATTTTACTACTAATGAATTCAAAATGCGTTTTATGAATATGATGTTAATTCACACTTAGAAGACAGAAAGTAAGTGGATTTCGTTAATTTTAACCTTTAGGTAAGAAAATCGACAGACAGAAAATAATAATAATAATAATATTGGATATTTATATAGCGCTCATATCCACCATGAATGGTGCTCAAGGCGCTCCAATATTACCCCGGCTCTGGCTAGGCTACCGATTTCGGCGCTCACAGCATTCAAGGAATTAATTCCTGCCGGTACCCATTTAACACCTGGGTGGAGAGTGGCAAATGTAGATTAATGTCTTGCCAAAGGACAGTAGTGCCGCGCCGGGGTTCGAACCCACGACCTTCCCATCTCCAGTCAAGTGTTTAAACCACTCGACTACGACACCTCTACATGTATTACTTCATGTATTACTATGAATTAAGATTATTCGATATTTTTAATCTGTCTCTTGATGTAAATGATTCGTACACATACACTCAATTTTATAAGCAATCATATAAAACAGCATTCTTAACAAATAGTTGTAAATATTTTTCTTTTTTTACTAAAATGTAAAGTTCTACTAATAACCAGTACATTTCTAAGTATCTCAACATTCGTATATCCATATATACAAAATTAATACACATTTGTGTATTTACACAAATTAACAATAAATTTATTCTCATCATTATGAACAATACAATATATTTGCTTACAGTCCCCGACTTAGGCCTCTCTCTCTCTCTCTCTCTCTCTCTCTCTCTCTCTCTCTCTCTCTCTGTCTTCAGTAAAAACCTGCACTGACAATGTTGAGCACAAGAATAATACCCAACAGTCAATCCATGTACCTTTGGTGTATGCAAGTTCATTAAGAAGGGCAAGCAAATAAATAAGAAATTAATGAAAGTATACATTACTACAATGAAGATAAACTTATCTATCCTTTTAGGGTGCATTTTACTACAACGATATAAGGGTATTTCCACAAATAAGGATCCCAATTTGTGACATTCTTGGTGTCCCGCTTACATAAGGAACACACTGGTTTTTTGTGGCTCTGGGTAGAGACAAATAGTGGAATAAGATTGAGTACTATTCTAACAGTGAAGATGCAATATGTTATGCTCAGAATCACTTTGCAGTCTCTCCACGATTGGCATCTTACACTAGCACTCAGAGCCACAAAAACCTGTGTGTTCCTTATGTAAGCGGGACACCAAGAATGTCACACATTGGGACCCTTATTTGTGGAATACCCATAAGCATTCACGAAATAACGATTGGTAAAATTTTATTAGAAGAAAGAGGTGCATATCTTTATCTTTATTATTATTATTATTATACTTGTTATTATTAATGTCTTATTTAAAAGCAGGGTAGTCTCGTTCAGTGCTACAGGAGCCTGCTTTACAAGGGAGCCCTGCGACATACATTAATCAATATCATTTAATTTGTGACGATAAAACTTATTTATTTATAATTATTTAGCTCTGCATGGTTAATTAAATATATTAATTGGCAAGTATTTACAATTAAACTTGTCGGTGACAATTTTTAAATAATATGACATGTTCATGAATCGACCTCGATTTCATCATCGCATTCTTCATTATGGCTTTCATCACTACACGATGATTCTCCTGATGCCCAATCACCAAGTCGAGCTCGTATCACAGGTATTTGTATTCTATCATCACGACGACGATCGTGTTCGTCAGGTGACGATGTCGAATGATTGGCGCGTTCTTCGTCACCGGACCACACCCCACTGTCTCTCTTCTCCCCGCTCCCAACGCGGAGATCATTAGATGTGTGCTGGTCCCTGCTAGCTGTGGATGATGCCGTTGATGATGCGATGGATGATGTAGTCTCAGAACTCGTTGTGGTGCCTGGTCTCACATTCCCACTCATGAGTCTGGCGCTATGCTCTTGAGCCTTCGCCCGCAAAGATGCGATGCTGTTTGTACGTATTTCATCCGCGCCACTCATACTGGTGTCGCTTTGTTGATGGCGCGTTTCCTTGGTGATATTACTCTCGCTGTCTCGATAAATGTTGTCTCTTTTTTCTTCCTCCGTCACATCTCCAACATCCACTGATTTCTTATGCATACCTGTAGGAGGAAAACAGGGTTATGTTTATATGAATGGTTATATGTAATTTGAAGGGTGAAAACAACTACCTTTAATGGTAGTTCCAAGAAGGATATCAAATGCCTCGTATCATGCATATTAAGCTTTCGAAGAATTAGCAAACAGAGACTGTATAGAGTGATACTGCGATTTGACTTTATTTCGCGAACATTTATTCTGAAAAACGATGCTCTACATAAATAGTGAAAGAATGCTTTAATAATATAAGTTTATCAAAACGGTCATCAATGTAGTCTGTAAAATAACCGGGCATAATGTTAACTAGAATTCAACAAAATAATTTCCAGTGCCTTGGGATATTCCTTTACTCTCCTCTCCAATTATTCATTCTTCTTTCTTTTTACTTATGTATTTCTTTTCTTTCATCCCTTTTTTCCTTTTTTTTTCATCATTTTGTCTCCTTAAATCTAAGAATGTATGGTTTCTTTTCCACAGTTAATGCATCATGGTATCAATTCCCACTTTCTCCAAATTTCTTTACATTATAAGAACATCAAATAGTATCCCTGCTAAGCGTGTGTCGATAGATCCCATCTGAACAACATTAGTATTCCGATGACACCCTCAATTAACAGATCTCATAATGATAAAAGGCACAGATCACAGGATTTTGACTGAAAAATATGGCGGGAAATAGAAGCAGAGGGAGACAGCGTTTCAAACAAATGGATCCCTTCAGTAGTCTGACTAGCATGTTTCAAATATTCATAGAGAGAAGTAGATGGAGAGCCTTGATCGCCAATATATCTGGACCTCAGACAAGGCACCTATAGCAAGCAAGCAATCTCTATCCTGGAGTCCTTTCCATTGGAATACTTACCAAGCAACCAAGGAGCGCAGCTATCTCCTTCCTCTGCCGCCTTGAGGATACTCTCTGGCAGAGGGAGAGAATGTCTGACCATAGCACCGTATAAACCATACTCCGCCATCACACTACTCCTACCCCAACACTTCTCCTTCTTACGCCACTTAGCTCGTCGATTCTGAAACCAAACCTGAAAGAAACAAAGAGATAATATCCTTCCGTCAATGTCAATGCCATTTCTTTTTAAGCCTGATGCACACGAGACGTTACTCCACTGCCGCCAATTACACCAAATGATTTTTCATTTTCAGGAAGCAGTGAACAATAAGCCCCTACAGATAACGACGGCTGCGCCCGAAGTTGCCCCGCAAATGTTCTGTATGATGCACTCATAATTATGTTTGTGTAGATTGTAACGCCAGTTTTCGTTGAAAGTCAGTTTTCGGACAAATCGAAAACCCTTGGCTAGGCCATCGCACCCTACTTCAAGGTATTGCGTCTATGGCCATTAGAGATTGCTCCTAGACCTGTTCTGTGCATTTATATATGTTCTTGAATGGCGTGACTGAAATATAAACGCCTCGTGTTCACCAGGCCTTATGCCATTTATCTCGTTCATTCTAAAACCAAACATGAAATTATTATTATTATTATTATTAAGTATTTGGCGTCACCTGTGCCTGGGAAGGGAAAAGCAAACAGAAACACTGTAACCCTTCGGTCTCTCCTCCCGATATAACTGATTGGGATGTGCAGGTGTACCACTACACCGGGGTTTCCCCCTACTTTTCTTCGAATAGTGCAGTGGGTTCTTATCTTGAAGTAGGGTGCGATGGCCTAGCCAAGGGTTTTCGATTTGTCCGAAAACTGACTTTCAACGTAAACTGGCGGTCCTCTACAAGGGGCCTCCAGTTAACGTCCTATCCGAGGGACGGAGTGTTTTCCACTATAACATAGCCTGCGTCTATGAAACCAAGGAGTTATCATAACTCCTTGATGAAACAAGGGAAGGGCACGTTAACACACAACGCAGGCTTCAGTCATCCGCCCGGGTGGATTCGAACCCACGATCTTTTGTTCGACAGGCAGACGCTTTACCGACTGAGATTAGATTGTTCCGTCAATGTTGGCGCCAGACATTGCCCGTCTATCGTTGCGATTATGACTTGATTCAACCCTTCAGAGTTTTCTTTCATGGCTGAACAATCCAATTCTGCTGGCACTGCGGAAGCCACAGATATTGCTCGTCAATACTGTGAGGTTGAGTATTCGGCTGAAATTACATCATTGTGACTTTTTGACCTTAAGTGCAAAAGAGATAGGATTTCTGCATATGCTTTCTTTTGATAAAGTCAGATCATAAAGCTACAAACGCACATGGTCAGATCAAATGGTTTTTGTGTGTGCGCGGGTGCGCGTGGGTGTGTATGTTTGTCTTTGTTTGTTGTTGTTTATTCTACTTGTGATGTGTTTGTAAAGTGAACAGATATCTGTCACTGAACTTATTGATACGCTATAACCTTAGTGAAACAAGTTTTATCGTAACAAGGGAAAAGAATAGACAATTAAGAATATTGAATACACATTGTTTAAAAGCCAACAGCAAACTGTGATTTTTAAGCATGATATCTAAAATTGATATTGTTGTCGTTTCGATAAGAGAGTGAAATTGAGTTTTATTTAAAAGAGAGAGATTGATATAGTTTTAATTTGTGTGTTTTTCATATCTTCGTTACTGTGACGTGTTTTGATGTACACCAGCAGTGGTGAAAGGCTGTTTTTCAACCAGAGTGTGTCGGTGATAATAAGTAATTCTGTCATTCACAAGAACGAATGGTTGCTGTACTCCTGTGAGATCAATGATTATTGTCCACTCGCAGGGGCGGCGCCAGGGTATTTTGATAGGAGGGGCAAGACGACCTAAAGATGACGTCATATTTTTTCTCCATTAAATAACAGGGGTAATATAGAGTTATATGTTTAAGACCTCTCTATTAATACTCCTCTTTCTTCTTTCTTCCCCTTTCTTCCCTTTTCTTCCTCCTTTTCTTCTTTTTTCTTCTTTTTTTTTCTTTTTTCACTACTTGAAAAATCATAGGGGGGGCGGTCGCCCCCTCTGCCCCCCCTGTAGCGCCGCCCCTGTCCACTCGTAAAGAATTATTCAATAAAGGTGAAACCAAAAACTAGGAAATAAACAGGGTGACTGTTTCTGAACCAACTCTGAAGTTAAAACTATCCAGAAAGCTTTCCTTCGATTTGAACTTGGATTCACTGTTTGCAATGTTGATACTCTGGCGATTTAATTGTTTGGCAATTTAATTGTTTGGCGATTTTGAAAAATAAATCATTCGAAACTGACCTACTTCCTGCATTATTTAGAAGATCAACTGAGTGACCAGTGGTCATCTGACACGAGGTGCATGGCAAAATGAATTCCGTTTCAGATCCAACCTATGTCAGTTATACGCTGCCATGTAGTCAGTGTATGTATACTAGTCGGACATCAATTAGTCGCTCTCGCTTCCCACAAGACCCATGAATTTTTAACATCATCACCTCACGACTTTGCGAAACTTCTTTGACGTTGTCACGGTTCTTCCTGAAGGAGTCGATATGGGAGCAATCACAGGATTGGTAATTGCCTACCAATTAGCACTCATACATCATCATTTCAGTTAGGAAGCGAGGAAGGAAAATGATACGCAAGTAAACAACAATAGATGACTGAGAATGAGCGGACCAATCGGGCACGTTGATTGAATGTTTGATATCTGTCAGTAGAAAGCAGGCCATTCATACGATGTTCAGACAAACAGTGTAATACAACAACCTTAATGAGTTAAGTGTCTGTAATTGCACGAATTTCTTTAGAGCAGCAAGAAGACAGTTTGAAACTGAGATGATGATTTCAGTTTGCTGTTTGAGTTATTCCCCCACCTAATGATTACTTGGATTGATGGCATGTAGAAGATAGCAAATAATTGATGCGCAAAAGTATTTTAACTCTCAGACGGTGATTCAGTACTAAACGTAAAATATAAGATACTCTGAAGTGGAATTTCTAATGCAAGCTTGACGTGCTGCTATGACTAATCGATAACAAGAGAAGGGGGTGTTTTATTCATATCATTTACAAAAGCTCTACTACAGGCAGAAGGGTATCAGGTACCATTTACTTCACGTGTGTGCGGCAAATGTAGATTAATGCTTTGCCAAGGACGTTAGTGACGTGGCAGGGATTCGAACCCCGTACCTTGTGGTCCTTAGTCCGGTTACTTATCCACTAAACCACGAGACCACGACACCAATGTTTTAAGGATAGGTCAAAGGAAGGACTGCGCTTATCATCCTCGGGATATCCCTGATCGGTGAATAGTCATTGATACACCATTTAGGAAGGCTGAGGCCTTCCATAGAATAACTTAAATTCGTAAAAAGCGTGTAGTTGAAGTGAAGTTGATTTAATTTCAAGATAGCTTGTCAGAGTTTTGCTACGTGATTTAGAGCTTTTCATTCTTCCTGGATTACCTCCTTATCAAATTATTCTTAATTCGCACAGTTAAGACATCCCTCATCTATATTCCCTGATGTACACAACCAACCCTGAGCGTGCCTGGCCAGCCCAACATCAAATTTCAAACCGGACAACGGCATCGTCACTCAATACATCAATCCAAACTCCCGCCTCCATACTCACGCTTCAACCTCACCTCTCTCCACCATATTTATTTCCGACAACGAAAACAGACAAATTTGCAAATTTAATTTTCTTGAGCACACAATACAATAAACAAACACAGCGAGGGGAAAGCGGATGAAAGGAGTGGGGAAAAACGGGTTCAAGGAAAAGATTGTAACAAATTAGACGCAGGGCATGATATAAAATTGGTCTTTGAGAAAAGCAAACTTTGGAGTTAGAGCTGAGACAACAAGGATTGATCCGAGTTGATTTCCCGGGTGAACTCTTGCTGCTATCTTCTTTCTCATAGCGTCAAATTGTTTTGAGGTTGAGTTATTACAGTGAGTTAATCAAGCACCCGAGTCGAACCTCATTACCACAACTTCGTGTCATTTCTTCAAACACCGGAAAATTGTTCATTTGTCAAATTAGGCGCCAAATTGGAAATTAAGTACGTCACGTTCGCCGCGTTTTCGGATTAGCTTTTTTTTTATCTTTCGATTTCCATTTCTATCTGCCTTGCAGTTTGAGGCAAAGTACTCTAACAATTCAATTGCGTCTTTGTCTTAGCTTCCTGCATGAAATGCAGAGTGTTCTCGTCACTCCCAAGCGAACGAAGAGAGAGCAGAGGCATCTACAAGGAGTCGAGGGCTCCCGCAGGCGGTGTACCAATCATCTAGGAATCTAACTGAAGGGCATCGTTTTACTGTAGTCCCCCAGCGCGTGACCGAACTTTAACGCTTGGTTATCCTTGCGATTAGGCATTAGCGTCCAATCAGTCGTCCCTCTCTCTTTCACATGAGTAGCTAACATCCAATCTTTTCCATCATCATCTTCATCCCACATCCCACGTTCACACTGCTATAACCTATATCTCAATAACTGTATCATTGTGATGAGTGGAGGCAGGTATCCATGACAACCACATCCTTTCAAACCAACTTCTTCTTCTTCTTCTTCTTCTTCTTCTTCTTCTTCTTCTTCTTCTTCTTCTTCTTCTTCTTCTTCTTCTTCTTCTTCTTCTTCTTCTTCTTCTTCTTCTTCTTCTTCTTCTTCTTCTTCTTCTTCTTCTTCTTCTTCTTCTTCTTCTTCTTCTTCTTATTATTATTATAAGTATCATTAGTATAATTATTATTATTACTGTTATGCTTGTTGTTTCTATTACCTTTTTCATCATATAACTTTATCAAGCTATTATTGCCTACAAGTCCATGTAAGAGTAAGCTGGTTTAGTTATTCCTAAATACCTTTATTAAAGACAATGGCACCAGTAAATTCAATATCTAATTATTCAAAAATGTCTCTCAAATAATTTTTAAAGAATTTTACTTTACATACTTTTCCCGAAGCATATATGAATTCTACATTTCAATGAACACTTAAATTCAACTCTTGGGATATATTAATAATCTACATCCAGTTTGAACTTCACGGCACGATGTTTCACAATTCAATTTCTCTGCATTTTGTATAGTTTCGTTAAAACTTTAAACATTTTAAGGTGATATTATTCATCGTATTTGGAAATACATGTACATCGCATCATTCATGTATAATGAAACATGAATTAAACAAATATAAATTATCATTGTCTGTTCATATTCACTGAAAAGTGTGCACGTGTATTTAAGTTCGTAAGAGACTCAGTTGATCAACCAAGAAGATGTAAATCTTACAGGTAATGGGAACACACCCAACAAGAATCCTCCTTCCCTTACGTCGATCATGGAAGAAGAAATGAATTTGAGAAAACTGGATCAGAGACACATACACCTTTGTGCCATTTTGATAATTAATTTGAAATTAAGACCCAGTAATCAGCTTAAAGCTTAGCGATTTGGTAATAAGCCGAGCATGTCATGGTAAGCGAGAGAAGATGGGTAGGAGAGCTAGAGCTATACGCTGTCAACGACGGGGAGGAGTCGGCTAATTCACTAGGGACTGCACCGCTTCAATCACGCACAAATCCGAGCTCGGCGAAAACTAGTTTCGAGTTCGTGAAATTAGAGGAAACAGCCATTTCTCTCTGCCATCTTCCCTTTTTCATTTCATTTTATTCCATTTTCTGAATTCCAAAGCCCTTAAACTAAAATCTAAGTGTAAAACAAGATGACATGTCTGTCATTTAATTTTCTTATATAGGATGTATATACATACACCGTTTTACCAAGTTGTGTATGGATAAGGGAAACAATGAATGTCATGTGTCCTGGAGCTTCTGAGTATACACTTCTTAAATTCGGATGTTTCATGGTTTATGATTAGAACACATATCTGATCAGCGATCAGTTAACATAAATCTCTATTAATTGGATGACAAGGTGTCCCTTACAAGCATATAGCCCTATGAGTATTTTCTCGTCCACATGAATATAATAATTTTTGTCTTTATCGTGCCTGCTTGTTTTAATGAACAATTTTGTTTGTGGGGTAAAAACATATTTAAAGTAATAAAATCTATCATTAATCGTCCATTAATTTCGCAACACTTAAAAAAAAAGATTTCATTATGAAATGGTTATATTCCAAAATTTCCAATTCAGTTTAACGTGTCATTGTTTTAGTTTTATTTCTTTGATTAGGATTTAAAGGAAATTAAATGAAATAGTAGAGAGTCTTGACTATGTTCTTTTTGGGGCTGTAGAGAGTTTGAGGATAATATACAGTACATTGAAAGGAAATAACCTAAAACAGGAGAAAGTCTTACATGTTTTCTTGTTGGGCTGTATTAAGTTTTGACCATGAACTGTACAGATTGAAGGAGATGAAATAAAAATAGAAAGTATTCCCTGCTCATCTGTTTTGGGCAGGAGGGTGCTATAGTACAAGGTTTTACCATGAATAATATAAATTAAACAAGAAATGAAGTAAAGACAGGAGAGATTACTACCTTTATTTCATATTTTTTTCTTGCTGTAGTTAGTTTTAAACATGGATATATATTGAATGGAAATCAAATAAAACAGGAGGTCGTCTTACCTGTATTCTATCTTCAGGTAGATCAGTCTTGAGTGCTAAGAGTTCTCTAGCATAGACATCAGGATAATGAGCTTCATTGAAGGACTTCTCTAACTCATCAAGTTGATATGATGTAAAGATAGTCCTGCAATCATAAATAGTCAATGTAATCATAAACAGTGAATTCTATCTTCAGGTAAATCAGTCTCGAGTGCTAAGAGTTCTCTAGCATAGACATCAGGATGATGAGCTTCATTGAAGGACTTTCTCTAACTCATCCAGTTGATAAGATGTAAAGATAGTCCTACAATCATAAATAGTCAATGTAATCATAAATAGTTAATTCTATCTTCAGGTAAATCAGTCTCGAGTGCTAAGAGTTCTCTAGCATAGACATCAGGATGATGAGCTTCATTGAAAGACTTCCCTAACTCGTCCAGTTGATATGATGTAAAGATAGTCCTGTATAATCATAGGTAGACGAAGCATCTTTGCCATTGGTGACTAAATTAAAATTCTAATACAGTTCAACCTGTACAGAAAAACCCACTCAAGGAAGGAAGACACAAAACG
This sequence comes from Heliocidaris tuberculata, assembly GCA_025618425.1. Taxonomy (NCBI): domain Eukaryota; kingdom Metazoa; phylum Echinodermata; class Echinoidea; order Camarodonta; family Echinometridae; genus Heliocidaris; species Heliocidaris tuberculata. The sequence goes on from CM046834.1 coordinate 2,434,075, forward strand.
TGGTCTTTACATTCAGTTTCTTTTTACTACACGTTTCAATGAGAAATCTTACGTTGGAAACAATGCATTATTATAGACAGGTGGTCTTAGCTATACATGTGGTTGTTAAGGCGGGTTTTGACTATATATTCATGAATATCACACACATTCAATATTCTACCTGTCAAAGTATGTTCCTTAAGATGATGAAGATAAAAATAATGGCTATTTAACTGAAAAGTACATGAATTAAATCATTAAAAAAAAAACATGTGCAATACATCAATAAAGAGACATCGTTATTAACAATATCATTGGAATTGTTTTTAAGACAAAAACTTGGAAGCAAGAGGCTCGCTTTCACATTCTTACTCATGAAAATGTAAGTATGTAGGCTAAGCCGGGGTAATTATCCAAACTGTTAGAAGCGCACAGAGACATTGATAAATATGTGATATGCGCTATACAAGAGCTGAGTATTAGTATCATTATTATGAAAAGATGATATATCAAATTAAATGAAATCAAATCATAATGAATATATCTTTGAGCTTTAATTTTCATTATATAAATTTTTATATATGTTTATAAGTGTCGCCCCCTTCAGATGATGCTATGTCTACGTACAATACTCTATCATAAAGTCATGCCAACGTACAATAAAGTGAAAATATCAAAGCATTTTTATGAAGATTTGCATGTCTTGAAAATCTTGCACATGTCATACGTTTCCTAATCCTAATTCAAATAAATTACTACAATTATGATAGTCTTAAAATTGCTAAATGAGCATCTCTTCATTAGCGATTCAAATTCATAATTTGACTAAAACCTTGCTTTTACTCTTCATATTAAAAAAAAATGAATTAGATATCTCACTTCTTATGCCTTTAATACTTGCTTTATTTCTTCCCATTTATTTTTCCGTCACATAATATCAAATATTTTATTATTAAGTTGTACTAATTTATGCTTGATTGCACTACCTTATTGTCACATTAAAGAAATAAAATAAATGTACATTCTCTGTTTCCTGCCATAAAGGTTACTGTTTAAGTATATAACTTTCAATTTCACTCCTTTCTGACGAGAAACATCAGTAAAAAAGAAGAAAGAAGAAAGAAGAAAGGAAACGAAAATGAGTTTTGAAATAGTGAGTTATTATAGAAGCATATTTTGTGTCTTCTTAATTTTCTCACATTATTCTTAACAGTTTGTTTTATTGCTCTGGATTTCTATCCATCTTCTATTCAGATTTATATAATTTCTAAGTGTGGCAGGAGCTTAACTTTAATACCATAAAATTTGATTGACGATATATGATTATCTAACTTGATGGTTGAACATTTTTGATATATTTTTCATATAGTAATAGTTAAATTTGTAATTGACCTTTGATTTATTAAGAGACATGTCTGATGTACATCGCGTAAATTGTATTTACTATTTACTCCTAGTGACACAAGGCAGACCAGTTATTTGAAGCTAATATACGCCATAGATGAAGGGGAAGAAGGATATTAGGAAAACGATTGGCGTGGTGAAATTCTTGTAGACTTGTGTTAAGATGTAAGGTATACCGGCATTATTCATGGTTGAGCTCCACAACTAATCACTCAAATTTAAAGTATCGAATTTTGATGAATTCTCGATGCCCGTCCCTAAGGAGTCAGGTACATAGTCCCGGTGGGGGCGGGGAGATCTTCTCAAGTTTCTCCGTTTGACAGATGGCTGGCCAGAACTGCTTCACCAATACTACTCCGGCGGTAATTTTGCTTATCTTGGAGGCGTGTTTGATAGTGGGATGGTACGGTGTTGCCACGGGGCCTTAGCCCGCTGGATGTCTGCTGCCAACCCGTTGTGAATTCACTTGGCTCGGTATGATCTGCCTTCTGCCGCGACACATATTTTGATCACATTTCCTCCCAGTTTTTCACATCTTCTTATTTGTGATAATTATCAGATATTAGCAATCACTATATGTTCTATAAGATTAAATACATTGTTGTTACGTAGTCGTAGACAAATAACAAATGATATAGCTTATAGTGAACTATTTTGTCCGAAAGTGAAATATTCTTTTTTAATGAAATGGATTATCGATAAATATCAATCAAAGACATCATATCAAAAGAGTTATTGTCATGCCTAAGCGATTAATTAAATCTATTATCAAAGTGTTCACTATCCAATCTACGTGATCACAAGCAGTTATTAAGATTTGAACCTCTGTCCTTCGTCTGCATGCTCAAGAAGATTATTATTTTTTAATCGAAGGATTTCAAACATGTAGCGATAACCTTTAATTCTAATGATTGTAATTTGAGAAATTAAAATCCCTTTTTAAATATTGAATTACATTTTCTCAGTTCACGATCTAAACCTATAAGAGATTGCATCGGTTTATCATATGACATCACTGTCGTTTTTCACTGACTTGCTTTCCACTAAATGTAGATCACAATACTTTTGTTGTTGTCGTTGTTAATTAAATATATTATTGTAATGAAACCATTCGAAATGTTGTGTCCTTTCTCTCCAATGGGTGTCATATTCACTGCAAATGGGATACATCAATCTTCAACTTAGTAATATAATTATTCCCCGGGAAATAGTTATTCGGGTTCCTAATAAATAAATTAAAACATTTTTATCAAACAATGGCTTATACGTGAAACAATTACCTTTCATATTTGTTGTATTTCATTTCCATAAAAATAATTGGGAATGAAATCAAAATCTTTGCTATCACGTGAAACTCGTTTCAAGCTTTCAGTTTTAAATGACCATTTTGGGAGTAGATGTAATGTTAAAGTAGTGTCGATATTACCTTAGTTTATAAAGGAATTAGGGGTTTGATGTTTAAAAAAAAACATTATAACGAACATGACGAATATAACGAAGTAACATTATATATCAGCGCCATGCGAGGTATATACCCACCTATATATTCAGACAATCATATGGAACTAATTGTATGAAATAATGACATTTGTGACCGATCAGTAGAGTATCATTTTCAAATACATTTCCCCAAGTGGTACTCTATCAAGAAAGAAGCTATGCTTTACTCCAACTTCCATTCCTAAGTAGCCTTGAAGAAAAGCAATCACATCGAATCAAGATGTTTGATTTCATTATCTAATTATAGAGAAGGGACGTCTGAAAGGAAATGTCATCTCGCTCGGGAATACATTACAAAACCAATGTCCACCAAGTCGAGCTATACAGCAAAGGGAAAAAGTGCCATCACCCTTTTTTTCTGGTAGCTCTTATTAGTTTACACGTTTCTTCTCTTTCTCAATTATGCTCATTAAATATGATTGTAGGGGGGGGGGGGAACCTTAAGAAAGATGCTTTACCTGGCATGGGGTTGATCTATTCCTTATAGCAGACGTGGAGCCAGGATATTTTTAAGTGAGACCCAGGTCGAAAAATATCCGTTTAATAAAGAAGAAGAAGGAAAATATTTTTTTTTCACATTTGCGGAAGAATTAGATGTCTCAAAAGTTTCTGAGCGAAAAATAGAAGTAAGTCATGGGGGCACTCGGGCATAACCCCCCCCCCCCCCCCCCCCCCCCCCCTCTGTGAAGCCGTCCCTGCCTTATAGCTTAGGTGAGCGGCATAATCAGACTTAACGAAAAGTTTTATGTCTTTATGTTATTTAAATCTGTGCTGGCCTGATTGATGAAGCATGTATTTTTTATTTTATTTCATTTTTTATTTTTTGCTGTATATTTTTTTTCCTAGTGAGGCATCAGTATTTTTGGGGTGTTTTTTTACCCAAAAATTATCTGACAAGCAAAAAAAAAAAAAAAAAAAAATGTTATCAGCAATTCAAAAGGGGGGGGGGGGGTTTAACATCAAATAACACCAAAATGGGGGTGTTTGAACACTCAAAACACCCCCCCCCCCTCCTCTCGGTACGCGCATGGTTAAAACTTTTCGGAACTAATTATTTCCTACCTTCCGTTAAAGAAAAAAAGGATCAAGAGAGAATTTGTAGCTCTATCTGATGTTTGGAATTTGGAAGCAGGGTAATGTCCTCACGTATGATGGTATAGCTAATACATGAAAGCGGGCATTAACCTGATGAAAAAAATGACTTAATCGACAAGAGACAGATTCATCAAGCCTTAGCACTTGAACTTTGACCTAAGCCCTCTTTGTCATCCACCACCCAACGGTCAACATGTTTGGGGATGTCATTTCAACAATTATCCAATTTTCAAATCACGTTACTAACTCAAGTAATGTCTGGCAAACATTTCAAGATAATTACTCGGAGGAAGAAGAAGAAAAAAAAGTTGGGGGAATCGTCTGTTTCTCTGACTCGAGACTTACCATCCATCATTGTCAGAACACCAATACATTTTAATTTTCTCTTCTCTGCTCTTGTTTCTTGGGATTTTTTTGATTCTATCAAATTACCTCCCTTGTTTTCTCACTTTATTTTTTCTTATCTTATTTTACTCGTAGTTGAGACATTTGTTATTCTTACGATTAAACCTATATTCCTACATGATTTCTTCCGCAGTTGTAAACAGCCGTTTAGAGGCGATCCTTTATTATGTTTATTACTAGTTAAGAAACACGAGGCTTGTTTTGAGGAAGCTTTAACTAGCCTTATGTTACATAATAATAAAAGATATACATTGCATAATAATTAAAAGAGAAGATAAAGCAAGGACAAAATATTTCCGGAAAATAACTCATGAATCACAATATAGTCCTGTTGGCAAATAATAAATTATGATTATTTACCTGTGTCGTCTCTTTTTTCTCTTCTTCTTGCCCATACTATTGACAGACGATGGTGAATGTTGACTGAAAATCCGCTCATGATTTTCCTCAATCAGGATTTCTAAAGATAAGAAGAAAGAAATCACATTCATCACAGGTAAGACTACTTTAATCTAAAATAGTTTTAAAAAAAAACATTTTAAAAAGTTGAGTTATGTCTTAAGTTGTTTGTGCTATGCCCAAACTCTGGGACAGTTATTATTATCATTATTATTATTATTATTATTATTGTTACTATTACTATTATTATTATTATTATTAGTGCTATTATTATTATTATTATCATTATTATTATTGTTATTATTATTTTTATTATTATTGTTATTATCATTATCATTGTTTTTATTGTTTGTTATTGGTGTTGTTATAATTATTGCTATTATTATTATTATTATTATTATTATTATTATTATTATTATTATTATTAATAGTAGTAGTAGTAGTAGTAGTAGTAGTAGTAGTGTCGAAGAAAATGTCTCCTAATGATCTCTGTGTTGTTTAATCCAATACTAGTGGTATGTTAATTTGTTAGTATAATTATGTACTTGAAATTTAGAGCTTGCTTACATTGAAAAGTGCCCTCATTTTTAAAGAAAAACCGAAACAGTCAATGGACAGACGTGCGACAGGTCTGACATCACTATCCGATTCGCAGCCGATCGGGCATTTTCTCCTTATGCTTATGAAAGGCTCATAATTTTTTTGAATAAAATTTCTTATCTAATCCGATCGCGATTTCTTGAAAAAAAAAAATCAAGTCGTGGTTGAGTCGTCAGGTGTGCGGTGGCTTTTTTAAGTGAAACTAGGCTTGCTAACAGCTGAACTGTAAACATGCAAGTTCCTTTGTGAGGAAAAAATAATGTTTAAAACTTTTTGGAATGATACCCCCCCCCCCCTCTCTCTCTCTCTCTCTCTCTTTCACCCTCCACCTCCCTCGTTATCTCTTTCCCTGTTTCTATTTCTCCTATTTCCTCTACATCTTTCTCCATCTTTGTATGTATGTCTCATGTTCCCCTCTCCTTCTCTCTTTCAGTGAAATGGCTAATATCGTTAATAGCCTATTTTCAGATTTCTGATTGTGGGTCACCCCCACCCCTTTCGTTCTGTCGCCCATGTGATCACTCAGTAGGTATGGTGTACCTGTCGCTGTCGATGATTGCAATTAATCTTCTGCGTCTTTTGTGCCCATCTAACATCGAATTAGTCCACTTTTGCATGCGATTCCGAGTCACTGGGGACCAAATTCTGATATGAGTGGCAAATTGGAATTGTATCGTGGCAGGGAGAGACTGTCTTGACTGTCGACATCAGCTCACTCCTTCTCCTCGACTGTTCAAAAAATGGCAATGGGAGAAAGAACAAGGTAGAAGTAAGAGCCTGAGGAGTAAGGTGCTCGCATAGAGATTGATTCGGCTGGGAGGTCTTCTACGGCTCTCATTTCTTCGCACCACTTCGAAGCCTCAGATCAGTTTCTCGCCCGCAGCCAACCCGTGTATTGCGATGTATGTGGCACGAGAGCTAATTTTCGAAATTGCCTTACTGAAACTGAAATCGCTGTATTTGTCTCATCCCGTCCCTCTATACCGTACACCCCGTCGTCACGGCAGCCGTTCTCCGTGCAGTGAGGAGTTCGTTCGTCGAGAGAGCTGGACGCGCATACACAATAAACTTATGGCATAGAAATGAATATTGGGACGTGTCGCGGTACGCCAATTAGCGCGTTTCGACCATTTTGGAAATCTGATCGGCCGTCTCGAATGGGTTTGCTACTGGCATGAATACGATTCAGCCCAAAATTCCATCTTTCCTACAGCCCTTGCCCAATACTCTAATTAATGTTAAAAGCTTCTTCTTTTGAGTCCTACAAACCGATACCCCTGTCGCAATTCGCAATATTTTGGGGGATGAAAACGTTTTAATTCTTCCAGTTGGAATAAACAGAAAGTAACCACAGATGGAAACGCTGTGAAACGATTAAATCAAAAAGGTCAAACGCTAAAGACTTTTCTTTCTTCCTGATACCAACTTTTTTTCTCTTAAAACCAGGAAAAATCCATCGAAATATGGGTATTAGTAGGAAGGCCTAAAATTGATTAGGTTTCGGAGGAAGGAAGTGGATTACTAACGAAGCACTTGTCTTATCAAGGCATGGACTCCAGAAATCAATGCCCATGTTATGAAGCTACTGCGAGAAAGGCTAGAAAACGGCGTCCAGATGAAATTTGCGCGAACTTGAGCCTGAAACTCTGCTGGTTATGCGGATTAGGGTCCTAAATTTGCTACAAGTGGCTCGACATGCTATCAGGTTTGGGCATTACCTTCCCACCATTCGATTTCTACACTGTTATTTCATCCGCTTGTGTACTCTTCTTCTCGTCTCTCCATAACTCTCATTTTCTTCTCTCTCGTCTTCTATTCCCCAGAGTCCCTTACACTCTCTTACTCTCTCCTCATCATCCCATCTGTATAGCATCACAATCTTTTTCTTTTTCTCTTTACCCAAACACCAAGTTCGAAGCTAATTCAATAATAAATCCGGTCGAAGAGAATCTAATTATCACTACATGTTTCAGTGGCATAAAATGTCTTGCCCGGGAGGTGGGGGTAATTGGGCGAAATTGTCGCAGCAATATCGTATTGGCTGTTAGTAGTGTTAGCGTAGCGGTGCGGAGACGCGCCAGAAAAGAGCCGATACTACCGGCGGGAAGTATCGAACGTCTGCGCTTCCTTCTTTACTCGCCACTATAGGCGCTAACTTTTCTGACGAGTTTCGATTCTATTTCTAGGAGTATCCCTTCTCATAAAATGACTTCTTGGCCAGTAATGTGTGAAAAACAGGATTGAAACAATTT